>CM076998.1:91779487-92979487 GCA_039090855.1 Macrothele yani
AGTGATGATGATGATGATGATGTCTTGAAACATATTTGACATTCATTGACTAAATGAACAAGTTTAACGAGTTCTATTTTTTTTTATTTCTCGTAACTTAAACAGTTTGTACTTAACCAGAAAAAAAAGAAGTTTATGTTAGCTTTACAATTTCTTTCTGTCTCTTTTTTTTTTTTTTTTTTTTTGGATTGGAGGTTTAACGACAACCGTGAGCAACTCAATGGGCTATAAGCAGTCGCCCGTCCCTAATTTAGGGTCACTGGTTCCAGGGAAGGGAGAGAGCCAGTGCCGCAAGACAGACACAACATCCATGCCTCACCGGGATTCGAACCCGTACCCCGTTCGGACGAATGATCAGAGGCCATCGCCTAGACCACTGCGCCACCGGGGCTGCTTTTCTGTCTTCTCATCCACTTCATGTACAACAATGCAGATATGTTAGATTTGTAAAACGTTTTGAATTCCTTACGAAATTGTTTTTAAAAGGATGTACAGCCGTCGGTGGAGCAGTGGTCTAAGCGATGGCCTCTGATCATTCGTCCGAAAGGGGTCCGGGTTTGAATCCCGTCAGGCATGGGTGTTGTGTTTGTCTTACGGCACTGGCTCTCTCCCTTCCCTCTGGAACCAGTTACCCTAAATTAGGGATGGAGAACTGCTTATAGCTTATTCAGTTGCTCACGGTGGTCGTTAAACCTTCAATCCAAAAAAAAAAAAAAAAAAAAAAAAAAAAAGAGGTGTTGCAGGACATTTGCTCTAAGTTGTATGATCGTGACTTTCGTTTATATTGTTATGACTTGGCCCTCATTATTTTGAATATAATGGGTGTAGCTAATCAGGCCGATTAATTAGTTGATTAATTAATTCCCGGGAGCTGATTGGGTTTTTTGAACAAAGGAAAGAGAAGTGCCCCAAAAATGAAGCAGAGACCACCCAAGATGCTTTGTCATTGCTTGTTGGCTCCGAAGGCGACGAAAACAGTCGTAATTCAACCGATGGTGTCTGGTTCCTAGACTAACCAAAGGGTCGGGGACGTTCCTTCAAAGCAGCCTGCTGAGATAACGATTGACAAATTGAATGCATCCCCACATCATGTCGTAATGGTGTGAAAATTGGGCCCCTGATTAGTTACTTAGCTTAGAGGGCGAAACAAAAATAATTCAGAAAAAAATTTGGATGAATTATGAAAATTGTCGTGGATAATTCAGAGAATAATTATGGGCATAATTAAGATTTAAATGGGAAAGAGTTAAGAGTTAGTGAGTGGAAGCACAAAGAGGGGGAAAAAAAGAGATAAGGTTAGAAGGGATTAGAAGTCGTTCACCCCCCCTCCCTTGTTCTCAAACGCTCTTTGTGTACCACGCAGGTCCCGAGCGAGGGTTGATAATGATGGAAGGCCAGGCGAACAGCAAGGAATTGCGGGCGAGAGATAAACAAACCCATAATTTGTCGCATACCATGAGACATAGGCTTCAGAATCTGACTGTCAGAACGGCAACTTACGATAATGGTTGCTATAGAGGTCATCCGAGAAGAACAGTTTTAGCATAGAATCTGTCCTGAATGAGATTCCACTCAGATAGTTGACATAAACCAGACGCGAAGAAGGTTCTCAGAAACGTAAACCAAGCCCACACAAAGCAAGAGTTCCAATCGCATTCGAAATTTCGAACGATGAGGTCTTACCGGAGATACTCCCAGGGCTGTCAATTTGATTAAAAAGTTGCATGTCAATCCCGAAAATGTGAATATCTCTGGATTCAAACCAAACCCATGAAACTACTTCTGTGAGGTACATTTAATCGAAGAGTTGTTAGTCAGTCTTCGTAAAAGATTGTACAAAAATGCCGAAGGTGTCAGTAGTAGATACATCTCTACTACTTGAGTTGTTATTGAAATTTAGAGACAGCATTGTAGATTGTAATGGAGTTATTCAGCCTCCATCTAGTGATATTTGGGGAAAACTGTGCGGACTTTTAGATCACAAGTGCTCCAGAAAATATTTGTATACTATTGTGAAGTTAAATAGATTTGGAAGTTGGAATATTCTCGGGCTGACTGTGAAACAGTCTGTTGCTGAAGAAATAGCTCCTACGAATGACCCTGCTGAAGAAATAGCTCCTACGAATGACTCTGCTGAAGGGGAATCGGAATATTCTTCAAACGATGAAGAAGCCCCTCTCGGAAACAACAGTTTATATGAAAGTTTGCAATTTACCATAACCCTTACCCCAGAAGAGTGGTATATTATATGTCCGAAGGAAGTTGTCTACAAGTGCCAGGATAGATCTTATCCTGCAAGAACATCACGTGCTTACCAAATACTTAGCCCAAATGTATGGTCACACATAGTAAACGATCATTTTTCCGAAAAAACGCTCGCACCTTGTACTTTGTCTTTCAAACGAGCTAAAGTATTTAAGGACTCGGATAATTTTGTTAAAATATCGGGTGAATGTGTGGAATGCAAGTCAAAATTAACTGGTAGCATGGATGCAGCCCCATCTGAAGTATCGGGTGCTGTATTTCATTGTACCTATCAAGGACATTTTAAGAGCTGTCGGTCGGTCAGCCGACGAAGAATTTCTGGCCCAATCAGAAGTTTAATCTCCCGCACGTTAATAGAAAAAAATGTTTCTCCTGATTTATTTCGGAGAATGGAAGCACAAAAATGTATGACGTTTGGTGACTTGGAGCCAAAAAGTTTACCGTCTGCAAACGCACTTCGAATTATGAAGTGTAAGGAAATAAAAAAAGGAAGAGAACAGGAAAATCCTATTTTAAGCATAAGCGAAATGAAGTACAACATTGAATATCAAGCAGTTGTAAAGGCCATTGGACAAGATCCATTTTTTGTTTACTATTGGATGCCGTCGCAACTTCACGTATACCGCTCATTCTGCTGTGATGCTAAATGCTCTAAAATTTCCTTAGATGCTACTGGTGGCATTATAAGACGTTTAGCCAGACCCTACGGAAACAAATCGGCTCAAATATTTCTTTACGAAATTACAGTTAATGACATAACAAGTGGAATGCAATATTCTGTGTGCAATATGATCTCGGAGAAGCATGACAGCAATAGCATTTATCATTGGCTTGCTGAATGGAAGAAAGACGGTGCTCCTTCGCCAAAGGAAGTTGTAAGTGACCATTCAGTGGCACTTCTTTCGGCAATTGTAAGAGCCTTCACACAGTTCTCAAGTTTGTGGGATTATTTGCGTGCTTGCTCGTCCCTTCTTTTAGGACATGGAAAAGTCCCCATTCCAAACTCCTTCATTCGCTGTGATGTGGCTCACACAATTAAACTCATTGCATCCTGGAAAGTTTTATTCGGGCAGAACAATCGAACGCGTCAGCTATACATTCGCAGCCTCGCACAAATAGTGCAGTCAACAGATATGACAGATGTCAAAGATTTATTCCGTGCAATATTCACTGTCGCTCTAAGCGAAACGGAAGGAACAGATGTTCACACTGGAGATGTAACTTCCTGTGAAATTGAAAAGAGTAAACTGAAACGCCGAATAGCGACAGGTCACTCTGAAACTGACGAATATGCAAGTGATAACAGGAATACAAGACGTTATGAAGAAAATGAATCTTTTGAACTAGGAACACATAATGAATTTTATACGTGGATTCAAAATTTTGTTGAAGAAGTGAAAAAAGAAATTGCTGGTCAAGAAGGGGACCATGATAACTTGCAATACTTGCCCGACATAGTCGATTACTGCTCGCGATTAGCAAAAACCTTGCCGCTTTGGTCTGCTGTTATGGTACCGATATTCTGCTACGGGAAAACTACAGCAAGCAGTGCTCCAGTGGAAAGTAGTTTCAATGATCTGAAACACCGAGTGCTTTGTGGAAAAAAGATCTCATTGAGAGCCGACGATTTTCTAAAGTTGCATATAAAATCCTTAGAGGGCACCATGAATTTGGTTGCATCCGAAAAAAGAAAGCAAATTTTACCTAGCGCTGAAGCAGACATTACCGCTTCTGCTGAAAATGATGAAGTATCTCAACAGTATAGTGCAATAAGGCAGCATGATGATGCGATGCCAAATACCTCAGTTTCCAGTGAGACTCATATTTCAACGAAGTGCATCGCTTGTTCAAGAGGAGACTTCCCGAGTGGTGCACATACGTGTGAAGTATGCCACATTCCTGTCCACATCATTTTTGACTGCTCCCTTCCTATTTCTGATAGCTCCGAAGAAGGTTATGGAGAAAAGCGCATATGTTTTAAGTGTGCCGCCAAAGACAAAGAAAGAAGACACAGCCTGGAATTTAATGCTCAAGAGAACTGGAGAGGCCTTGCTTTGCCTCTTAAAAAAAGGGCGAGACATTCCTATCTAGAGCCACAGTCTGAGGTTTTGAAATGGGATTTTTCTAGAAAATTAAATGCAAAACCTTTAGCGATCTTAAAAAATGGAAATAGAAATCTAGATTTGAAAGCAATCAAAGCTGGGAGCGCACGTTTCATATTATCAAA
The DNA here is from genome assembly GCA_039090855.1 of Macrothele yani. Lineage (NCBI taxonomy): Eukaryota > Metazoa > Arthropoda > Arachnida > Araneae > Macrothelidae > Macrothele > Macrothele yani. Next base: position 91,783,980 of record CM076998.1, read on the forward strand.
TACATGCGCTTTTGATTCTTTCGTGCAGGTTTTGGCTTGTGCAATGTGTGACAGCGCACAATACGAAACATTTCTCAAATCAATGACTGATTGCGAATTATTAGAAATTGTAAAAAATATAGTCACTTCTCGAATTACTTCGAAAACGTATCAGAAACGAGCTTCATTGCTCTTGGAGTTCTGTGAGGTCGTTGATCTACCTAGTGGCGTAAAAGAGATTTCTGCTGAATGCACAGCGACAAAAATAGTCGAAAACCTATTTCGACTGCATCCATCTGTAATAGAAAACACAAATTGTTCAGAAGAGAAGTGCTCTTCAAACAAGCAATTTAATAGGACAGTGGTATTGTTTGCAATAAAAGGTGTCTCGTGTTTGAGTTGTATGGAAGACGATTTAGTCAAAAACTTCGGCAACACGGAGCGGATATGTGATCAGAAAAATCCTGAAGGATCTTTGTGTCCAGGAATCCAGAGGAGGAACTGCAAAATTTCTAACAATTGTAACGTACCAGGAGATGTGACGTACCTGCCAGAAGGACGCACACGACATAAAGGCAGATATCAATTAGAATCAATGTCCGCGTAGCTTAATTGGTAGAGCAACTTATTCCGGAATGAGTGGACCCGGGTTCGAACCCCGGCGCGGATAAAAATGACGGAGAAATTCACTTCGTTATAATGGCGTCCGAACTATCCGGATGACCCGACCGTTCAAAATCTCGCATTGGTGTGATGTTATTTCCACACCGCGAGATAGGAAAAATGTGAGCAGCACTTCGAAAGAAAAAGAAGGGGGAGATGATGTAACGTACCAGGAGATGTGACGTACCTGCCAGAAGGACGCACACGACATAAAGGCAGATAGCAATTAGAATCAATGTCCGCGTAGCTTAATTGGTAGAGCAACTTATTCCGGAATGAGTGGACCCGGGTTCGAACCCCGGCGCGGATAAAAATGACGGAGAAATTCACTTCGTTATACAATCACATTATCGTAGAGCTGCTAAACAGTTCCATTGGAAGGGAATGTGAACGTGACTTAATTATACCTCTATTAGAAATTCCACGAACACTCTGTTTGGATCAGAGAACATTTTACCTCAGGAGTGCAATAGCATTTTCTGGAGGCCATAAAACGAAAAATGTCGTAGGACATTATGTGGCTGTGTGCTATAGGGCAGACGGCTACTGGGAAATATACAATGATCTGGTAGACAAGAAAGTAAGTTGCTCTGGAAATGCGAAAATGAAATGCCAGCTGCTAATATATACGATTTAACACTATATTATATCTATTGTATATGTACTTAAAAGCACAAAAATTAACTTACCAAAACACATTTTTGAAGATGACAATCCGATTTTTGATGTAAATGTGACAAGGATAGTAAGTCAGATAATATCCGAAAACTTGAAATTTCATCGTCCTAGAGCGGGACTTGAAACCGCGTCTCCCAGATAGCACTCGGGTGTGCTAACCACTACACCACATAGAACGACCAAGTCTCAAGTTTCCGATTAATTTGAGTCTTGTCACATATACACCAAAAATTGGAATGTCATCTTCAAAAATTTGTATTATGTGGTGTAATCCCGTATTTATTTCATGATTTATCTGCTCCTCCTGGCAATCAAGGGATATTATTCTTAACCTCCAGATTCGCTAAACATGAATGCCGGTTGCTTCGACTGGCGAATCCTGTGATAGTTATATTCAAATTAATCGGAAACTTGAGACTTGATCGTTCTGGGTGTTATAGTGGTTAGCATACCCGGGCGCTATCGGGAAGACGCAGATTCGAGTACCCGCTCCATGACGATGAAATTTTCAAGTTTTCAGATATTATCTGACTTACCATCCTTGTCACATTTACATCAAAAATCGGATTGTCATCTTCAAAAATTTGTATTATATATTGTAATCCCGTATTTCTTTCATGATTTACCAAAACAAATTAACTTTTCTGTAAAATTCTGTTTGATGAGTTTGTTGAATATATTTATTAAACAGTAATACTTTCTGGAGAACAATCTCTTATCCTCAGCTGTTCAAATGATCATACTCCGGATTCTTCCGAAAGTATTACTGTTGTAAAAAATTTTTTAAAAAAAAAAAAAATCATGAAACATAGTTTTACAGAAAAAATATTTATTTTTCTGGTAGGTTTATTTTTGTGTTTTAAGTATCATTTCATGAATATATCATCATCGTCATCATTGTCAACCATTATCAATCCACTGCTGGACGAAGGTCTCCCCAAGTTTCCTCCACAACGGTCTGTCTTGTGCCAGTCTCCTCCATGTCACTCCCGCATATTTTCGAATTTCATCCACCCATCTCCCATGTGGTCTTCTTCTGGGTCTTTTCCTGTCCCTTGGAATCCAATCTAAAATTTCGGCTGTCCATCGATGGTCTGTCCTTCTGGCAGTATGTCCAGCCCATTTCCATTTCAGGGATTTTACTCTGATCATGATGTCTTCCACTCTCGTCATTTTTCGGATCCACGAGTTCCTCTTCTTATCTCTCCTGGTTATACCAAGCATGCACCTCTCCATGCTGCTTTGAGTTGTCTGCAGCCTTTGTATGTCTTTTTCAGTTAAGGTCCACGTCTCTGCACCATACGTAAGCACTGGAAGGATGCATTGATCAAACACTTTTCTTTTAAAACATAATGGCGTATTGCTCTTGAAAATTATGCTGTTTCTTCCAAAAGCTCTCCAGGCAAGTTTTGTACGCTGATTAATTTCTTCATCAATGTAACTCTCACTTGATATCTGCTGTCCAAGATAAACGTACGTGTCTGTTATCTCCAGCTTTTCACCATCAATCGATAAATCTTCATTTCTTGTAAAAGCATTGAACATCACTTTTGTCTTCTGAAAGTTCATTTTTAATCATGAAAGAAATACGGGATTACGCCATATAATACAAATTTTGAAGATGACAATCTGATTCGCGAAATATGAATGCCGGTTGCTTCGACTAGCTAATCCTGTGATGGAGAAATTCAAATTGATCGGAAGCTTGAAACTTGGTCGTTCTGGGTTGTGTAGTGGTTAGCATACCCGGGCGTTTTCTGGGAGACGCGGGTTCGAGTCCCGCTCCAGGACGATGAAGATTTTCAAGTTTTCGGATATTATCTGACTTACCATCCTTGTCACATTTGCGCCAAAAATCGGATTGTCATCTTCAAAATTTGTATTTCATTTTTAATCCCACTTCTTTACTCTCGTCAGCAAGTTCCTGGATCATACTCTGCAGCTCTGATAGGGTAGTTGCAAAAATGACTATGTCATCAGCAAAACAAAGGTGTTTTAGATAATCTCCAATAATCTTTATCCCTTTGTTTTCCCAGTTCAGTGATTGAAAGACATTTTCGAATGCGGCATTAAAGAGCTTCGGAGATATGGTGTCACCTTATCTTACTCCCTTTCCAATTTTTATGTGTGTTGTATTTTCAAACAGCCGAATCTTTTCACTTGCATTTTCATAGATGTTATTAATAATATTAATGTATGCATCTTCAATACCGCAGGATTTCAGAGCCATTGTAACTGCTGATGGTTTCTCCGAATCAAAGGCTTTTTCATAATCGATAAAAGCCATGCGCAATGGAAGTTCATGAATATATATATATACATATATATTCTATATTTCTATTTTTGGATGTGCAATTTTGCTACAATTCCGTTGGCGTGTAACGTTGAACAACGAACGCGGAAGATAACTACCAGCTACCAGAAGAAAGAAGTACGCAATATTGGTATCGAAACAAAAGTACCAGTAGTGTGGTTTGGCCTATATATGTTATTGTTTCTGGTACGCGTATGTACAATATCTACAGTTAATTCATTTGTCTAGATATGTATTGTTTATGTTCTAAATAATGACTTGAATGATGCTAAGCAATGGGCATCATATAAGCCATGGCATATACACATGTGTAGATGATAAATTACTAATTACTGGCTTGCTTCAAATGTGGGAAAATTTATGATGGCAGGAAAGTGAACACACTGGTTTAAATATTAATAACAGTGTATCACAATTACAGAAAGTTTTCGTAATGATGATTATTTGTTTTAGCTTTCTTTAATGCAGAAATTATGGTTATAGTATTTTCATATTTATATTTTATTTTAACTGGTGAAGACATAACAGCTATATTTAGGTAATGTATATAAGAATCATGTCCTGTGTAGGCAAATGTATGCTCACTTGGAATTTGTGGGTTTGCTCTTGTGTGTGATGATATATATATTATAATATTTCTTCTATGTATAAATTATGCAACCCTGATAGCAAATCTTAAAATGGCAACACTGTTTATGTATAGATTGATGAAAGTCAGATGATGTTTTGTCAGATGACTTACCTCTTAGTATTGTATATTCATTACATTTAATTAATTTAGTGGCTGTAAGCTACTCAAAAGGCTCAAGAGGGTGTTATGTATGTGAGAATAATAATTTTGGTATTTCAGACTTTTTTAGCAGAATTGATTTGGTGTCTATTTGTTTCAATTGTTGAACTAGTACAGAATGATACCAGTTTCTTTCGTGCTGATGAAGTATGAAATTAAAAGTTGCTGTCTTTAGCACGATATATTAAAACAATTTACCAAACCGTAAACAAATTTTACATTTATTCACGATCCAAAACCGTTTAATGAAAGTGACAAGTACTTTCGAAGCCACAATGGCTTCATCCTCAGGCCGACTATGACACGGTACAAGAAACAAACCAGTCAATTTGTACTGTAATACGAGGCGCATCTGTTCATGAGTTTGATTGAATACGAGGCACATCTGTTCGTGAGATGCGCTTCGTATTACAGTACAAATTGACTGGTTTGTTTCTTGTACCGTGTCATAGTCGGCCTGAGGATGAAACCATTGTGGCTTCGAAAGTACTTGTCACTTTCATTGAACGGTTTTGGATCGTGAATAAATGTAAAATTTGTTTACGGTTTGGTAAATTGTTTTAATATATCGTGCTAAAGACAGCAACTTTTAATTTCATAGTACAGAATGTTGTACAATTTTATATCTTCACATGTGGTACTGAAAAAAGATTTGTTTCTTAATACTGATTTATATGAAATGTGTGAAACATTAAGAGAGAAAAATTATTATATTGGATCAAATATTAACATGTCAATATATATACGTATGTTCTCGCTGGTGAGTTTCCAGCTGGCTGAACCACAGATGGTGGCCGGCACTGTTTGCCACCATTTTTATGATGTTGAATGAATCGGTGTGGAATTGTTCCTCTATATAATTTACCCTTTTTCTTCTCTCTAAGTCTCTTCCACATTTATCCGTCTTGGGTCAGCCTCCATGTCACTCCGGTCATTCATCCACCCATCTTCCATATGGATTTCTGTCTTTTAACGTCCAGTCTAATAATTCAGTTGCCTATCGGTGGTCAGTTTTGTAATATATGTACGTATGTGTAATATATACGGTATTTACCAAATTTCATTAGAGAGATCTGAATAAATGGTATTTGGTAAGGAATATCTGAATTGCAGTTCTAGGTTAGAAATATTTCACTACTTTCTTGAAACAGTGGAGTTGCTTTGTGTACAAAGGAGAAAAGTTTTTTTGTTTCTTTCTTAAGGAGACTGCAAAAGTGTCCACGAGTTAATGCTGTTAATGCTGTTTTTGAAAGATCTCCTGACACATCGAGTTTGTATTCACCCACTTTTGTGCTGATGTTTTGGTATGTGCCTGCGGTGTATCCTACTGCCCCATTACTCAAAATTTGCTGCTTAAAAAACTTTTAATAATTTTGCCAGAATTATTTGCAATAGTGAATCATCCTTCGAACAAAATGTGCTGAAATGAAGAAAACTGCTGAAATCCATCAGTTCCCATCATCTACAATAAACAAAATTATCCAGGATTTCCATATTAAAACCTGACAACTCTTACACCAACACTTACATAGAAACACAATTCATTGGTTCAGTCCCTTAACATGGTTCCTTTTCTTATAAGATTTTTAAACTCTTCAGAACTATGGGCTACACCCTCACTGTCAGACCTAACTTTCCTATAATAAAGTGTCCGCTAAAAGACAAAGATCTTGTCCTACCCCTGGACACCCATAAAGTTTATGCCATACCTATTTCATCCTCCTTAGGATTCTCGGTATACCTTGGGAGCTTTCACTGAAGCATAGCCGCCCGGGTGGCGCAGCGATTGGCTTCTGACGGTTCGCCCGTTACGGGTCCAGATTCGAATCCCGGTGAGACATGGATGTCGTGTTTGTCTTACGGTACTGTCGCTTTCTTTTTCTGGAGTCAGTGTCCCAAAATTGGGAACGGGCGACTGCTTTATAGCCCAATGAGTTGCTCACGGTATTCGTAAAAGCTACTAGGAAAGAAGAACTACCGAAGCATCAACACTAACAGGCTGTGCCAAATGGTCTTCCAAGCACAGCATTATATCAGCACTAACCCTTGAAAGCAGTCAGTTTCATGTCAATGTTGAATCTCAGAACAGTTGATTAGATAGAGAAGGCCTACAGAGAAAATGTGTGGCCTTGAAGAAGTTACCCTTTATTTCGTGAATTTAGAAACTCATATTTGGCATCACATTACCATGGTTCGTAATTTGGTGTCTTGGCTATATCTTTTTGGTCAAGATACCAAACTACATAGTTTCATAAGCATTAAAATTAATAAGAATGAAAAAAAATGAGCATTCCAAATTTTCACAGAAAATTTGGAATTATATTTTATACAAACCATTGAATTTATGTTTTTATACTACCCATTTTCTGCTGAGAACATATTATGTGAATACAGTTAGATGCACTGTAAATAAAATTCTATTAATTAAAAGCGATTTGTTTCTTTTTCATGTCATTTCCAATGTATGCCTTTTGCGTTGTAATTGAAAATATTGTACAAATCGTCGCACATTGCAGTTTGAAAGTAGATGTTTATTTATACATATCTTTTGTTTGGTACAATCACCCAAACTGTAAAAATATTTTTGAAATTGAATATGATTTTCTTACTTTTCATGTAATTTGCAACGTATGTCATTTGTGTTACAAGTAAAAATATCATATAAATTACCACACTTACAGTGTTGTGATGAAATCTGTTTTTTTTATCTCACTATTAAATTTTGATTTCTTGATATTAAAGTTTAACTCAAATTATAATAAAACAGATTGAGCATTTAAAATTTCTTACGTTTTGTATTTTTTGTATTATGTTTTCTGCTAAGAATAAGAAATTTAAGTTCATTTTAAATATATGTGTTATTTGATATTGACAGCCAGACTGTAAATGAAATTTAAATAGTTAAATACAATTTCCATATTTTTCATCACATTTGCAAAGTATGCCGTTTGCGTCGTAACAAAATTTATAAAAAAAATATCACATTTCAGTGTTGCGATGGAATGTGTGATTTTAATCTCTTATTTTCACATTCAAAAGTTTAATGTTCTCAATGAAGTTTTGTTCCGTACGTTTTTAGTACGTTTTTGAGCATTTGAATTTTCTTTATGTATTAAAGTGCCATTCCTTAATACTGTATCAAAATGTGCAGTTGCAGTGCTATGATTTATAGAACGAGTAAAAAGACATATTACCGTTGCTTAGGACACGATATATAGTCACTGAAAATAATGTACAGCGCAACTGGAACCCATCCCTTATTATTAAAGCAAACTGAGCATTTCAACTTCTCCAAAATGTTTTGTGTTTTTATAGTGTTACATTTTCCGCTGACGAGGAGAACATTGAAGTTTTTTAAGTAATAGTGTTGTTTGGTACAGTCGTCTACATTGAAAATAAAACTTTAATAGTTCAATACAAATTTCTTTTTTTATCTTTTCGTGTAATTCGCAATGCATGTCTTTTGTGTTGGCGTTTAAAATGTCATATAAATCATCACAATTTGTAGTGTTGTGCAGAAATCTGGGTGTTCTATATCTCACTATCACATCGAAAGTTTGATGTCTTGATATTAAAGTGTCATTCCTTATGTATTAAAAGAAAATTGAGCATTAGAATTTTGTCCTAATGTTTTGTATTTGTGAGACAGATATTTTAATTTCCACCAAAAAAGCATTTCTCTTTTCAAAGAGCAGCTTCCATCAATTTTGGTCCATACTGAAAACAATGCGATGCCTGACACAAGTGGAGGACTGATCCAGAGCAACACAAAATCTTAGGATACTAAGTAATTCATAATATCGATTTAAGCTACTGCAAGCAGGGACGAGCAAAGTTCCGGGGCCGGCAGGACCCCCAATCCAATTTTATGGTTGAAAAATTAATATCAATCACATGAGCAAAGTTAAGAAAACGTCTTGCTGTGAAAAATCGTACTGCTACGTGTGGCACGTTTATTTTTTAGTAAAAATAATTCACTATATAATACATTGGAAAACAACTTGAAATCAGAATAATTTTTGTTTTGTTCAGTAACGGATACCGCGAGCAAAGACTAACATTTTTCTTTTTCTAATTTCTTTTACAATTTTGAAAATTTCAGCATTCATGATATGCATCGCCAGCACTATGACAACGGGCCAATATGAAGGAAAAACACGATGGACTTCAAAATACATAATATTTTGATCTAAAACTCTTGTACATTTTATGTACTTTGAGCGGCTGATACTTTAAATGTGGTCGTAAATAACGACGAAAAATATCCCTAGAAATTGTGAACATTTTCAGAATTGTTCAAGAAATATATGCTTTTTCTGAATTACGTTGGCAAATTTTAACGAAGCGTTCAACCGTGCTGTGAAACAAGGTGAGAAAACATTATCGATGCAATAAGAGTAAGGGAGATCAGTGGCGTGCCGGGGGTGTCAACCCCCACCAAATTTTGGAACCTTTCGATATTTCAAAAACGCGATTTTAAAAGGCAAAGTTTTGTTAGTATTTCAGATTGTTTTTATGTCTCATGGAAGCAACTGAAGGTGTTTTCTCCACGAAGACAAGGAAACTGCAAGGAGCCAAAGACTAGAATGTCCCATTGCAATGAAAAACCAATGCATGGGTAAACAAAGTTTCTGTGGCGACGAGACATTGCCACATTTAAGTTCTTTGACTTATTCCAGATTACTCTAAAGCACGCTGAAAAGCAAGGAGTTTTGATACAAATAATAACAATCACATCAAAGCAAAACCTACGCTATAACATAAACACAGAAACCCCAGAAGACTATTACAGGATTTTAATTTATGTACCATTTTTAGACATGTTAATTGGTGCTTTTGAAAAAAGATTTCTCGCACACAAATCGGTCTTATCAGGATTCTAGTCACTTTTCCCAACTTGTTTTCTGCATAGAGAAATTGCACAATATAAGTGGCCAACCATTATGTGGTGATAAGAATATTATTAATTTCCAGCAATATTTATTTGAATATTTTTGCTGGGATGTTGGATACATTTCAAAAATGCACTCATAACGCATTTAGTTGTATGAAAAAAAAATTTCGTAACCTCCCAGAAAAAAACTTATGGAGACGCCACTAAGAAGGACTGGGGTACAATTTAGATGTAATCCACGATGTATTATTTTTGAGATTTAACGAATCTTTTAGAGACCATGATACATGAAATTTAACAAATCGGCCTTAGAAACAATAATTAAAAACAAGAAAACGTACACGTTTATTTGTTCCAGAAAGATTTGGTACACTCTTTTATCAAAATTAATGTTATTAGCAAATTAATGCTCAATTGTGTTGCAGTTATACCAACCATAACAGAAATATTAAAACAAGTAAATGGCTGTTTAAAAGAATGTAGAGCATGTAGGGGTTTTAAAGGCATGTTTGCTGAAGATAAAACAATTGCAGCGGAAATAGACTGCGAAACAGAATTTCCAACTGTTGTGTTGGTTAGACCACGTAAGAAAAAAAGCAATTTTTTGGTAACAAAATACGAATGAGATATTGATCTGTCAAAGAGAAACAAACAAATAGAAAACTGTCATATTTGTGATACAACGATAAGAACGGTTCGAACACCTGAACACGCATAACGAGACTTTTCAATTTTTTAAATGACCTTTATTCTTCACTGACACTAAGCAGTGATATGAAAATAAAATATCATACGGACTTACAAATAAAATTGTAAGGTTTTGCAAAAAAAGAATATAATTGCTCAAGAATTTCAGATAGTGTGACTAAATTGTAAAACTCTTTGGACTTACGTTAAGCATCGCATGAACCCATAAAGTGCTTTAGAATACATATTTTCAAATGACTGATTAATGTTTTCCAAACAATTAAGTAGCTTTAATAATATTTTGTTGCCTATAGCAAAATATGGTGGGAGGAGGGAAAGGGGAGCATACGTGTCTCATGTTAAATTAAACGAAATTCTTTTTCGATTTGTGGATTCTTACACTGCCTAAAAATAAATATCTTTATTTTTCTTACTGTTAAGCTTGAAATACAAAAGATCTTCAAAATTTCAATGCCTCCTTTTCCATTCCATGGAATTAACAGCAGTAATAAGGTGCACAAAACCCTGTTTTTAAAGTTTTACTGTCTGTAACACTGGATTACGAGAAAAGATCGTTATCCAAGCTTAAAATCATAAAACGTTACTTTCGATTACATATGAAACAGGAACGGCTTCCAAATATAGGTATCGTTAGTATTGAAAACAAAATTGCTGCATACTTAGACAATGTGGACATAGTTAAAAAGTTTGTAACAGGGGGAAAAAAAGCTACAAAAGTTAATTTTAGCTGAAACTACGCATGTTTGAGTGCATTCTTGAAGCTTCAGCTTTAGTTTATAGGAAAAAATATTTTTATTTAATACGAAAACCACTTATTTCGAATATTGCTTTTAGTTTTATACAATTTATTTGTATATATGAGAGAGTCTTTAACTTTTCGAACCCTATATGAGATTTTTGGTTCGAATAGTTAGAGATGCCGTCATGTTCACTGTTATATATTATGACGAAGTAATTTTATCCAACATCTTTGTCAACGCCGACATCGAATCCGGGTCCCCTCACACCGGAGTACGTCGCTCTCCCAACTGAGCTCGCGGACATATGCTCTCACTGCTACCAGCCTTTATCTCATGTGCGTCCTGCGGTGCAGGCACGTCACAATATACACAGTCGAGTCGCATTATTGTGACCACCTACTACTGTTGACGCAAACAGCGCGTATCCAGTGAAAGAAGACACGTGTCGTGAGCTGGTTTGGAGGGTATATAAGGTGTGCTGTAAGCATTCTGAAAATATATAACCTATTGCTGTCATGGATAAAAGGAGCGATTTATCACATTTGCAAAATGGGATGATTATCGGCATTTCGGCCAAGCATGGCAATATTTCTGAAAAAGCGCAGTGTGTGAACTGTTCGCGTGCTGCTATGGTTAAAGTGTATCGCGATCGGAGACAGCACCATTGCGAATAAACGAAGTGGAAACTGCAGAGCGCCACGTGTCATTGGTGTGAGAGGTGAACGTAGGCTTCGAAGGTGAGTGAGGGCCGATCGACAAGCTACAGTGGAGCAACTCACTAGCCGAATGAACCAGGGGGCTACCGGAAGTGGGTCTAAAACTACAGTTCAGCGAACCCTGCTGCGTTTGGGGCTCCGATGTAGACGTATAGTCACTGCAGTTATGCTAACGAAGGTCCATCGGCAGAAAAGGCTTACATTTGCACGGCAGTATCGGAATTGGACCTCTTCTGATTGGCAAAGGATTGCCTTCTCCGATGAGCCACGTTTCCTCCTACATCGAACGAATGGATGTTGGCATATAAGGCCGGAAACATTGGAGAACAAACACTCTTCAACCTATGCTGGAAGAACCCAAGCTGGTGGGTGCAGCGTTATGGTCTGGGGAATGTTTTCCTGGCATTATCTGAATCCATTCATACTTTTGGAAGGCATCATCTATTCATACTACCGAATTCGTTATGAATCCGTACTTGCAGACCACGTGCACCCATATATGCTGATTGTCTTCCCTGAGGCAGATGGGATCTTCCCGAATGACAATGCGACGTGTCACGAAGCTAGAAATGTCCGCGAGTGGTTGAAAGACAAAGCACTTCCCTAGGCCCCTAATTTCCCAGACTTAAACCCAATTGAGTATCTGTGAGACTACCTCGATCGTGTTGTTCGCTCTATGGATCCTCCCCCACGCACCCTCCATCAGCTGTCAGATGCACTGCAGTCAGCATGGCTCCACATACCAGTGAACACCTTTTTTTTTCTTTTTTAATTGAAGGTTTAACGACCACCGTGAGCAAATCAATGGGCTATAAGCAGTCGCCCGTCCCTAACTTAGGGTCACTGGTTCCAGAGAATGGAGACAGTCAGTGCCGTTAGACAAACACAACATCCATGCCTCACGGGATTTTAACCCGGACCCATCAGGGACGAATGATTATAAGCCAGCGCTTAGACCACTGCGCTGCCGTGGCGGCTGTTTTACAGTTGTCACAAACAGTATTTTTTTCTTTCGTCGACCACCGTGAGCAACCCAATGGAGCAGTTGTGTGTTCCTAATTTAGGGCAGCCGCCCCGGTGGCGCAGTGGTCTAAGGCGATGGCCTCTGATCATTCGTCCAAAAGGGGTCCGGGTTCGAATCCCGGTGAGGCATGGATGTTGTGTTTGTCTTACGGCACTGGCTCTCTCCCTTCCCTGGAACCAGTGACCCTAAATTAGGGACGGGCGACTGCTTATAGCCCATTGAGTTGCTCACGGTGGTCGTTAAACCTCCAATAAAAAAAAAATTAGGGCAACGTTTTCCAGGCAAGAGAGAGAACCACTGTTGTAAGACAAACACAGCTTTCATGCTTCACCATGATTCGAACCCCCGCATGTCTTAGGCAAAAGATCCCAAGCCAATGCATAGACCACTGCACCACTGGGGCGGTGAAGTTGTTTCTACTTATGCTAATGTTTTTTGTTACTATGCGCAGAATAGTAGGGCTTCTAGCAACTGGATTCCGTACTGATAGTTTGTTTAGTAAATAAAAAAAAATTGCCGTAACCGTCTTCATGCGAATATTTCTGTTTGATCAATGATAGCAAAGTAATGTATCATGCAGTCAGGGCCGCGCGAAGGGCATTTGCCGTCCGAGTGCAAGCCCAGATTTGCCGCCCCTTGTACGAGATATTTTTTTATTTTTAGCGAGTCTTCTGTCGAACAGATCGTGCTTACGTTATCGGTTTGTCCGTCCGTCCGTCTGTTGACACCATATCTCTTCAACTACTAATCAGATTTCAAAAATTATTTTTGCATTGGGAAGCCTGAAATGTGCGAATGATGATTCTTCATTTCGTTTTCTCATATGATACACAATTTAGCCGCTAGAGGGCGTAAACGCAGATGATGCCGAATTCGAAATACATTTTATTCAATATATTTGCTTCTAAACATCCGATTGAAAAATTTCTTTTATCTTTCGATTCCATTTATGTCTAGTACTATTTTAGGTATAGTCATTTTTTCAAGTTGTTTATAGATTTACAAAGGAAGGCGTAAAGGTAAATTGCATTTTTTCCGATATCTTTGCTCCTGAAATTTGGATTTAAAAAATTCTTTCTGCAGCGGGTATGATAGAACATCGTTTGCATATATTTAAGATTTTTTTTTTTTGATTGAAAGTTTAACGACCACCGTGAGCAACTCAATGGGCTATAAGTAGTCGCCCGTCCCTAATTTAAGGCCACTGTTTCCAGGGAAGGGAGAGATCCAGTGCCGTAAGACAAACACAACATCCATTCCTGACGGGATTCAAACCCTGACCCCTTTCGGACGAATGATCAGAAGCCATCGCTTAGACCACTGCGCCACCGACGGCTGTACATCATTTGAAAAATAATTTCGTAAGGAATTCAAAACGTTTTACAGATCTAACATATCTGCATTATTGCACATGAAGTGGATGAGAAGACAGAAAGAAATTGTAAAACTAACATAAACTTCTTTTTTTTTTTTTCTGGTTAAGTACAAACTGTTTAAGTTACGAGAAATAAAAAAAATTGAACTCGTTAAACTTGTTCATTTAGTCAGTGAATGTCAAATATGTTTCAAGACATACTTCTCTGTATGTACACATACGTAATGTATCCATAATTTTTATGCATAATTATTATAAGTCAATTGTTTGTATGTAAACATACATAAAATTGTCTAATAATTATTAGGGTTGCCTTTGTTTTTAATTGCTAAGACACATCTCCTGGGCATACTACTCAAAAGGTGTTCAAGTTCATCTTTGATGTTAGATGATACCAACATGAAATCATAGCTTCAAGTAACTTTACTTAATTTGTAGGATTTCTCGCACTCACCTGTTTCAGTTTCATCCAAAATATTCGATCGGATTAAGATTCGGCTATTGTGTAGGACATTGCAACCTCCCGACAGTTTTAGAAACCAACCACCTGTCCACTACTCGTGTCCGATGGCAGGGCACGTTGTCGTCCTGAAAGATGATATCACTATTTGGAAACGTGCTAACAGATGAAAGAAGCATTGTCCCTCTCCAGTACTTGTATATAATGGGCAGCATTCATGTTACCTTCAATGTTGCGCAGTCTACCCACTCCATGAGCTGAGATGCAACCCCACATCATAACGGCAGTAGCATGCTTTACTGTTTGAATGTAGGTACAGTAGCGTTCGGATCATGTTGTGAGCGTCATACGTACAAATGTCCTCCTTTTGTTATGAATCAAATTCTTTCGTCACTCCAGATGATCTAATGCTATTGATCCACAGTGCATCATTTATGACCTCGTGCTCACTGTAGAATCATGATCTGTTTGTTATTAAAGAAAGGCTTGTTTGCAGAAATATCTCTAAGACTAAGCTACCACAAACGACACGTTTTATGGCACAAACCAGCACAAACGAATGGATGTGTTGAATTTTGAACTTGTGGGATGAGGAAGGGGCATTCCCCCAACCCGCTAAATTTATGTTATATTCAAAACAGGCTGGGGAAATGGTCCACACCGAAATTTGGGTATTTAATAACTCGGAAGCTAAGCTAGCACAAACCAGCACAAACGAATGGCTATGCTAAATTTTGAATTTGCAAGTGGGGTGGGGGGAGGGCGGGGCTGAGGAAATGGTTGACAACAAAATTTAGGTACTTAATATCTCGAAAATTAAGCTAGTACAAACGACACGGTTTGCGACACAAACCAGCACAAACGTAAGAAAAACGAATGGCACTGTTGAATTTTTAATTTGCCGGAGTGTGGGGCTGAGCATCCCCCCCCCCCGACTTACATTTTCAATATCTCAAAAACTAAGCTAGCACAAACGACACGGCACAAACCAGCACAAACGTAGCACGAACGAATGACATTGTTGGATTTTGAATTTGCCGGGGTGGGGGCTGACCATATCGCCACCCCCATCCCCTAACTTATATTTTGAATGTCTCAAAAACTATGCTAGCACAAACGACACGGTTTGCGGCACAAACCAGCACAAACGTAGCACAAACGAATGGCATTGTTGAATTTTGAATTTGCTAGGGTGGGGGGCTGACCATTCCCCCCCCCCAATTTATATTTTGAATATCTCAAAAACTATGCTAGCACAAACGACACGGTTTGCGGCACAAACGAGCACAAACGTAGCACAAACGAATGGCACTGTTGAATTTTGAATTTGCCGGGGTGGGGGCTGACCATTCCCCCCCCCCCAATTTATATTTTGAATATCTCAAAAACTATGCTAGCACAAACGACACGGTTTGCGGCACAAACCAGCACAAACGTAGCACAAACGAATGGCACTGTTGAATTTTGAATTTGCCGGGGTGGGGGGCTGACCATTTCCCAGCCCCCAATTTATATTTTGAATATCTCAAAAACTATGCTAGCACAAACGACACGGTTTGCGGCACAAACCAGCACAAACGTAGCACAAACGAATGGCATTGTTGAATTTTGAATTTGTCAGGGTGGGGAGCTGACCATTTCCCCAGCCCACCCAATTTATATTTTGAATATCTCAAAAACTATACTAGCACAAACGACACGGTTTGCGGCACAAACCAGCACAAACGTAGCACAAACGAATGGCATTGTTGAATTTTGAATTTGCCGGGATGGGGGGCTGACCATTTCCCCAGCCCCCCTCCAATTTATATTTTGAATATCTCAAAAGCTATGCTAGCACAAACGACACGGTTTGCGGCACAAACCAGCACAAACGTAGCACAAACGAATGGCATTGTTGAATTTTGAATTTGCCGGGGTGGGGGGCTGACCATTTCCCCAGCCCCCCCAATTTGTATTTTGAATATCTCAAAAACTATGCTAGCACAAACGACACGGTTTGCGGCACAAACCAGCACAAACGTAGCACAAACGAATGGCATTGTTGAATTTTGAATTTGCCGAGATGGGGGCTGGCCATTCCCCAGCCCCCCCAATTTATATTTTGAATATCTCAAAAACTATGCTAGCACAAACGACACGGTTTGCGGCACAAACCAGCACAAACGTAGCACAAACGAATGGCATTGTTGAATTTTGAATTTGCCGGGGTGGGGGGCTGACCATTTCCCCAGCCCCCCAATTTATATTTTGAATATCTCAAAAACTATGCTAGCACAAACGACACGGTTTGCGGCACAAACCAGCACAAACGTAGCACAAACGAATGGCATTGTTGAATTTTGAATTTGCCGGGGTGGGGGCTGACCATTTCCCCAGCCCCCCCCCCATTTATATTTTGAATATCTCAAAAACTATGCTAGCACAAACGACACGGTTTGCGGCACAAACCAGCCCAAACGTAGCACAAACGAATGGCATTGTTGAATTTTGAATTTGCCGGGGTGGGGGGGGGGCTGGCGAAATGTACCTCACGTGTGGGACCTTCTCGGGGAACGCTTGGCAGCACGTCACCAGCCGGCAGCAACAATCCCTCAGCTGCGATTGGCGCTACAAGAGGAATGGGCCACGATGAATCAGCAGCTCCTTGACAACCTCGTCCTCAGCATTGACAGACGTTGTAAATCCAGCAACGCAGTCCGGGGTGATCATATCCCCTACTAAAGACTGGATTGTTCTTGGCAGCCGCCTGTCACATGGACGTTTCTGTCTTCTGTTCAGTTGCGCTCGATGCTACCTTTTCAATAAAGTGCCTTTGTATCCTTTGGATTCCTTGTTTGGATGGTTGTGTTCACTTGTCCCATATTCTTACATCTTTGGGATCTTATGGTATGATGTGAGTCGATGTGCAGCACTTCTGCACGACGTTACATTCGAAAAAGCGTCTCGTCCTTAATTTTTGCACGCCAGTGTATTTGGCCTTCCAAAAATATGCTTGCAGACACCATGACACTACCATCACTATAAGTGTACCTTTGACGTTTAAATGTTGATGGCGTCCCAGGTTCTTTTTCGTCGAGGGTCTCTCTGGAGAGCAAATACGGATTCATCCATAAACAGAGTTCCATTGATTGTCAGTCTAGCTGACATGGTTGCGACACAAACTGAGACGTTATTTTTTATGACGATAGGTCAGGGTAATTTAAAAAATTGGTTAGCATAAAGACCACATTCCTGCGCACCGTGGAACAAGATACCATATTTCCTATTGCTTCCATGAGATCCGAACGCAGTTAGTCTTTCTCCTTCCAGCACTTAGCAGCAGACAACGGTCATTTCTTTACGTTGTTGACAGAGCTTTTATATTATTCCCAAGCTTTTCGATGTTGTATTTGTTATTTGGAATGTGGCCCAATGCCGATGGGCCTCAACGATGGCGCAGTGGTCTAAGCGCTAGCTTCTGACCATCAGATGGGTCCGGGTTCGAATCCCAGTGAGGTATGGATCTCGTACTTGTCTTATGTACCTGGTTCCCTCCCTTCCCTGTAACCAGGGTTCCTAATTTCGACACGATTAACTGCTTATAGCCTATAGAGTTGTTCAAGCTGGTCGCTAATCCCCCCCCCTAAAAAAACTGATGAACTACGGAATGACTCACATTGTGCGACCTGGCTGCTTTGCCTTGAGATTGGCCAGCTTCGAGCCTTCCAATGTCTCTCTACCTAAATTATTCTCCTAGATGGTGCCACAATGTCACGATAAAAGTAAAATGCCAACTTCCAAAACAACTTGTTGTCCTTTTAATCCAGAAGCAAAATGACAACACGCTTTCAACTGTTTCTTTTTAACCTAAAGGGAATTTGCATATTTAGATGCACTTTGCGTTAATTTGCTTATCATCGCCATTTTTAAATACCCTAATAATGTTAGGTTCATCCACTTGCGATGTGTGTTTTCTAAAAAAGTTCCAAATATTATGTTGTTCCTTGCTAACCAGTATATTTGAGGTAAGTGTGCATTTGGAATAGAGGCTCCCTATTTGCGCGACAGCCTCTTTTTGAACAAAACTCTGGAGCTCAAAACCAAGCCAGAGTTTAATGTCTTAAAAATCTGACCACTGGATGAAATAATGCAAGCTACTTTAATTTACTTATTCATTTTTCTGTTCAAATGAAATGAGAAAAAGTAAATGAGAACGAAAATATAAATCTGAAAATAATTCTAAAAGCGCCAATTGAGATGCCGTATTGAGATCGGTGTTGTGAGAAAAAGTCGGAAAAATAATACAGAGAGTAGAAAATGGGATATCAGGCAGCTTACCTATCTATTTTTGTCTCAGCATTTTATTTTTATTTTAACGTTATTTTAAGATACAAAGATGTTTTTATATGTTTACCCATGATATGCCTGTTCTGCTTGGCGGCAGCTTGTTTTTGATTCGGTTGCAACTACGGCAATTTAGAATTTTGTCGCCTTTTAGTTTCCCTCTTTCGCTCGTTGCGTAAATCGTCTTGTACAATCCTTCTTATTTTCACAGTTTTCAGAACTTTTCTGATCATAACTGTCGCAGTGTCCACAGATGAAAGAACTTGGCAACGGGCCCTCGACGTAATCCACGCGTGGGTGTTATCACAATCACCCATTATCCTTTCTCTGCTGGTCATTCTCGCCTGATTTATTTAGAGTTCGCTGGAAACGTGGGAAGCATTCTTCGCGCCACTAGATACCATAAAGCGCACTCACAAAGAACAAAATGTTTGTGCCAGAAAGTAAAAATAAAAAAAAAAAAAATCTTTGTAAGGTTCTATGAAATAAAATTTGTCACCCGTTAAGAGTTAGGACTCGGAGGCGTCGAAAGATGCTTTGCGAAACGCACCGACGTAATTTATTAGCCATTTCCTTTAGTTGGATTCGGAGGAATACACTTTATGATACTTTGGAAGCGTAAATCAACCCATGGGTTTAATACTTTCAATAAGGATGGGGCAGGAAATATATGTCGGTCATTGGACACGGATGAGGTCACATTAGATGAGTGCTTTATGTGTGTGTGTGTGTGTTTTTTTTTTTTTATTTCAGCCTACGTTGAGATACTGTCATGCACTCATGGTGGAGATCAGCATTTTATATCTCCTTCTTCAATGGCAATTTAATTCCAGCAGGCCTTTTTCTTTGCTTTGCATATTTTTTATTATAAAAAAGAAAACAAAAACTTGCCTTTGTGTCATTTTATAAGCGGAATTTCACCTGAAATATTTGTACCAGGATTTAAACAAGTTAGTAAAATCATGCAATGCATTGATGATGATACGCTTTCCAACATACCAGAAATCATTACTCAAGTCATTACTCAAGTTATGAGGATAATGTAGAATAAATCTCGCTCCTATGCCCTGACCCTTTGACTCCATTTCGATGATATTCAACAGAATAACATGATAAAGTTTTGTCTCAATCGAAGCATTTTTACATAAGTTATGACGGATAATAGCGATGGAATGGATCCCGCTCCTATGTCCTGACCTTTGATCCCATTTCGTCAATTTTCAGTAGGGTTCGTCCACAGGTGGTCCCCTACCCCATACTAAAATTTCATCGAAATCGAACTATTTTTACGCGAGCTATCGTGCTCACGGAAGGAAGGACGGACGGACAGACAAACAAACAGACAGACAAAGCTAGAGCGTGTGCGTTTCTTCAACCTACGTTTGTAAAGCGTAAAAAGCGATGACTACTTATCAGTGTTCTTCGGTAATCATTATAATCAATTAATTTCTTGTGGATGAGTCAGATGAAAATCGAAAAAATTTGAAATTAGCGTAGTAAACGAAATTCTACTCACTCTTCTTAAAATAAATTAATAACCATCGCCTTCGATTTTTTCGCTTCGTTTTGTTACGAGGGTCATTTCAAAAGTTTTGCACTTTATGGGTTATCTCTTAAAAAACGAATTGATATCACAATATACTTTTACATGCCTTCGAAGTAATCTCCATGTGTCTTTATAGCAACAGCATAAAGTTTGGGCAAGTCTTGTATTTCAGTCAGGACACCTCCATTGTTGAGGCGTCGGATTACTCGGGTCACCTCATTCTGAATCGTTTCCAGCGGAGTGCCTTCCTCGGTTTCGGGAACAAGCCATAGTCTGTTGGGCTCATGCCAGGTCTGTATGGCACATAGAGAAGATTGTATGGCCGCGTGGACAACAATTTTGTCCAAAAAATGCTCGCCTTCTGTCTCGTACCACTGAAGCAATTCTTCTGCGATCCCTTTGCGAACTGCTTGCTGCTCTTCACTCAGATAATGCGGAACCCATTTGGCAGCCACTTTTCTCTTCTGTAATTTTTCAGTTCGGATTCTGAAAACCGAAGCGGTAGACATGTTTGCCTCATATGCAATCTCTTCACATGTTTTCCGTCGATCTTCTTCCAAAATGCTATTGACGATAACCACAGAAGTGTCGTCCGTTGCATCTGATGGCCACCCGCTTCTCGGGTCGTCTTCGATGCTTTCCCGACCTTGGCAGAAACGCGAAGCCCAGCATGACACTGTGCTGCGATCCACTATACTAACCCCACAAACTTCACACAAAGCGTTATGAATTTCGGTAGGGGATTTTCCTCTCAAAGTTTCAATTTTAATGTTGGATCTCTGGTCACTACGCGAGATCTGACCTGACTCACTTTCTTCCTCTACTTCTAGGCAGAATTTTCCGGAACAGAAATTCACTGCTGGCCACCCAAAATGCAACACCAAGAAGGACACGAGATAGCAAAGCCAGATTTACTGAACACATAGCAACAGATACAAAGATGAAACGATTGAGCTTACAGGCCCGTGCGTCTTGCGGAACACGCAGACATCAATAGTTCGTGTGGCCCCCATGGCTGGCAATAACGGTCACTACACGCCACGGCATCAAACGAAAGAGGCTTTGGATGTGGGCATGGGGTATGTTGGTCCAGGCTGCTTCCACACGTTGCCACAGTTCATCACGGGTGGTGCTTGCCGGGCCACTCGGTTGCCGATCAGCGACCAGACGTGTTCGATGGGCGACATAGTGGGAGAACAGGCGGGCCACGGCAGCAGTGACACCTGGTGGGCCGTGAAGAATTGTTGCACGATGTGTGCCACGTGCAGGCGCGCATGGTCCTGTTGAAACGTGGCCGCTGGCAGGTCCTGCAGGTAAGAGAGAGGACTACAAGCTCCAAAACGTCGGAGATGCAGCGGTGGCTGTTGAGTGTACCGGCGATGCATACCAGAGGGGTGCGGGTGTCATATCCAGTTGCGCCCCAAACCGTAACGCTAGGCGACGGACCGGCATGGCGATGCATAATGCAGGCGTCATACAGTCTCTCGCCGCGGTGCCGTCACACGCGGATCCGACCATCGGGGTGTTGCAGGCAGAAGCGGTATTCGTCGGAGAAGACAATGTCGTGCCATTCAGTAGTCCAGGTGTGGCGTTCAACGGCCCACTGCCACCGCACTCGCCGGTGGTGTAACATCAATGATAATCGGAGCAACGGGCGCCGTGCGTCAAGTTCCCGCTCCTGCAGACGACGTCGAACGGTACGCGTTGACAGAGGTTGTTGCACAACACACCCTAATTACTGCGGTAACGTTCGTGATGTAGCGGTGCGAGCAGTCAATGCCCGCAGCACAACATGCCGGTCCTCTCGCTCGGTGGTGTGTCGCGGCCGCGGCAATCGCTCACGTTTGACCGTCCGTCCCTCCTGCACCCACCGAATCCATACTCGCCTCACTGTGGCTGGATATCATCCCACACGGGCGCCGATGTCTCGGTGCGAAAATCCGCTGTCGCGATAAGCCACTATTCGTCTTCTGTCGAACTCCGAAACGTGCTGGAATGACTGCCGTATTCTGCGACGAGGCATCAGGCACAGGTTCGGCAGCACAACACTATTCCACTACTTACACCCCGCCTTCTGTGCATCCTTCTTACAGTGCTTCTCGGTGGCGTGCCGGGCGCACATGATTTGCATATGCCCTGCAATGCTAATTGTTTACATTTCCTCTCGCGGGCGACGCATGCTGCGAATTTCAGGCCAATCGGATGCTTCCTTCTTGGTGTTGCATTTTGGGTGGCCAGCAGGGTAAATCAGCGAGAAAATGTAGACACAAATTTGTATACTGAAGTCTGACCCACAAATGGCGCTACGATTGTAGCGATTGCATCATCCTACGGGCAGCACCTGCGCAGTGTGCGAAACTTTTGAAATGACCTACATACGTTTTTTGATAGGACAGAGTTGCATTAAAAAGTACTCTGAGCCTTATGCTACATCAAATTTCCTGGTTCCCTGACTCTTTGGTATTTCAGTAAACTGCAGGTAAAAGCAATCTCGCCAAATATTAGAAATATATGAAATGAAACAGAGTGCACAAAAAAAAAAAAATTAGTCAGTTAATTAACGCACACATAGGAGGGTTTACATAACGTAAACACATCTGCATTGTTTCGTTAGTTGCAAAAGCATTAATAATTACGAAAAGATTGACATCAGAAGTGCAGAGATTTCAGAGATGTTTCGTTAAATGCATGAAAGGAAGAACATTTTCAATCAAAATACGGTGATTTTTATTTCTTTAAAAATCGCCTTGAACCATTAAAATTTTAAAATTATCGTGTTCAGAGAGAAATTCGCAGCCATGTTTTTAAATTGCAATAAACTGAAATAAATTTTGCCATTGGAGCATTTTTTTACTTTTAAATTTGCCATTTTTTATTCGGAATTCTTAAGAAACATTCCCGTGAATTTAGTTTCTGCGTAATTCTTACACCCTTGTCACTTGCCTGCAGGAAAGTCTCTTTAACGTGAATATGATTTTCATCAACGCCAGGGTGATAACTACCGGGGGGCAGGGAGGGTGGTTGCCCTCTCATAATTGTCATTCCAGGGGCGTAAATTCATGCTCTGAGTCATGTAAAAATTAGAAATTGTGACTAAAAAAAAAGAAAGTTACACCTTTTTAAAGACTTTTGTTTGTCGTATACAGTGTTCCATGCACTTAACCAGGGTACAGGGTAACATATACATAGTATGAGGTGTGAACATCTAATATCCATGAAGGGAATTTTCCAAAACAGTGAATGAATGCATAGAAAACATGATATGCCTAACATGATTAAGCCCTTCATTCAAACATTTCGTTCGGATGAAGATCTCAATCATTTGTGCTCTGTCGCAGAACATTCTCTCAGCGTTTATCCTCGAACGGAGTTTTTCCAAGCCCTAACCCTAAAGTATGCCTATTGTCACGTTCACTATCCGATACTAAGTTGTTCTGCATTTCTGTAGAGTGTTGTGCAGTCGGCATTCACTTTACTTGGTATTTAAAATCTGTGGCTATTGAGTATTTACCTAGTTTTTACATTTTGTTAAATTATGTCAAAAACCTGAAGTCGTTTTTTGAACGATCATAACACTTTAGTATAACGGCAGTGTGTGAGAAAGTAAAAACCACGTATTACTTGAGTGGAACTCGAAGAGGCGTAATTTTGAATTCAAAAGGGGCGTAATTTTGAAGTCGAATAGGGCGTAATTTTGAAGTCAATGGGTGTAGTTTTGAAATAGAATGGGGCGTAATTTTGAAGTCGAATGGGGCGTCATTTTGAAGTCGAATGGAGCGTAATTTCAAGTCTCGTATTCCGGGATAATGAAAGGTTGCCACGGTCCTGATCAGCGCCTCTCAAAGTATAAAATGCTTGTGCTGGTGTTGTTATTAAATTAGTTGTGCATAACAATTAAACAAAGGTGAACCTAATAAGTTCAACGAATAGACATTTGTAGGCATTTGTATCCACAAATTTTAGTCATTAATGACAACCAAAAAATGCTGCTTCAAAGAACAGTTTTTTGTTTTTTTTTAGATTTCAGGAGTAGGGCTGTGGTTTTTTAATTTTTTAATTTTTATTTGATTTTCATTTCTATGCACAATAGCCATAGATTTGCAATAACTTTTCATTTTTTCAATTACTTCGTAGTGGTGGTGTTTTGCAGTAGCTGGAAAAATCAAAAACAAGAACTCATTTTTCATGAGTGTAAATGAGTTAGCCGTTGATTGGACAGATAGACTGTAATAAATCTAACTGTAGGAAAGGGGGCCTGAAAGGACAGTCATTCTTCCCTTGAATCAGTGGGTGAGTATGATTACACACTTTCTTCCTGATTCTTTTTTTTTTTTCGCTGTCGTTTCAACGACCACCATGAACAACTCTAAGGGCCATAAGCGGTCGTCAGTTGGGGCCACTAGTTCCAGAGAAAGGAGATAGCCATTGCTTTAAGACAAGCAGATCACTTAGGCCTAGACCTGTCAACTTTTAAGAATTGAAATCTGAAAAAAAAAATCAATGAACATTTTATTTATATGTGCGTTTGACTGAGGTATCGAACGTATCGTTTAACGAGCTGACTTATTATGCAAATGATTTGCTGATTTTAATCGATTTTATATGCTATATTAAAATATTTGGTACTATTTAAAGCTGATAGCGATTAAATACAATCGGTACATAATTATCTCTTCAGTACCTATCATTAGGCTGCCTACGCAGATAAAAATTTCATGTTATCGACATTTCGAATACTTTTAACCCTTTAAGCAGCCGATGTATCTTAACCAAGTGGTACTCAAAATTTTCTGCGCTCCCTAAACAGAAATATGTTCATATAGCAGTCAGATTTTTCTTTCTGAATGGCACGTCAAATGTTTTGTTTTGCCAAAATCTACAATTAAACAATTTATAACTCCTTCTCATCTTATCAGTACCGCTAATAAACCTGACACAAGCGATAAGCCCTCCCTTCTAGTTCTTCATTCTCTGCACCATTACCTATGTTACAAAGAGGAAGGGTTAGCGCTCCTGACATGGACATCATGCCCCTGGGTGGAAACTAGTGACTCAAATATCTTCTCTCACCTTTCTCAGATTCATCGCCATTGTTATAGCCCATTTTGGAAGTAATCAGTCAGTAAGGATTAGTATTAATCATCCCCCTGAACGACCGCTTTGAGAAATAAATCTTAGGGGAAAGCAACGCCTTGTAACGAGGAAACTCACTCGTTCGACCCACGTGTTCTCAGACAGCGAATATATTCGTTCGAGCTCATTTCAGCTCATTTTACTGGCCCCGAGTTAATTCGTTCCAGCCGGTTTTAAGTTCTACGTAAGGCTGATAGTTTCATTTCTCTCTCTCTCTCTTTCTTGGCAGTCATCGCCAATAAAAATCGGACACCGTCTTTACCAAGTATTTACCGCTAGGCTGCGAGTAGAGATGATGCAGATGTGGTGAAAATATGTTGAGGTAAATCATAATATATAGGCGCTGCGGTCCTTGGGGACTCCTTTCCTCTCCTCAAATTTTTTTTTTTTCTTGATTGGAGGTTTAACGACCACCGTCAGCAACTCAATGGGCTATAAACAGTCGCCCGTCCCTAATTTAGGGTCACTGGTTCCAGGGAAGGGACAGAGCCAGTGCCGTAAGACAAACCCAACATCCATGCCTCACGGGATTCAAACCCGGACCCCGTTCGGACGAATGATCAGAGGCCATCGCTTAGACCACTGCGCCACCGGGGCGGCCTTCTCAAAATGTCAACTAACCTGGAAATAAAACAACAACAACAAAAACAACAACAACAAAAACAACAACCCTAAAATCTGTAAAACATGTTGTCTATAAAATAACCATAAAACAAGTAGAATTTCTGTCAATTTTACGGGAAAAGCGTAAAACTTGGCATGTATGTATCTCTCATCCTGGACAGGAACCCGGATTGAACTCGGACGACTAGTCAGCAATCTACGTCTCTGTCCTCCTCCACTGGAACGGCCCAAAAATAAAAAGGCAATAGAGAGGTAAAATTGTAATATGTTTTCCTGCTAATGTATTTTAATTCAAAATAAAGAATAATCGGGCAAGATTAAAACTTTTCATGCTAACCCCACTTTTTTACCTTGAAAATTAAACTTTAAAGAAATTAACTGAACCTGACGGAAAGTGCGACGTCGCTAATTGAGAGGCATGTCCTTCTACTTCCCGGAAATGGTTGCCCAGCTTGGACAACTGACCAAAAACCTGATCCTCTGAGAACTCGGCCACAGGTTAGAAAAGAGACGAAGAACTGATTCCTCCTGACAGGCCCAATATTTTCAGTTCGTTTATCCTACTGAATGAATAAAGCAGGACCTTATTTTAAATAGCTTCAGGAATCCATTAATATGAGGTTCGATTATTTTTTCAGGCGTTATATCATCATCATCATCATCATTGTCAACCATTATCAATCCACTGCTGGACGAAGGTCTCCCCAAGTTTCCTCCACAACGGTCTGTCTTGTGCCAGTCTCCTCCATGTCACTCCCGCATATTTACGAATTTCATCCACCCATCTCCCATGTGGTCTTTTTCTGGGTCTTTTCCTGTCCCTTGGAATCCAATCTAAAATTTCAGCTGTCCATCTATGGTCTGTCCTTCTGGCAGTATGTCCAGCCCATTGCCATTTCAGGGATTTAACTCTGATCATGATGTCTTCCACTCTCGTCATTTTTCGGATCCATGAGTTCCTCTTCTTATCTCTCCTGGTTATACCAAGCATGCACCTCTCCATGCTTCTTTGAGTTGTCTGCAGCCTTTGTATGTCTCTTTTAGTTAAGGTCCACGTCTCTGCACCATACGTAAGCACTGGAAGGATGCATTGATCAAACACTTTTCTTTTAAGACATAATGGCATATTGCTCTTGAAAATTATGCTGTTTCTTCCAAAAGCTCTCCAGGCAAGTTTTGTACGCCGATTAATTTCTTCATCAATGTGACCCTCACTTGATATCTGCTGTCCAAGATAAACATACGTATCTGTTATCTCCAGTTTTTCTCCATCAATCGATAAATCTTCATTTCTTGTAAAAGCATTGAACATCACTTTTGTCTTCTGAAAGTTCATTTTTAATCCCACTTCTTTACTCTTGTCAGCAAGTTCCTGGATCATACTCTGCAGCTCTGATGGGGTAGTTGCAAAAATGACTACGTCATCAGCAAAACGAAGGTGGGTTAGATAATCTCCATTAATCTTTATCCCTTTGTTTTCCCAGTTCAGTGATTGAAAGACATTTTCCAATGTGGCATTAAAGAGCTTCGGAGATATGGTGTCACCTTGTCTCACTCCCTTTCCAATTTTTATGTGTGTTGTATTTTCAAACAGCCTAATCTTTGCACTTGCATTTTCATAGATGTTATTAATAATATTAATGTATGCATCTTCAATACCGCAGGATTTCAGAGCCGTGGTAACTGCTGATGGTTTCACCGAATCAAAGGCTTTTTCATAATCGATAAAAGCCATGCACAATGGAAGTTCATATTCCCTCGCTCTTTCAATTAGTTCTCTCAGTACGTGGATATGATCTATTGTGCTGTAGCCACTCCTGAATCCAGCTTGTTCTCTCGGTTGAGCCATGTCCAGTGTTACCTTCAAGCGGTGTGAAAGAACTTTAGTGAAGATTTTATAAACCACTGATAGGAGGCTGATAGGTCTGTAGTTCCTGAGATCCTCAATGTCACCTTTTTTATGTAGCAGGATCATTGTAGCATTGTTCCAATCCTCAGGAATCTTCCCTTCATTAAGGCATCGAGTGAAAATTTGGGCGAGTACTGTTTCAATTTCTCCACTTGCTTCTTGTATGATGTCTATAGTAATTCCATCTTCTCCTGGAGCTTTCCCCGCTTCATGTTCTTGATTGCATGAGCAACTTCTGCTGGGAGGACTGGAAGAACTCTGGTACCTTTCATGATGTCTGGAGTACATGTATCATCCCTTTCATATAATTTGGAGTAGAAATCTTTCACTCTTGTCAAAATTTCGCCTCTATTTCTTGTTATAGAACCATCTTCTTTTCTCAGAGCCATAATCTGTTTTCTTCCCTTACTGAGATGTCCCTTTGCTATCTTTAGGCTTTGGTTGTTTTCAATTGCTTTCCTCACTAGCTCACAGTTGAATTTCCTTACGTCTTCAGTGATACTTTTTCGTGCTGTCTTGCATAGCTCTATATATTCCACTTTGGAAGTCACATCTTCTTTAGTTGTCCTCATCTCTCTTCTTTTTTGCATCAACATTTTGGTTTTTCCTGATAATTTGTTTACATGCAACTATATATATACATTATTTGCATACTTTATGGATTATATCCTGTACAACGAAAACAACATTACTCTGTATCTCCGTGACATATCCTTCTTTCTCTGTCAGCTTCGAATGTGCTTATCATCTCTCGCCTCGGGAACCCCTCAACCGTTTTGGAGGTCGCATGCTTGACACCTCGTAACGAATGTCATTTCGGCTCTTCCTCGAAGCCTGGAGGAAGGCCTACAGAACATCACCATAGTATTTAACGACGATTCTCTTAACACATTAACTGCCACATTAGAAAAACAAATTTTTCCCTTGGGGCCAGGGTGTTTTATTACCAAAATAGAATAAAAACTTCGAAAACAAAACGATACTGTCTAATTTAATTGTAAAAATAAGAACATCAACAAGTAAGATTTTCACGAACCAACTGCAGGGTTTTGCACAGAGGGCCACCCATCACGTAACATGTATGCTACAGCACGGCAACTTGCCTACGCAGTACGAGGCTCCCTAGCTAACGAGACGCGTGAGTTATATATGCTTCACGAGGCCCCGGGCTAAAAACTAGCGTGTGTTAAATATAACTCACATGGCAGTTAATGTGTTAAACAGTCTATGCAACATGGCGTTTTTTAGGGAAAATTTCCCGAAATCACCCGCAGTGGTTTTGTAAGAATAAATTGCCCATTCTCACTGTAAGGCAAATTTGAATAACACATCAATTGAATACATGAGTCATATTTAAATATTTATAGAGGCCTCTCGTCTGCGGAGACACTCACATATGTGATGATCAATTTCAGTATTTTAAGCAGATTTTGTATGGTTCATTATTCCTGAAATACGGTTCCTCAACGCAAATGTTGTTGTGCCTTCCCGGTGGCGCAGTGGTCTAAGCGATGGCTCCTGATCATCCATCCGAGATGAGTCCAAGTTCGAATCCCGGTGAGGTATGGATATTGTGTTTGTCTTACGGCACCGGCTCTCTCCCTTCCCTGGAACCAGTGGCCCTAAATTAGGGACGGGCGACTGCTTATGGCCCACTGAGTTGCTCTCGGTGGTCGTTAAACTTTTAATAAAAAAAAGATGTTTTCACAATGATAGTACTTGTAGCGTAGACGTGATACGAGAACGTATTGTACTTAATACAGCGCGGTAACTCATACGACTGTCTGCGTGTGTGTGGGCAGTCAAAATATCGGAAAAAAATTATGCAAAGTATTTCATACAGGTTTATTTTGAAAACTACTTGAGTAACATGTAATACAACATCATGAAAGAGTGAGAGTAGAAAAGTGAAACCACAGCGGCTGTTAGCTGCGAACTCTTTCCACTTTTGATCTGAAGTGAGCTATAGTGTTTTTATTATTTAATACACGACATTGTTCTAACAACTGATTTATCTGGGCATGGAGTACGTACGAACCAAAGAAAAACCAAAGGACAGTTCGGAATATCAAGTAATCTTCATTTACCACGTGTCAATCTTCATTCTGTGCTGCATGCTGCTTTAGATTTCATAAGTTCCTTAAAATTCTTAGTTTTGCAGCTTCATCGAGTAATGTTTGTTACGCTCATGTAACGGAAGCTAACGGATATCATGGAAATTAGAGCGCAATGGAAAAAATGGCGGTGGTGGTATTGTAGCAACAGGTAGGTATTGTCAGCAATTGTCCGAAATAGTCAGAGGCGCGGGCTTGTGTCCGCTTTCTGGAACCAGTAACCTCAAATTAGGAATGAACGGGAGACTCCTTACAAACTTAGGGGCTCACGTGGGATATTCAAACCCCAAAACCGAAAAAAGAAATTAAGGAAATTCTGATTTATTTGAAAATAAAAATAAAAGTTTTTTTTTTTTTCTTTTTCTTTAATTTTAGGCGGTGAATTTTTCAACATACATGTCCATGTTTACAATACGATTTATCAAGCAAGTGTTGGCTTTAGGATGGCTCCCTTTCTTGATAGCCTTATAGAGCACTGATTTTTCTGGTTTAATTACGAAACATCTATGAGGGGCGCCTGACAGGGGTCGAAGATTGAAAATTGCCACTGAGTACAGAGAACTATGTGAACCAGAAGCATATATCGCTTAGTTTTCAGGGTAGGGCAAAAGAAAATTGTAACTACAAATAACATACACAAGCACCATATGCCGATTTTCACTATGTCTTCTTGTTATTTAACCGTTTTTACAACACACGCACAGCCAAGCTCGTAGTGGAGAGGGGGGCAGCGGGGCGTGCTTTTCCTTTTCTCCGTCTAAGCGACTCACAACACAGTCCAATGCTCGACCTTTTTTTCATCTTTTGCCCGACTTCCTTTATATCCTTTGCCCCACCTCAATCATCAGCCTTTCCTCCCAGCTTCTGTGTCTGGCTACGGGCCTGCACACAACACAAATTTGATTGAAAATCAGAATACCCAACACTACGTAAAAAAAACGAGTAAATGAAAGTAGACAGAATGTTCGGATAATAAGGACATTTTTTTGTTATTCTTCTGACTTTGGCCGTGTGGCCAAAAGGCCATGGGACACACGTGTTGTTTTGGCCACTTGTAATCCCATGCGTCACGAAATCACGGTGATCACTCAGTCCGTTCGACAAAAAGCAAAATTACTTTCTAGGTATTCTGGGGGAAACTTCGAAAGATCTTAGTTCAGAAGTGGATGATTGCTGCAGAGGATGATTCATTTCTTTTATTTTCACATGTTTCTGTACTGTGCGAATGTACGCTATATTCTGACATGTGTAAAACGTTTTTCCCATTTTAAGTGCTCGTACACGCACCCTGAAGTTTAAGAGAGAAATTAGCAATCAGGGTCTCTTATCGGGAAAAACTTTTTAGTGTATTTAATGATTAACCGAAATGTTATAGCCAAATTTCGGTACTCCCTCCCCCCCCATTGGCGCCTTGACGCCCATTGTGAAAACCAAATGTTCAAGTAATAAGGTATGCGAAGACTACCGCTACCAAAAGAAGTCCTTGACTACTGGTCTATTAGGGAAGGGGGCAGGGGTCACTCTTGATTTGTTGAATCAAACGTCTTCGCCTGGGCATTTACGAGCAAAGTTAAATAAAGTTCTGGACTATAATGTAAAAACGAATGTGCAGACCACCCACATTATTTATTCCAGCATTGCATCAGAATGTCATAAATAATTAAACGTACTGGAATCTTTGTGTCAATTATTCTGCCAGGTGTTATGCCTTCAAGGCTCACATTTCTTGCTGTCGTAGTCAGACAAATCTTCGATGGCATTGCGGATTCAATATGCCTCCGAACCATTCTTCGTACGAAGTTAGAGAACGTTAAACAGGATATCATAAGAAATGACACTGACCTTTGAGGATTATGCAAAGCAAGAAGCAGAGTTATGGCAGTCAGGTGATTTGCCTGGTAATCTGGATGACCCCTGTGTTCTGTGTGAAATCTTCTTTTGCAATGATAAATTCAGCAAGAATCAGCAACCATCTTGACAAATCAGATTTTCTTTCTTGTCTCGTGGCATAATTTAGATAGAAGAAATGAACCGCAAAATAAAACCATATGTTAAGACTGGATTTCTTCTGTCTACGAAGGACAGAAATACAGCATACTGAAAAAAAATCCGGTTTTCGTTCCCGGAATGAAAAGTGAATGGGAGTTTGTCATATTTCTGAAAAGAAGTTCTGTCTTGAAACTAAGCCGTCAACAGACACGAGTTCGGAGATATTAAATAGTCTACATTCCAGCGATGTAATAATACAAAGGAGAATATTCGCTATCTGGGAGGAGCCAATCTAACTTACGAGTCCATTCTGTAATTTTTAGTTTCATCCAGAGACTTGAAGAGTCCAGCCACATTTCAGAAGAGACATTAGTTGGGGACTCTTTCTTGTGGTCTCAAGCTCTTCTATTAAATCCGAGAAAAGACGAATACATCTCTCATGACATTAGTGAAGTATAAATCAATACTTCAGCACAATTCACTGTGTTTGATGATACAGAAGGTTGTTGCTACAGAAAGCTGGGAGCCGATTGAATAACTTCCCTGCCTCCTGAATGGTACGGGATTCAGAAATGGTATTCATATTTCCTAGAAGAATTAGCAGATGCCCTTCACATCACAACGAAATCAAATTGAGGATGGTAACGAATAGAGCTTTAATGTGAAGCAGTTGTCCAACAGGGCATAATAAATTTGTTGTGATTCATCTACAGAAAGAAAAAAAAACTAAGGTAGTGGAATGTATCCTGTATCAAACGATCATTTTATTTATACGTGATCACCTTAAGCAATATCTTTGTTTTAAAGATATTGCTTACGGTGATCACGAACAGGATGGATGCAAAATTCAACGATTACTTTGATGATAATCACAGTGGCTTTAGTAAGAGCGTGTCTGCAATCAAGAATCTGTGGATATCCTGAGAGTTCTGGGAAAAGTCATGACTCTTCAGTAAATTATGCGTCTTGTGTATTTCGTTAATAATAATGGTAAAAATTTTCCTGTTAGTATGAACGTGATGATTTCAAACCATGTTTTCCTGTGTCACATTGCTTCTTTTGTATGAAAGCGAAAATAGGGATTCGACATTTGATTAATAAGTAAAAATTATTGCCGAGAATAGATGAATTTTAGCATCCGTTGTTTAACACATGTTCTATGATGCACACAGGGACCTTGCAGATGCATTATTGTGTACATGTATACAACTTACCAGTCTTTCGTAGAAGTATTCCTCTGAAAGATCTTTCCCATTCACATGAGCGACTTTATGCAAAAGACTGGCAGCTTTGGCCACATTTCCTTTTGTCATTAACCAGCTGGCAGATTCAGGCACCCACCTGAAAAATAAAGAGCAAAAGATATAAAGATACCTCCTTTAAACCTTGCGATGAAAAATGTCAATTTTAACTAAAATGTACTAGTGGGGTGAAAATTTGCAGCACATAAAAGTGATGAAAATGAGATGAATTTGTGGTATGTCGTAGCGTACGTAAAGCCATTCAAATGAATAGGTTAACGGTTCAAACACTAGGCGAACTAGGCGGCTGCCTAGGACGCAAAAATTTGGGGGCACCAAGATTTATAGTTGATAAAATCAAATGAATCAATAAATCAGAAAAAAATTAAAAGAAAAAACGTTGCTCTCTGTTTTCCTTTCGATATTCGACATAATTTACGAATTCTTATTCATGAAGAAACAGAGACCTGCACTTGAAGGCTGGGTAAACCAACTTGCAGTAAATCAGACGACTCCGCGAATATGCACGTCTGTCGAAAAACTTGTTTAAGCGGTGGATTCTGATCATTTGTCCCAGATGGGTTTCGATTTGAATCCCAGTGAGGCATGGATGTTGTGTTAGTCTTACAGCGCTGACTTTCTCCCTTCCCTGGAACCAATAGTCCTAAATTAGAGACGGACGACTGCATATACCCTATTGAGTTGCTCGCGGTAGTCGTTAAACCTCCAATAAAAAGAACTGCCCGGAACTAGATCCATCCCTATGCAGCAGGCAAGTTAAGAGGTGCCTGAGGGCGGAACAAAATTTTGCAATAGAATAGATCCTGTACTTCCCGTCAATGGAAATATCAAGACTGTCCACCTCTTCTATCAAAAACAGTAGCAGTGCTCAACGTCTAAAGCTGGTTAATCCAGTCCTGGAACACCCTTGTTAAAATAGTACGGGAGCAGCCAACAAGTGTGGCTGACCAATATAAGCCCTTCTGCTGGATGTCCGTGCATGGTTAATCCAGTCCTGTTACAGCCATGATACAGTATTAGGAAGCAGCCAATAAATGTTGCTGTTTCGGAAATACTAGCATCTTCCCTCCGGGCCCTAACTATCTAGCAGTGGTCAAATTGGCTTAAGTAGCTACATTTCCACATTACTGGCAAATGTTTACTGGTTACGTACAGAGGATAGGTGTGCATAACTTTTAGTATCTGCACGTGGCATTGATATCACGTGGTAGTTCGTTATCGCTCCGAATATGTGAAACTGGGAGTGTTCCTAAAGTAAAGCTAACTAACTGCATACTCTATTTTCTCTGCCTAATCTAGATTAATGTTGTTAAGCGTATTATGATATGAAACTCAATTTGCTTTGAAAAACTCTCAGAATATATTTAATAAAGAAAGAGAACAAAACTTTTCCATGACAGGTGCTTACCGATACTCAAGGGAGTTCCCGAAACCACTTTCTCAATCGTCTATGGGTTTTTTTAAGAAGCGCAAATTATATATCTCGCCAACGGACACCAATGACCTTCACTATGCCACTGTGGCATTACCTACTGATTACACCTATTCATTGCTTTGGACCAAGTATATTCGTAAGTGGTAACCGTGTATTCGGATGGTACTGGCCTCTTTCAGAACGACAACAAGCAAACATTTCGTGCTCTCCCATGGACGCTAAATTTCCCCTGCTTGAATCTCATCGAGCATTTGTGGGATGCAATGGAACGATTAATTTGACTGTCCACGCCAGAACCTTGCTATATAGTAAATCTCCGTATCGTCACGTTGTCCAGTTGGTACAGAATACCTGATGGCACAATCAGCAGTGGAATGAAGTAGATGCAACGCTTGATACAGGCACTCATGGTGGCAAAACGTGACCCAACACTCTATTAGATAGATGGTCATAACGTATTGACTCAAGAGTGTACAAATGTATTTTAACAATTAAATTTTGTACTCCTAGGTTGTAGTTGGTACAGTCAGTTGCCTGCATGCCTGCAAGATGTTTTCCCTCATTAGAAAGCACAGTTTCAATGATGCGAAGTTGCTTTTTCCTCACGTTCCAATACTTAACTGACTAAAACACTAGCTGAACCACAGATATATTCTATCTGTTTTTCCTGTTGGGCTATTTGCGCATACTGTCGCTAGAGCTGTCTACACACGAACATCACGTGCCATCAAATCGTAGCTGCGGTAACATAACTGATTTTTCTTCTACGTGCATACTCATTTTTAAGTAGCTAGGATGGAACAAATTAATCATTTGCCACAGTGTGTACATCAGTGAATAATGACCAAAAATGCGGAGAACACAAAAATGCGTTTTGATTTTTCATGCGTTCGAGAGAAATGGTGTAGTTCTCCCATTCTTCAAACCAGTTCCACGTATTCTGCCAGTGAATATAAATTGAAAGCTGCATACGTAATCATGGGGATTCCAGACTATGGAATACAAAACAAGGGACTAAGTCATCAGCCTGCTTGTCATTAGACCACACCTTCTGATGAATCAAATTCCGCTTTCCGCTATCCGAAGTCATTAAACCATATTATTTACTCGCTCGCAGTTATTAATAAAAGATTTCTTCGCCTCAACCTTAACTTCGGTGTTGCCTTACCAAAAATTATGTTCAGGTAGACTAATTTGTAAGATTTTATGTTTAGTTAAAACACGCTAGACCCGCAAATCAAAGTGGAAGATTCCTTTCGTAGCTAAGGTTAACAGGTAGACGCTTGAAACAGGGCGCTAAAGGTGCTTCGTTTGTTTTTTCAGATATCAGCCATAACTTAGATATAACTCGTTTTCAGTGGTAAATTGCAAAACTTCTAGACGTTCCCCAATCTGAAATGCAAGTGCGCGTATCTTGTGAAATCAGTTATGTTTGGGTGGGATTTTAAGATGCAATGGAACGGGAGAAACTGGAGAGTTACTATGAGCTTAAATTGCTGGAGTCCCTCATTTCAGGGGATCAGTGCAATGGTTTTTCTTATGAGATGAGATAAGCATGAAATATTTTGACACTTGATTTTATTTAACAACTGATTTTGAATGCAAAACAAGAAAAAAGCCTCAGAACACAATTGTTTTAGACAAGTTGCAGGTGCCAAATGTGAATACCTTAATGACATTTTAATTTGTTCAGCTTTATTTTTACCCGGCGAGAAAAAAAACATTAGTCTTCATTATGACTTTTTCTTCACGACCGAAAAGAATAAATTTTAGCTGGAGGTATTAATTTTAGCTCCACGTATTCATATATCTGTGACCTATAATAATGTGAGAACATCTTTAATCACACTGCACCCGTCTTTTGAGCTGTTATATACAGTCCATTCTCAATAAAAACACAAAGTGATAATATATTATTAATTTCAGTGCATGATAGTTTCAGCAAAAAATAAATAAATAAAAGTATATTAAGTGTTCTTGGATGTACACGAATTTGAGCCAATGATCATTTAAAGAGAAAATAAAATCACCGCTAAGTTGATTCAGATTGTTATCGCTGAAGAAATGGAATAAAGATGCCGCCCTAGATAATTTTCTTGTTTTATCTAATACACTGAGTTTATGGTTTACCCATTGAAACTTTCAGTCATTTGTAATTCAGATCCTTTTATTATCATCATCATCATCATCATTTCATTTTATTTTATCTTCTGAAGTGTACTAAAGGTTCACAGCTTGAGAATTTTTTTGTTCATCTAACCCAAAATTCTTTACATGACTCAGGTCTCCGTGTGCTCGTTTTTTTATTATTTTATGTAATAACGTAAGCACACCGGATAAAAAATTAGTAAACCCTGGTAGAACTTACAGAACAACGAGTGACGGCGCTTCTTGTCTAGATAACAGCATGAATTCAGTGGCTAAGACTCCACGAGGTTGTGAATGGCATCTATTTGCAGCCACTTGTGCGTCAATTGGTCTCGAAGTTCTGCCAGAGTACATGAGCGTCTATTCCGGCGTTTCACCATCTGTTCCAAATGATCCCCCATATTTTCAACAGGATTTAAATTTGGGGATTTGGCAGGCCAGTCGAGGTGAGACAATGTTGCTGATTGTTCGTCGTACCACTCAGATACAGTTTTAGCCCTGTGAACACGGCCATTGTCGTCTTGGAAGACAGGAGTGGCAATGTGATGCTGCTCCTGGAGATGTAGGGAAAAGGGCAACACTTCGTTCTCAGAATGCAGAGGTACGCATGCTGGTTCAAATTCATCGTCACTGCAAAGAAAGGGCCCATTTCGTGGTACGAAAAACATCCCTAAAATATAACAGAACCCCCTCCAGCTTGAACAAAACCTTCGACAATCAGGATTTAAGGATTTATTGGGCCTGCGATGTACTCGCCGCCTCCCATCATAGGAGTACAAACAAAAATGAAACTCATCAGACCAAATTGCTCGTTTCCAATCCTTCACAGTAAACTAGCCCATTGATAACGTGTAAATTTGAGACTTGCTGTTAAAAGAGGCATCTTCTGCGGTACTCTGCTCCAGATGTCCATCGCATGCAGTTTTCGTCGCAATGTCCTTTCAGAAATTGGTTGGAGTAGACTTTCATTGACTGTTTGGAGCAATTGTTGTCTGGTTTGAAACCGATTTGTAATTACTAGGAGGGAAACATGGCGGCGTGTTGGCGAGAATCGTTTTCCGGCCACAGTTACGTCGCCGGTTTGCAGTTGACTGCACGCTACACCACTGTTTGTAGACCAGCTGGACAGTATGCTTCGACACTTCATTCATTTTGTGTCCGTGAGCACGGCCAAACACGATGGCTCCTTTTTGCCACTAAGTAACGTCTGTCTTACGACCCATATTGCAGAGTAAATTCAACACACACGTTGCTCTTCACCACTGTACGAGACAGCAATGATCCTGTAGATTACGTCAGTACTTTATATCTCCCACCAATGCTATCACGGCGCACTCTGTGCAACCGGTAACTTCCTACTGTCATTTCTATTAGTGGTGACTAGTTTTTGTCAACCGTCCGGTGTGCTTGTCAACCATCATTGTCAACCGTCCGGTGTGCTTGTTTATAAGCTGTCATTCACGTATTGTCGATGACACTGCTTCGCAAGCTTAGAAAAAAGTGCAATTAAAATTCTGCATATTTGTATTGTCAGCAAGTTCCTGGATTATACTCTGCAGCTCTGGTGGGGTAGTTGCAAAATGACTACGTCATCAGCAAAACGAAGGGGAGTTAGAAAATCTCCATTAATATTTATCCCTTTGTTTTCCCAGTTCAGTGATTGAAATACTTTTTCCAATGTGGCATCAAAGACCTAGGGTGATATGGCGTCACCTTATATATCATCATCATCATCATTGTCAACCATTATCAATCCACTGCTGGACGAAGGTCTCCCCAAGTTTCCTCCACAATGGTCTGTCTTGTGCCAGTCTCCTCCATGTCACCCCTGCATACTTTCGAATTTCATCCACCCATCTCCCATGTGGTCTTCTTCTGGGTCTTTTCCTGTCCCTTAGAATCCAATCCAAAATTTCGGCTGTCCATCGATGATCTGTCCTTCTGGCAGTATGTCCAGCCCATTGCTCGTTCGTGATAGACGTAGTGTTGGTGGCTCCAATATTTTATGCGTTTTAGTGTGGAATACCTTGTCCCTCACTCACCTGTTGCGTGGCCCGGCTGTCTAAAGGTACTGTGTACGTTTTGAGCTACTTTTCTAGCGTTCTCGTCCTCATATTAGTTCATATTCATCCGTTTTCTTATCGTTTGCTCGTTTGTTTACGTTTGGAAGCTGCCAACATAGCGGCTTCCGGTATTTCGTTATCATCTATGGGCGTGGCGGATGCACGTCACGTCACACTTCCGACGTCCATGGAAGTTAACATACTCTCGTCCTCAGATGTGTCTGCTCAGATGCCTTCCCAGCTTTCTAGTACTCCTGCACCGGTGCCTTCACTGGACTTGGCTGCGCTTTCTTCTCCAGCTCCTGCATCTGTCTCGGTGTCCCTCCCTGGGAACTACTGATTCTACTGCCTTGCCCTCGGCCTGTGCTTCTCTTCCCTCCCAGCCTTCTGTGCCTGCCGGATCCGAACAGACTTCTCTTCCGAGGATGTCATTTGCCTCTAAAGTGCAACGAGGCGCTACTTCTACGTCCGATTCCTCTCAACCAGATGGTCTTTTGCAAGCAACACCTATTATTCAGGTATCCAACCACAAGGTGAAGGTAACGATTGATGACAATTCGCAGATTGGCCGTGAGTTCCATAACCTCCTGGATAGAGGTGTGCTCTTTCATGCTTTACCAAATACTCCATTGCCACGCTACATGGAAGCCCTCTCTGTACATGTGTCGTCTACGTCCATTGCAGGAATTTCCCGTACTCCTCGGGGTATTTCGGTACAGTTCAATCACAAGGAGGATGCTGACTTTTTTCTAGCTAACGGACTTTCGATTGGGACAAACCATCTCCTCCCGTCACCTCTTTCCAAGAGACAGGTGAACATCACGTTCTATCCTGTTCCACAGGAAGTGCCGGATACTGCACTTCCTCTCCTTGTCAGTCATGTTTGTAAAATTGTTGGCAAGGTCCGTCGCCTTTCTGACGCTCTCCGCGGAACTCGATTTGCACATGCTACAGGACCTCGCCGTCAGTTATTGGTCGTCTTTCCCACCGAGAAAGCCTTGGCGGATTGCCCTACAGAAGCTACTGTTGAAATTGGCGCACGAACGTACAGTTTCAAGATTTTCACTGCTCACTATTGTACACACTGTTTAACACAAAATCACACCACTGCCTCCTGTGACCGCGTTCGACGTGGACGTTCATCAAGTTCGCATCCCACTGCTGACCACATTGGTCTTTCTACTATCCCCACTACCGGTAGTTTGCCTGACGCGATTTCTTCGTTTCTCCGTCAGACGAACATTTCTGTCACGGACAATGCTGCCTTTCCTCCTCTCCCGACCCGTACGATTGTGCATCCACCTTCAAGATTGACAGAGTTGTCTTCGACTACAGATGTGTCTACAGCGGAGTGTTCCGATCCGGGTGTGTTGAGTGGTGGTTTGGCGGATCGGCCGTCTAGCTCTTCTCCTAGCCTCTCGGATATCGGATCTCCATTTACAACCTTGTCTACCATACCCTTGTTGCAACATCTTCCTGAAGCCTCGGCTCTTGTACCAGTCTCTACTAAGGCATCTCAGCTACGTACTGCTTCTTCGGCGACGTTCATTTCCTCGTCTCCTGACTTGGGAGGTGAGCCTGATCCACTAATGGATACATCCGCCTCAGCTACTTCTTCGAAGCGGATTGGAACTTCCAAAGGTGCTGTAAACCAGAAAAAGTTAAAACAACTTTCTGTGCCACATTCTGAGGATTCCTCTAGTATTCCCGAGGTTTCCGGTTCCGGTGTTTCTCCACCTGATGTTTCTTCAAACAGTATGCTTCTCCGCTCAGGTCCTGTCAATTCTCTCTCTGATGCTGAGGTTCTACAGGCAGTTGATACGTTTCCTCCAGTTCCTGGCCCACTGTCCAGACAACAACTTTTACGTCTTTTTCAACCTGCACGTACGATTGTTGGTTCTCAAGAATTCCTTCACTCACCTGATCTGGACCTGTATGCAGCGGTAACGCAATTCGAAGCTTATGTGTCTCTTTTTAAATCTCTGTGTGCCACCGATCCTCGGTATCAGCCTTTTTTGAGACGTTACACGCGCCGTCTCGCCTCCTTGAAGGAGCTCGTTGAGAAGCATATATGTGATACCTTCTATCCTTTTACCGATGACCTTTAGCTCTCTTCCTCACACCTATTACTTTTTGTTCTCTCAATGCTAGAGGATTTGCGAACCCGTTCGCAGATTCCCTGGTTTTGTAGACTTAGTGCATGTTGATTCTGATGTTTTCCATGTGTGTTTTTACTGTGATTCACAAGTCATGTATTGTAAATTTGCTTTATTTGTGTGTTTGGCTGTGTTTCACAAGTAATGTATTTTAAATTTGCGATAATTGCGTGTTTTTGCTGTGTTTTCACAAGTAATCGGTCTCGTTACTTGTGTGATCTCCTCATTATCTAATCATTATCTTATCTGTTGTTTCCTGAATTTGTGCCTGTTTTTAAATTACCTATAATTGTGAGTGTTTGCTGTGTTAGTGCTTTCCTCTATCGCGGATTATTATAGTGGTACGTTTGTTACCTTTGTTATTTTTATATAGTTGCTGAGGTACTCCATGTTGTTTTGCTCTCTAACCACATTTCAGTTCCGTTCTGTTGATTTATGATAGCATAGTACATTTCTTGCATTTGTGCACATGTGTTATAGTGTTTGACATGCCGTTAGGTCTTTCATTGTTCGTGTGCATATTCATTTCCTTTCTGTGTAACGTTGTGCTGCATCGTGGATATACTTACTTTCCGCACTGTTGTTTTCTGTACTGCAGCTTGTAATGAATCTCCTATGTCTGTATTTCGTTATAGCAATAAACTGGGTACCACTATGGTACCCACAGTTACCAATACCATTGCCATTTCAGGGATTTAACTCTGATCATGATGTCTTCCACTCTTGTCATTTTTCGGACCCACGAGTTCCTCTTCTTATCTCTCCTGGTTACACCAAGTATGCACCTCTCCATGCTTCTTTGAGTTGTCTGCAGCCTTTGTATGTCTCTTTTAGTTAAGGTCCACGTCTCTGCACCATACGTAAGCACTGGAAGGATGCATTGATCAAACACTTTTCTTTTAAGACATAATGGCATATTGCTCTTGAAAATTATGCTGTTTCTTCCAAAAGCTCTCCAGGCAAGTTTTGTACGCCGATTAATTTCTTCATCAATGTGACCCTCACTTGATATCTGCTGTCCAAGATAAACGTACGTGTCTGTTATCTCCAGCTTTTCTCCATCAATCGATAAATCTTCATTTCTTGTAAAAGCATTGAACATCACTTTTGTCTTCTGAAAGTTCATTTTTAATCCCACTTCTTTACTCTTGTCAGCAAGTTCCTGGATCATACTCTGCAGCTCTGATGGGCTAGTTGCAAAAATGACTATGTCATCAGCAAAACGAAGGTGGGTTAGATAATCTCCATTAATCTTTATCCCCTTGTTTTCCCAGCTCAGTGACTGAAAAACACCCTCCAATGTGGCATTAAAGAGCTTTGGAGATATGGTGTCACCTTGTCTCACTCCCTTTCCAATTTTTATGTGTGTTGTATTTTCAAACAGCCTAATCTTTGCACTTGCATTTTCATAGATGTTATTAATAATATTAATGTATGCATCTTCAATACCGCAGGTTTTCAGAGCCATTGTAACTGCTGATGGTTTCACAGAATCAAAGGCTTTTTCATAATCAATAAAAGCCATGCACAATGGAAGTTCATATTCCCTCGCTCTTTCAATTAGTTCTCTCAGCACATGGATATGATCTATTGTGCTGTAGCCACTCCTGAATCCAGCTTGTTCTCTCGGTTGAGCCATGTCCAGTGTTACCTTCAAACGGTGTGAAAGAACTTTAGTGAAGATTTTATAAACTACTGATAGGAGGCTGATAGGTCTGTAGTTTCCGAGATCCTCAATGTCACCTTTCTTATGTAGCAGGATCATTGTAGCGGTGTTCCAATCCTCAGGAATCTTTCCTTCATTAAGGCATCGAGTGAAAATTTGGGCGAGTACTGTTTCGATTTCTCCACTTGCTTCTTGTATGATGTCTACAGTAATTCCATCTTCTCCTGGAGCTTTTCCCCGCTTCATGTTCTTGATTTCATGTGCAACTTCTGCTGGAAGGACTGGAGGAACTCTGGTACTGGTATCTTTCATGTTGTCTGGAGTGCATGTATCATCCCTTTCATATAATTTGGAGTAGAAATCTTTCACTCTTGTCAAAATTTCGCCTCTATTTCTTGTTACAGAACCATCTTCTTTTCTCAGAGCCATAATCTGTTTTCTTCCCTTACTGAGATGTCCCTTTGCTATCTTTAGGCTTTGGTTGTTTTCAATTGCTTTCCTCACTAGTTCACAGTTGAATTTCCTTACGTCTTGAGTGATACTTTTTCGTACTGTCTTGCACAGCTCTATATATTCCACTTTGGAAGTTACATCTTTTTTAGTTGTCCTCATCTCTCTTCTTTTTTGCATCAACATTTTCGTTTTTCGTGATAATTTATTTACATGCAACTTGTTCTTAGACCCAGCTAATTTTGTTGCTGTTTCCATAAGAGCTTTGGTTACTTTTCTGTTAACTTCAGAGATGTCCACTTCTTCCGATGTTAGGCCTTCTAAAGCAGAGAACCTGTTCTTCAGTTCCAACTTGAAGGTATTATGCTGTTTTTTAAGGTTGGTTATGTCAATATATTTTGTTTGTCTTATGAGCTTGCCACGTTCAAGTTTAGTGTTGAGGTGCATCTTACATCTCACCAATCTATGGTCACTACCTGTGTCGAACTTGTTTAGCACACTGCAGTCTTCTATGACGAATTTTTTGTTACACATAATAAAATCAATTTCACTTGTCGTCCCATTTGGATGTCTCCATGTCCATTTCCTGTGTGGCTTTTTCTTGAAGAAGGAGTTCAAGATGAAAATCCCTTCTGCCTCTGCAAACTCAACGAGAGTATTTCCACGCTGGTTTCTGTTGCCATGACCGAATTTACCAACTGAAATTTCATTCTGTTGCCGTTGCCCTATTTTTGCATTGAAATCTCCCATAAATATTTTCAAGTGCTGCTTACCTTTATTATTTAGATGACAAATTTCCTCATAAAATTCTTCAATTTCTTCTTCAGGATGACTTGTGGTGGGTGCATAAGTTTGAATAATCTGAGCCTGGTATCTTTTCGAGAGTTGGATAACAAGTCGTGCAGCTCTGTCAGAGGAACTTTCAACTTCTACAACTTTATCCTTCAGTTTCTTGTTTATTATAAATCCAACACCACTAGTTCTACCAGTATCTGTCCCACGATAGTAGAAGAGATGTCCACTTTTCAGTTCGATGAGATCTTCTCCTTTTCTCCTTACCTCACTTAGCCCCACGATGTCCCACTTGATCCTTTGTAGTTCCTCATCCAATTCAAGAAGCCTTGAATCAGAAGATAGGGAGCGTCCATTGTAAGTAGCCAAGGTCAGCATCAGATGGCAGCCTAGTCCGGTCCTCCGGGGATTCTTAGCACCCTCTGCCTTCATGTCGCACTGGCCGCTGCCTTGGCCAGGTACATTCCAGCTGCCGGAGACTGAGGGCCAAGATTTAAGTTGTGGAATCATTTTGGAGGGGTTTGGCCATAACTCACCACGCTGGCCAAGCGGGTTGGTGAGTTACTGCCAGAAAGACAGATCATCGATGGACAGCCGAAATTTTAGATTGGATTCCAAGGGACAGGAAAAGACCCAGAAGAAGACCACATGGGAGATGGGTGGATGAAATTCGAAAATATGCAGGGGTGACATGGAGGAGACTGGCACAAGACAGACCGTTGTGGAGGAAACTTGGGGAGACCTTCGTCCAGCAGTGGATTGATAATGGTTGACAATGATGATGATGATATATATATATATATATTTACGAAAAGTGTTTAATCAAGGCATTCTGCCAGTGCTTACGTATGGAGCAGAGACATGGACAAAGACCGCAGACAATTCAAAGAAGCATGGAGAGATGCATGCTTGGTGTAACTGTAACGTATACTCTAGATTCACTTTCCTTTTGATTTTTACTATC
This sequence comes from Macrothele yani, assembly GCA_039090855.1. Classification (NCBI taxonomy): domain Eukaryota; kingdom Metazoa; phylum Arthropoda; class Arachnida; order Araneae; family Macrothelidae; genus Macrothele; species Macrothele yani. The sequence continues at coordinate 91,828,898 of CM076998.1, forward strand.
TCTGGTTATTTTATTTTACTATGTAAATTATCTTCTTACTGAACGAGATGTTATTTCTCCCGCTGAATGAGATCTGGCAATGAGTGTAAGTCATGACGTGGTGGTAGCCAGTATAAATAGGCGCGTTCAACGATACGTAGGGAGAGCGTTTGTTGATGTGCGTAGAGAGAGCTGTTGTTGTATGATGAGAGCTTTGTTTCGTGTGTAAAGAGATCTTCGTTTATGTGAGAGGAACTTCGTTATATGTGAGAGCCAGATATCGAGTAGTTGTGTGACCGATGAAGTGAGTGTGGATAAATAACAGAAGTTTTCCTAATAAAAGCTTTTAAGTAAGTACGTTTTTCTCAGTTCATAGTACTGTCAGACCTCTGTCTGGCTGTTAGGTTAATTTCATTAGTTGATTATTATTAACAACCAGCATAAGACTTTATTCATCTTAATTACTACTACAACATTACTAGCAGTTAAAAGCTTGTTCATTATTATTACTACACTACTAGCAGGAAAGTTTATTCATGATATAATTAACAAACAACAAGCATTAGAGGAAGCTTAGAAGAAAGCTGAATTCATTATATAACCAGTAAAGATAAGAAGAGGAAATTGTGGATAAGGAAAACGATGACCGGAGCGGACGACATCATGACATTGAAATAACTGAAATGGCAATGGGCTGGACATGTTGCCAGAAGAACGGAACACCTATGGACAACCGAAATTTTAGACTGGATTCTGAGGGACAGGAAAAGACACAGAAGAAGACTCCATGGGAGATGGAGGGATGAAATTCGAAAGCATGCCGGAGTGACATGGAGGAAACAAGCTCAAGACAGACAATTGTGGAAGAAACTTGGGGAGACCCTCATTAAGCAGTGGATTGATAATGGTTGACAATGATAATGATATCCTGAATAAATAATCACATGGGCTTATTTTATTTAATACATTGTAAAGGATAAAACGAACCGAAATATGGGGCTTGCCAGGAAAAATACTTGCCGGGAACAACGCCCGCTGCATCACAGAATACGATGTATCCGAGACAAAGGGATTTTCAAATCGAACAGTTAGAAGAAGAGGTATAGAGGGAAACATGGTGTAACCCAGGGGTCTCAAAATCAGACCCTTGGAAAGGCCGCCTTCCAGTTTACAAGGAACTTAGGAGGCCGCACGAATATTAATAAATTTCTTAGGAATAAATATCAACTTTACAAAACTACTCCAATGAGTTAGCGCTAGAGTGGAATATTATTTCTAATTATCGGTAAATAGTAAAAACAAATGCTTTGTCAATCTCTGAAAATAATCATTTTTATGTAACAATTATTTTCACCTAAATCTTAAAACAATCATATTTTACCAACTGAACACGGTACAGAAAATATTACGTGTTGTGACCAGAAACTTGGGCTCCCTTTTCTCTCACAAAATATATTTGGAATAATATCCTTTAAACATGCTATTTTTAAAAGTGAGCATACGTGACTGTCATTTAACCTATTCCTTTCAAAACATTTTACTTGATTCATTCTTGAAAACAGCTGTTCACATGAGTATGTTGTTCCGAACACAGACAGAACACGTACAGCTCGGTTATGAAAGTTTACGTACTTATCCTTTGAAACTAACTGGTAAAACTCTGTTATATTGCAGCTGCTGAATTTTTTTCTTAGAAAAGAATCACACTGAAAGTCTATTAATTCAAGCTGAAGTTCTTCAGCTGCGTTGTAAGCATTATAGGAAAATGGAGACTTTAATAAATTGAAAATATTTTGCTTAATATAGTTATATTCTTCGTAAATAAACTTGCCACTTGTAAAGAGGATGGCTTTGCTAAGCATTACTATGTTCATATTATATTTAATATATTGTAATAATACTAGAAAAAAGGATGATTTACTTTTATTTTGCAATCGTTCATACCGGCCGCAAAACAGTTGGCGCAAGGCCGTCAGTTTGAGACCACTGGTTCAACCCTACGCTCTATAACGGAGAAATTTTGAATACTAAAAAAAGAAAAAATGCAAAAAAGTATTCTTCATAACGCAAGCAATGTTGAATTAAGATAATTTTCAAAATCGTCTCCCGGAAGGAGAGATAGCGAGAAAAAGGTTTTGGCCTTTCTGCTCCTAGCGGAATACTTTTCATTATTTAAAGATGAAAACATTCCACACCAAATCTTTACTGTAGCGAATGACATACAGAAAAAAAAAGAAATTCGTCAATACGGTTTTTAGGCGAGGAGATACGACTGGAAACAGAAATGCATATTAACACCACCTTGCGCTAGAACTGTGAACTACAAAATACCCACTAGTACAGATAGAGTGTAAATGGTATTTGGTGTTAAAGGAATTTGTTAAATCGGACTTTTTTGGAAGCAAATATATCGAGAAAAACAGATTAATGTTTTGCGCCCCTTAGCGGGAAAAGTGTGCATTATTTTGGGAAGGAAATTATTACAAATATTTTTCTTAGTTAGTGATATCTGACTGCAAAACATTTTTTTAATCGGGTTTTTGTACGAGCAGATATTTGCTGCGAACATGCTGTAAAGGAAAGTGTGAATTTATGCACTGGTATTCAAAATTCAAATCGGACTGTTAAGAGGGGAAATATTGGGAAAAATAGGATATATATCTACGCATCCGGACGGAAACAGAATGCATTATTTTAAGAAGAAGATATTTTGAAAAGGTTTTTTTCTTTAGTGAGCCGTATCTGACCACAAAAGCATTTTTCAATCGTTTTCAGAAGCACACATATTTGCAAATACGTATATCAGAAACAGAAGTATGCACTTACGCCCCGTGGCGACAAAACTATTCTTTATCAAAATTAAAAAAAAAACTCCATGCAGAAGAATCCAAACCAAGAGCTCTACTCGATGCAGAAAGGATTTTTCAAATCGATCATTTAGAAGCAGAGACATCGGAAAATCGCAATTTAGCTTTCCGACCCCTTGAGAAAAACTCTGAATTACTTGAAAAAGAAACTGTACCCAAAATAGTGTTCGTTATAAATGGTATTGAAGGCAAGAGTTTTTTCAGTTGGATATTTAGAAGCAATGATTTGAGATAAAATGTGTTTTGAATTCGATAGCATCCCCTGTTGCGGCTAAGTTGTACATCGGAAACCCCCGGAAAACAAGGATCGCTGTTGTCCATTTCGGGTTTATATCATAAGAAGAATTTTTCAAATCAAACTAATAGCTGCATAAATATGGTGTTCACTGACAGACGGACCGACGGACAAAGTGGTAGTACAAGCACGTAATTTTTTACGAAAAACCTACTAAAAGGAGAAACAGACTTGACACTTGAGCAGACATTATCGGTAAATTATCAGCGTTCACGTCTACGAGTAGCGGAATCACTACTCTAAAAGCTACACACTAAATGATGGCGCAGTAGTCTAAGCGCTGGCTGCTGACCATTCGACCATGATGGGTCTGGGTTCGAATCTTCGTGAGGTGTGGATGTTGTGTTTGTCTTACAGCACTGACTCTCTCCCTTTCCTAGAGATAGTGGTTCTAAATAATGGATGGGCGACTGCTTATAATCCATCAAAATACTCACGGTGGTCGTTAAACTTCCAATCAAAAAAAAAAAATCCTGTAAGATAGTACGATAGATAATGTTTAAAGTAGTGAAGTAGAGACGATTCAACAAAATCATTATACCCTTTGATAAGAAGATTGGAATGACTATTTCATTTCCTCTCGGAAATGGTGCAGAGAACCTTTTTGTAACTACCATAAAATATTCAAGAACTGGTCGAAAAATATGGATTGTGCTTTAAATTCACCCAGCTAATAAATGCATTAAAATGTTAAGATTTATTTGATTTTAAGTATTATAATTGAATGAAATTTCTTTGAAATACTGCTCATTATACGATAAATAGGATTTTATTTAAAATTATGATGAAGTGGCCATTTCGTAGAGTCATCTTTGCCTTATACATCATATCTGTTATTTTCCACTAGAATTATCAAGAATGCCTCTGATCGATTGCCTAATAATTACTGAGAACAGAGTCCGGATTTTCATGTCAGCGAATGGAAAAAATTGTCATTTATCCGTCAGTTTAGGAATTACTTCTTAACACAAAAGGTCACTGTAATCGTTTTAGTAGCACAAGTTCGGTTTTTCATTATCAGTTTGACGCCGAGGAATACACACGTTGACACGATAAATCTCAGGGTAAATTCGCGTTCAGAACTCATAAATAAGCATGATGAATTCTCGTCTCCCCTTTCATAATCGCTCTCAGACGTTATGATGAATACGCGTTCTTACTTGATGAATCAGGATTTTCAAAACAATCAGGTTTCTCGCGGTGTTTCGTATGATTAAAACTAAGAAAATTTTCCCCCGAACTTTGTTGTAGTTATAGATTTTCAAAGGCCACACACGGTGAATCTCAATTCATAAAGTATGAACGTTTCGGTTTAATATTTACAGTGGACTTGCCCCTTCCAGACAGAGACAGAGAGAATTAGTGAATCAGAAAGCGGTCGAAATGCCATTTGGAAATACAGTGTTTACCCTGTCACTGCAAGTGGGAAGGGCCGATTAGAGTCAATTTGGCCGTTGATTGATGATTGGAAAAGGAGACAACAGGTCTCTTCATTCCGAGGCAACAGACAGAAGTAAAGCGAAAATTATGCAGGATATCTGTGATTCTATGCTGCAAGAAAAGGAGGTGTTTATTCAAACATCACCGAGTCAGAAACACAAAATCGTTTCTCGTTGACCAAAACGTTTGAGATGTGTGAATAAAAAGAGAGGAGTTAATAAATGTGTACTAGCGGTGTTACACAAATTAGGTGTTTTCCATACGCATGGCTGCTGGCAAAGATACACAGGGTCATAGCTTTCCTCTAGATCTTTAAGTAGGTCTACAGCGTATTCTTTTCGGTTTGATTTTCTTTTCTTTTTGTTAGATTTCGAAGTTATTTTTTTTTTAATTGGGGATTTAATGACCATCATGAGCAACTCAGTGTATAGTGTAAAACCTTTTTGCCCCTCCCCGCCCCCCGGTGACCTAGTGGTCTAAGCACTGACTTCTGATCAAAATGGGTCCGGGTTCGAATCACGGTGAGGCATGGATGTTGTGTTTCTTTTACGGCACTGGCTATCTCCCTTCCCTGGAATCAGTGACCCTAAAATAGGAACTGGCGACTGCTCATATCCCATAGAGTCGAGCTCGTTGGTCGTTAAACTTCCACCAACAAAAACCTTTTTTTTGGTGGTGAATTTCAAACTCACGTCTTCCACCTCTGGCGGCGGCGACTGTTCTCCCAACTCCCAACTGAACTACGCCGGCAAGGCTTATTGCTGCAACTTGCCGATTTGACTCATACCACCGCAGTAGTACGCCATGTTACGCAGTACGTTACACCTTTTTTTTTTTTTTTTGATTGAAGGTTTAACGACCACCGTGAGCAACTCGATGTGTTATAACCAGTCGACCATCCCTAATTTAAGGAGACGGGTTCCAGGGAAAGGAGAGAGCCAGTGCCGTAAGACAAATACAACATCCATGCCTAACCGGAATTCGAACCCGGACCCTTCTCGGACGAATTCTCATAAGCCAGCGACTACTGCGGCGGTCGTTACATCTTCTTCCTCTTGAGAAAGACGGGAGCCCGGAATCGTAGGTTTCTGGGCCCGCCCACAACCATGCTTGAAGGATCAGCTCACTTTAGAAGCAGGAATTTTAATTAATTTCATACCATGTATGGAAGAATCACTACAGAAATGTTAGAACCTCACGGCCAACAGATTCATTTATGTATGGGCGCCAATATAGCCTAACTTTTTTTTTTTTTGCCGGTGTTAGATCTAAATCACGTCTTCCTGCTCCGGAGGCGCCTATTCTCCAGACTGAACTACGGCGGCAAGGCTTATCGCCGCAACTTTGTCGATTTGACTCATACGTCACCACAGTAATACGTCATCTACATTATATATTACGTAGCACATTACAAATGGACTATAAGCAATCGCCTGTCTCTAATTTCGGATCACTGGTTCCGGGAAAGGGAGACTGCCAGTGCCGTAAAACAAACACAACACCCACATCTCGGCGGGTCTTGAACACGTACCCCTCTCAGACGAATAGACAGAAGCCAGAGCTTAGACCACTGCGCCACCGTGGCTGCCTTTCGGTGTTCAACTACCGCATGAGCATATAAGGTATCATTTTCCCTAATTTAGGGCCGCTGTTTCCAGGGTAGAAGCAGCGTCGTGAGACAAACACGCAATCTCAGCCTCATTCGAATCTCGAAGCCAGACCCAATACTGACAAATAGCCTTTGACCACAAAGGCCATTTGCGTCGCAGAAACTTTTATGAAAGTCCCCCCTATACATTTGAGGAACTCCATTCAGATAAAAAGAAAAAACTCCTCAGACAGTTAAAACAAATAGTACAAAATCTTAAGTATCTACACAATCCCATTCCTTTGACAGTCTGAAAACATTAAAATCCATTCTTTTAAACTTCATATCTGAAGTTTTTGGAATTCAATGTAAATAATCATACGAAATTCAAAGACTACTTAAGTTTTATCAGCACGTCTTTCGTACGAAAAAATAAATAAAAGTACGTGCTTATACGAGTACGTAGTATCCCTCTTAGAGGTCTGCACGTACCTTAATTTGGAAAGCCCGGCACTGTCCGGCCCGAACCCGCACGTCCAAGGCCCGGTCCGTTTTATAATTCTTAATTAAAGCCCGGCCCGGCCCTGCCCGGCACGTATATTTCTCCTGTTTTCCAGGCCAAGGCCGACCCGTAAAATTTCAACAAAAACTCGAATTTGACACCTTGTGCACTCGGTCATTCGACTCCTGAAGAGTTTTCGTTTTCTTAATTGCTACACGTATTCTATTACAACAAACGTTAATTTGAAATATTTCTGTGACTGAATAAGTCACTTCCTTTTCTTTCTGTTTTTATGAATGTGTGTATATTATGTAATATAAAATAGAACACGCTTCATATTGGTTGAAAATGAAATGTTCTAATTTTCCAAAAAGCAGCGTTTGAACGATATTTGCAATTTAATACGAATATGTATTGGCCTTCGATCTTTTTACACTATTTAATTTCCTATTCAAGGTGAGTTTAATTAATTAAAATTTCAGTTCCCTGGTGCAACTTTGCTTTTCTTCAGAGTTGATATCAACGGGTACAGTTCTAAAATAACAATATGAAAGAGTAATCTTTATCTCTTAAAATAAAAAACTATAAATCTCCTTAGGGAATAAGTTTTCGATTTTGTATTAAATTTTCATTCATCTTTCTGTGCCAAATTTTTATTTTATTTTTCCAAAGAACTTATCCTTGTATAAATTTCTGAACATGAATTATCATGCATTGGTATTTACTTCTCCTTCTGGGAAGACACTAAATTCACACATTCTAGCTCAGTAGTGGTTAGGTTTTATGTTTGAGCAAAAACGTCATACGTAAATTTTAGAAGGAAGCAAACGAAAAAATTCTAAAAAATAACATTATAAACAACATGTATAAATTTCCACTGCGCTATGTTTTCTACCCATTTTTACCACACGTACAGCGCGCGCACACACAAAACAAAACGAATAAATTTATTGAAAGCAAGAACATTCAAAAACTACATAAAAGAGTCCGATAAATGAAATTTGACAGATGATGGGCAAATAAATTTTTTAATAAAAATAAAAACGTTTGCCACAATTAAATGTTTATTATACATTATAATGTATAAACATTACTATTCATCGACTATATTTTCCTATCATTATGCCGAGCCAAACGCTCTGCAAAACTATAGTCGATGTATAATAAACATTTAATTGTGGTATATATGAACATTTAATTACATTATATATAAGGCTATTTTTAGCAATTATTCATCGACTATAGTTTCGCAGAGCGTTTGACTCGGCATAATGACGGGAAACTATAGTCCATGTATAATAATGTTTATACATTATAATGTATAATAAACATTTAATTGTGGTAAACGTTTTTATTTTTATTATATTTCAATACAAGTTTTGTAGTCATAAATAAAGACTTTCTCTTTAGGTCTTTTGAATCTAGTTTTTTTCTTCTGTTTGGGGTTAAAGTTAGTAAAAAATTAAGACTTGTTTTTATTGTCTGTCTAAAAGACAAAGCGGACAACTGGCCACAAGTTTTAGGGGGCCGTATAAAAACTGCATTTCTTATTCCTTTGTGTATACTTTCATGTAGGCTAGCCGACTGCAAAAAAGTTAGGAATCGATACAAAACGGAACTTTTGATTTGACCATGCCCACTTCCCCGTTTGTGACCTGTCAAAATTGCAGCTTTATTGCAGTCACTCATGGTTTGTTGATGTAATGGGAAAGTAAATGATTTGTATCCATATAGCTTGTCGTAATGTAACATTTCTACCCTATGCTTAATAATATGGCATTGAGTTGGGCCTTTTAGCAATTTTTTTATTGGGGTTTAACGACCACCATGAGCAACTCGATGGGCTATTAGCAGTCACCCGTCCCTAATTTAAGGTCACTGGTTCCAGAGAAGAGAGAAAGCCAGTGCCGCAAGACAAACACAACATCACCGAGATTCCAACCCAGACCCATCTCGGACGAATGATCAGACGTTTGCGCCAACGGGAAAGCAGTAACTTTTAATAAACCGTACTCTTGTCCGTAAGGTTTATACAGTAAACTAAAATAATGTTACACTTTTACTCAGGCACAAAACATTAGATATAAAATCATTTTTAGTAATTTTTAATCCGACAGGCTGCAAAGGTTGTCGACTCCAGCTCATAATATTAATTAAAAATTAAAATGTCCACATTATTTCTTTTCACTGCAAATTTCCAATTCTTATTTCAAACACAGGCACACATCCAGAAGTTCAACAGAACAATTAGCAATCACAATTAGTATTATCTCGAAGAACTTCCTCCCAAGAACTGAAATAGCACAGTAATGTTTCCATGGGCGGGCAAGTGCGCCCTCAGTCCCCGAATATTTGGTTTTCACATCTGGTGCGACCCAATATTCCCTCTAAGTGGCGATGGGCAATGCTCGCCTAACCTAATGAGTTGGGCAGTCATCAAAACCACTTGGGCAAAAAAATTTATTTGTTTTGATATTTTGTTTTAAGTTGTTTCAACCACGAGAAATTAAAAGCAACAGCAGACTTATTTCAGTGGTTCTAAACAACTCTGATTCTTTCGCTTACACATTATGGAATTTAACAAAAAATATAGTACAAAAACGAACTTGAACGCAAACACAAGGCGTCTTTCAGCGTCTTTGATGTTGGAAGAAATCTGCTTTTACTATCTGACAAAGTTTTGAGGAAAACCCTTTTGCTAGTGGCTTACAATTTAACTCACCGGAATGCCTTTCCCCCGCCAACTAGCATAGGTGCATTAGTTAGTACAATGAACTTGGTTACGGCTTGCTGTGATTGGCTCTTTCTCGGGGTGGGAAAATCACTAGACCGCATTCTCGCGTTCACTATCTGCTCGCACGAGGCTACTTTGAAAGAAGCCTTTGAGAATGAAGAGGACAATGAGACGAACTCAGAAGGAGGCGAACGGCATTTAATAAAAGTATTGTTTTGACTTTTGAGAGCCCGAATTTTATTTATTTATTATTATTTTTGCAGGTACAGTAATTGATTTTCGATTTATGAAAATTAATTAGGGATTTGGGAATTTTAATATAAAATGGTTACTGTGCGGAAATTATTTCATCTGCGCGGAAGAAGTTAAGTCGCTGCGCGGCCGCGCGCGCGCACGACTTAGATGGAAAATTAGGTGAGATGTGAAAACCAATGTGCAGCTATTATTAATCGCTGCTAGTAATTGTATATGACCAAATACTTATAAAATATGCTTGTTGAATATAAATTACTTGCTGAATTGCCCGGCGTTGCTCGGGAAAATGTGGTGATAATTCACTATATAAATTTTGTACAAATCAAATGAAAACGATTAATTTTTTACGGCATGAACCGTACCTAATACTGTATTTTATTTCTTCATTGAATTTGAATTTTATTCTCTGTAGAGTCTTTAGGCACCCAGTATTTTTAGTTTTTCCGTTTGATTTTTGTTGTTTATTTACCTTGAGTTCCCATGCTGAATTGTGTTGCAGTTTTTCACTGGAAAGCATTTGTCACAAAAAAGTTAATTCTTGCACTTATCACAACAAAAAGTATTAAATTCGAATTCAAAATAAAAAAGCAAAAATATTGAACTTTTTACGAAAATTTTGTATGGGGGCCCCTTGACCCCGGGCTCCAACCCCTTACAAAAGCCGTCTACGGTCTAAGTTACTTACTGTACCATTAAATAGTATTCCAATTCAAAATAAAAAGTGGAAAAATGGAACTTTTTACGAAAATTTTGTATGAGGGCCCCTTGAACCCGGGCTCCGACGCGTTCCGAAAACCGTCTACGGTCTATTTTAGAATACCATGAGATAATATACCAAATTTGGTGGTTCTAAATTGAAAACTGCAGATTTGCATAGCGGACAAAAATAAATAAATAAATAAATAAATAAATAAATTCGAATTCAAAATAAAAAAGTAAAATATAGAACCTTTTACGAAAATTTTGTATGGGGCCCCTTGACCCCCGGCTCCGACTCCTTCCAGAAACCGTCTACGGCCTAAGTTAGAGTACCATGAGATACCATACCAATTCAAAATAAAAAAGTAAAAAATGGAACTTTTTACGAAAATTTTGCATGGGGGCCTCCTAAACCTGGACTCCGACCCGTTCCAAAAACCGTCTACGGACTAAGTTAGAGTACCATGCGATAGTACACTGAATTTGGTGGTTTTAAATTGAAAACTGTAGATTTTCATATGGGACAGACAAACAAACAAACAAACAATTCGAATTCAAAATAAAAAAGTAAAATATAGAACTTTTTAAGAAAATTTTGTATGAGGGCCCCTTGACCCCGGGCTCCGACTCCTTCCAAAAACCGTCTACGGTCTAAGTTAGAGTACCATGAGACAGTATACCAAATTTGGCGGTTTTCAATTGAAAACTGTAGATTTTCGTAGCGGACAGACACAAACAAACAAACAATTCGAGTTCAAAATAAAAAAGTAAAATATGGAACTTTTTACGAAAATTTTGTATGAGGGTCCCTTTGAGCCCGGGCTCCGACTCCTTCCAAAAAACCGTCTACGGTCTAAGTTAGAGTAGGCCTACCATGAAATACTATACCAATTAAAAAAGAAAAAAAATTGAACTTTTTGCGAATTTTTTTATGGGGGTTCCTTGACTCCGACTCCTTCCAAAAACTGTCTACGGTCTAAGTTAGAGTGTCATGAGATAGTATACCAAATTTGGTGGTTCTACATTGAAAACTGTAGATTTCCATAGCGGACAAACAAACAAACATTCAATTTTATATATTAGATGCGCCTAAACATAAGTAACCATGTGATCACTCAGGCGTCGTGAGAAGCCCTTAGGAGTAATATACAATTAGTCAACAAACAAAACGTGCCCTTGGGTTACAAGAGTTAGTGTGACAAACATGAAACACAATTTGTCCCCGACAAAATGACCATGACACGTCCATCCTGCGGAAGACGAACATCCTATGTCTCCTCCCATGGGCCTGGCGGATGTTTCTATATTTAAATAACTAGTACTTAGGGGAAAATAAAACGGGACTATTTTTAAATCCTTTACCAGCTTCCGCAGACAAGGCACTTAACAAGCGAAAATTAGAAGCTGTTGACGCACGATCGTAAAACGGAACACGACTCATCAGCCGAGCGCCAAATGGATCGCACCGCCACGCAAAGAAAATACCTGATTGCTTACGGCCATAAACTATGATTTAAGAGCTTCAAAAATAGCCTGCGGCGATTTCAGCTTTCTTCGCTGGTCCGTTCACGTCGTACCTTTTGCTTTGTAACAGGAAATAATTTCACGTTTTAGTGTGAACGGGTGTCTTATGAGTGGGAGACAATGCTGAAATAACATGTCACCAGCAAATGGATGATACGATTGCGTTTTTATAAAACTTTCTGAAAAAAAGAAAAACATTATTAAAAAACATATTCCTTCCAATAATAACGTCTTTGAAAACTTCAAATAGCTGCCCCGGTGGTTCATCTGACCGTTCGTCCGAGTCAATGGCCCACCGATCAGGGGGTCCAACGGGTTCGGATCCCCATTAAAATGATAATGCTGACCTTAAGATTGAAGGTATGTGTGATGAATTTGGACTAAGCTAAAATGATTTGATTTTGTACAGTTAAAAACATTTAATTGCTAATTGCACTTACATAATAGGAAACAGTATGTACAGATTAATAAAACAAAATGCCACAAGTTAATTAATGAAATAGGAGCACCGCAGGGTTCAATTCTGGGGCCATTATTTTTTTTCATTTATACTAATGACATTTTTAACATTGAACCTAATGAGGATTTAATTTTATTTACGGATCATGCCATAGTTATGATTACAGTACAGATATAAATGAGGCAAAAATAAAATGTAATTCATTTATAAATTTATTGAAAAATTGATGGAATTGCTAGATACAAATTTTCTGTGTTTAAATACTGAAAAAACTAAAATAATGATTTTTAAAATCTTGAAATAGTCAATAATATTAAATATTTGGGAATTATAATTGAGATATTTTAAAATGGAACATTAATATGCAAAATATTGTACATAACATTTCAGGGGTATTGCGTTTAATCACGAGAATTTCTAACAGTTTGACAATTAAAACATCAAACATTCTGTATTACAGTCTGATTTATCCATGTTTGACTTATTGTTTATTAGTAAGGGGTCAAACTATTAAGACATAAATTAAAATCATTACAAAATAGGATGGTCAAAATTTTAAATAATTTTAGGGAAATTAATTTGAATATGGGGGTACGGATTAATAACTATGGATTTTTAGATATTGAGAAATTAGGGCAATACAGATTATTAGGATTTATGTATAAAAGAATAAATAAAAAATAGGTATCAACATTTAATTCAGCTGAACACTGTGGAGCATGACTATCGGACTAGAAACAGAAATGCATTTTTGTTACTAATGCCTAACACTTTAATCCATCAAAGATTTCTTGATTACAGATGATTGGTGTTATGGAATAATCAACCTTGTCAACTAACACATATCAATAATTATAATTATTTTCGAAAACAAGTAAAAACTATTTGCTAACAAGCTAAAATATAAAATTCAATAGTAGAAAATTATTAATCAGACCATATATGCGTATATTTTATATGTGCAGGACGTTTGGCTTGACAATGCACTTTAAGGGAATTGGGATTCACTCAGGCTATATACGTAGTGTGATCAAAAAGTTCCGAGACTAGGTACGTAGCGCGCCAACAGATGGCAGTACACGAATGCGCTAGCAGCTGTTGAGGGAAGTGACGTTCATGAGTTATTGTGCCTAGTGGCGTTGTTCTGTGAACATCGGTAGCTGTGCTATATGATATTTGGTGACCACGTGCAGAAAACAGCAGCGATTTCGGTATAGACTGCAAACTAGATCAGCGAGCGAACATCAAATTCTGCGTCAAACTCGGCAAATCGGGAACGGAGACGCATGAAATGCTCCTGTCGCGGGTCATCCCTGGGGACGAGATTTCGGTCAACGGTTACGACCCGGAGACCAAACAACAGTCATCGCAGTAGAAGATCGCGGCATCTCCACGACCGAAGAAGGCCCTACAAGTCCGGAGCCCAACCAAAAGCAGGCTCATCGTGTTCTTCGGCATTCGTTGGTTTGTGCACCGTGAATTCGTCCCCCAGGGCAAGACAGTCACCGTTCTTTTTTACTGCGATGTTATGCGGCGTCTTAAGAAGGACATTCGCCGCAAATGGCCTGAAATGTGGTGCAGGAGCGATTTCCTGCTCCATCACGACACTGCAGCAGCTCACAGAGCGGCAGCAGCAGCAGCATGACTACCCTTCCTTACCCGCCGGATTTGGTCCCCTGTGACTTCTTTCTGTTCCCGAAGATGAAGTTGAAGCTAAAGGGTCGCTGTTTTGGAAACCGTGGACGAGATCCAGAGCGAATCGCAGACGGTACTTGACACGATTCGCGAACAGACTTCCAGGGAGCGTTCCAACAGTGGCAAAAACGCTGGCAGCGGTGTATGGCTGCACAAGGAGATTACTTTGAGGGAGATCATAGCCAGACTTATTAAGTAACGTAAGTACTTTGTTGTACATCGGTCTAATCTCGGAACTTTTTGATCGGACCTCATATACTGCATATAGCCTTTTACTCAATTTCCTGTTCCCTGTGCATAAGTATTTATGCAGTATATTATATATGTTTTTCCTTAACGTTATATGTTATAAAATTAATATCAAATGTAGCCCCATAACGAAAAATAAATGAAATGAAATGAAATATGATCATAACAGACTCCACCCGAAATGGTTCCCCAAATATTATTGGAAGCGCACAAACAGACAGTCTGACGAACAGGGCCGAACTGGCGAAGTGCTTACATTGGGTGAGAGTTGTATTAAGTCCTTAAGGGATGTCTAGAAGAATTCAGATCTTCGTCTTAAACTGCTTCCGAGATATTAATCGAAAACGGGACGTGCTGATGCAAAGAACGAACGGACAGACATACAAAGGGCAAAAATGATGTCTGATAGTCACGCCCGCTTCTTGAAAGACATCCAGAAAATTTCATGTCTATCTGAAAAGGTTTTCGAGAGCCGATTTATTTATCATAAACAGGAGGACGTACAGACAAAAAAAGTGTTGACGCGGTATTTGATGTGAAAATTGCTCTTAGTGTCCCGAAAAGTTAGTCTGGAAGCCTCGTCAATCTCCCGCTGTAATCTCCGACCAAGGAATCCTGACGAAATATTAGTTAAGTGACCAGTCCATAATAATTTTGTCACTCAGTATCTATCTAATACGAGGGTGATGAATCGATGTGTGTGTGTGTGCGTGTGTGTGTGGTCTAAGCGCTATCTTCTGATCATTCGTCCGAGATGGGTCCCGGTTCGAATATCTCGGTGAGGCATGAATGTTGTGGTTGGCTTACAGCACTGGTTCTCTCCCTTCCTTCGAACCAGTGGCCCTAAAACTGCACATTTACACCATCTGGCGGTAGGACAGAGCGTAGCGAAAATTCAGAAATTCATGCAGCGACGAATGATATTCGATAAAATGAAATTGCAAATCGAAATTTTAGAAGCGAAGATATCTAGAAAACTAAAGTATAAATTTACGCCTCCTAATGGGAAAATTGCGTATTTCCTTGGGGGAAAATACGCATTTATTTATTCTATAGTGATCCTGATCAGTATTTTTTTCAGTCGTTTTCTTTGACTCTACGTCTGCAAATATTTCGTGAAGAGAAATATGCCCTTACGTCCTTTACTGAAAATTAAGAATTTTTCAAAATTATATGCAAAATAAAAATTTTAAATTATATGCAAATCCAATGCCAAAAAGAACTTTTCAATTATTGAAACCTTTCAAATTCAACCTATAAATGCAGAGATATCGAAAAAATTAAGAAATACGTTTATTCCCTTTAATGGAAACATCGCAAGAGTATTCTATGTTCATGAACACCTATTGTGCTGTTACGTATTTGATGAACGGTGGGAACGCAGGCGACACAAAATATCGGCCCTCCGTACGTAACCTCAGACTCCAGGACATGTACCAGGGATAAGGGGATATGGTATCGGTGAAATAAGATTGTATCATTATTCCTAGAGTCGGCTGCCATGGTTTCGGAATATGAGCACTTATATCTTTCATATTATTATTCTATAGACTGGTAATGACGCAATGCTTAATGACATAGCGACGCTTTTACACTTCGGCGTTTTCCGCCGGCGTATGTGAATACCTATGTAAATATAGGCTTTCGCCTCGCACTTTCCTAGCTTGCAGCGTAAAAAATATTGGATAGTTGGGAGAACATTTTCATTTCGTCAGATGGCATCACCGGAGAGAGACAATCAAGCACATTGGTTGACAATTCTGATGAAATGCTGTTTGCAAAGCTTTGACATTTTTGCTGTGTTTGTTTAACCATGCCGCTTCAAAGGAAAAAACAATCAGTATGTAAAAAAATTAAAAGAATGCAATTTTTACCCAAAACAGGATTTGCAAACGTGAAGAAGATAAGTTAAAACAGATACGTACTGCTAATAGGCCGTACTGCTAATATCAGAACATCGAATAATGATTTAAAAAATTACTCTGAATATCTTATATTATCCCGTTTTTATTGACGGGCTTTCACCTAGTTTCTCTACAAAGCACTGATTCTAGATTATATGAAATCCTTACAGCTAAGAATCCCAAAGCAGTGCTTCACCATGGAACACAAGAATTAACAGTTTTATCTGGGGATCCTGACTGCATCTATTTGAAACCAGAAAGTTGAATATGGAGGAAGCATTTAGGATTCTATTATAGTGCGCCACGAAATAGTGAAGACACAAAGTTACGTCCCAGAGATTTATCAATTTTTAAATAGCGCATATGTGTGAGTCATGTAATACGAAACCAATTTTTCATCAGAGTTGAAGAAATATTCTTCTTATAATACGTGGTAAATACGTCATGATAATTAACACAGCAATCGGACATCGCCGAATGGACTGTAATTACTGTTTCACACGTGAATTAAATCACATCAGAAAACTTGAAATTTTCATGGCAGCAGAATCTGCATGACCGCGTTCAGATGAACGCGGTCGGAGAATATTCCGATGCTCTTAACACAACAGAAACTTGTGAATTCGCCGTCGTGGGTGGTGCAACGGATAGCGCGCGCGAACGGAAATCGGGAGATGCGGGTTCGATTCCCGCCCCAAGGCGATGAAATTTTCAAGTTTTCTGATGTGATTTAATTCACGTGTGAATAGTAATTACAGTCAATTCGGCGATGTCCGATTGTTGTGTTAATTATGATTACCAATTTTTCATCTAAACAGAAAGTAAACAACATAAACCTTTCTCTGATGAGATCAAGGTTCAACTTTGGCTGCACCAAGAAGGAACACAACAACGCTGTCTCAATTCTCTCAAAGTAAACAACATACCCGTCTCTGATGGGATCAAGGTTCAACTTTGGCTGCACAAAGAAGGAACACAACAACGTTGTCTCAATTCTCTCAAAGTAAACAACCTATCCTTTTCTTATGGGATCAAGGTTCAACTTTGGCTGCACCAAGAAGGAACACAACAACACTGTCTCAACTATCTCAAAGTAAACAATTTCTCTGATGGGATCAAGATTCAACTTTGGCTGCACCAAGAAGGAACACAACAACGCTGTCTCAATTCTCTCAAAGTAAACAACATACCCTTCCCTGAAGGGATCAAGGTTCAACTTTGGCTGCACCAAGAAGGAAGAACGAACACAACAACGCTGTCTCAATTCTCTCAAAGTAAACAACATATCCTTTTCTTATGGGATCAAGGTTCAACTTTGGCTGCACCAAGAAGCAACACAACAACACTGTTTCAACTCTCTCAAAGTAAACAATTTCTCTGATGGGATCAAGATTCAACTTTGGCTGCACCAAGAAGGAACACAACAACGCTGTCTCAATTCTCTCAAAGTAAACAACATACCCTTCCCTGAAGGGATCAAGGTTCAACTTTGGCTGCACCAAGAAGGAAGAACAAACACAACAACGCTGTCTCAATTCTCTCAAAGTAAACAACCTATCCTTTTCTTATGGGATCAAGGTTCAACTTTGGCTGCACCAAGAAGCAACACAACAACACTGTTTCAACTCTCTCAAAGTAAACAATTTCTCTGATGGGATCAAGATTCAACTTTGGCTGCACCAAGAAGGAACACAACAACGCTGTCTCAATTCTCTCAAAGTAAACAACATACCCTTCCCTGAAGGGATCAAGGTTCAACTTTGGCTGCACCAAGAAGGAAGAACAAACACAACAACGCTGTCTCAATTCTCTCAAAGTAAACAACATATCCTTTTCTTATGGGATCAAGGTTCAACTTTGGCTGCACCAAGAATGAACACAACAACACTGTCTCAACTCTCTCAAAGTAAACAATTTCTCTGATGGGATCAAGATTCAACTTTGGCTGCACCAAGAAGGAACACAACAACGCTGTCTCAATTCTCTCAAAGTAAACAACATACCCTTCCCTGAAGGGATCAAGGTTCAACTTTGGCTGCACCAAGAAAGAACACAACAACGCTGGCTCAATTCTCTCATTTTTGTAACTACTGGGTTACATATAAAGAAATAAAAGAATCGTGTATTTTCAATTATCTGAAATTCCACTTTTAACGTATAATCACAAAAATCGTATAAATCAATTACATATAGCCGAGTTAAAAAAAGCGTTATATACTACAATAAAATATCAGCTTTAACGCATAATTGCGTATTAAAGTGCAAAACGTATGATCGAGAAACGTATAACTGAGGTTCTACTGTAATTGTTTTTGCAACTGTAATCATTTGGTATGAAACAGTAATAACTCTGTGTAGAACTGTGCTTATCCTCTGTGGAACTCTAATCACTTGACATGGAACTGTAATTATTCGCTGTGGAACTGCAATTATGCTCTGTGGAATTGTAATTATTTCCTGTAATCACACTCTGTGGAATTGTAATCTTTGCTTTTGGAACGGTGTCATGTTTTCTAGAACTGTGATCATCCTCTGTGGAACTGCAATCACCAAATATGAACCTGTAATTATTTTCTATGGAACTGTAATCGTTTGCTGTGGAATTGTAATCATGGCAGGCCGGTAGTCAGGGAGTGCAAGATGAGGCGCCGTCGGATCTGCGTTTTTCTTTGTTTTTTTGCGCGTCCTAGCGATTATACATTCAATAGACAAAGCATTAGAGATAGGGGTGATGGACAATTGACAGGACATCCCCCGCGCAGAGTGAAACAAACCCAAACCTATCGCAGGCGATAAATATGCGGAC
Source organism: Macrothele yani (assembly GCA_039090855.1). Lineage (NCBI taxonomy): Eukaryota > Metazoa > Arthropoda > Arachnida > Araneae > Macrothelidae > Macrothele > Macrothele yani. The sequence continues at coordinate 91,847,895 of CM076998.1, forward strand.
AGCAGGGCTTCCTAAAACTGTATCACAATCGACGAACATGGGTAAACGTGGTAACCTGAGCGACTTTGACCCTGGAAGCATTGTCCTTGCAATACAGATAGGTCATTATATCGCCTAAGTGGTAAGAACCCTAAATTTCCGGAGGACACCATATCAAGGCGGTACCGCCAGTCAGTGGCGACCCCGGGTACGGGCATACCGGGCAATCGCCCAGGGCCCCGCGCACAGATGGCCCCCGTACCGCCGCCATTTAATTAGTAATTTTTGCTTGGCATCACCTAAAATATCGTACTTGTAGTTCCCGATCATATACAAATAAATGGCCAATTTTAATATTTGTTTACTCCTTTTAATTACTGACATCAAAAAGTTGTTCTGTTAGAAACTTTTTTTTGGTCAGAGACATTTTTTCAGCGAAAACGTTGTGGAGAAATGTCTAAATTTCATTATTTTTCAAGATATTTTCCATAGGAGTTTTGTCACAATTTCTAGAACAAGTAATGAATTGCAATGTACGCACGGAAGCCAGCTATCGAGAAAGGTAGCAGGATTCTTCTTTAAATAATAGATTTACTGTATCTTACACTGAAGAGCAATTGAATTAGAGACAGCTGGCGTTATGCAAATGTGGCGCTGTGGGCGTTCCTGTAAACGGAAACGACATGACGTATGCAGCGATCCGACAATATAAGGAGTGATGCGACGGGAATCAGTAAGATTCGGACGCAGTATGAGTAAGACGAAGGATCTAAGCGCATTTAATAGTGGGCAAATTGTTGGGGCCCGACGAATGGGTCACTCCATCTCGGAAATCGTGCAGGCACTGGGATTTTCATGAGCCACTGTGTCATGGGTGCACCGTGAGTACATCGAGCCCGGTAAAACCATCCCTGCAAGGGCCAACTGCCGTGGACAACAGCGTGTGGATGAGCGGGGTCATCGTCGACTAGCTCGCATTGTAACAGCGGATAGACGAGCCACAGTGCAAGAAATCACTCGGCAATTTAACGCTGGTGCACAAAAACGTGCAAGCGCCACACCATCCAGAACCATCTCCTCGCTATGGGGTTGAGAAGCAATCGTCCCACGAGGGTACCGCTGCTGACTGCACATCACAGGGTGCAAAGATTAGCATGGGCGCGGGAACATCGCCACTGGACCCTAGACATGTGGGAAAAATGTTGCCTGGACTGATGAGTCGAGATTCACGTTGGTACATGCAGATGGCAGGATACGAGTACGGCGCAAACCACATGAAGCGATGGATCCTTCTGGCCAGCATGGTACTCTTCAAGCTGGTGGGGATGGCATTCTCATCTGGAGACTGTTTACGTGGACTGAAATGGAACCCCTGGTACGTGTGACATCGTCCCTCACAGGTCAACGTTACCGGGATATCCTGGACGACCATTTGCTCCCGTTTGTGCGTCTACAACATCCCACTGGGGACCTCATCCTGCAACAACACAATGCACCGTGCCATCGCTCCCGAATTGTATCCGAATGGTTGGATGAACACTCCCCCGTCATGACCTCGCTTCCTTGGCAAGCTAGATCACCTAACCTCAATCCCATCGAGCACATCTGGGATGCCATCGAGAGAGATGTTCGAGGCTCTGACCCCCTCCATCAAATTTTCGTGAACTGTGGGAGCTTGTTCAGGGGTCGTGGATCCGTATGGCTTCCCAACGCTTCCGGTGTCTTGTCGAGTCCATGCCGAGACGAATCACCGCCGTCATCAAGGTGGTGCTTCGCGTTACTAGACAGGTATCTCTAATTCAATTGCTCCTTAGTGTAAAATTATACAGCTATCCTTATTTATTTAATAACAAGTCTTTTTGGAACAGGTAATATTTTGGATTCCTAATTATATTAATAAACAATGTATTGTTTTACATCGTGTTTATTTCATATAAATCAATACCACAACTCCTAATAAAAAAGTGTTTTGGGATCACATTCACCCCAAGTGAGGGTTTGTGTGGGGAAAAAAAGCGTGCGACTGGCTTACGGTCAGAATAAGAAACATGTAATGTTTTTACGTATATATACATACGTAAAAAAATTATGGCACTTCATGGGGCCCGTCGCAATAAAACAAAACCATCGGAATAAAGGGTTATTCCGATGGTTGTGTATTATTGCGACGGGCCCCGTCAAGAGCCGACGCCGCGGGCCCCGCAAGGGCTAGGGCCGCCACTGCCACCAGTATGCCATCGATATACATACCAGCACAACCGTATTCACGTGACGCGAATATCGTTGACGTTTGTAACGAACTTAACTGTAATTCAATGTCTCTTCTTTGTTGTGCACACTGTAAACAATATTTCTTCATGAACCACTCATAAATTGCACATAAATTGCTCATAAATTGCACATAAATTGCACCCAATATGCCTGAATTACAGTTTCGACTTCCAGAATTGATGCCTTCTCTTTTGAGCCATGTATCTTGGAAACCTTTTAATCTCCGCACCTAATATTCTGGAAATATATATTCCTTAATTTTCCCTATCGAAAGGTCTTGGTCCGCCCTTGTGATTAGATTGACACTTTCTTACCGTACCCTTGTGAGAACACTTGACGCAAAAGTCATTGTGGTGGCAAGCCTATTTTCCAACATTTAAAAGCGATGGGTCGCAATAAATCTTTGCAGCATGTTTTTATTACAGCTATTAAATGTTTACCAGCGACACAAATCAAAAGCTATACAATGAAATCAATAGGAAAAATTTAACTTTTATTACACTTTCTTTTCAAAGACCTCGTTGGTTTCTTTCTACCTCTGAGCCTCAATCGTGAAGTAGAAAGAAGTATCTCAAGCATTTACGTGTATGAGAATTAAAAATAAGATATGACAGTTATAAAACGCTGGGATTTTCTTACGGTTCGTGGACAAAGGCAAAGCCACTACCATTCCATCAGTAAGGCGGAACAGCCTCAGTTATAAACGAGGAAAAAATCGCCAAAAGAAAGCATGACGCCGAAAATGCCTATTCATTAGTTCCAAATCACGGTAGCAAGTATCACGAGCGGGATTCATGACACGATGCTCACGACCGAAGAAGACCGACGAAGAAGAAAATAAAATTGAAAAAAAGGAATGGAAGATCTCATCTAAAGGTAATGATGCAGCAAAGTGTTCTGCGCCGAAACAACCGGTCTTCACACAACGAAGAATTTCCAACCGTTATTTAGCTTCGGCTCTGATCTTATCGGCAGCACTTGTGCGAGCGGTTTTCCACTTCCTAAAGATGCACTATTATGTGATCAAACTGAAAGGATATTTGCATACTAGTTGGCTCTAATTATTAAAGCCTTTTCTTACTTCGGCCATTCTTTTCGAATCTTACGCAGTCGGTATTTGCATAATTACCATCTTCAATCATAAGTGCATTTGAAGTTGTCAGCAGAGCTGATAAATTTTCCTTGTAATATTGTGAGCTATATCCAATAATTTGTTATGCTAATGTGAAAAATGGTCTTATGATAGACTACAGCGGGTTCATTACGAAATTCTGTCAAACTAATGCTTTAATTTTTCTGTTTTACTCATTCTAATAAGAAAATGCTGATTTTTTCAAGTTAATACAGCACATTCAGGTGAAGGAAGCAACAAATAAAGCATAAATCATATTAGGACTTTGGTAATAAAACCCGAAGGACAAGACGCCCTCAGGTATATTGCCTGTTTGATGGGTAGCTTCTCGAGACGAAGGCCTGGTCTCAAGAACAAGGCGAGGCAGCGATTCTGATGTGAAATTAGGAAATGGCTGGTCACTGAAATCCCTGAAATTAAGAAAGAGCCGGTGATTGAAACCCTTTAATTAGCAAATGGCTGATGATTGAAATGCCTGAGATTTGAAAAGGGCTCACTGATAATGAAATCCTTGAAATTAGGAAGTAGCTGATGATCGATGTTTCAGAAATTTAGGAACGGATTGATGATTGAAGTCCCTGAAATTAGGAACGGGTTGATGATTCAAATGCCTGAGATTTGAAAAGGACTGTTAATGAAATCCTTGAAATTAGGAAATAGCTGATGATCGACATTTCTGAAATTTAGGAACGGGTTGATGATTGATGTCCCTGAAATTAAGAACGGGCTGATGATTGAAATGCCTGAGATTTGAAAAGGACTGATAATGAAACCCTTGAAATTAGGAAATAGTTGATGATCGATGTTTCAGAAATTTAGGAACGGATTGATGATTGAAGTCCCTGAAATTAGGAACGGGTTGATGATTCAAATGCCTGAGATTTGAAAAGGACTGTTAATGAAATCCTTGAAATTAGGAAATAGCTGATGATCGACATTTCTGAAATTTAGGAACGGGTTGATGATTGATGTCCCTGAAATTAAGAACGGGCTGATGATTGAAATGCCTGAGATTTGAAAAGGACTGTTAATGAAATCATTGAAATTAGGAAATAGTTGATGATCGATATTTCAGAAATTTAGGAACGGGTTGATGATTGAAGTCTCTGAAATTAGGAAAGGGCTGATGACAGAAATCCCTGAAATTATGAAAGGACTGATGACTGATATCCGTGAAATTAGGAAACAGCGGAGGATTGAGATTCCTGAAATTAGGAAAGGGCTGATAAAAGTCCCTATAAGCGCTTATGACTAAAATACCTGAAACTTAGAAAGTGCTGATGATTGAGATTCCTGAAATTTAGGAAATGGTTGATGACTAAAATCCCTGGAATTAGGAACGGGCTGATGACTGAAATTTCTGAGATTAGGAAAGGATTGATGATTGAAGTCTCTAAAATTAAGAAAGGGCTGTTGATTGAAATCTCTGAAATTAGGAAGCTGCTGATTATTGTAATTCCTAAAATTTAGGAAAGGGTTGACGATTGAAATCCCTGGAATTAGGAAAATGATGACCTCAGTAACCATAAGTTAGGAAACATTTGTTACTGTTAGATTTAGGAAGTAAAGTGAGTAGTAACAAATTGAAATGTACAATGTGTCAAAAAAATGCGACGCTAGAGAAAATGGTAAGACATAACAATAAGATAAAGACAGAAGACTTACAGAGACAGGCTAGTATGAACTACAGTAAATCCGCCCTGGAAAGCAATGCATTTCGGCACCTTCCGTTGCAGAATGCATTGTCCGTCGTGAGGCACTGACTACCAAGTTTCGTTGACGCAAAGTCTGGAGGTGTCCTCCAAGCATGCCCCAGGCATATTCTTTCGGCGGTCAATCTGGGGATCGGGCTGACCAAGGTAGACATTTTGACACACCGCAGAAATTGGCTTGATGCTTTTGCAGTATGAGGATGGGCATTTACTTGCTGAAACAACGCATTGTTTAACCCTACCACGAATGGTCTCGCAACGGGTACGAGAATTTCTTTTACATAGACGACCAATCGAATAAGTTTTTTTTAATTAAAACTAAATTCGAGTGCGAATCACAGGAAATAACTCCTCAAAATATGATGCCTTGCTGTTCAAGCAGTGTGACGTTCGGTAACATTCGCTGGACTGCTGCGTTAACCAGATCGAGGCCATATCTGTATTGGATGATTTTCTGGTTGAAGGCAGAAGCGGGATTCATCTCTGTACGCTACAAAACGCTATTTTTTAACCTAGGTTGCTCGAAAGCAGCACCATTCCTAGCGCTGATAGCGTTATATAGAGGGGGGACGCGCTGATAGCGTTATATAGGGGGGACGCGCTGAAAGCCGTGTAAGCTTACTTTCCGTAGATGATTTGTAATGGTTTGGCGTGTGATTGGTTGAATGATGGTTTGGCGTGTCATTGGTTAAATGTCGGTTTGGCGTGTGATTGGGTCAATGATGGTTTGGCGTGTGATTGGTTCAATGATGTTTGGTATCACCGTTATTCTCATGGCTGAGAGCTACGCTGTCTGTTGTGTAAGGGCATGTCGCAGGATCAAAAGGTCTTCCCGTCCATTAATCGCTCTAGGACGACTGCGAACAGCCCATGAGGGTAGATGTACGTGGTATCTATCAGAAGGGCAGATAAAGAATGTTTAGCATGTCGTAGTTTAACAGCACACGGCTCTCACACCGGGAATGACTGATGATAACAGCACACGGCTTTCACACCGGGAAGGACTGACGATAACAGACACGGCTTTCATACCGGGAAGGACTGACGATAACAGCACACGGCTCTCACACTGGGAACGACTGATGATAACAGCACACGGCTCTCACACCGGGAATGACTGATGATAACAGCACACGGCTTTCACACCGGGAAGGACTGACGATAACAGACACGGCTTTCATACCTGGAAGGACTGACGATAACAGCACACGGCTCTCACACTGGGAATGACTGATGATAACAGCACACGGCTTTCACACCGGGAAGGACTGACGATAACAGCACACGGCTTTCATACCGGGAAGGACTGACGATAACAGCACACGGCTCTCACACTGGGAATGACTGATGATAACAGCACACGTCTCTCACACCGGGAAGGACTGACGATAACAGCTGACGGCGATCACACAGGGATATTTTCTACGATAGCCGGACACCCTTGGTAGTCCTGCATGCCACCCTCACGTCTCAACGGTACGTCGACGACATTCTACGACTTGTTCTGTTGCCATTTCTGTCGCAGCATCAACGAGCAATTTTTCAACAGGATAATGCCCCGTCACATACTGCACGGCTTTCCCAGACCTGCTTCCGTAATGTCGACACCCTTCCATTGCCAGTCCATTGCTCGACCTTTCACTGATCGAACATGTTCGGGGCATAATGGGACGCCATTTACACCCATCCCGAAATGTCGGCGAACTGGCCCGCAATTTTGACACCATCTGACATGCTATACCTCAGGACAGTATCGGTGAACTGGATGCACCTATGCCACGGCGGGTAACCACTTGTATCCGAGCCAGAGGTGGCGCTACAACGTACTGACATGTTCCACTCTTGTAGCTGGGGGTTTTTTTTTTCGAATAAATGGCCTAACTGATCTGGAATTGAGATCATTTCCTTTCCTATACATGTACATCGCATATTCTAATTTTTATCTCGATTTGGAGGATTCCTTCTGAGTGCTTCTTTTTTTTTTTTTTTTTTTTTTTTGCGAAAGATGTATATATACTCACGGATAATAAAATTTGCAACCCAAGAAGGAAGCATCGGATTGAACTGAAATTTTATAGACATAATGATACTCATGATGGCAAAAACAGAGCTGCAGGACAATTACAGAGGGATCTGTGGCACGCACTCCGGTCATCTTCAATAGCGCGTCGCACCGCCTCATGCTGCAATACGGTCCGGCATGGAATCGAACAGACGCCTGATGTTGTCCAGGGGCAGACTGGCCCACACATATTGGACGGTGTGCTCCAGATCCTGGATAGTGCGGCACGGCGGCAGCCGACGTTTCAACTGGTCCCACACATGCTCGATATGGGACATGTGCGGGGAGCGGGCAGGCCATGCAAGTGTCTGGACATGACGTAGGCAGTCTTGGGAAACCCAGTCCGTGTGCAGGCGGGCATTATCCTGCTGGTTTAGCGCACCTGGAATCCCTGCCAGGAATGGGAGCTCATGGGATCGGAGGATTGCATCCACATACCACTGGGCCGTCAATAATCCACGTACCACTAATATAGAGCTGATCGGCTATCGTAGGCAATGGCCCTCCAGTCCATAATGCCTACAGTGGGGGAGGTGTGGTGCTCGATACCGAGGTTGGGATTGTGCCGTTGTCTCGGGGACCTCCAGATCACGACACGATGATCATCTGTCCCCAAAAGAAAGCGGCACTCATCGCTAAACACCACTTCTCGCCAGTCTGTGGCGTTCCATGTCCCTCTGGCCTGGCACCACTGCACACGAAGCCGGCGATGTTCAGGTGTTAATGGCAGCACACGAAAGGGGCGCTGGGATTGCATATTCGCTTCCGCGAGGCTTCGAGAAATGGTTCGTGGACACACAGGAGCAGCTACATCTGCCTGTACAGTGGACCGGGTCTCCGTACGATCCGTTCGTGCCTGGCGCACGATCCGTCGATCCTCTCTGCCAGTGGTTCTCCTGGTCAGTCCGGTGCCGCTCCGTAGTGTGGCAGTGCCGTCACGTGTCCAATGCGCCCAACGCAGTCGAGCGGTATTGTCATAATGTTCCACGTGGCGGGCTATACGGTGCGGTGACCACCCTGCGGTTTTCAGCCCGATGATCCGGCCTCTCTCAAAATCCGTAAGTTGCGTAAATCAACGTCTTTGGCGTCTACCCGGCATTCTTCTCACTCTATATACTTGCTTGCGTCGGTCGGTGCTTTTCGCTTTCATGGGGCATCGACTACACGCCTGTTTATAAGGCTATCGGTTCGTGTTTACAACGCCACCACAGGGTTTCTGGTCTTGCGCACTCGAACCAAACGTGGATCATTTGCATACCAGCACGCACTCTAGCTATTTGCAAAGTTTCGCGGTTGTAGCATGTTTTCTTCTAGGTGCGCAAATTTCATTGTCCGTGAGTGTATATACTACGTATTTTAGAGAAAGAGAAGGAAATTTTCGATGGAGTTGTCAAAATTTATTTATCCCAGAAATTCTGAATATTTAGTTAAATGTCGTAGTACTGATGCACGCACACATAAACAAGATTGCATGAATGAGTACGCACACAACTCAGGACTGAATGTATGAACGTCATGCGTGTATACATACGCATGCACCCGCAGGTGTATTTATACACGCATAGGCACACGGAGGTGTATACACATGTACGCATAGTCTTACAATGTTTTGCAAACCGTTTAGAATTTTTGTGATGAATTATAACTGCATTTCCGAGGGAATGATTTGAACACATCATTTCCTTCTGCCACGCCAATAGCTAGCGAACTAAACGAAACAATAGTCCATTACGAAGAAAGCGGAAAATGAAAGCAACGGTTTCCATTAGTAAACATTTCGAACGAAAATGAAAAATGAACATTCTGCCATTCTGACCCATGAACGTAAATCCTGACGATATCCTCGAATGGTAGAATCACGCCTCGGACACGCCCAAGTCTCCCTTTGTATTATTTCATTAGCTTAATGAATCTCAATCCATTTTTCATTCCAGCAATTAATGGAACTGACACGATCTTTCCAAACTCAAACAAATTCTTTCGTGCAGACGGTCCCATTCTTTGCCTTCTCGTAAGAAGATTATGGTCGACCAAAAGATCTACTGCACGCCTCAAACTTTACGAACTTCTTAACTGTTTAATATTTGATTCTCACAACTATTTCTCTGGTCCATTTATAAATCAAAATTTAGGGTACTTTCGATAAATATAAATGATTCACTCGATTACGTTATTCTGCAAATATAATTCATACTTAGTCTTCCAATGGTTATTCAATCAGAGTAATTTGAGTTGCTCATGGTAGTCTTCCTCCCACTTTCTACCTCGCTTCCATGTGACTTTCCTGTCGGGTACTATAGCCCAAATCTCCTGGCTCCCTACTTCTAAGGGTTGTTTAAGACCTTCCTTCCTAAAATCCTCTACATTGGATCTGATCTAAATTGTTGATATTTCCTAGATCTTTATAAGCTTCTTACATAAGACTCAAAGTCTCTGCGACAGACTTCGTAAGTCGACAGCAAAATTCAATGGGTTATCTTTGTTCCTCTTTCTCATCCGTGTTTTTCGAAACACCACTAAGGTAAAACACTTGTTAAAGGTTCACGAAACAACGCTTATTAAACTGCGCACTACCAACGACGCATGCGTGATAAACAGGTGCGGCCGGTTGCAATGGTTACTACAACAACTTCCGTTTTATCGAGACACGCGCCAAGATCGAACGCAGTATTGCATATTTTTTATCAAAACATTTTCAGTTGTTTTGGGACAAGCTGTGTAGTACGTGACATAACGTAGATAACGTGCTACTGAGGTGACATATAAGTCAAATCGACAGTGAATTAGCGATGAGCCTGCCGGTCTAGTTCATTTGGGAGAACAGCCATTCTGGGTTAGAAAGACGTGGCTTTGGATTTCACGACTGGAAAAAGGTTCTATGTCATAGTGTGCTGATGATGTTCTGCCTCGTCCTTTATAAAGAACTTATGGATTCTTCTGTTTTAGTAACTCATATAAACATGGAAAAACCCCAGGATCTGTCGGAATTCGAAACTCGTCTCATATTAAGCCCTCGCGTAACAGCAGCAACGATTGACATAACCAAAGAAGTTATTGGTTTCTCAAAAGTAAGACGTTTCTTCCAGATCTTTGTCCAAGGGCGGTTTTTCCTTTTATATGACCAACTGAGTGATCACTTGGGTATTGAGGCGCAGGTAGCAAAAGTGAGCAAAAGGTGCAAGGCTCAAAAAACCACAACGAAATAACCTCATTGCCCTATCATGCTATCGAATTTCCCTTATCCATCATCTTGATTACACACACACACACACACACACACACACACACACACACACACACACACACATGTGTGTGTGTAATGTTACCATGGCTGTTTAAGGCTGTCTTTGAATGAGTGTAAGATAAATTCTATCCTATATCTGCAATGTAAATTATTTTGTACACATTTTATCGAAGACTATTACTTTGTAGTGTTTGAAATTTTGAGCACAAATAAAAACGACTTATAGCTAATACATACACATACATATCACTAAGCTGTTCTCTGAGATTCAGAGGTTAGCTCCAAAAAGAAATACAGACTTCCAGATATTTTTACTTATTGTTGTCGCATCAAACTTCGCCATTTACAGCGATCTTGACATACAACTCGTGCTTCACTGATATCCATTACACGCCGTACACAAGATCTTTTATACTTCATACTCATAATCTTTTTCTCATGCAGACGTTCCTGAATCTGATCCACCCATGTCTTCCTTGGCCTTCCTCTGCCTTTCCTTCCTGACACTTGGGCTGAAAATATCTTCTTAGTAGGCATTTCATCACTCATTCTTTCAACATGGCCAAACCACCAAAGCATATTGGTCTCCACCTTGCTAATAACATTTTGCTTTACATCACACAACTGCAATACATCTTCATTTCTCACACAATCAGATCGTGTCTTGCCACAAACCCCACGCAAGTAACGCATTTCTCCAGCACACAAACGACTCCTATGTTTCTTCTGCAGTACCCAGGTTTCACTGCCATACATCAAAACAGGAACAATTACTGCTTCATACCCAGCCATGCGGGACTCTCTAGAGAACCCATCATTCCTGTGAAAACCTCCCAGAGCAGCTATGACTTTCAAAGAAGAATTCACTCGCCTACTGATTTCACCATCCAACTTGTTCTCTCGGTCAAACATGCTTCCTAAATACACAAACTCACTCACCTGGTCAATCACAGTGCCATTTATACTTACATTACATTCAGTGCTATCCATTCCTCCCTCAAACACCATAACTTTGGTTTTTCCCTTATTTATACTCAGTTTGAATTTCATGCAAACTTCGTGCATTCGAGTCAACATACTCTGCAACTCAATTTTGCTCTCTGCCAACAGGACAGTGTCATCAGCATACAACAATCTGCACACACGGATATCAACAAGACATAAGCCGCTATTATCTATTTTGGCCTCACGCATGCATGCGTCCATAAATATATTAAACAGCCATGGTGACATTACACAACCTTGTCTAACTCCTGCACCAATAGAAAACTATTTTGATAAAACACAATTCACTCGTACACAAGCTCTACTACCAGCATACATGGATTTTACACTATTAAGTAGATTCCCAGTAACACCATATTCATTCAATCCCTTCCACAAAAGTGTCCTATTGACTCGGTCGTAAGCTTTCTCTAAATCTATGAAGGCAGTAAAAACTTTCTTCCCAACAGCCAGATACTTTTCAATCATCATGCGTAATGCAAAAATCTGGTTAGTGCAGCCTTTACCAGGCATAAAACCACTCTGAACATCCCACACTTTCTCTGATGTAAGACGCCGTACTTTTCAATAACAACCTTACCAAACACTTTCCCTGGCACACTCAGTAGGCTAATACCACGATAGTTCTTGCATTCAGTCTGATCACCTTTTCCCTTATACAAGGGAACAATGATAGCATCCTTCCAATCCCTAGGGACCATTCCTAACTCCCAGCACAACTGGCAAATTTCAGTTAACCAGTCAATTATAGAGCCACCACCATACTTCAACATCTCTTCAGTTATGCCATCAACTCCTGGAGCCTTACCATTCTGAAGAGATTTTAGAGCTTTACACACTTCTTCTCTTGAGATCCCTCCTGTGCTTTCATCCCTCATTGTGACATCATCTGCATCTGTCTCAGAATCATTTTTGCTCTCCTGATCTAATAACTCACAGAAGTATTCGCCCCATCTGTCACTTAACTCATTGGGCTCCCATATCATTTCCCCAATCTCATTCTTCACACAACTTACAACTTTGTTTCCCGTATTTTTCCTGAGTCTCATGTACTTCCAGAAGGACTTTCTATCTTTCCAAAAAGCCAGTACATGCCTTTCCACTTTCTCTTTCCAATCTTTTGCCTTACTGTGGCGAACCAGCTTAGCAGCTTCACGCTTCTTACAGCGATTTTCATCCACAGAGACTCTACCTTGCAACATCCCCAAATAGGCTTCCTTCCTTTTCTTTACTGCCTCATCAATCTCACTATTCCACCAAGCATCACCTCTATTGTTACCCACTATTGTGGTGCCACAGACCTCTTTAGCAGCAGTGACAACACAGTTCTTAAAACATTCCCACTTCTTTTCTACATCCCTCTCACAAGATTTCAGATCCTTCAGTCGTTCTCTGAGTAAGTCAGAATACCGCTGATGATCTTCAAGGAGACTATCAACCTTTATTCTTTCTATCCAGGATCTTTTCCTATTCCTTTTCCTCCAACCAACATTAGGTTTCACTCGTGACGCCAAGTAATGATCAGAACCAACATTCGCACCCCTCATTACACGGGTGTCAACAACTAAGTGTTTCAAACGCTGATCGTAAACAACAAAATCTATCACACTCTTTTGACCAAGAGTACGATTTTCCCAAGTATATGTGTGTATATACTTGTGGTTGAAAAGTGTATTAGATACACACAAATTATTCTCAATGCAGAGTTCAATTAATCTTTCACCATTATCATTCACACAAGGATCATTAAACTTACCCAGAACATTGTCAGAAATAGCATTCTGCACAACTACTCTAGCATTGAAGTCCCCTGCTATTATAACTTTTTCTTTAGCACCAAACTGGCTCAAAACAGCTTTTAGCTCATTCCAGAAATCTTCTTTCTTATCAGAAGGTTCCGAGTCACAAGGAGCATACACTACAACAATTACAATTCTCTGAAGTTTCACTTTCAAACGAATCCAGAGAATTCTCTCACTTATGCAACTATAGTGAATCAAGTTGTTCTTCATCTTTTCACTTAAAATCACACCTACACCAGCCTGTCCTCTCATATTATCCAATACTCCAGACCACACACTCACCGTGCCATTCACTTCTTCTACCCCAATTCCCTTCTTTTTGGTTTCACTTACACACAGCACATCCAATCTACACTTATTCATCTCCTCAATCACCTCACTCATCTTGCCATTTATACCTCTAGTATTCTATACACCAATCTTTCATTCACTCAGCCGAGATCGTTTTCTCATACGCCGTTTAGAAAGTCCAGGTCGATTCCGCGGTGGACCGTCCTTCTCAAGTGTGGTAGGTCCACCATATCCCACACTTGAGTCATTCTTAATATTTCTTTTTGTCTTTTTAATCAGGTAAGAACATCAGTGTGGGGGATTAGCCCATAGCTGAGGGTTCCAGTTGGTCATTCAACCTAAGGATTCTGGAACAAAACCCAGTGAGTTAGGGTCTTTTCGCCAATGTCACACATAACTAGCTTGCACCTCTCCTAGATTCACAGAGGCCCTAGTTGCTGTTGTGTGTGCCATTGTTACCACGGAGCGGTCCGAGGAGGCAAACCCATCGCTCACTACGACCGTCCGTAGCTAATACATACCACAGTTATTATTCCGAAAACATTGTCAGAATTTGTTTTTTTAAATTCAATTTATCTGACTCGAAAGTATTCCAATTTGGGCGCTAAATGGCGCAATAAGTTAGCATAGCAGTGTTACTGTCTGGAAGAAACGAAATCTCTCATTTTTGTCTGATTTTGTTTTAATTATCTAGGCCAAATAGAAATAAATAAATGTTGCTAAAAGTGAGATTGGAATCTTGTCTCCCATAAATAATTTTGAATCCTATTGTACGTTCGTTTTGTGAAGAGAAAATGTGTACATTAGCAGAGAATCTCTGAATTTGAGCTACAGAAACTCTGCCTATCTGCTAAGCTCCACCCCCAAATAATGTCATTGGTTTGAATTTGAATTTGAATTTATTGAATATTCTGCCATTCATCATACCATACATGACAGATGACAGAATTCCACACAACAATACATTATTACAGTAAATCTGTGCTAAGAAGTTAAACAAAACAAAATACAGTTTTACAGTTTCAGTAATGTATCCGTAGTATATTACACTATCTACCAACAATTAATTGGACACCTGTAATAGCAAAGGAAAACGAAGTTTATTCACCTTCAATAATTGGTGCAGCCTCTACGAGCGGCGATTACAGCTGCGACCCTTCGGGGAATACTCTCAACCAGGCGTTGTACGACTGCTAGCGGTATTTTATTCCACTCGTATAACGAAGTAAATTTCTCCGTCATTTTTATCCACGCCAGGATTCGAACCCGGATCCCCTCATTCCGGAATAAGTCACTCTACCAGTTGAGCAACGCGTACATTTTATTCTGATTCCTATCTGCCTTTACGTCGTGTGCGTCCTTCTGGCAGGTACGTCACATCTCCTGGTACGTTACATCATCTCCCCCTTATTTTTTTTTATTTTTTTTTTTTTCGAAGTGCTGGAGAAGGGATTCTCTTATTTTTCCTATCTCGTCGCGGTGTGGAAATAACATCACACCATTACGAGATTTTGAATGATCGGGTCATCTGGATAGTTCGGGCGCCATTATAACGAAGTAAATTTCTCCGTCAATTCTGTCCACGCCAGGATTCGAACCCGGATCCCCTCATTCCGGAATAAGTCACTCTACCAGTTGAGCTACGCGGACATTTTATTCTGATTCCTATCTGCCTTTATGTCGTGTGCGTCCTTCTGGCAGGTACGTCACATCTCCTGGTACGTTACACTCGGCTTGGAGAAGACAGGTCAGTTTCTTCACCGATTTTGGACGGTAGGGGCACCCCTTAAGTCGACGCTCCAACTCGTCCCAGAGGTGCTAGATAGGGTTAAGGCCTGGGCTCTGCGTTGGCCAGTCCATTCGCTTAACCCCATTGTCACCATACCAAGCCATGGTGGACATCGCAACATGACAAGTGGCATTGTCATCCTGAAAGTAATATGGGTCCACCCTGTAAAACTGCCACAACGTAGGAAGCGAATGGTCACATAAAATGGTGCAGTATGTCTCGGCGTTGAGTCTACCAGTAATTGCGACCAAGGGTCCCGTGCCATACCAGGAGAAACACCCCCATAGCATAATTCCACCGCCGCCGAACTTCACAGTTGGCACAATACATTACGGCAGGAAGCGTTCTCCAGGCAGACGCCAAACCCAGACCCTGCCATTCGAACGGTAGAGCGTAAACCTTGATTCGTCGCTCCAGAGAACCTGTTTCCACTGTTCAACGGTCCACTGTCGACGTTCTTTGCACCACATTAGCCGAGCAGCGCTCTTGGACTTGGTGATCAAAGGCTTATCGGCGGCAGCACGTCCATGATAACCGAGCAGATGGGCTTCCTTACGGATGGTATTCATCGAAATAACACTCCCGGATGCCTGTTGAAACTCCTCGCGGATGTGGTCTATCGATTTGGTGCGGTTCTTCCGAATTTCTCTGGCCAGCACCCGTAGGTCTCTAACTCCCAGTTTTGTGGGTCTGTCGGGTCGGGGCACATTCCGACAGTCACCTCTCATCTTCCACTTGCCAATCATGTAGGCCACTGTCGATTTTGGGTACTTCAACTCGCTGGATATGTCACGTATGGATCGGCCATTTTTGTGATACACGACGATTACATCTTTCTCGAAATCTGAGAGCTTCGAACTGCGTGGCATCTTGTATGAGACTGGTTGCGTTGTTGTTTCCCACACGATATTTAACGGCGGTGGCCGTGACGTGTATCAGGACCGCAGATATCGTCGATTGCAGGGGTGTCCAATTACTTTATGGTAGATAGTGTATAACAGAATTACAATAAACATTCCATTAATTACAATTAAAGAACTTGCTCAATTAAACCAAAATGTATGAAGAAGATGTTAAGAAATGTAAAAGAATAATCTATGTCTACATATAGCGCTGTATGTGGATGACATGGAGCCAGGAAAAAGAGGCTTTGAAAGAAAATGCCTGACGAGCCTCTGGTTCCCAAGAAGTGTGTGACAGGCCAAGAACACAGTGCACAGAAATTCACAGTGAGACACGAATCATCATAATAGTACAGGTAAGTTAAGGATTACATGATGATAATCAACTGTAATTAAAAATTAGGTGGCATATAGACAGTACAGTTACAATACGTAGTAATCTTAGCATATGCCAACATAACCACTGATAAGCAAAGTATAAAAAAATAATGAATGATTTAGTTAGGACATTTATATATAGACACCAAATCAATGCAACCGGAAAATACACATCCCAAGATTATCTGTACAGCACATTATACAATCATGCAGCAGTAAACAAACCAAAATCAACAAGACAAAATAATGTGCCACTATATCCCAGAAAAGAAATCAAGGTGTATCAATTCAAATCATATCAGCCAGCCAATAATTCAGTAGTTAATACTCTCCTGAATGCCCTGAAGCTACCTACAGCGCGTATTTTGTCTTTTCATTGTGGTGCTAACGAGAGACTGCTTCCATTCTGAATATCGCGAGGTCTGCAGTGATCCGCTTGACGACAGCGTCTTGAGGGACTGACTTCTGGGACAGTCCCTCAAGACGTAAAAGCCACACTCAAAGAGTGATTTTTTGCGCCATCTATCGCAGAAGATGAACCTTAACACTCATTTAAAGACGGCCTTAACATATTTATGGATGCGTGCATGTGTGATGCCAAGATGGACAATACTGGTTTATGTGTTGGTAATATCCGTGTGTGCAGATTGCTGTATTCTGATGACACAGTCCCGTTGGCAGAGAGAAAAAGTGAGTTGCAGAGTATGTTGAGCCGGACGTACGAAGTTTTCATGAAATTCAAACTGAGTATAAATAAGAGAAAGCCCAAAGTTATGGTTCTTGAGCAAGGAACTGTTAGCACTGAATGTAATATACGTCTAAATGGTATAGTGATTGACCAGGTGAATGAGTGTGTGTATTTAGGAAGCATGTTTGACAGAGAGAACAAATTAGATGGTGAAATTATTAGGCGAGTGAATTCTACATTGAAAGTCATAGCTGCTTTAGGAGGTTTTCACAGGAATGATGGATTCTCAATGGCTGTGTATGAAAGTGTAATTGTCCCTACTCTGATGTATGGCAGTGAAACCTGGGTACTACAGAAAAGACATAGGAGTCGTTTGTATGCTGCAGAGATGCGTTACGTACGCGGGTTTTGTAGGAAGACACGTTCTGATCATATGAGGAATGAAGATGCTTTGCAGTTGTGCAATGTGAGGCAAAATGTTGTTAATAATATGGAGACTAATATTCTTAGGTGATTTGGTGATGTTGAAAGAATGGGTGATGAGATGCTTAACAAGAAATATTTTTGTAGCCCAAATGGCAGGAAAGAAAGGCACAAGAGGGCCAAGGAAATCACGGGACAATCAGATTCAGGAGTACCTGAATGAGATAAATATAATGAGTATGAAGTATAGAAGGTCTTGTGTACGTCGTGTGATGGATGTCTCTGAAGCCCGAGTTGTCCTGTGGCTTAACGTGCCCATCTGACGGACGGCGGACATTTAGCGGTTCGAGCATTCGTACCTGACTGGGATCGAACCTGAGATTTCTCCATGGCAGTCACGAACGTTGACCACTAAGCAATCCATGGCCCAATCAACAATTTACAAACGTTATAAAGAATTGACGGACGGTCGTGAGTCGGTGGCTTTAATTGCGCATGAAGGAAGACCTTCAACGAGTGTTACAGAGGTAAACATCAATACAATAGATGCTATTATAGGGAAAGGCAGACACCTATCAATTAGAGATATCGAAGATATGGTTCACATTTCAAAATCATCAGTTCACAGAATTTTAACCGAGCATTTGGGCATGAAACGAGTTTGTTCAATTTGGGTTCCCCAGTTCTTGACAAAGGAACAAATGGGTCGTCGAGTTGAGGTTTGTCAACAATTAAAGCGCATGGTAAACAAATATCCAGAAGTCATGCAACGGATTATTATAAGCGACGAAACGTGGCTACACAATTTTGATCCACACACCAAAGCAGAAATCTGTGTTGGAAAATTGCCGTCGTCGAGTAAAGCGAAAAAATGTTCGTCAATCGAAACCAACGGGAAAAGTCATGTTGGTAGAGATCTTTGATTGTCAAAGTATGATCAATCAATACATTGTTCCTCTAAAAATTACGGCAAATCCGACTACTAGAAAACAGTGCTACAGAATTTGCAGGAACATGTGACACACACCTGAAAAAGAATTGGGTTTACACCACGATAATGCAAGGCCGCACATGGCCAATTGTGTCGTTTCTTATTTGAATAAAATGAATATAAAGTTGATGCCCCAACCTGCATGTAGTCCAGATTTGTCACCATAAGACTCCTGGTTGTGCCCCGATTTAAAAAAGACGTAATGAGACGACGATTTGAGACTGAACAACAACTTAATACAGCTGCGCAGTAATGCTTTAACAGCATTTCAGAAGAACTCCAGACGGCATTCAAAAAGTGTGAGGAATGTTGGGACAACTGTATTCGATGCAATGGACAGTATATCGGAAAAGATGACCATTTTCTTGATAATTAAGATACGCATATCCGTACATATAAAACTGAAAGCCCTCACTGACTCGTCACCGAATCTCAGAAACTACTGAACTTAGAGCTTTCATATTTGGCAGAAATGTTCCTTTTACAACATAAAGGCGCATTAAGAAAGGATTTTTTCCTACGATAACTTTAAGTGGATCGAAATGGGTTTTTTAAATAACCCAGCTTTGATAACGCTTCGACGTTGCTGGGCAACAATGATCGAGCCATTGTTGCCCAGCAACTGAAGCCCCTCCCTCCCTAAGTTTTTAATGATTTGAGTTGACCTGCTCAGTATATATTTTGTTCTAAATTTATTTGTTCTGAATTTATTTAACAAAAAACGTTAAAAATCACGTAAACAGCGCCATATCATAATATGCTTTGCATTTAAACATTTATATTATCGTTTGACACATCGAATGTCAAGCGTTTTTTTTTTTTAGTCAAAATCAAATTTCCAACATTCGGTTTCACCGAAGCAACGGTGATGTCATATAAGTGGTAAAGTAACTGCAATAAATATAAATATGCTGGTAGATTTTCATAGTAATTGAAATTTGAAAAAAAAAGTTTCCCCCTTGGGATATTAGGACGGCAACACAGTTTTGCTCACGCTTTCAAAAACACCTGACTTGCTAGCTTTTAAATGTACAGTTTCGAACGAAATTGTTTATACAATTATTTACGAATTATTTGTTTATTTTCACGTTCTGAGAACGGGTATTTCGCTAGTTTTTTTATAAAAGCATTCGCAGTTGTTTTGAGACAACCCTTGTACATTAAGACACGTAGGTGTTATAATCACAAATAATGGAGTTTACATTCGGTGTTTATCTTACCATGCAGATTCTCAATTTTTAGGACAATGTGTGCAATTCATCCAGTGATCCATTTGTGTGTGTGCGTGTGTGTGTGTGTGTGTGTGTGTGTGTGTGTGCTTTTGGGTATTTGTTTTCAGTTAACTTAGTTTATTTAATTCGAGCTTCATTAACTATTTTCATTCAATGCGAAAGCGTATTATACGAACATTCATAAAAATATCTCTATCTTGATGTACATGAGCTTAAGAAGTGTCCCAAATAAAATTTCTCTCTCTTACGGATGCCATGAGAATCTCAGAAACGGCACTTTCTCAAAATAAAACCCACGCCAGCGACTTCATATTTTCCTCTTATTTTTAAGTTATCCATTAGCAAAACGTTCAGTCAGGATAAAGTGTCAGGATTTAATTTTCTATATTGCACTCATGAAAGAAAGAACATCGTCACTACTACTTCAGAGATGGATCGGGGTAATTCAAACTTCATTAACACCTTAACTACGTACTCATAAAAAATGCCATTAAACTCAGATAGAATAACTGAGCACTTAGATCATGTAGTATAAAAAGGTCATTATTGTTTTTACAAAAGCTACGGAGATGTGAATAAGAGAGACGATAAATTTTCCTTTCTTGAGGTCATCTCTTTAAACTTGTTTCAGATTACCAAAAACATCAGAAGCTGTCTAAAACCATTATTTTAAGGTTCAAGTATGCGGATGCAGTGTTTTATATTATCTTTATTCTTTTTCAGTGCAAACCAATCTTATCGCAAGAAGCTCTTTTGAGGTAACAGTACAACAACCACTGTGTTTTTAAGAGAACGGTTATTAACCTCGATGTATAAATAAGGTGGATGACCAACTTGAAGTACAGGAATGATCATTAGTCTTAATGTATCTTCAGGTCTACTAAAAGAATTAAAACAAAATGAAGAGAACGTTCTTTTGTTTTTAATTAAAATATAGGAATATTGCATCTTTTAGTTGAGCGAAATCTTCCGCAGCAATTTACGGGATATCACTGGAAGGTATAAATTCTAGTTCGTCCTAATGAGAAATATTATTTTTCTGCCAAAAGAAATTTTACATACATGAATTTCAGATTAATTTTCGAGAAGGGATTCTTATCAGTATAATGAATAGGTTATCCAACTTCAGCCACACTACAGACAACTACCCATCCGTCTACTCTTGTCTCAATGTTCGTTTCTTTTCTTTCTTCTGTTTTAATAAATATCTTTCCGTCTGTACTCTATCTGAATATTAGTTTTGAATTATCTTGGCAAATTCGCATATCTCTCGATGTTTTTTGTGATGGTGGTTCAAGTTAAGACAGCAGAAATGCAAACCAGTGCATACATTTTGTCATAAATAATATCTTGGGCTGCTTGCTCGTGAAGACACGTCAAGACGCTGCGCTCCAGACCTTTAGTTACATACTAACCGTTTACAGGAAACCATACGATGTGGGTTGTCTTTACTTGCTTACTAATCGTTTACAGGAAAGCTTACGGTTTGGGTCGTCTTAAGTTACATATTAATCGTTTACACGAAAGAATACAGTGTGGGTTTTCTTTAGTTACGTACTAATCGTTTACAATAAAGCACACGGTTTTGGTTGCCTTTAGTTGCGTACTAAGCGTTCGCAGGAAAGCGTACGATTTGGGTTGTCTTTAGTCATATACCTCGTACTAACCGTTTACAGGAAAGCATATGGTTTGGGTTGCCTTTAGTTATGTACTAACCGGGGACGTCGCTAGACTTCGAAATCAGGATGGGCTGCGGGTGGGCGAGCACTATTTTTGGTTAAGCAAGCTTTAGAGAAACTTGTTGTTTACAAAACACTGAAAGAACAAATTTTTAATGCTTTTTTTCCTTTTAATTGAAGGTTAAACGACCACCGTGAAAAACTCGATGGGCTATAAGCAGTCGCCCGTCCTTAATTTAGGACCACTAGTTCCAGGGAAGGGAGAGAGCCCGTGCCGTAAGACAAACACAACATCTATGCCTCACCGGGATTCGAATCCATACTGTTGTCTGACGAAAGGTCATAAGCCACCGACTAGACCACTGCGCCACAGGGGCGGGTTCAATGCTTTTCACTACAGGCTACAAAATAATTCGTGCAATACCGATCCCCTCCACCTGGGTAAACATACATACATGGACTTTACTAGTTACGCCACGGGTGTAATACACAAGTGTGGGTGGAATGTCGCCATCAACTTTTTGCTTGCTTTCATTGTCTTAAATGTCGTTTCAAAATTTTCCATTTTTGCTTACGAAAATGGTACTGTACTCATTTTGTTTATCTAAATCAAATTTTAACGTTGTTCCCCTCCTTGACTTCCTTCCTTCCAGCCAGCGACTTGGCCTTGCACTCCTCTCATACAAAGCAGTCATCAGCCACTTTCTGCACTTTCACTGGCAGTCTTAAGGACGCTAGTGTAGCTTTGGACTCCACTTTTCGTGTTGGATTCCAATATTTTGTAAACTAAACAAACAGAACCATTAGTAGTGAACCCCGCAGCGAATCCCTATCCAACCCCCTCATTACCCCCTGCCATGCAAACATGAAAAAAAGGCTAAAATTAAAGAATCGGAAAAGTGGAGAATAACTGAATTTTCATTTCTAACCTTTTTTGAGACGTAAACAACGCACTTCCTAGTGGAAACTGCGTAGATGAAAAAAAGCACAACACTTATTACTTGGCAAAGTGCAGATTATATTTTAAAGTTAAATATATTGAAAAATGACACATTTGGAACTGGGTGGGCGGCAGGAGGGGGGCTAGACAAATTTCAGGATGGGCTCAAGCTCACCCTCGCACCCTCTTGTCGACGTCCTTGGTACTAAAAGTTTACAAGAAATCATACGGTTTGGGTTCTCTTTAGTTACATATCGTTTACAGAAAAGCATACGGTTTGGGTTGTCTTATATGCTAACCGTTTATAGGAAAGCAGAAAGGTTTGAATAGTCTTTAGTTAAATACCAATGGTTCACAGTAAAGCATACACTTTGCGTTGTGTCTCTCTCTATCTCTCTCTCTCCCTCTGACTCTCTCTCTCTCTCTCTCTCCCTCTGACTCTCTCTCTCTCTCTCTCTCTCTCTCTCTCTCTCTCCCTCTGACTCTCTCTCTCTCTCTCTCTCTCTCTCTCTCTCTCTCTCTCTCTGCAAGAACGGTACTTCGGCTTCAAAATGCTGCATAAGATTTCTGAATAGAACTGCATAAGATTTCAGACATCAATCTTTTTATCCTACCGATCGTTAGATATTCTGTCTGTTCATTCGCCAAAAGCGTATTTCAGCTTCTTAGGCCAGATTAAAGATATTCTAACAGGCATCGATAATTTTGCACACACGCAATATTATCGATGCCTGTTCTTCCAGCATCCGTCTGTCTATCCGCCAGAATAGACAGACGGATGCTGGTGCCCTCCATGCATAGTCCGATTAGTGCCAGCACCATTGGCAGACGACTGCACGACGTAGGACTACACGCACGCAGACCGTTACGACGACTGCCGTTAACACCATTGCATCGTCGCCAAAGACGGCAATGGTGTCGTGCCAGACTGTCATGGAGCTACTCAGAATGGATCTTCAGTGACAAGTCCCGCTTTTGTCTTGGAGGAGACGTCCAACGAGTCCGTGTGTGGACGCACACAGTGGTCCGCTCCAAGATGAACGGTTTGTTGTCCAGCGTCACACGTCCAGAAGGCCTGGTGTCATGGTGTGGGGTGCAATTGCCTACGAGGCCAGATCACCGTTGGTGTTCATTACAGGAACTTGGACAGCCTCACGTTACGTTAATGAGGTCATGCAACCAGTGGTTCTACCTTTTCTGAGTGCTCACTCCGCTGCGATTTTCCAACAGGACAACGATCGTCTACATACTGCTGATGTCTCGAGAACTTGCCTTCGAGGCACTGGCACACTCCCATGGCCAGCCGCATCGCCAGACCTATCGCCGATTGAAAATATGTTGGATGCTATTGAACGCGCAATCCACACTCCACCACTACCACACAATCTGCAGGAATTGCGTGCGAAGATTCAAGCTACATGGGATGGCTTATCACAGGACACCATTAGGAACCTGTACAGCTCCATGCCGAGACGTCTGGCATGCTGTGTGAGCAAACATGGCGGCCCGACGCCATACTGAGAGACATTACTTATTGGTATGTAGCACAATAAATATTACCCATATCAGTCTCAATGGTTAATCATTTATGTTTCCTGGTAACTTTTACCTGCCTCCGGAATAGCTTTGCAATCCGACACGGCCTTCTGGATGCAACTATTTTTTTAAACGATGAGTCTAATTGTGCAATAAAGAAACAAATAAGATTTTTTAACAACCAAAGAAATTTCAGTTAATAAACTTCCATGCTTTTTACGTAATTTTAACTTAAATCGAAATAGAGAATATCTATTGGACAAATCAATCGAAAATCCAAGAAAGTTAAATTTATTAAGAGAAGCTGAGACCACTCAACGGCGTGAATTCCGGAATACCCTTGAAAAAGCCAAAATCTGTTGGACAATTCAATTCAAAATCCAAGAAAAATGTTCGGAAAGCCTTAACCCAAAGCAGATTCATGTATTATTTTGTTAAACCCGGTCGACGCCGGGTACCTCTGCTAGTTGTTCTATAAAATAAAGAGGCACCTCTTTGGACACAGCAAACATCTTAGAATGGCTTTTGATACAATTCTGCTATTCTGTGGACGGAGCTACTTTTATTTTTCACGAACTTTCATCATAATAAGTGAATTTTTTTCCAAGATTTCATTGAGGATTGTTATTCATAAGAGTTGACTAAGTAGGTTCTTTTGAATGCACACCATAGCGAAATAACTGTTTTCCTCAGATATACGAGTTCAAATTCACCGATTTCTACTATTCATGAACTTCTTTTATCAGCCAACAACGGAACCAGACCCTAAGTGAGTAATTAATGTGTATGCATTTATTGCAAGCTAAAAGCACCCGCTGATTCAATTGAAACCCGGTTTCAGAAAAGCTTGTTGACATGCACAAAGAACTTACGGAGCAACAGAATCAGTAAATGGGCACAATAAGAAAGGGGTGTAACTTCATTTCACCAAATAAATATTTATTTTTAGTCTTAGCATTCTGAGCTGCTGAAACGATCTTTGAGAAATGCTTCGGGATTTAAGCTGAGTGAAACAGCATATTTCCGTCGCTGCAAAACAGTTGAGTGCATTAAGACTGTTTTTTCGAGAAACACGGCATAAAAATGGCAGGTGTTGTGTCCATAATTGCTTTAAATTTCCTTTGATATTTTTTTGTGGAGTGAACACGGGTTTATGATCGATCAGTTGTCGGTTTGACGCTTGTATCCTCTAATCAAAGAACGTTTACTCCACCACTTGAGAATGTTGTATCTTCTCTTTCGCTTTCCCTGATTATCAAGAACAACCTGCTAATGGATGTGCTAATGGTCGATTCTTCCTAGGTGGTCTAAGCGAGAGGAGAGTAACTTAGTTGAAAGATGCGAAACGCACTAAAGTTATTTTTATTTATGGGGTGTCGTTTTCAAAGCTAGTGTAAAATGATGAACAGCCAGGCTTCTTTAATCATGGTATTAGGAGCACGCAGAAGAAAAATGTGCCTTCTCACATAAACCTTCTGTGAGTGTTAAAACAATTTTCTCATGCGTGCCTTAGCGTTAAAGAAATAATTCGAGAAACATAGGCAATTGAGGTCCAAATAACCTGACAGAAAAGCTATGCTTCCTCACTCAGTATTAGAATAGTTCTTCTAGTTGCAGCATAAGATAAATAGAGCAATACAACCACCGTGAAAATGCAAACAAGGCTGATTATTAATTGTAGTTGCAACGAAAGGACAGAACTATGAAATAATTTGTTACTTTTATATTGTCAGAACTTCACCTGGAACATACTTTTCAAGGAAATTTCTTTGACTTTTCCCATTTTCAGCCAAACTTATACAGAGGGTGAGTCGAAAGTTTTGCATTTCACGTGCTTAAACTACACTATCTACCAACAAGTAATTGGACACCCCTGCAATCGACGATATCTGCGTTCCCGATACACGTCACGGCCGCCGCCGTTAAATATCGTGTTGGAAACAACAACGCAACCAGTCGCATGCAAGATGCCACGCAGTTCGAAGCTCTCTGATTTCGAGAAAGGTGTAATCGTCGGGTATCACAGAAATGGCCGATCCATACGTGACATATCCAGCGAGTTGAAGTACACAAAATCAACAGTGGCCTACGTGATTGGCAAGTGGAAGATGAGAGGTGACTGTCGGAATGTGCCCCGACCCGGCAGACCCACAAAACTGGGAGTTAGAGACCGACTGGTTCTAGCCAGAGAAATTCGGAAAAACCGCACCAAATCGATGGGCCACATCCGCGAGGAGTTTCAACAGGCATTCGGGAGTTTTCTTTCGATGAATACCATCCGTAAGGAAGCCCATCTGCTCGGTCATCATGGTCGTGCTGCCGCCCACAAGCCTTAGATCACCAAGTACAACAGCGCTGCTCGGCTAACGTAGTGCAAACAACGTCGGCAGTAGACGATTGAACGGTAGAAACAGATTCTCTGGAGCGACGAATCAAGGTTCACCATCTATCGTTCGGATGGCAGGGTCTGGGTTTGGTGTCTACATGGAGAACGCCTCCTGCCGGAATGTATTGTGACAACTGTGAAGTTCGGCGGCGGTGGAATTATGCTATGGGGATGTTTCTCCTGGTATGGCAAGGGGCCCTTGGTCGCAATTCCTGGTAGACTCAACGCCGAGACCTACTGCACCATTTTGGATGACCATGCGCTTCCTACGTTGTGGCAGTTTTACGGGGTGGACCCATGTTACTTTCAGGATGACAATGCCACCTGTCATATTGCGAGGTCCACCATGGCTTGGTATGGTGACAATAGGGTTAAATGAATGGACTGGCCTGCGCAGAGCCCGGAGCTTAACCCTATCGAGCACCTCTGGGACGAGTTGGAGCGACGACGTAAGGGTGCCCCCATCGTCCAAAATTGGTGAAAGAACTGACCTGTACCGCTAGCCGTCGTACAACGCCTGGTTGAGAGTATGCCCCGGAGGGTCGCAGCTGTAATCGCCGCTCGTGGAGGCTCCACCAACTATTGAAGGTGAATAAACTTCGTTTTCCTTTGCTATCACAGGTGTCCAACTACTTGTTGGTAGATAGTGTAGTTCAAGTCGCGCACTGCAGTCAGTCGAAAGGAATATAAAGTGGTAGTCGTGCGGTGAACAACATTGCATTTAGCCGTTCTGTCTGCGGTTGGGACGCCTAAAAGATGAACAGCCACAGCCAGCTAATTAGGGAACTTTTGCTTTGCAAGTTTGAACTCGGCCATAACGCTGCTCAAGCAACACGAAACGTTTGTCATGCAAAAGCGGAAGGTTCCGTGGACAACAGCACAGCAACCAGATGGTTCAAGAAATTTTGTTCAGGTGACAGGAACCTCGACGATCAACCAAGGTCAGGTATGTGGCGAACAATGGATTCAGAGGCAGTGCGCTAGGCCGTAGAGGCAAATCCGACAACCAACACTCAGAGATTATCAGGCGAGTTGGGCATGTCACAGACCACCGTGTTCGTCACCTTCAGGACCTCGGTAAGGTCTACAGCAGCTGCCGCGTTGTCCCTCACGAACTGACTCTAGCTGAAGCAAACTGCCGAGTGGAAGTGTGCACGAAACTCCTAGAAAACCCGCGCGATGTACGTTTCATCAATAGAATTGTTACGTGTGATGAAAAGTGGGTCTATTTTCGTAATCCTAACACAAAATGTCAATGGTTGAGCCCGGGCCAGCTTCCCGGACCTGTTGCCAAACGTGGGCGCTTCGAGCACAAGGTGATGCTCTGAGTCTGGTGGAATTTCAAGGGGATATTCCATTACGAATTTGTTCCAAACGGTCGGATCATCAACGCCAACATCTACTCTAAACAGCTGGAGGCCGAGCGTTGTTCTACGGTTGGAGTGCGCTCTCCAACCGCATAACAACGCTCGGCCTCATACCGCGCGAATGATCCGGGAAAAACTCTGGGAACTTGAGGGCATCGAAGTGATGCCATACCCCGCATATTGTCCGGATCATGCCCCGTCAGATTATTACCTGTTCCAGTCCATGGCCCACTTCCTTCGCGGACGGCACTTCAACAACCAGCAGGAGGTGGCAGCTGGGGTGAAGGAGTTCTTCGCTTCGAAAGACAAGAACTGGTGCCGCCGCGGAATCGAACAACTGGCAGACAGATGGCTGAAGACGGTGCAACACGATGGCCTATACTTTGAATGCTAGTGAGCTTTCGTCCTAAAGGTACGTATGACGACATAAAGTGATCCAAATATTGCAAAACTTTCGGCTCACCCTCTGTACTTACTTTTTAGAAAAAATTATAAGTACTTCGTGGAAGGTAATTTTCAAAGCGCATAACCGTCACGTAAGATCATTGGTTTTCGCCCAGAAATATCAAGTGTTTCGCACGTGTCGAGAGAGAAATCTTCGTAAAATCTTTAAAACTCATGTTGTCCAACATTTCTGTGAGTGTTTCTATTACTCGTACATCGCCCCAGACAATGCATGTCCAAGCAAATGAAGTACATGGTAAAAACAATTATCTTTAAAGCAAATATCACAAAACGAATCTGCACTGAAGTGAAAACCCTCCAAATACGTGGCGTCAGTGAATAAACAAAGACAACGCTCTTTCCACGTTTTAGGAACGCACAACAACCGAAAAATTGTTATTCGGTCACCACTAGGGATCCGAATTCCAGATCTCTCGATATCTAGCCGAGGGCGTTAGCCTTACACCACGGTGGCCAACAATCCACGGTGCTATGTGTGGTTTTCGGTCGGCTTCTGACATCATTCATCCGTAAGATGGGATCAGCTACTGAGACGTCTCCATCTAGTGGGCATTAACAGCGCTGGCTGTATATTAATTATAGCAGTTGAATTCAAAGGGCCGGATCGAAAGTGAAAATCCTCCAAATACGTGGCGTCAGTGAATAAACAAAGACATCGCTCTTACAAGGCTAACGCACTCGGCTAGATATCGAGAGGTCTGGGATTCGGATCCCCGCCGTATAACAATTTTTTGGTTGCAGTGTGTTGCTAAAACGTGGAAAGAGCGATGTCTTTATTTTTCGAATCTACGCTCATATGGACTTCTTCTTTGTACATGCAGTAAATGTGTTTAGTGTGCCCCTTTTATGAGTTTACTCTATTTAGTGGTCTTAATTAACTGTGATTAAACCAATACGCTTGCCGTACGGGTGACAGAGTGGTCAGATGCTCGGACTTCTGTTTTTTGTTCCTAGGTGGGACATGGATAGAGTTCCGAAGAGGAACGGGCTAAGTGCTTGTCATGGGGCTTTCCCTCCCTTTTTTATCTGATTAAAATTTTTATCGAAATGCAACTCTTTGCTCACTATTTGATTCTACGAGTAGGGTATTTTACTGCACCAATTTAAACAAGACATTCCAGTAAAACTCCCTTGTGCACACTGCTAAAACTTGGCGCTGAGCCAGTTCGTGCTTAAACAAAACTTGATTGGCACTCTTTACTCAATACTTGAATCCATGACGAAATGATTTTACTGCACCAACTTAAACACGACTCTCCATGAGAACCGCTTTGTGCACACTGCAGAAACTTGCTCTTGAGCCAGTTCATATTTAAACAAAATTTGATTTCCATTCTTACCCCAGTACTTGAATCCATGGCTAGATGATTTTACTGCACCAACTTAAAACACGATTTTCGAAAAGAACCGCTTTGTGCACACTGCTGAATCTTGGTCCGGAACAAGTTCACGCTTAAACAAAAGTCGATTGGTATTCATTGCTCAGTACTTGAATCATTGACGAGGGGATTTCACTGCACCAACTGAAACACGACTTTCCAGGAAAACCGCTTTGTGCACACTGAAGAAACTTGTTCCCGAGCCAGTTCATATTTAAACAAAATTGGATTGCAACTCTTAGCTCAGTACTTGAATCCACTACGACGTGATATCACTGCACCAAATTAAACACGTCTTTCCAGGAAAACCGCTTTGTGCATACTGCTGAAACTTGGCCCTGAGCCAGTTCATATTTAAGCAAAATTTGATTGCCACGCTTTGCCTAGCACTTGTATTCATGACGAGGTGATTTTACTGCACCAACCTAAACGTTACTTCCTAGAATTACCACACTGCTGGAACTTCGTACCGAACCAGTTCTGGTTTGATGGTCAATAGTTCCATCCACCGCCAATGGATGGCACTAGAATTATCTTTAAACAAAATGAGACTTGAAACTTTGCAGACACACATGGTAGTATATCAGACTCAAGGAAATCGATGAGTACGGCAACCTTGCGCCCCAGAAGACAGTTGCTACAGTTTTCTGTCCTGAACGATTTGAATATTTTCGGCCGCAGGGGGGGGAATGTATCCGTTCCATCAAGATGTTCTTTGTTTCTGGGTAGTAAAAGTACGCCCATGTTTCGCCACCTGTCACAGCACTGAGATGAAAGTTCGTGACCTTGTCCTTAGAACATCTACAGCTACTACTAGCAAGTCTTAACCTTCAAATCGGTTGTTAGCTGACGATGAACTCGTCTGGCACATACTTTCGATAATCTGAATTTTTTAACAAACCTTCAACTGCACTGAGACCCCACACATATCATGTGATCACCAATCTCTCTGACGGTGACATGCATGCACCCACGAATCAACTTGTCGACACTTCTTCGGTTTTCATCTCTCCTTGAGGTTGATGTCCTCCAGTGTAAGGGTTTATCTTCAATGACTATTTCCCCGTCTTTAAATTTATTCACCCTTCGTCGGACATTACTGACATCTAAAGCCTCCACGCCGTATATATTCTTTTATTTGGGAAGCGCTACAACAGTTCTTCGTCAGAATCTCAATGACAGCTCTTTTCTTGTATGCATTATTCATAACAATTCATTTGGTGAAAATAACTAAGAATATACAGTATAATAGTTTTTGAAAGCCCGTCAATAATGAGGAGGGCAGGAGGATTGTAGAGCAAATTTTTAATAACCAGGTATTCTTTTTGTTTGTGATGTCCAAGTATGGAAGTATGCTTCATGAACATTGCAATGGTGAACATTACAACAATACAAAAACTATATTGGTTGAGGCGGAGATTCGACAATTAAAACAGGCGAGTGCTCTTTCCACTGCGCCACTGAAGTGGTAAAGGTTCAAATGTTCAGGCAAAGGAACTTATATTGTTTGTGACACATTCACATCAAAGCACATAAACATGTAGCTATACTTAAAGTACATACTTGTATATACCCTTCAAACAAAAGTCCGTATTTTATCCCCAATTACCTTTAAAAAAATTTCACGTGATTCTTAAGAATAAATGAAGTAATTACATCTAATTACATCAATCTGCCTTTATGTCGTGTGCGTCCTGCTGGCAGGTACGTCACAATACATAGAGAAAGAAACTAAAAAGGAAAATTTAATTAGAGTATACGTCACAGCTCTTAACACGCCCCTGCAACATAATTGGGACCTTCTGCTTGACTGTTCTTGTCTTGTTTAATTTTTCTTCTTCCTCTAAGTACCTCCTACGCTGTTTCTGCTCAGGAGTTTACTGCTTCCAGGCCATCTCTTTTCAAGTGTCTTC
This sequence comes from Macrothele yani, assembly GCA_039090855.1. Taxonomy (NCBI): domain Eukaryota; kingdom Metazoa; phylum Arthropoda; class Arachnida; order Araneae; family Macrothelidae; genus Macrothele; species Macrothele yani. The sequence goes on from CM076998.1 coordinate 91,879,461, forward strand.
TGCTTTACACATACCAGCATCTGCGTACTTTCCTGGAGAAAGGTGAACATTACTTATAAATGGGCAGCTCAATACTGTTGCCACAATTGCAGTAACAGATAGCATCTATTACCCCTATTTCAGGGTTGTACGTCCCATATAAATATTTTGAGCGGTACCTATTCCAAATCATGCCGTTGAATGATTCATTTGCATTTTGTGTCATACCATGTAAACATTTGCTTAGGATGTCTGGGTCAGTAAGCCTTTCATAAATGAGCTGAATTGTAGGCACAATTTTCAGAGGGAAACCACTTGTCTCCTGTACCATTCGCCTTGCCCTCTGAAATGAGCATCAGTTCTCAGCTCCTTTTGGGCACTTAGTGTGGAGTGGTTGGTCGTTAAGCCCAAAATAATTTTGCGTCTTATCAGTCATCGCACCAATTAGCTTCACTTTTCCACCGAGTTTTTTTTTCCACTACCATTTTCCTAACAGCTGTGCCAAGTCTCTTCTGGTAGTACCTCACACATTCCATTTTCAGAATTTCTTTTCCATTGTATGGATATCTCTCCGTCACACATTTAAAACTTTTAGAGTCCCCATCACCATATAATACATATGTGACGTGCCTGCCCCGCAGGACGCACATGAGATAAAGGCAGATAGCAGTGAGAGCATATGCCATTGTAGTATAGTGGATAACACTCGGAGCTCCGAAGTCGAGAAGTGGGCGTTCGAATCCCTACCCTGGCATAAAAACGGTGGAGAAATTTACTTCGTCAAAATACACATTATATACTGTATTTCTGGAAAGTAGAAAAAAGGGGATTTCAGAAGAAATGAAAAAACAACAACATTTTTTTCAAATATTTGAAGGAAATTGACATTTCAAAGGTAGATGAACACTTTAAGCCAAACACTGCTCAAGAATTGATTAACATCGGTTCAAATGGTTATGTCTAACTACCTGAACGTCACCACGTGGCTTATAATAATGAATTTTGACGAGAAATTGTAAAATCTTGTCATTCTTCTGTTCACGTTTTTTTTATAAACTAGGTCTTTAAAAATTCCGATGTCCGGACCCCACAGCACCATATTTAGTCAGTGAGCGTCCAACTGAGAGTGAGTAATATAAACAGTAACTCTCAGTTGGTCGCTCGCTGACTAAATATGGTGCTGTGGGTCCGGACATCGGAATTTTTAACGACCTAGTTTATAAAAAAAACGTGAAGAACAGAAGAATGACAAGATTTTACAATTTCTCGTCAAAATTCATACTGCTCAAGAAGTATTACTTTCAGAATACCAGTCACATTACAATTACCTTGCTACATGTTGTAAAAAGTTCACCAAATAACACTCTGTTGTGAATTAAAGAATCAAAATCGTGCCTTACCATGAGACAATTAAAAGAACACTGGCAGGAACGAAAGGAACACATAATAGTAATCTCCAGTTGCGTAATCCATACGCAATCCACGGCAAAATTGCAGCGCAAGATGTCCAGGATCCAGCCCACGTGCACAATACTATGGTTCTTTTTGTTGGACCCGTATATTCCATCACTGCCAAAAAAAGAAAATGGTAATACTTTAGATACGATTAAAGGTTCAGTGCAAAAATAGAAAAACAATATGCTAAATTTATTCCAGGAAGGATTCCTTTTCCTCAACGAAATGCTGAAAAATTTGTTTAGCCATGAAAACACTCAAGTTTCATACATACAGCTCATTGTAGCTTATCCTGAGCTGAAACGCTAACACTAAAACACTACTCTTTCGTTTGTTTGATTGAATCATTTCCCACTGTGAACAGTTTTCAATCTTCCATGCTCGTTTGGAAGGGCTTCATTTTCTTCATATTAATAGAGTTGTGCGAAAGTCGATGTTTTGGTAATCAGAAGAGTGAAGGTTTTTCAAAAGTTAATACAGTAAAAATCAAAATTTGGCATTGTGTGACTTACCTACCTTAGAGGTGACACCCATGGTAAAGCAGCAAGACGCAGCGATAAACCTTCGTCGGTGTAGTTAAAGCGGTAGAATGTTCGACTCCGGAGATGAAAGATGTGGTTTCAAATTCCATCACCGGCAAATTTGGGCATTTACGTTATACTGGCGTCCGAACGTAACAAGAATCTCCTGAACGTGTGATTATAAGAATGATAAGAACTCCTTCTAATGTGTGATGATAAGAATTCCTTCTAATGTGTGATGATAAGAATTATAAGAACTCCTTCTAATGCGTGTTGATAAGAATTCCTTCTAATGTGTGATGATAAGAATTCCTTCTAATATGTATTGATGCTTATTCCTTCTAATGTGTGATAAAAATTTGTTCCTTCTAATGTGGGGCGATAAGAATCCCTTTAAATGTGTAACGATAAGAATTCCTTCTAATGTGTGGTGATAAGAACTACAAATGTGTGAGGACAAGAATTCCTTCAAATGTGGGATGATAACCATTCTCTCTAATGTGTAATGATAAGAATTTCTTCTAAAGTGTGATGATAAATATTCCTTCTAATGTGTGATGATAAGAATTCCTTCTAATGTGTGATGATAAGAATTCCTTCTAATGTGTGTTGATAAATATTCCTTCTGATGTGTGATGATAAGAATTCCTTCTAATGTGTGATGATAAGAATTATAAGAACTCCTTCTAAAGCGTGTTGATAAGAATTCCTTCTAATGTGTGATGATAAGAATTCCTTCTAATGTGTGATGATAAGAATTCCTCCTAATGTGTGTTGATAAATATCCCTTCTGATGTGTGATGATAAGAATCTTTCCTTCTACAGAGTTCCTTCAAACATGGTTAGTCGGCTGACCCGACGTAACCTGCGACTTCGTGCACTCGCCTTTCTAAGGGGAGGGGAAATATATGTGACTCATATGTCGAAACGGCAAGTTGCAGCGACGAGCTTTATCAATGTAGTTCAAGAGGCAGAATGTCCGACTCCGGAGAAGGAAGTTGTGGTTTCGAATCCCATCACCTTCAAAATTTCGGCCTTACACAATAACTGTACGGATCATGAGTTAACACAATAATGGCCAAAAGTTACTTTTCTGATGATTTAATGTAATTTTTTTTTTTTTTTTTTGGTATAACTATCACAATGATCGACTAGGGCAAGGGTCTTCAACTTTTTCTGAATCCCGGGTCACGTGACAAAATGAAATGGGGTCTGGCATAAGACAAATTGAATAGGACTGGAGGCCACATGAAAAAGAGGAGCAAAAATGCATGTGTTCATTATCAATACTGATTTTTTCAGAAAGCTCTGAATATTATAACTTAACTTTTCGATAGAGAAGCGATGGAGTTAATATGAAACCTATGTTACAAAGATGACGGAAGAGGTTACCGCGTGTGCCTACCTTTTGTGTGCGTGAGCGCCCTTCAAAAATCTATCCTGTCACTCTCTGGACTGGAACGAGTTGCCCACACGTGGTACGAAGGGAAGCGATAAGCTCGAGACAGAAATCCACCAGCGGCAACCATCGGCGCTTCACGGATGGCTGTCCTGGAATCATGGGCTGCAGTAACACTAGAACGTTTAAAATACTTAGTAAATTTCATGTCACGACATCTTGCTGCTGTTGTTAGGGCGAAAGGTGGATCCACACGTTATTAGGTGGCTGTGTATAGTAATGGTTCCAACACCTGGTAGAGCCGATTCCACCACGTGTTCCTGCTTTGTTATGGAGAAAGTTGGACCCACACGTTATTAGGTGGCTGTGTATAATAATAGTACTAACACCTGGTAGAGCCATGCCACGACGTATTGCTACTGTTGTGAGGGCGAAAGGTGGACCAACGCGTTATTCGGTGCCTGTGTATAATAATTTTTCCAACATCTGGTAGAGTCACACCACAGTGTTGACTGTTGTGAAGGCGAAAGGTGGACCGGCACACCTCGTTATATGGCTCTGTATAATAATGTTTCCAACAACTGGTAGAGTCTGTGTCACGACATGTTGCTGCTGTTGCGATGCCGAAAGGTGAGCCTGCACGTTATCAGGTGGCTCTATGTAACAGTGTTTCCAACACCTGATAGAGTCCATGCCACGATATGTTGTTATTGTTGCAATGGAGAAAAAAGTGGGACAGCATATTATTAGGTGGGTGTGCACAGGGCAGTGGAGAGTGAGCTCGTGCCCCAGTGCAAAAAAAACTCCGGGTTCCACCTCGGCTCCTCCACTAACCACATATTCCATATTGCCGTTTCCTCACCTACCCCCTACCCACCATTCCCCTACTTTCCGACAACCCGACTGGATGCAAGTCTTCAATCTTTTTTTTTTTTTTTTTTTTTCGGTGGATAATTTTTCATATTCTCCCCTCCGTAAACAAACCCTCGAACCCTCCCTTTCGAGAAAAGAGTTTTCTCAGAAAACTCTTGAACGCCATCTACCGACAGTCATTCCTTATTTTTCTTAGTACTTTTTCATAATCATCACATTTTTCGCCTTTCATTTTTAGAGTGTAATTAATATACGTCTAAAGATGCAGCCTCTGGGAAAGTATCCATAATGCGTCTCATAAGTAAACATTAAATTCTGTGTTTTCTCTTTTAAGTTGCCGCTGTGAACAGGACGACTTCATCGGTCATCGGAATAAAGGAAAATAAACGAAGTCGGAATTACGCACCAAAACACTACAGTATATTCATTTATAAAAATTGCCGCAATGCGAAAATAATGAGTTAAGCATAAAATAAAAACACAAAAGATGCCGGCTTCTAGTGGGAAACACAAAATGACAAAATCCACATGATGGAAATTGTCTGCAGCCTTTAATGACTAGCAATAACGTTGTATATCATACACAATGGTCTGTGTCGGTGAGCAGCAAAGCAACACAGAGAATCCAATGTGTGGTGTCGGCGTGTCATTGGAAAGTAAAGACGAAATGAACAACGTAATATTGGGACCTCGTTTGATTTGCCGCAGGTAACCCACGCATGTGTTGCAGTTAACCTGGGAGCTCGAGTGCAAGTTTCGAATTTATTATATTTTTTTACATTTATGACATAAATTACACGTATTTTACGCATCACAAAGAAAATATTGTTTTACGCGTATCTTCCCAACCCTGGTGACGGTATAGCTTAAAAAATATTCGGACACCATAAAATAATAATTAGAAAAACATAATTTCAGAAACCGGCTCTGGGCCCCCTTAGGGGCCCGTGCCCCCTTGTTATAGCACCGCTTATCCCCTCCTCGTTCGACCTGGGTGTGCATAATGAATTGTTCTCCCAGTGTATATTTTTTCTCACTGAATAACTCTTCCGATGATTGCATTTACAGGAACAAATGAGTTGTCCCGTGACCAAGTGTTGTACATGTCATCCACCAAGCAACTTTTGCATGTTCTACGTACTATCGACCCTGTAAAGCAGAAATGTAATAGCTCTCGCCGTGCTGCTTTTTTCTGCATTACTTGGAACAAGAGATCGTGAAATAATGATGTATGATTCCTTCTAACTCGAGATGGAATTTGGATCTTGTAACCAAAAAACCAAAAATATGCGAAGTAGAACTATGTACAGTATTTTAATCAACGCTTTAGGTAACTCTGGAAAATAGAGAGGTACATTTATTCAAGTGCAGGTTTGAAAATATTATCTCCAAATAATTTATTGCTCAGGTGGAAATGTTTGAGGGAATATGTGCTCCTTATTCAGCATCAAACAAGTATGTTACATAGCGGCAATATCATTGCGTTTTTTTTTCTTTAGTCGTTTACCTATGACATCACATTTCGCAAGAAACGCAAAGCCAAAGAAAGCTTCAAAAAAGTGTTCCTTTTTCGAAAGCTGCCGTTTTAACTGCCAGCAAATGTGTGCCGTAAAACCATCTAAACCAATGCAAAAATTGTTTACAACCGCAAAGGATATCAAATTGCCTTTAATTAACAAGGAAAGACGCATCAGTTTTATAGTTCATCCACGTTTCCTTTCTGTTTCCGTACAATCATTAAACAGAACTTCACTGGTGTTTTTTGGTGGAGAGGAACATCACTGTGCTTTTAAGTAGCCGTAGTTCATTTCAGGCGGTCATGAAAACCGCTGAGCGGCCTAAGAGCAATTTTTCCTTCGAGTATTTTTGTTTTACGTACAATAAATATCCCTATAATTAGCGCCATTGTATCCAACGGATATTTTTACTTTTGTTCACCCATAAAATAAAACTGGTTTCCTTTCTTTTTTCTTTATTGAATACCCTTACGATAGTCTTCAGGAATTTATGATTGGGAATCATGACTAGATTTTTTTTTTATCTTTATTTATTTTTTAGAAGATAAATTTGGCACGTTCAGTGCCATAGGTCAGGAGTGGTTTGAAAATGGTACAAAAATAAACAATATTTGCGCTTTTTTTGTCCCAGAATCTATAAATATTTGGCTCCGAAGTTACTCCCTGTAGATGTAAAAAGACTGCCTTCTTAATTACTTTTGCGGTGTTTTACATATGCAAAACGAATATGTTGATGAAGTGACGTTGCAGAAATTAGATGCATTGTCATTGTCACCTGACTGCAAAGATTCGTTAAATAATGTTTCCTTCAAGATTTGATTTAGATTTTTAAATGTTAAACAAACTGTTACATTAAACTTTACAAAACTTCTTAATCTAATTTGCAATGGGATCCAAAATCTTATTTAAATCAAAATTATGTACTGTTTTTTTCTGCCCATCAAGGAAAAGCAGGATCATCTGGTACGGAAATAAATTTATTTACAAAACTTACTCTTCCACTTTCTTAACATTAATTTTCCGAAAGAAATATGAGCAGTTCTGTTCCTTGAACTAACAAGTAAAACGGTATGTATAGAAAGGTAGCTTTTTATAATTCTGTAAAGAAAGATTACGGTCCAATGACATTGTTTATGAAGGTGATCTGCGCCCATTTTCCGAAAATCCAATCGGTACTCGAGTTTCGCACAAGCAGTCCAATGGAAAATCAAGCTTTGGACATGTAGTCCAATACGGCTCGAGCTTTTCACAAGCAGTCTCCACTGGGTGCTCGAATTCCTGAAGAGAAGTCCAATTAAGTGCCCGAGCTCTGAATAAATATTTTTTTACATGGAGCTCAGATCGTGAAATCTAATAGGTTCTCCAACTAGGCATAAGTCTAGAACAAAAAGCGATGTCAAGTGGGTGATCCCGTGCTTTGCAAACGCACGCACATACATACGTAAATGCATAGTGACAGGTCAATTATATACCATGTAGGCATACTATATGATTTAAGGAGATGATGGGTTTCTTAAGTTGAGTCGGATATATCATCATCATCATTTTCAACCATTATCAATCCACTGCTGGACGAAGGTCTCCCCAAGTTTCTTCCACAGCGGTCTGTCTTGTGCCAGTCTCCTCCATGTTACTCCCGCATACATTCGAATTTCATCCACTCATCTCCCATGTGGTCTTCTTCTGGGTCTTTTCCTGTCCCTTGAAATCCAGCCTAAAATGTCAGCTGTCCATCGATGGTCTGCCCTTCTGACAATAAGTCCAGCCCATTGCCATTCAGGGATTTAACTCTGATCATGATGTCTTCCACTCTTGTCATTTTTCTGATCCACGAGTTTCTCTTCTTATCTCTCCTGGTTACACCAAGCATGCACCTCTCCATGCTTCTTTGAGTTGGCTGCAGCTTTTGTATGTCTCTTTTAGTTAAGGTCCACGCCTCTGCACCATACGTAAGCAATGGAAAGATTCATTGATCAAACACTTTTCTTTTAAGACGTAATGGCATATTGCTCTTGAAAATTATACTGCATCTTTCAAACGCTTTCCAGGTACGTTTTATACGCCGATTAATTTCTTCATGCTGTCCAAGATAAATGTAGGTATTGGTTATCTCCAGCTTTTCCCCATCCATCGATAATTCTTCGTTTGTTGTAAAAGCATTGTACATCACTTTTGTCTTCTAAAAGCTCAGTTTTAATCCCACTTATCTACTTTTGTCAACAAGTTCCTGGATCATACTCTGCAGCTCTGATGGGGTAGTTGCAAAAATGACTACGTCATCAGCAAAACGAAGGTGAGTTAGATGATCTCCATTAATCTGTATCCCTTTGTTACGAGTAATTAAGCATGTTCTTATTTTTTTTATGTATTCTTTACAGTTGTACGTGTTTTAATTTCGGTCCCTTGAAAGACGCGTATAATCGACGTGAGGCCGCCCCGGTGGCGCAGTGGTCTAAGCGATGGCTTCTGATCATTCGTTCGGAGGGGGTCCGGGTTCGAATCCCGGTGAGGCATGGATGTTGTGTTTGTCTTACGGCACTGGCTCTCTCCCTTACCTGGAACCAGTGACCCTAAATTAGGGACGGGCGACTGCTTACAGCCCATTGAGATGCTCACGGTGGTCGTTAAACCTCCTATAACGAAGTGAATTTCTCCGTCATTTTTATCCGCGCCGGGGTTCGAACCCGGGTCCACTCATTCCGGAATAAGTTGCTCTACCAATTAAGCTACGCGGACATTTTATTCTGAATCCTATCTGCCTTTATGTCGTGTGCGTCCTTCTGGCAGGTACGTCACATCTCCTGGTACGTTACATCATCTCCCCCTTATTTTTTTTTTTTTTTTTTTTTTTTTCGAAGTGCTGGAGAAGGGATTTTCTTATTTTTCCTATCTCGCGGTGTGGAAATAACATCACACCAATGCGAGATTTTGAACGGTCGGGTCATCCGGATAGTTCGGGCGCCATTATAACGAAGTGAATTTCTCCGTCATTTTTATCCGCGCCGGGGTTCGAACCCGGGTCCACTCATTCCGGAATAAGTTGCTCTACCAATTAAGCTACGCGGACATTTTATTCCGAATCCTATCTGCCTTTATGTCGTGTGCGTCCTTCTGGCAGGTACGTCACATCTCCTGGTACGTTACATCATATTATAACGAAGTGAATTTCTCCGTCATTTTTATCCGCGCCGGGGTTCGAACCCGGGTCCACTCATTCCAGAATAAGTTGCTCTACCAATTAAGCTACGCGGACATTTTATTCTGAATCCTATCTGCCTTTATGTCGTGTGCGTCCTTCTGGCAGGTACGTCACATCTCCTGGTACGTTACACTCCAACCAAAAAAAAAAAAAGAATAATAATCGACGTGAGGTTTATCTTCGTGTGTCTCCGTGTGGGGAATTTGTATGTATATCCATTGCATGTTTCTGAAAGACTTTTCTGATGACGTTACTTCCATCTCTTTCGTCATCATTCTTAGTGTACGATTTTAAAACAGGGTTTCGGAAATGGTTCATGAGCATTCGTAGTTTATGATCCTTCTAAGACGGTTTACATTCTCGTAAGAAACCGTCTTTACATTCTAGTCTAGCTAGCCCTTCCTAAGATATCAAGCGATTTCGATACAAGCATTATTCACAGCACACACTCGCGTTGAAATAATTAGTTTTACATGCAGCGGTAATATAAAGAAAGAAATCACGGTATCATCATTGTAAAAGTTAAAAAACAGCGAATCTAAGATGATGTTGTTGTTCGTTTGGAGGACTGGGTGGGGGACTGTTATGACGATTTAATGGGTGCTCAGCACCCATTGATGAATTTCATTGGACGCCTTGGGCCTGAAGCACCCACGAAGACCGTGCCGATGCTGAAAGTGGTTAAAGAATCGCACCTAAGGGCGTCTCGTTGTAAATGCGGTGTAGCTCGGGGATCATAGATTTTAGAAAGAGTATAGACAGATGAGCCGATCCACTATGACCACCCCTAGCCTAGGGAAATGAGTGGGACTGGAGACAGAACGGTGGCGCGGATGAAGTTCACAGAGCAGTATATATATACCATCCGAGATCCGACTTTCGGTTAGTAGAGCGTTCGGAGTCAAAATGGGAAAAGCTGCCGTTATCAGAGTTTGATAAAGGACAAAGTGTAATGGCGCTGCGCCTTGGAAATATCTCGGAAACGGCGCGGCTTGTGGGTTGTTCACGTGCCGCTATATTGAGTACGCAGCAAAAGTGGTGCACAGATGGCCAAAAAGACGAACCATCGTCCAGCCGTGGGTCGTCCGTAGCTCACTGATGCCAGAGGGGGAGCGGAGAGTATCGCTCATTGTTCACATTGACAGCAGGGCCATAGTGCGACAAATCTACAGCAGCTACAACAATTGTGATCAGGGCAATGTGTCACAGCAAACAGTTTATCGCAACATTCTGCTCATGGGCCTGCGTAGCCGAATACCCAGCTAGGTCCCCATGCTCACTGCACGTCATGGCAAAGAACGCATGAAATGGGCCCAAGATCATCGAGATTGGACCGTGGATGATTGGAAAAGAGTGGCCTTGTCTGACTATTCAAGATTCCTGGTGTATCACGTAGACGGCCGAGCGCGGATTCGCCGATAACTAACGGAGGCTATGGCACCTGCATGTACTGTTGGGAGGGAACAGGCCAGAGGCGGCGGTGTTATGCTCTGGGGCGATTTTTTCTTGGGACACTTTAGGCCTCATTATCCCAATAGCAAAAGCCCTGACTGCTGTCTGGTATCTGAACATCGTTGAGGACCAAGTTCACCCATTCATGGCAACAGTGTTCCCTGCTGGTGATGGCCATTACTAACAGGCTAATGCGCCATGCCACGCTGCCAGGCTGCAGGAACATGCTGGTGACTTTCTGTTTATGCCTTGGCCTCCAAATTCTCCTGACACGAACCCAATCGAGCATCTGTGGTTTGACTTGGAAATGCGGGTTCGCGCTTAATCACCACCACCCCGAAATATAGGGGAACTGGAGGACCTGCTGTTGACATCATGGTACCAGATACCCAAGGATACCTATCGCCATCTCACCGAATCGATGCCTTGCCGAGTGGCCGCTGTTTTGCGGGCTAAAAAAGGTCCCACAGCTTATTAGGTAGGTGGTCATAATTTAATGGCTCATCAGTGTACATACGTACATACATATGTATGTATGTATGTACGTTAATAACCATATTTGATATCTTGTAAGTTAAAATCATTTTCCCTTTTCTTAATATTTCAGGAAAGATTTGGAGACGGTCCCTTTTTCACCGCTTTCCTGCCAGCCGCATTAATGAGGGAAGTGATAGCCACGCTCTCCTTCATTTTCTCCCTGCGAGGAGAGTGTCTCGACCACCGCGAACAAAGAATAGAACGATGGAAAAATAGATATTTTGAATGTCCGATGCCGAAACAGTGAGATCGAAGCACAAATTAAATTAGGAAACGGAAACTCAGCAGCGGAGGGAATCAGGCAAATGGCCTGATGATGAATAGGATACGTTCGATTCGTAAATAGCATGAAGAAATGTAAAGTAACCACACGGTAAGAAAATAAATTATGTGAATTCACTGAAATTTTCTGGAAATAAGATGCAGCAAAGTTGCCGGTAGGTGTCCGTCTTTTTCAGGAATCTCCATTTTTAAAAGTGCCCGTATATTTTAACTTTTGTATTTTCACAAATTTTTCGTAGTCAGAAATTCCGTTTATCCGTATTTAAACTGAAAATCCTCAAAATCAACGACACTGCATTTTTTTAGCCTTGCCTTAGATAAACCTTCCGCTGCAGTCAGAATCGATCCCCTGTCGTTTGGATTGATAACGCACGCCTTTAACCACTGATCCACAAACGCTCGGTAATCCGGATCACGTACATCGTAAAAAGAATTGCGCGACGATTAATTTTATTTTTTTCTATCATTAATGCGAGTGATTTAGTCACTTTATTTTCTGATGGAGCTCATTATTTTTCTGAATAGGTTTGTAATGATTTTTTTTTTCCGTACGAGGACTTTTCACAAATTAAGCATTTTTCATCGTGATTTTTCAAAGCAACAAAATGCTTGGGAACTTGTTTTTTTAAACTGACAATGACTTCCAGTTATATTTAAAAAAGGTGAAATACACTTTTTTTTTAGTATTATTTCACAGAAAAAACTCCTAAATATAAAATTTACTCTTGATAGCTATAATAGCTTTTATCTTAAGTTGTCCAAAGACTGATAAATAGACATCGTATAATCATTTGTACTATAAGTTAAGTACCGGATTTATATACATAATAAATAGCTGGTGCACAAAATAGCGGGCAAACAGGAAGAGTTACTCAGGGTGTTTGTTAAACCCTAAACATATGAAACAGAAAAAGATAGTTGTAAAACAATAAGGGTTGCATCACGTTAACTTAAATCTATTTGCTGAATGTTTTAAATTGAATCGTTTCTTGAAGAAGTTGTAACTGCAATGTATCAATCTTAATTACACACTTGCATAACAGAATCAGTAACGGTACAAGTCAGGAAACAACCAAATCGATTACTTACCAAATCAATGTCCAAGTTTATTCAGTAGATAAGCACGTCAAAACAAACAACATTAATGATTCTTCACTTCGAAACAACAAGATGAAGATGCAAATCAGGCATTTTCAACTATTAGCTCCGCTATTTCTCAACAAGACACAATTATCATACTTTAGCTAGCTAAAACAAAGCGTAACTCACGTATACACTGAACAGCAATTGAATTACAGACAGCTGGCATTATGCAAATGTGGCGCCGTAGGCGGCCCTGTAAACGCAAACGACATGACGTATGCAGCGATCCGACAATATGAGGAGTGATGCGACGGGAATCAGTACGAGTCGGACGCAGTATGGGTAAGACGAAGGATCTAAGCGCATTTGACCGTGGGCAAATTGTCGGGGCCCGACGAATGGGTCACTCCATCTCGGAAGTCGTGCAGGCACTGGGATTTTCCCGAGATACTGTGTCACGGGCGCACCGTGAGTACATGGAATCCGGTAAAACCATCGCTGCAAGGGCCAACTGTCGTGGACAACAGCGTGTGAATGAGCAGGGTCATCGTCGGCTAGCTCGCATTGTAAGAGCGGATAGACAGGCCACAGTGCAAGAAATCACTCGGCAATTTAACGCTGGTGCACAAAAACGTGTAAGCAGCCACACCATCCAGAACTATCTCCTCGTTATGGGGTACAGAAGCCATCGTCCCACGAGGGTACCGCTGCTGACCGGACATCACAGGGTGCAAAGATTAGCATGGGCACGGGAACATCGCCACTGAACCCTAGACATGTGGGAAAATGTTGCCTGGACTGATGAGTCGAGATTCACGTTGGTACCTGCGGATGGCAGGATACGAGTACGGCGCAAACCACATGAAGCGATGGATCCTTCTTGCCAGCAGGGCACTCTTTAAGCTGGTGGGGGTGGCATTCTCGTCTGGGGACTGTTTACGTGAACTGAAAATGGGACCCCTGGTACGTGTGACATCGTCCCTCACAGGTCAACGTTACCGAGATATCCTGGAAGACCATTTGCTCCCGTTTGTGCGTCTTCAACATCCCACTGGGGATGTTGAAGACGCACAAACGGGAGCAAATGGGAGCATCCTGCAACAAGACAATGCACCGTACCATCGCTCCCGAATTGTATGCGAATGGTTGGATGAACACTCCACCGACGTGACCTCGCTTCCTTGGCCAGCTAGGTCACCTGACCTCAATCCCATCGAGCACATCTGGGATGTCATCGAGAGAGATGTTCGAGGCTCTGACCCTCCTCCATCAAATCTTCGTGAACCGTAGGAGCTTGTTCAGGGGTCGTGGATTCGTATGGCTTCCCAACGCTTCCGGTGTCTTGTCGAGTCCATGCCGAGACGAATCGCCGCCGTCATCAGAGCAAAAGGTGGTGCTACACGTTACTAGACAGGTATCTCTAATTCAATTGCTCTTCAGTGTACATTTTATCTCCACCTTATTGAGTAACTTTATTTAACCTCTTAAATATAGAGAAACTCTATATACTGAATTACTTAAAATCAGAGATATTCTATTAAAACTACCATTTTTTGAGAATTTCTTTCTGGCTTGAAGCTCGTTACTGAAGCTGTTCATTTCTAGATTGCACTGATAAAAAATAAAGACGCCTGTATTTCCAGTTAAATTTTGATGAAAACAATATCCAGATCTACGTTTACTTTAATTACGAATAAACGCGCCTATTGTTTTAATGTTATATATGTGTCATATAATTTATCACCCATTCTACATTTGTTTTCCGCATAGTAAATCCCATTATAGTCCACAGAAGTGATTAAGTCAGACGAAGAATGTCTTTTTTTTATAGTAAGGGGGCATTTATTTGCAGAACGTATATATCATCCTTGATTACTGGATTTAGCGGGCAGGCGACGCCTTTTTGTTTGTCCCCGAGGCCTCATTCATCCAGATCCTGAGTCGTCCTGGCGGCTTTTCTTTCTGTCTTTCGTTGTAGTCCGACCTTTTCTCTAAGTCGATTCGTTCTCTGTTCACCTTTTCCCTGTATTTATATATAGAACTTAATCCTCAGAGTAAAACCGACCTTCCTCGCTTTTTCAGTTTCGTAGTATCCCCCCACTGAACAATCAGCTTATTGCCTGTCCTTCGCCCACCAGCTCAAAAGTTCTAAGTCATTCTAGTATCTCGCCACATGCAGGCATTAGTATAAAAGCTCTTCTTACCGTCATTCATTTTCCTTTCCTTGAAGCCGATTCTGTCTTCCCCTTGCTAAAAGATCCTCTCTTCCCTTACCTCATAGCAGGAACTCAAGATTGACCACGAGCTTTGATCACGCCCACTGTTTATTTTTTAAGCATATATGTGATGTTTACTCTAATTTAACTTTCATTTTTATAGTTCCTATTTTCTTACGTAAATTTGGGTTCATTCTCTTGAAATGTTTTCTTCTGAACGCTACATTCTCTCTCTCGATGAATTTGGGTTTGGCAACCTGACAAGTCATACATTAATGATGTTATCGAAAGCTGAAGGTAAGAGTTTATGTTTCGACTGTATGCGTAACACTGTTGAGAGCAAGCACCTTTTTAGAGAGGGTAGGAACATTTAGGATCACGAGCTTTGTTGTGTCACAAGCACTTGAAACTCTCTGCTCGGGCGTCAGTATAACATATAACGTTTTGCTGGCGTAGTTCAGTTGGGTGAATAGCCGCTCTGAAAAAAGAAAACGTGATCGAAACACCCACCACCGGTAAAAGGTTATAACTTATGTTATCAATGCTACACAAACTGGCATGGCCTTTTCACATACTGTAGTTCTGTATAGCATACATGCATGTGAAACAAAGAATCTGTACACATCATTTATATTCACTCACTGAAAATTAAGTGAGGTGTAAGGAACTTGACGCCTTGGTGAAATACACTGAGTGCCCACTTTATTATGACCACCCCCTCAGTACTCCGTTGGGCCACCTTTTGCCTTTAATACTGCGTCGATTCTTCGTGGCATAAACTCCACGAGATGTTGATAGGTGGTTTGTGGAATCTGAGACCATGCTTGATGAATAGCACTTTCTAGGAGTGTGAGATTCCAGGGTTGTGGATCCAGGTGTCTGATGGCTCGTTCAACTTCATCCCACAAATTCTCAATGCGGTTGAGATCTGGAGATTGTGGGGGCCACCTAAGCAAAGTAAACTCACCGGCATGTTCCTGAAACCAATCCTGTACAATGCGAGCACTATGGCAGGACGCATTATGTTGTTGAAAGTAGCCATCGCCATTGGGATAAACCATCCACATGACAGGATGCACTTGGCCCGCAACGATGTTTAGATATGATATGCCAGTCAGACACGAATTAAAGGGAACAAAGCATGCCAGGGAAACATTCCCCAAACCATAACGTTGCCTCTACCAGCTTGAAGAGTTGCAGCAATGCATTTGGGGTCCATGCTTTCGTACTGTTTCCGCCAAATTCTCACTCGGCCATCGGCATGGTGCAACTGAAAACGTGATTCATCGGACCACATAATTTGTTTCCAATTATCGACTGTCCAATCCTTGTGCTCCTGTGCGAACTGGAGACGTTTTCTCTTGTTATCTGCAGACAGCAAAGGTGTTCGAACAGGCCTTCGGCTGCCATATCCAATCCGATGCAGTGTACGGCAAACAGTGCGTGCAGAGATCATTTGAGGGGATCCTTGATTAAGATGGTCTGTAATTTGCTGCACTGTTGCCCTTCTGTTCTCTGTTACCAGTCTGGACACTCTCCGTTCCGCCTGAGCAGTCACTAGTCGATGACGACCACACGTTGCACGTAGAGACCTAGTTTTTTTGGCTGACAGTCCAGTCTTTAAACACTTTAACAAAACTGCTCTGGAACTTTTCACGAATGCGGCGGTTTCGGGGATACTCGCTCCATGGCTCCGAGCCCCTACAATCATCCCACGTTGAAAGTTCGTCAAATCGCATTTTTTACCTATCTCGTCACCCCAAAATCACTTCTACTACTGGCGCAAGCATTAAGCTTTCCCTGTTTATACTAACCTCGCCCTCTGGCGGCAACAGCGTGCAGCCATAGCTCATTTGCTGAAAACTGTCAGGTGGTCATAATAAAGTGGCCACTCAGTGTTATAGTCTTACGTCAGTACACACGACAATACGTTGCCACTTTATAGGCTCATTCCACCACATAAGACGTTACGTAAGTGCAGTAGAAACCAGAAACCTCTGAAATAATGATGACAACAGAAAAAATGCTTAGAGAAATATTGCCCACAGAAAAAAATACCCACTTCTCGAAAATAGGAAGAAATGCCCCAAAAAAGGGTAATTGCCCACTTCTTGAAATTAGGAAAATACGTCAGTTGTTGATTGATCTGTTCTTACGTCTGTTTGAAACATGATGTGTTTTAAAATTTCACGAAGAAACGTCTTAGTCTCAACTAAGCAATATACAAAACTAGTCTAAACATTTCTCCTGCTCAACCACATAACGTTTCTAAGCATTTACAAGGGAATCAAAGTTTGTTCTCAAAATGGTGGAAGAGATTCCTTGTTCGAAAAAACACGTGCATGTCTCATCCAGGAAGAGGAACTAGGCCTGAGGAAATGGGCATCTACAGAATTCTTTTCAATTAGGGAGTAAGAGCAGCTTTAACGAAGCCCTTGAACTGAACGAAAAACTTGGTAAATTCAAAAGAACGCCACCTCAAAAATAAGGTATCGCATAGGCTAAATATGGGAGTGAGGTTTCACCAGAGTAATAAGCTGTATTTAGAAAGGTATTTTGAAAGCGCCAATTTATAAACCCAGGTTTAGTGCCTCAAACGGGAAAATTTCAAAATAACTACTACAGCCGGGGCTCTTTTTGAGGAACCCATCATCGACATATTACATTCTATTTTTCACTTTTTATTGCTTATTTAAAGCATGCCAATTATTAAGAACTGACAAAAATTCTACTGAAAATGCCCAAGGCTGGGTGCTTTTAAACAAGTGTCTTGATCAGTGTGTTGAGTAGTCTTTATTAGTATTTGCTACCTTTGATAAAAACGAAGCACCTAGACCTCAAGCTCTTTTGTCAATTTTTCATTAAATATTAAGCATTTAATGAAAAATTGACAAAGAAAATAACCTCAGGTCTAGATGCCTGGTAAACACCTAAGTATTTTTAGGGATGGAGGGGTGGACGGGTAGAGGTTAACGTCTATTATGAACAACTCAAAGCGCGCAATAATCAACCACTCCTCCCTAATTTAGGGCCACTGTTTCCAGGGAAGGCCGAGAGCCAGTGCCGTAAGGCAAACACAATATCCATGCCTTACCGGAATTCGAACCCAGACCATTCTCGGACGAATGGTCAGAAATCAACGCTTCGACCATTGCGCAACAGGGCTGGCCACCTAGGGACTGATGTGGTGCTTCTGCTACCTTAATTTTAATATGTATTTACACCAGTGCTGAGACGGGAAGAGCCCGAACCGGAAACCCCGCAGGTCCGAACGGGCCTCGAGCTCTGATACTTAATGTAATTTTTTTATGTTTTTGCATACGAGACTTTTCACACACTTTCTAGTTGATAAAGATAATTCTTTGGCAATTGAGTCTGGGTGGTGTGTGGGGACTCGGGAGGGCTCTTTATTCCGGGTATGAGTAGAAAATGCCAAAGGCCACGTTTTAGTGGGTTTCTGCGGAGAAGAAAAAGTTTCTTCTAGAGCTATCGATGCTACATAGTAGATAGCTCACCGACTAAATTTTACTCCTTTCCTCCTCGTAGCAGCTCTCTGATTTTCTATTGAGTTTCTATTGAATAAAGTACACGGTTTTCACAGCCTTCAGATCTTTCCAGATGCCCGGCAACCCGAAACGTTTCATGAAGAAATGAATGGCAAAAATCGTGCAACTATACTACAGAAGCAGATAGAGGTCCCTCCCCCACTTCCTAGTTGAGAAAGACACCGGTTAAGTAGACTGAAGAGAGTAGAAGTCTAGGAGAGATGTATTTTAGTTAATGACTAAACAGGTTAGCCATTGTTTGTGGGCAGTTCCTCAAGCTGTCATGCTGCGGGTTCGGACGGGCTCGGGCGTGCTCGGGTTGTCATACTTTGGGCTCCGGGCGTGCTCGGGTTTTCATACTTTGGGCTCGGACGTGCTCGGGCTGTCATACTTTGGGCTCGGGCGTGCTCGAGATGTCATACTTCGTGCTCGGGCTGACATACTTCAGGCTCGGGTTATCATACTACAGGCTTGGGTTGTCATACTTCGGGCTCGGGCTGTAATACTTCGGGCTCGGACTGTTAAAACTGAGCCCGAACTCAGCACTGATTTGCACCCTCCTCATCATAAGATTCAAGACTGTAGTTTAAATATCCCGGACTTTGTAAACGATTCAGGTTCAACCCATTTCTGGCTCTTGATAACATTTTATTCCATATTCACACTTTCGCTTAATATTTCATTTATGTATACATACTCAATATTTCAACTTAATATTCTGTACTTAATATACTGTATTATGTACTTAATATTTCGTTTATTTACACGGGTGATAAATACTAATAAAGAGTACTCAGCACATTGATCAAGACACTCATGCCAAGCTCCTAGGCCTCAAGCCTTTTCAGTATAACTTATGTTACTCTTTTAATATATTTTATGCTTAAATAAGTAAGAAAAATAATAAATAGGAGGCAATATAGCAATCATCCGTTGCTTAAAAAGTGCTCAAGATGCAAGCACTTTTGTAGTAATTTTTTTTATTTTTCGCGCTTGTGGGACTGAAAATCCTGGTTTTATGAATTGGTATTTCCAAAATACTTTTATCTCTAGAAAACTTAATACTCTTGCGCATCTTATGAGATACTTTGTTTGCAAGGTGGGAGTTCTTTTGAATTTACCTAGTGTTTAAGGTAGAGGTATTTTGACGAATACTCTAAAATTAACTTTCATTTTTAGTTGCTTTCTCTATGTAAATTTGAGTTCATTCTCTTTTAGCGTTTTCAAATTTAACGTTATATCTTCTCTCTCACGGAATGAGGTTGGCAACAATCCTAACGTCAGAGAGCGTGGCGTATGCATGTGACAGATAAGAACTAGAGATATGTAATATTGAAGCAGCAGCCAGGTGGTGTGATGTTATAACCGCGGAAGCTGCGTTCACTTGAAGTTGTGTTTACTCGACGTCTGCGTGTTCAAGTGATAGTGTTATGGTACGGACGGGCAGGCCCGGCACTGCCGGTGGGCCAGGTTGGACTTAATTTAGTTTACAGAACAAAGCAACAGGCTTTGTTCTGTAACTAAATTAAGTTGACTCGTTCTTTTTTGTCGTAATGGTAAAGAAAGAAAAAAAAGCCTTGTTTCCCAATTTCGTGGTGTGTTTAACTGTTTTCCTGGCTTTACTAATTTTCGTGACATAGAGGCGAGGAGAGGCACTCACGGTGATTTTACCATCTGTAAGTATTGTTAAGATGGTAAAACCGCAATAGGGTTTGTTGACAACAAAAGATTCGACTCCGAGCGAGTGTGCGTGTTGTGTGGAGTAGGGGACGATTGGTGCGTGCGTGCGCACGCGCTCGAGAAATTGGGGCTACATCGATTGTTTCTCCTATCCCTAATCCGAAAAGGGACTAACTTTTGTAGTGTTACCACTTGCTAGTTCAGAGAAAGGGAGATTTTGAACGCGCTTAGTCTTTTTTTTTTTTTTTTTTTTTTTCTCTCTTTTTCTCTCTTTAAAGGTTATGTTCTTCGATAATTGCCAAAATTTAATTAAACTTTTTAGGCTTATACTCAACTAAATACTTTTAACAATATCTCATTTCATTATTTAACTTTCAAAATTTAATAAAATACAATAGAAAGTCAAAATAATACAAAATGGCACATCTCTGGGCCGGCGGGCCGGACTCACCAAATAAGGCCTACACCTCTATTTTAAGATTCCTGCGATTCAGGAGCTTTGTTCAAGTTTCTTCACCTTTTTCGTTACGGCAAATTTTTCAAAACAAAACTTTTGGTTTTGGGTTTCAGAAAAAATTATTTAGTTATATAACGCCATTAAAAAAACATCATATTTGCTAAGTGCTATAAAACTGTTACGGATTACTAAATATTTTTTTAATATAATATGAGCACGTAAATTATATTTCTTCGAGTTTATACCACACAACAATGATAAGTTCTAATGAACAATTTTTAAATTGAATACTTTTTATAAGGAATCCTCTCTTTCTTCTCTGAACAGTTTATGTTTCAAAGTACCGGCAAATCTTTCAACAAAAAAAAAAAAGGCACTGATTAGAGTTATACACCGAGTTTTGCATTCTATGTATTCCTGCACATGCTGAAAGGCTAGTTTAATATTGAATTTTTAATTTCGTGGTTCCAGAAAACACATAAGAAACCTGAAAGATACTTATTTGAAAATGAAAATACACAATAATTAAGCTTAAAAGAAAGAAAAATGTATTTGTGGTTAAACCTCTTAATACTCGCAACATTAACCCAGCAACTACAATACAGAGTTTTGTTTTCATAATGGTTTCGTTCAAGCAAACCTTTAAAATGAATCATTTAAGGAATATTTGGAGAAAAGAAGGCATGCTAGTTTTCAGAATGAAAAAGACAAGAAAAACATTTTTATGTTATTTATATAAGTGAACGTACCAATCATAAATGAAGTCGTTGATATTGTGGAAATTCCGAATGCCGTCATGAATCTTGCGACAGTGAAAGTTGTGTGATCCGGAGCCAGTATGGTCGCCATATTTGACATCACAGATAGTAGAACTACCCAACAAAATGTTTTCTTTCTTCCAAACCTGCGAAGGAAAAAAAAAGCGTGGGTTGCATGAAATGGTAAGTTTCGTATTCGAAAAGCAAGAAAATTGCGTAAAATGTCTCTAAAAATGTACTCCATCATAAAAAAATTCCAAGATATAAGCAAAATCAGAAAAATACCGTAATGTAAATTTTAAATAAAAATTACAGAATTTTGTATCTCAGAAGTGCAGAGAAATTTATTTATCAGTTTCAACTAACTTTCTCCTATTCAGACATGCAAAGTCCTTCCTTTTTCATCAGTAGATCAATAGATAACAATATTTATCAAAACAAATGTTACCAGCAAATTTTCTCTTACTTGAATATCAAAATATGAAAAAAATTGTCCACATTTTTTGTTCATCTTGAGGATTAGAGTCTCCCAATAGAATTTTGTTTTTCGGTATAAAAAGTATTAATTGTACTCTAATTTCCCAAATTCTGTTAGTTAAAATCCAGATTCTTTTTATTAGGCCTGTAATGTTTTGAATTTTTAAGCCTGTGTATATGTTATATGTTTTGCTATAAAACATATGAAACTTGAATTCTAAGCAGCATCTAATTGGTAAAGCTATCAATAAACTACTGGACAAGGTTCTTACTTACAACTGAGAAGAAAGCTACTTATTGAAAACTTCAAAGCTATCCTTCATTCTTAGTTGTACATGCACATCTCCATGTCTAATAGCTTCTTCAGCACAATACAACACTCCTCGTAATATACGATAATACACCAACAAGGTATCACTTATCATGGAATGGCAGTTCATATTGATTAAATAAGCAACTCGTCGTCTAATCTCTTTTAAAATAGTTCTTTTATTTACCTTCGGACTAGCTGACAGTTGTTGCCAAAACTTACGCAGAAACTTTGAGCTTCTGATGTGCCGTTCAGAAAAAAAATTGACTAAGTAGTAATATATTTTATATATATATATAAAAAAACAACTAAGAATGATGGTTAAATACGGACATACGTCGCAGGCCCCACTTCACAATTTTCGTTTAGTTGTAATCTACCGCGACTTATTAGCGGACTTGAATTTTTTACTTGTTCTCGATTTGGAACAATAAAAACGTTAAATTTCGCTGGTTTACCGAAAAAAAGGATAAAAAACAAAACCCAAAGAATTAATCGCGGTTATAACTACTGTGTGCATTAATGAACCAAGGGCAAGCATAATTGTTATTCTAATTCAGTTACTTTTGCTGTTTAGATCTCTTTCATTTGCGATTTCTAGCTGCACTATCGATTGTATTTATTTGTTTATTTATTGATTTATTATTTCATAGTCCGTGCGCATGAATGAAGTAACTTTAGTTCTCCGAATAATAACATACGAAACTACCAATAAGCACGTGTGGAGACACAGACGTAATTTAACTTAATCTCGAAACAATTCCCTTTCCTTTTTTTGTTACATTATATGCTCGTGTGCAAGGTTATTATGTCCTCATTTGTCTCTACGAGCGAATGCATCCCACGGCACATCACAGTGACATAACCAACTGGCACTGAATACATATACAGCCAACCCGTTTAAGTGTTGTCAGTTCGCCAGTGCGAAGTCCGTGCAATGGAGAAAGGAAAGAACTTGTCGGAATATAAATACGGGATTACTTCCGGCACTAGAAGAGCTGAGACTAGCATATCAGTTTGCTGTTCGAGGGCCGTTGCAGTGAAGGTGTCACAGGGATGGTCCCGTAAAGGACACACATGCACCCAACTGGACGGAAAGGAGAGACATCCAATGGTTGGCAATTGAAGTGAAAGCTCCTTGGCATATGCCACCCAGGACAACAGACGCCTCATTATACCGTGGTTTATAGTTGACTGTAATCGGAACGAATACAGAAACGCTTCGGAGAACACAGTCCAGGGCACTGATGGGTTTAAATTCATGAGCTCATGATTACCGACTGCCATGGCCACAGTTCCGGTTACAATGGGCACAGGAGCACCACGACTGGATATTGGACTCCCGAAAAAGTGTCGTCTGTTCCGACGAAGCCAGGTTCAAACTACGGCATGCTGATGTACCATTCCGTTTTCGACGCCTCATCTGTAGACGTCTGTAACCAGACTGCACGGTTGGAGTGAAACAAGCTGCTGGGCACTGTATCTTTGTACTGGGATTGTTCTTACAGATATCTGTGGGGTTTTCTCATTCCCGTTGAACACACCTTCACCACCAGATCCTATCTAGCTAATTTTTCAGACAAAGTATTGCAGTACAGGGTGACCGTGTATGCAGGTGGCACTGGGCTCTCTCGGCGAGAAAATAACCCGCACCACAAAGCCAGTATTGCCACACCGGTGACGCAGAGGTCTAAGCGATGGCTTCTGATCATTCGTCCGAAATGGGACCGGGTTTTAATCCCGGTGTGGCACGGATGTTGCGTTTGTCTTACGACATTGGCTCTCTCCCTTCCCTTCAACCAGTGGCCCTAAATTAGGGACGGGAGACTGCTTATAGCCCATTGAGTTGCTCACGGTGGTCGTTAAACGTCCAATAAAAAAACAGTATTGTGCAGGAATGATTCGAGGATCATATTGAGTTATTTCATGTGCTCCCCCTGGCCGTCAAACTCACCTGATGGAATACCATTGTCAAACTTCAAGACGTCATTCTCTTCAGATGGTACAAAACACCTAAGACAAATATCAGGCCTCTAGGAGAATCAATGTGCAAGCATTTGTGGTCCAACAGGCAATTATGTACGTAGGTAGTCATGATATTTTGTCTCATAAGCGTATAATGCATTGCTGGCACTTAGCAAAAAAATTCCACATTGGATAAATCTTAGGAGATCATGCGCTTTCGCAGTGACTCAAAAGGACTTCCTTACGTCTGTCGCCCAGAAATTTACTCTTACGTCACCACACTGAAAATCCTGTACTAGAAGTAGAAATACCGGCAAAATTGTGGGCATGCTTCGATATTCTGTTCTTAGTGATGCAGACTGGTTGACAAAACGGTGAGTTAAGAACGTCTTAATGTACATGTAAAAAGCTTTGTTAAAACCTTTCTCAGGGGAAAATACATTATATCAAAACAGTTTGTTCCGCTCTTGAAAAACACAATGAAAAAATAATTTTTGAATTCTAATGAATGAGCAAGGTCTCTTAGTTTGAGAAAGGAAAAAACAAATATGGGGTTGAGAGCCAATTAAAAATCTTCCAGCATCTGATTTTACGATATCCCTCAATGGATTTTTTTTTCTCCCATATGAGCGCACAACAGAGGAAAAAGTACGAACCTTAATAAGATGTATGGTAAGATGGCCTCCACGCGCGATTTGAGAAAAAGAAAAAAGAATAGTGCAGTGTTTCGTTGTGCTACTGCAACAGAGAAGGCAGGGAAATGCCCGTGTTTGGGATGTCTTAATAGCAAGTGATGTAAAGCCGTCTCCCGAAAAAACGCTTAGTAAACATTTATTTTCTTAAAAACGATATGTAATTTTTATTTGTATACTAGCTTTACTACCCGGATTTGCCCGGGATTTAGGCTTATTAATTTCATATTCCCTCATATGTCGCTGAAAAAATCAGGGGGGGGGGGCATGATGCTTTCAAGAAAGAAAAAAGCTGATTTCACAAATTCGGTCATTACAAATTTTGATTAAAAATTGTTCTCTTCCTTTTGGGAATTGCTGTCCAAAATATTTGTCGAGAATTAAAGCAACGAAATGTACAGAATGTATGGAATCTGTAGAATCAAACGGACCAAAAGCGTCCGGGAGACACAGCATTAGAACACTGACTGAACTAAATTTGTTAACAATTTGTTATCGACGATCAAATGCATCACGTACTTTCAGTTTCAGGCGTCTTTAAGGGGCGAATCTCTGGGATAAAAAAGTTAAGAACGTATCTTCACAACTGGCTGAAATTTTAATGAAAACCATAAATCGTTAATAGGAGCATGACCTCCAAATTTCGCCTGAATCGGTAAATAACTTTTTAAATTAGCTGTCAAATTTTTATTAAACTGTTTCTGCGTATATATTTCAGTTTACCGATGAATTAAAAATTCAATGCCTATTTTAAAAAGTTTTGACCGGATTCCGGTGAAAGTTTGAGGGACTCCTCTTATTACCAATTCATGGTGTTGATAAAAATTTCAGCCCGTTTCGTTAAGATTTGGCAAAGTTCGCTTTTGCATTTTTATGCACAGTTCTCAAAGAATAGAAACACCAGTGGATGTGCCGCGGCGATGAATGCAGTCACGTGCTTTCAGATTTAAAACAGGATAACGACGACGTAGCAAACGAAGCTGACTTTATTGATTAGCTTATTAATTAATTCATAACTCGTGAACGGAACAACGTACAGATCTTAAAATAGTTGCGTTGACCTAGAAATTCCAGTATTAATAAAATAATAAGCTACGCACATTTCACGATTCCACAGTTCGGCGTTCAAGAGTTTTTGCTGCTTCAGACAAATAGACGTTTTGTGTTTTATATATTAGATTCTGAAATGTTAAGATCAACACAATGTTTCATAAAACGTTTTGACAAAAAAAATTATTTTTGTTTAGGGTTAGTTTGGGAATTACGTCTTAGTTTTCATTTTGTTTAGGGTTAGTCTTACTCTTCTTTTCTTGGGTTAGCCTTAATTTACATTTTTATTTAGGGTTAGTTTGCAATTACGTTGTTCATTTTGTTTCGCCGTTAGTTTGGGAGCTCCATTTTTATGTTTCATAAAGCATTTCGATAAAAACTTTTAATTTTTGTTTAGGGTTAGTTTGGGAGTTACGTCTTAGTTTGCATTTTGTTTAGGGTTAGTTTGGGAATTACGTCTTAGTTTTCATTTTGTTTAGGGTTAGTCTTACTCTTCTTTTCTTGGGTTAGCCTTAATTTACATTTTTATTTAGGGTTAGTTTGCAATTACGTTGTTCATTTTGTTTCGCCGTTAGTTTGGGAGCTCCATTTTTATGTTTCATAAAGCATTTCGATAAAAACTTTTAATTTTTGTTTAGAGTTAGTTTGGGAGTTACGTCTTAGTTTGCATTTTGTTTAGGGTTAGTCATACTCTTCATTTCTTTTGTTAGTCTTACTCTTCATTTCTTGGGTTAGTCTTACTCTTCATTTCTTGGGTTAGTCTTACTCTTCATTTCTTGGGTTAGTCTTACTCTTCATTTCTTGGGTTAGTCTTACTCTTCATTTCTTGGGTTAGTCTTACTCTTCATTTCTTGGGTTAGTCTTACTCTTCATTTCTTGGGTTAGTCTTACTCTTCATTTCTTGGGTTAGTCTTACTCTTCATTTCTTTTGTTAGTCTTACTCTTCATTTCTTGGGTTAGTCTTACTCTTCATTTCTTGGGTTAGTCTTACTCTTCATTTCTTGGGTTAGTCTTACTCTTCATTTCTTGGGTTAGTCTTACTCTTCATTTCTTGGGTTAGTCTTACTCTTCATTTCTTGGGTTAGTCTTACTCTTCATTTCTTGGGTTAGTCTTACTCTTCATTTCTTGGGTTAGTCTTACTCTTCATTTCTTTTGTTAGTCTTACTCTTCATTTCTTGGGTTAGTCTTACTCTTCATTTCTTGGGTTAGTCTTACTCTTCATTTCTTGGGTTAGTCTTACTCTTCATTTCTTGGGTTAGTCTTACTCTTCATTTCTTGGGTTAGTCTTACTCTTCATTTCTTTTGTTAGTCTTACTCTTCATTTCTTGGGTTAGTCTTACTCTTCATTTCTTGGGTTAGTCTTACTCTTCATTTCTTGGGTTAGTCTTACTCTTCATTTCTTGGGTTAGTCTTACTCTTCATTTCTTGGGTTAGTCTTACTCTTCATTTCTTGGGTTAGTCTTACTCTTCATTTCTTTTGTTAGTCTTACTCTTCATTTCTTGGGTTAGTCTTACTCTTCTTT
Organism: Macrothele yani; assembly: GCA_039090855.1. Taxonomy (NCBI): domain Eukaryota; kingdom Metazoa; phylum Arthropoda; class Arachnida; order Araneae; family Macrothelidae; genus Macrothele; species Macrothele yani. The sequence goes on from CM076998.1 coordinate 91,906,432, forward strand.
TCTTGGGTTAGTCTTACTCTTCATTTCTTTTGTTAGTCTTACTCTTCATTTCTTGGGTTAGTCTTACTCTTCATTTCTTTTGTTAGTCTTACTCTTCATTTCTTGGGTTAGTCTTACTCTTCATTTCTTGGGTTAGTCTTACTCTTCATTTCTTTTGTTAGTCTTACTCTTCATTTCTTGGGTTAGTCTTACTCTTCATTTCTTGGGTTAGTCTTACTCTTCATTTCTTTTGTTAGTCTTACTCTTCATTTCTTGGGTTAGTCTTACTCTTCATTTCTTGGGTTAGTCTTACTCTTCATTTCTTGGGTTAGTCTTACTCTTCATTTCTTGGGTTAGTCTTACTCTTCATTTCTTTTGTTAGTCTTACTCTTCATTTCTTGGGTTAGTCTTACTCTTCTTTTCTTGGGTTAGTCTTACTCTTCATTTCTTTTGTTAGTCTTACTCTTCATTTCTTGGGTTAGTCTTACTCTTCATTTCTTTTGTTAGTCTTACTCTTCATTTCTTGGGTTAGTCTTACTCTTCATTTCTTGGGTTAGTCTTACTCTTCATTTCTTGGGTTAGTCTTACTCTTCATTTCTTGGGTTAGTCTTACTCTTCATTTCTTGGGTTAGTCTTACTCTTCATTTCTTTTGTTAGTCTTACTCTTCATTTCTTGGGTTAGTCTTACTCTTCTTTTCTTGGGTTAGTCTTACTCTTCATTTCTTTTGTTAGTCTTACTCTTCATTTCTTGGGTTAGTCTTACTCTTCATTTCTTTTGTTAGTCTTACTCTTCATTTCTTGGGTTAGTCTTACTCTTCATTTCTTGGGTTAGTCTTACTCTTCATTTCTTTTGTTAGTCTTACTCTTCATTTCTTGGGTTAGTCTTACTCTTCATTTCTTGGGTTAGTCTTACTCTTCATTTCTTGGGTTAGTCTTACTCTTCATTTCTTGGGTTAGTCTTACTCTTCATTTCTTTTGTTAGTCTTACTCTTCATTTCTTGGGTTAGTCTTACTCTTCTTTTCTTGGGTTAGTCTTACTCTTCATTTCTTTTGTTAGTCTTACTCTTCATTTCTTGGGTTAGTCTTACTCTTCATTTCTTGGGTTAGTCTTACTCTTCATTTCTTTTGTTAGTCTTACTCTTCATTTCTTGGGTTAGTCTTACTCTTCTTTTCTTGTAATAGTCTTACTTTCAGTGTTAGTCTTACTTTTTCTTTTTATTTTGGGTTAATTTGTAATTACATTTTCCATTTTGTTTCGTCGTTAGTTTGGGAATTACGTTTTTATGTTTCATAAAACGTTTTGACAAAAACTTTTCATTTTTGTTTAGGGAATTATGTCCAAAGGATGAAATTACTGCAACATGGTAGAAGCCGTTTTCAAATAAAAATTGGGTAAAACTTTACCAAGATAAACCGTTGAAAACAATATTAGTAACGTCAAACACATTTGAACTTGAGAAAGGAAAAGTCGATACAAGTCTTTGTTTCATTTGCTTCAAGTGCATTCTTTCTTAGAGTGTTCGAAATACGCACGACATATTTTAGGTAACAGTAAATTGCAGTGTTCAGAATGTATCGTTACACTCAAGATGGGATGCATAATGACCTGAACGCACGAACATCCGGGACCAATGGTCATTCCTTTCACCTTTTGCATTGTTTTTACTGATAAGATGTTTGAAATCACCTTCGCTTCAGCAGTTTTTATCATTATACTCAAACTATTAGGTAAAATTTTGAGATTCGAATGACATTGTTCCTTAATAGACTATAAAACAGAAATAGGGGCTTTGATTTTATTCTCAGCCTACAAACATTTTGATAACTTTGTAGTAGTGCTGAGTCAGAAGACAGAAAATAAATGTAGATCAACACAAAAGAAATAAAAAGGTTGAAAGCATTTTGACGCTAATTCTGCTTCATGTATACACTGAGATGCCAGTTTATTAGGTGTGCTTGTCCTTGTCACATAAATGGTTTGCTGCAAAACATAAGATATGTGGGCGTGGTATGCGGTATAAATCAGACAAACTAGCTCGTTGAGCATCGGTTAGGGTTTGATTGAGGTCGAAAAGGGCAACACGAGTGGTCTGAGTGGCTTTAAACGTAGTATGACATTTGGCGCCAGGCGAGACTGTTCGAGAATCTCCCGAATGACTGCGTTCCTGGGATTTTTACGAAAAACCGTAGCAAGGGTTTACCGTAAATGGTGCGACATACAAAAACAGCTGGTCGATCAGAGGGGTAAAGAAGACTACCTGTATGGTCGCCGGAAGTTTTAACGCATTCGCAACATGGTATATTATGCGGTGGGTTTGAAGATGACCATCAGCCACCAAATGTTCAATTCTTCAGTGATTAACGAGATTGCGGGCCGTTTGTTCGCTTGCACGATTCTCGCAAGTCTCTCTTGACACCTTTGATCCACCAGCTGCTTTCGTTCACAGAATTGCTGGAAAATGTTTGGGTGGCGTATCGTCCATGGTAAACTCTCGCTACAGTTGAGCATGAACAGCCCAATAGGACTACCTTTTGGCAGGTAGATGCTCGAACCGTCACGAGGAACTTGTGGATCAAGAAAATGACAGATAAGAGAAGACATGTACCTTAACTAAAGGAAAAAAGAAATGAAGATGCTGCAAAGAACTCAAAGAAGCATGGGGAGATATATGCTCGGTATAATCAAGAAAGGTAGAATAAGCATCTTGAAAATGACAGATCAGAGATACCTTAACTAAAACAGACATACAGAGACTGCAAACAACTCAGAGAACCATTGGAAGGCTGTCAGAAAACACATGGAAATGACATTAGAGAAAAGGATTCCCTCCGTTTGTAACGTCACTCTCAGGTTACACTATGCCTGATACGTCGGTGTTGTGTTTGACGTCACACATGACTTGGTTTTCGGGTGTTTGACTTCACACATGACTTGGTTTTTGAGTGTTTGACGTCACACATGACTTGGTTTTCGAGTGTTTGATGTCACACATGACTTGGTTTTCGAGTGTTTGACGTCACACATGACTTGGTTTTCGAGTGACCTCACTAAAAGAGGGAACTCATCTCTCTAATGCCATGGCCTTGTGCTTTCTATACGGCCTTGGTATAACCAAAAAAGGCCGCTGTGGTAGCGCAGTGGTCTAAACGCTGGCTTATGACCATTCGTCAGAGATGGATCCGGGTTCTAATCCCGGTGAGACATGTATGTTGTGTTTGTCTTACAGCACTGGATCTCTCTTTCCATGGAGTCAGTGACCCTAAATTAGAGACGGGCGGCTGCTTATTGCTGCTCACGGTGGTCGTTAAACCTTCAATCAAAGAAAATAAAAATTACCAAGAAAGGAACTCATGAATCGGGAAAATTAGAAAATGACAAGATTTGATGACATCATGACCAAAGTAAAGGTTCTTAAATGGCAATTAGGTTGATATATTGCTAGAAGAACGACAACAAAGAACAGGTAAAGACCCTGAAGACCACGTGGGAGATGCATGGTTGAATTCGAAAGTATGCCGGAACGACATAGAAAAGAATTGCTCAAGACAGAGAGTTGTGGAAGAGCCTTGGACTAACCTTTATTCAACAGTAGATTAAGAAAGATTTTTGGTGATGCCGATATATATATATATATATACATATATATATTCTATTAAGAAGAGACTGAAGCAACATTTTTTTTTTCTTTGACTCATACCAAGTACAACATAGAAAAGGCCATGCATTGACCGGTGTGAGTAAAAAGAAAAAAATAGAAAAACTGAATGTAGAAAGTGTCGAGAATACTGAGCCCTGGCTTCATCAAGGACCAGCAAAAACTCTGCATTTTCTCACTTCCACAAAGACCTATTTGGAAATGGGCCTCTGCAAAGTCATAGATGCAAGTAATAAACCCACCAAAAATTTTAAAAAATATATATATATGTCATAACCTCCCCAGAGTTGTATGACCAAGCATTAGTTAACAATTTAGCTTGCATCCATAACTTTCCTGGCCCGACCCATGCTCTTCATCTGTTACCAATAAACAGAAAGAAGATGACCACAGAAAACTCAAGCCGTAAGAGTGACACAATGAATCAGAAACAATGTTCAGCAATAACAAATTGCCAAGTTACCTAGTCGCCCAAGAGAGAATTTAAACCCGAATAGCAATACCAAAGCACTACAAACTCTTAAACACTGCAATAAAAAAGGAAATATTAATTTTTTTCTAAAGCATAGATTCTTGAAAGAAAACTGGATTATAAAACCCCCCTACTCCACAACTTCTGACAACACAAGAACGAGAATAAAATAAAGACAATAATAAACTAAAGACATGCTTTGTGAAGGTTATTATGACATAAACAATTAGTTGCAATATGTACAAGTATTTCAGAAGTGCTTTAAGTGCATGATTAAGTAGTAATTAAGACCTTAACTACATTGAAAACACATCGTAGACTACAAGAACAATGGAACGGCCGGCTGCTTAGCCTTAGTGCCCTAAAAAACGCGCAAAGTAACCAGGAAAAGAAAGAGTTAAAATCCGCAAAAAAGCTAATAGACTTGCTAGTGCCTAAATGCTTAAAGCAAAAAATAGAAAAATGTTCAAGAAGTTCAAACATTTAACTTGGAAAACCTAAAACCCAAAGACAATGAAGTGAGCTTACCTCTTATGCAACTTAACTTCTTCCACTCTTGAGGAAACATGGCCGACCTTTTCCCCAAACTTTTAAACACCCTAAACAGTGTGTGCGGAGATTTTAACTAGAGAAAAAATAATTAAGATTGTGGACCTGTTTGATCAGAAAGAGCAGAATTAACTCTCCAGAATACATGAGAAATATTATGAAATGCACAAGTAGTGTATTTAATAATCTTTGCATGTATTTAATCACCTTAGTGTGCTTCTGTAGACTATTCAGAATCCTATTAATTTTAAAGTTAGTTTTACTATTTTAGTATAGCTATTCTAGTGAGAGAATAACTAGTTTTCTTTTATATTTATTTTTATTTTATTTTATAAACAGAATTTTAAAGTTTTTTTTGTGATTTTGTCTATATTATTTAATTTTTTATTTTTAATAGGACCATCTTATCCACAGCACTAAGGTTCCTTTTTGTAGTTAATAGACATCCTCCAGACCAACTTCCAAAAGGCTTTCATTGGTCAGAATCATATTATTAACTGTGTAGAAAATTAAAGCAGATCTCCCAACCTTACTCTATTATCCAGAATAATTTTTCTTAAAGTTCTTTTGATGAAAGAAGTAGGAATTTTGTTCTCTAGAAAACTGTCTAATAGAATAACCTACGAGCCCGTAAGTTATTCTACCAAGCAGTTAGAAAATCGTTTTAAGGCATTCTTCAAGAAACTTAAAATTCCACAAATGAGAAGATATGAGCCTGAATTTTCCTCTCTTTTTGCAACTGTTAAGTTTCATAAAGATCCAGTGAAGTTCAGATTCATAGCTAGTGGAGTCAGGAGTCATAAAAAGAAATATGACTCCTGACTCCACTAGCTATGAATTAGGGCACTAAGGCTAAGCAGCCGACCGTTCCATTGTTCTTGTAGTCTACGATGTGTTTTCAATGTAGTTAAGGTCTTAATAACTACTTAATCATGCACTTAAAGCACTTCTGAAATATTTTGTACATATTGCAACTAATTGTTTATGTCATATAACCTTCACAAAGCATTTCTTTAGTTTATTATTGTCTTTATTTTATTCTCGTTCTTGTGTTGTCAGAAGTTGTGGAGTAGGGGGTTTTTATAATCCAGTTTTCTTTCAAGAATCTATGCTTTAGAAAAAAAAATAATATTTCCTTTTTTATTGCAGTGTTTAAGAGTTTGTAGTGCTTTGGTATTGCTATTCGGGTTTAAATTCTCTCTTAGGCGACTAGGTAACTTGGCAATTTGTTATTGCTGAACATTGTTTCTGATTCATTGTGTCACTCTTACGGCTTGAGTTTTCTGTGGTCATCTTCTTTCTGTTTATTGGTAACAGATGAAGAGCATGGGTCGGGCCAGGAAAGTTATGGATGCAAGCTAATTGTTAACTAATGCTTGGTCATACAACTCTGGGGAGGTTATGACATATATATATTAAAAAAAAAAAATTTGGTGGGCTTATTACTTGCATCTATGACTTTGCAGAGGCCCATTTCCAAATAGGTCTTTGTGGAAGTGAGAAAATGCAGAGTTTTTGCTGGTCCTTGATGAAGCCAGGGCTCAGTATTCTCGACACTTTCTACATTCAGTTTTTCTATTTTATTCTTTTTACTCACACCGGTCAATGCATGGCCTTTTCTATGTTGTACTTGGTATGAGTCAAAAAAAAAATTTGCTTCAGCCTCTTCTTAATAGAATGTGAATTCCGAATTTTCATAACTGCTGCGTCGCGCGTTTTGATCTTCAGGTTATTTTGCAACTTTCGTTTTAAATTCTTAAGTTTTTCTTATGTTTTCGGCTCTGCTCTTAAGTATATATATTCGTTTTGCTGATGACGTAGTCATTTTTGCAACTACCCCATCAGAGCTGCAGAGTATGATCCAGGAACTTGCTGACAAGAGTAAAGAAATGGGATTAAAAATGAACTTTCAGAAGACAAAAGTGATGTTCAATGCTTTTACAAGAAATGAAGATTTATCGATTGATGGAGAAAAGCTGGAGATAACAGACACGTACGTTTATCTTGGACAGCAGATATCAAGTGAGGGTCACATTGATGAAGAAATTAATCGGCGTACAAAACTTGCCTGGAGAGCTTTTGGAAGAAACAGCATAATTTTCAAGAGCAATATGCCATTATGTCTTAAAAGAAAAGTGTTTGATCAATGCATCCTTCCAGTGCTTACGTATGGTGCAGAGACGTGGACCTTAACTAAAAGAGACATACAAAGGCTGCAGACAACTCAAAGCAGCATGGAGAGGTGCATGCTTGGTATAACCAGGAGAGATAAGAAGAGGAACTCGTGGATCCGAAAAATGACGAGAGTGGAAGACATCATGATCAGAGTTAAATCCCTGAAATGGCAATGGGCTGGACATACTGCCAGAAGGACAGACCATAGATGGACAGCCGAAATTTTAGATTGGATTCCAAGGGACAGGAAAAGACCCAGAAAAAGACCACATGGGAGATGGGTGGATGAAATTCGTAAATATGCGGGAGTGACATGGAGGAGACTGGCACAAGACAGACCGTTGTGGAGGAAACTTGGGGAGACCTTCGTCCAGCAGTGGATTGATAATGGTTGACAATGATGATGATGATGATATATATATATATATATATATATAATGCGCAATTTCTTGTCGACTAAGTAGTCACGATAACATCTTAGGATGTGTCTTTTTGAAAGCTCAAGTCACTTATATAAATTCGCTACTTCCATCTAACGAAATGTCGCACTTTCCTTGATGTCATGTGACAAACATTTAAGATCTAAGGCTTTCGCCCAATCGGGTATTTGTGTGCCATTGGTTGTCTCCACATAAGTCAAACCTCCATTTTGTAAATAAGTCCCCCGATTCCACCTGATATGAATACAGATAATTTAAACCTAGTTTGCAAATTTACAAACTTCAGGTGGAAGATCTTGTCATGCGAAAGATGCACAACATAAATTTATCTACAAAAAATGCAAGAGTACTCTATCGATTTTTTTAATCAGCGTTAGGATTAGAACTTTTTCATTCATTTTTGGACCCTTAAAGCCGCTTCTTGTGGAACGTGTTTCGATTAAAACAGGGGCGGATTTTGTGCGTGTGTGAGAATAGATGCTGTAGCTTTAGTCGTGAAATACTCCTCCTATACGGAAGAATGCGTGCAGAAACTGAAATGTGATAACAGTAGAAGATCGAAACGATTAAAGATATTAAAATTTCACGAATGTTGGTTTTCAATTCCGAGAGAAGTGTGCAGTTGTTTGCGAATTCGTTTAGAGGGAAATACTTGATACATAACGGATAAGAGAAAAAACAATTCCTGGTGCATCGTGCGGGTGTACGTCGCTTTTTCTACTCCTATAAATCAAATCAACTATTAATGTATTGAAAAAAAGGAAGGCTTTTTATAAACCACGCTGATCATTATATTAGGAGTGGCGAAAAAGAGAAAATTATGGTATCCTCCAAGATATTAATGAAATCTTTAACGTTTTTCGGTGGAAATGTTTCATCTTTGACTTGGAAGAACACCAGCAGAGAGAAGCCTTTAATTGCTTGGCACCGTAATTGAATCACAGCTGATCACGTCGGCAGTGTTTCATGTGTGGTCTTCAAATCTACACCCCCCATTTCCCCCGGATATTCATCTACCTGCGAAAGAATTCACTTCATATTTCTTTCTCTATTTTTTTCTGGAAGTCGTGAGCAAGTGAAAGCCGTTAGATGTTACGTCAGAAAAAATGTTCTTAATAAAATTCTGTCTTGACACTACGCTAAACGCTATCTTGTAAAAAAAGAATTAAACGGTTCATCAAGTCACCTATTTCATATTTTTAATGATGCAGAGATACACCATGGAAAACAAAAGAAAAATGCTTTCCCATGGCTGAGGCATTGTAATAGCACGTTTACTGAGAGAGAGTTCCTTGTGCAGAGTTTATCTGACGATGCCATCGAAAGCTCATCTGAAATCAGCTTCTTCTACAAAATTTCTAACGTATTCAATTATTTTATTAACGGCAAATTAAAAATCAATTGGGAAGTGCAAAGGTGAGTTAACTGTTAATTCGTAAAGAACGATCGTTATAAAAGCATTTTTTTCTTTAACGCAAAAAATGAATTCCAAACTTCAGTAGAAAGTTTAACAGCTTTCAAAATTTCATTGATGTACGATGCGAATTTCTGTAATAACTGGGAAGTTTATAATTGTAATGATTAGGAAGTTTATAAAGAAGTTTATAATTGTAATGATTAGGAAGTTTATAAAGAAGTTTATAATTGTAATGATTATCAAGTTTATAACGAAGTTTGTTAAATAATTTTTTAACGTAATGACTAGGAACTAGAAAGTTTTTAATTACAATCACTAGAAAGTTTTTAATTACACCACTAGAAAGTTTTTAATTACAATCACTAGAAAGTTTTTAATTACAATCACTAGAAAGTTTGTTATTCTAATGATTAGGAATTTCATAAAGAAGCTTATTATACATTGTAAGAAGCGTTTTAAGGTTATTAAATTGTAATTGTAATGACTGAAAGTTTATAAAGAATTTCATAATTGTAGTAACTAGGAAGTGTATTAAGAAATTTATAATTGTAATGACTAGGAAGTTTACAAAGAAGTTCACAATTGTAATGACTAGGAGTTTTATAAAGAAGTTTATAATTGTAATGACTAGAAAGTTTATAAAGAAGTTCATAACTGTAATCACTAGCAAATTTTTTTTAAAGTAACAATTTTGCTGAAATTTATACACTGCTGGCCACCCAAAATGCATTACCAAGAAGGAAGCATCCGATTGGCCTGAAATTCGCAGCATACGTCACCCGCGAGAGGACATGCAACCGATTAGCATTGCAGGGCATATGCAAATCATGTGCGCCCGGCACGCCACCGAGAAGCACTATAAGAAGGGTGCACAGAAGGCGGGGTGTAAGTAGTGGAAGTATGTTGTGCTGCCGGACCTGTGCGTGGGAAGCTTCCTGATGCCTCCTCGCAGAATACGGCAGTCATTCCAGCACGTTTCGGAGTTAGACAGAGGACGAATAGTGGCTTATCGCGACAGTGGTTTATCGTACCGAGACATCGGCGCCCGTGTGGGACGACATCCAGCCACAGTGAGGCGAGTATGGATTCGGTGAGTGCAGGAGGGACGGACAGACCGACGTGAGCGATTGCCGCAGCCGCGGCACACAACCAAAAGTGAGAACCAGCATGTTGTGGCGGCGGGTATTGACGGCTCGCACCGCCACATCACGAACGTTAGCGCAGGAATTAGGGTGTGTTGCACAACAACCTGTGTCAGCACGTACCGTTCGACGTCGTCTGCAGGAGCGGGGACTTGTCGCACGGCGCCCATTGCTCCGATTAACATTGATGTTACACCACCGGCGAGTGCGGCGAAAGTGGGCTGTTGAACGCCGCACCTAGACTACGGAATGGCACGACATTGTCCTCTCCGACGAATCCCGCTTCTGCCAGCAACACCACGATGGTCGCAACCGCGTGTGGCGGCACCACTGCGATTGACTGTATGACGCCTGCATTATGCATCACCATACCGGTCCGTCGCCTGGCGTTATGGTTTGGGGCGCAATTGGATATGACACCCGCACCCCCCTCGTACGCATCGCCGGTACACTCAACAGCCACCGCTACATTTCCAATGTTTTGGAGCCTGTAGTCCTCCCTTACCTGCAGGACCTGCCTGCGGCCACGTTCAACAGGACAATGCGCGCCGGCACGTGGCACGCATCGTGCAACAGTTCTTCACGGCTCATCAGGTGTCACGGCTGCCGTGGCCCACCTGTTCTCCCGATATGTCGCCCATCGAACACGTCTGGTGGCTGATCGGCAACCGAGTGGCCAGGCAAACACCACCCGTGGCCACGCCTGATAAACTATGGGAACGTGTGGAAGCAGCCTGGACCGACATACCCCAAGCCTACATCCAAAGCCTCTTTCGTTCGATGCCGTGGCGTGTAGCGGCCGTTATTGCCAGCCATGGGGGCCACGCGAACTATTGATGTCTGCGTGTTCCGTAAGTCGCACGGGCGTGTAAGCTCAATCGTTTCATCTTTGTATCTGTTGTTATGTGTCCAGTAAATCTGGCTTTGCTATCTCGTGTCCTTCTTGGTGTTGCATTTTGGGTGACCAGCAGTGTAGTTCTACATAACCTATTAAACCATATTTGTTTATCCCAGAGACAGCTCAAGGAATGTTTGCACTCCGATGGAATATTCCATTTCCGGGCCCCTTTGTGAACTTTTCGCTGATGTGAAAACACAAGTTTGTCCGTGTCCCCTCACTCCGGAGTAAGTCGCTCTCCCAACTGAGCTACGGGGACAGAATGTTTCGTTGCAGATTTGTCGTCTTGACACATGTTTTCATCTCTGCAGTAAATCATACTAGAAAACATTTACCTAATGTTTTCAAATTTAAAAATACTCATATGCATTTACCTCTTCTGCCCCATTGTACTTCCAAAAATTTAGAAATAAAGTGTTTTAATGCCTTTCAAATAATGTGTAACCTAAATTTACCAGTGGCATCACCTGAACGCACATCCTTCTGCTCCACAGCCGAATGCTTTCTCAATTAAGCTACGCCGGCAAGGGCTTTTCACTGCTACTTGCCATCATAACATGTGCGTCACCTCTATAGTACGTCACCTCTATAGTACGTCACATACCACCACTGAGAAAGGCGGGGGCAGGAAATCGCAGGTTTCCAGACCACCGCGAAGCAAGCTTGAAGTAACTCTCTGTAGAAGAAGGAATTCTCACTAATTCGAGACAATGTGGGGAACACGCATCACACATTTTTCGAAGCGAAGAAGAAATTCTGATTAATTCCAGACAATGTCTGGAAGAAGCATCACACATTTTTTCGAAGAATCAGTAGATCTATTTTTACGTTCGGGCGCCAGTGTGAAAATCAAACCCTCTCTCTTCTGGTGGAGAAACTCGAACACACATCCTTCTGCTCCGGAGCCGAATGCTTTCCCAATTAAGCTACGCTAGCAAGGTCCTTTTCGTTGCTACCTGCCTTCTTGATATGTACTTCACCTCCATAGTTCGTCGCAGTACATGATAACGTAAATTATCATGGGGGAAATACTGATTTCATTCACATTAAAAAATGTTAGGTAGAAACTTCCCCCTCGTAAAAATATTGGGTGTACTAGATTTACTTAGCATGATCGGTGCCCGTGATGTTTCTTTGTACTCATGATACATAAATAAAAATATGCAAGTAATTTCTCAATATCCTCTACATCATATTCATGCGGGTGCCTTGTGAAAATTTTAGAGAGTGAAATTCTGTCCTACCGTTAACTAGTGCTCCAATTAACTCTGTTTCATTCCCTTAGAAAAAGAAAGAAGTGAAAGGAAAAGATGATGCACTGAAAGACGCGGCAAAGCAAGACAGCCTGTGGCCAAAGACTGGTGCAGGATAAATTCTTCAGTACTGCTTTTTGGGCCAAAGACTTGTGCAGGATAAACTCGCTAGTACCGCTTTTTGGGCCAAAGACTGGTGCAGGATAAACTCGTCAGTAATGCTTTTTGAGCCAAAGACTGGTGCAGGATAAACTCGCGAGTACTGCTTTTTGGGCCAAAGACTGGTGCAGAATAAACTCGTCAGTACTGCTTTTTGGGCCAAAGACTGGTGCAGGATAAACTCGCGAGTACTGCTTTTTGGGCCAAAGACTGGTGCAGGATAAACTCGTCAGTACTGATTTTTGGGCCAAAGACTGGTGCAGGATAAACTCGTCAGTACTGCTTTTTGGGCAAAAGACTGGTGCAGGATAAACTCGTCAGTACTGCTTTTTGGGCCAATGACTGGTGCAGGATAAACTCGTCAGTACTTCTTCTTGGGCCAAAGACTGGTGCAGGATAAACTCGTCAGTACTGCTCTTTGGGCCGAAGACTGGTGCAGGATAAACTCGTCAGTACTGCTTTTTGGGCCAAAGACTGGTGCAGGATTGGACCAAAGACTGGTGCAGGATAAACTCGTGAGTACTGCTTTTTGGGCCAAAGACTTGTGCAGGATAAACTCGTCAGTACTGCTTTTTGAGTAAAACCCACTCCTTGTTCTCGGCTGTGAAATGAAATAAGGCTACAGGAGCTGTGAAATGAAATGAAATAAGGCTACAGGAGCTGTGAAATGAAATGAAATAAGGCTAAAGGAGCTGTGAAATTAAATGAAATAAGGCTAAAGGAGCTGTGAAATGAAATGAAATAAGGCTACAAGAGCTGTGAAATGAAATGAAATAAGGCTATACAGGAGCTCCAGAAACATTTCATTTTTCCCACACAGGTTACTCAGCATTTAAAATTTCACTAGAATTTAGTTGTCAGAGGCGTCCCGAAGCCTTGCTTATCCACTTGAGTCGGTCCTGAGTCTTTCTATGTCTAATGTACTAGCAGAACGATTTCCTGTCTTTCAAAATAGTAACGAGGTCTTCCTTATGCACCCTACGCTTCTTATACTTTGCTTTATTCTGAAGAAATAGCTTTGTTGCTGTAGATTTTTTACAGCGATATCTAGAATAAGTAACTAACTCTATCTTGCAACCTCCGCAACATATTTATAGCTTTTTTTAATCTCATTATTCCACCATGAAACTTTACATAAACTTCTGAGAATCGTATAGATCCATGTGTGACGTATATTCTAAATTAACTATTCCTTTTTATAGTTTCTTTCCCTATGTAAATCTTGAGTTTGTTCTCAGTTATACTTCACACTTAACGTGATATCTTCTCTTTCAAACGAATACTGTTGGCAACATAATTGAGGTAGAATGAAGGTGACGTATGCATTTTTTGAGATAAGAGCTAGAGATAAAAACTACGAGAAAACAGTTGCTCGTGTGGAGTGTGGAGTGTGGTTGATACTGATTTGTTATGTGAAGTGCTATATCTGTGCTGGAGAAATAAAGCCAATTTCCGTAAGTTTGACTTCTGTTTTTAAATGTTTCGCCTGGCCGTTATGGTTTAATTTAAGAACAGCGACAAAGCAACAGTACGAAAAGACTTTACGTTATACATGTTGCTGTCATGTGCGACATTTGTGACTATCACATCACCTCTTGGAGGTAAACCCATCTTCCATATCTTATGCTGAAGTCAAATAAATAAGACAATGAATTTTTTTTATCTCAAGCTACATCAAGGTCTCTGCACTTCACTACATCTTAGTTTGTTTTCACGTGAATTTCTTGGTAATGGCTTTATTAAAACCCTGAAAAGATTTGTTAAAGTCAAAACACGATCCCCAGGGAGTCAAAGTCAGTAGTTTGAGAATACCCGTTAGGTATTTATTTATACTTATAATTAAGTCATTTATCAAATACTAATGAGATGTTACGATCTTTTTATATACTCAAACATCCCGGACTGGGCGTTACAAAACACTAAGTACAAGTGATGAAAATCGTTCTCCAAAATTTATTTCCATTAATTTTCTTCCAAAATAAATTAATGTTATGCGCACCCGTTTTTAATCTTTTTTTAACGTGCGACTGAATAAAGTGAATGCGTCTTTAACCTTTTAACCTATCAAATGTTAGCACTTATGTTATTGTACTTTAGGGTTTCCGTGTTAGAAAAACTTTCAGTCTCTTCCTTGATAATGATATACAGCGCATTTCTCTCTCGCCCACAGAGGCAACTGGAAATAAAACAAATGGAATTCTGCGAGAACGTTATGGGAGTAGGAATGGCTTAATTTCTTCTCCAATGTTCGTTCGGCACCAAACAGGATCTTATCGTACAAATCTCACGGATGTGGGGTTTAGATGTTTCAAGTATTCGCATACACTGCAATTTGATTGCAGCGTTGCTATGTAATTGTAGTTGCATTTAATTCAAATGCAACGAGTGTTGTGTTCCCTGTCTCTGGGCAAGATAAAATTGCAGTTCCCTCAGAGAATTTGTTTTTCTTTCAACTGCATAAAATCCAGTGAGAGACAGGTCCTTCCCACTGCCTCTAGCAAATGAAAGGGTCTTTATTTTCATTCATACACGAGACAAGGATTAATAAAGAAACAAAGATATGAGCGCGTGTGCGTCTGAGAATAGAAACACGGCAAAGCACAGTCTGTTTACGTTGGCATTCCGATGTATTTTCCAGCTATTTTTCAAGCATAAAAAAAAAAAAAAAACCCTTCGTCAGATCGACCCACAAACTGATGCCTGAACACTACCGTACGTGCAGAGCAAGATTAAGGCCAGAGTGGGTCTCTAGGCTAGAGGCTTGCACGGGCCTGAAATGTTTGACCCGACCCGTCCAGATAACGGGTGACTACGAATTCGGTTTGGCCCGGCCCGAACACTGAGACGTTGTCCAACCCGACCAAGATTGATATTTTTTAACCAAAATAATATATTAATTTGGTTTAAAAAGATTATCTACTACCGCGGAGAATGCATCTGTACCACTCGAAACTAAACCCGACTCCGAAAATTTTTCGTTAGAAAGCCCGATTTTCTGTACCCTTCTTCCTTTTTACGATTCAATGAATACGCTTCTGTGGTCATAGATGTTTTCTCCAAGGTAGTAGATAATCTTTTTTAACCAAATTAATCTTATTGTTATTTATTATTTTGCTGAATGCGGCAACAGTCTTTTTTTTTAATGTTTGTCTTGATATGTCCCTCTGAGTACCACGTGAGAAGAGGAAATAACGCAGAATACTGCTCACTCGAGTGACGAAGTCTCTTTTTTCTGTTGTATATTGATAAACACATGGAGATTTTGCTTTGTTCTACAGCGCTCATTTACATATACACTATACTGACAAAAGTCACCCGACACCACTTCAAAAGCAAATGAACGGATCCCCTGCGTTGTTAAGATGCGCGGTACAGCTGCAAACATTATAAAAACAAGCCTGTAGCTGACCGCAATCATATAGCACGCACTGTGAGGTTGAGCGAAAATGTCGCGGCGGGAGAGAACCGACTTTGAGAAAGGAAATATTGTTGGGTGTTATATTAGTGGGTTGTCCATAAGAGAAACAGAGAGGCGTTTAAACATACCCAAGTCAACTGTTTAGGATGTACTGAGTAAGTGGAAGACACATGGTGTGCCTGAAACAGCAAAACGTACCGGCAGACCAAAGACCAAAGAAAATCAGTGATAGAGGACGTCGAAGCCTCAGGAGAGTCGTTACAGCTAATCCACGGAGTAGACCTCAGTGCACAGGTGAGTAAAAATGCTGGAACCTCGGTATGTACAAGTACCATTGGCAGAGAACTTCATTCCATCGGTTAGTGTGGTCGTGCGGCTGCCTATAAGCCTTTCATCTGCACTCGAAATGCTACTCGTCGTTTAGCATGATGTAAAGAACATTTATCATGGACCGTAGATCAATGGAAACGGGTCCTATGGACTGATGAATCCAGATACACGATCCATCAGTCTGATGGCCATGTGTGGGTATGGCGGTAGCCGGGGGAACGCTGTTTACCACAGTGTACTGTTCCTACGGTCAAGTTAGAAGCTGGCAGTGTACTCATGTGGGGGTATTTTTCGTGGTATGGTCCCGACCCATTCGTTATCGTGGACAAACATGTTAACCAGCACGTCTACCTCCATATTCTGGACAATTATGCCCTACCAACTTTGTGGCAATACTATGGAACCGAGCCTTGTTGGTACCAGAAGAATAATGCACCGAGCCATAAAGCGAGGACTGTCACGGCGTGGTTTGACGATAATTCCGTATCGAGTGTGGACTGGCCAGCACAGAGACCTGATCTTAATCCCATAGAGCACCTATGGGATGAATTAGAGCGCCGCATAAGAAGTTTGGAACCAAGGCATACTACTAAGCAAAAGTTAGCGGCAGCATCATGCACTGAATGGAAGCGCACATTTATCGCTGTGTTCCAAAACCTTGTCGGAAACATGTCTCGAAGGGTCAGTGCATGCATTAAGGCCAAAGGTGAACCAACACTGTGCTAATGTACGTCAATAAATGCTATGTTATGTTTCTCTTCTAAGTGTCTGGTGACTTTTGTCAATATAGTGTATATGTGAACTTATTTACTATATGTATATACAGTGGAAACTCCTTCATAGGTCTTTCAGTTGCCAAGCAAAATTAACGCACAATTGAAAGCAAAACGTGTAAACGAAACGGGAAGTTTGCCATTAAGGGCAATTCAGAATCTTTGGATCGGCGAAATTTTGTGTATAAATGAGAAAAACGTATAGTGAGAAACGTATAACCAAGGTTCTATTGTATGTATATCAACTAAAAGGAAAAGGTATTACGTACACCCCGATGAAAATAACGCAAAACTGCAAGACTGTAGCAAATCGCGGTATGCTGGAAAATCGGTTGGGGCTATAAATAGAGTTGGTCGGTAAGCACAGGAATACATTCCGTTAAGTGCCAGCATGGGTCGAGGACGAGACTTTAGTGAGTATGATCGAGGTCAAGTCGTGGGAGCCAGGAAAGCTGGATGTTCAATCAGCGCGATGGCGAAACTGTTAGGAATTCCGCGACAAACCGCAGCAAGTGTGTACCAGGAGTACGTGAAATCCGGCAAACCCGCTAACAGTCGGATGAAATGTGGTCGTAAAAGTGTATTGGATGATCGAGGGCGCCGACGATTGGCCCGCATTGTACAGACGAATCAGAAGGCTTGTTTGCACCAAATCACGACACAGTTTGACGAAGGAGCATCCACAAGCCTATGTTCAAAGACAATTCGTCGACACACAGACCAATCCGGCTGGGGCAGTCGAAGTCACGTGGTGTCCCAATGTTACCGGCCTAGCATGATGCGGCTGCAGTTTTCAAAGGCCCTTAGAAATTGGAGCCTGGATGATAGGAAACGCGTCATATGGTCTGACGAATCCCTTTTCACACTGTATCGCGCCGATGGCAGGCAGCGTGTGTGGCGTAGCTATGCGTTCCACAGGAAGCTATGAACCCCGCATGCCAAGTTGGGGTACTACAGGCGGGTGAAAGTGGTGTAACAGTCTTTCGTCACTGGTTTCAGCTATGTACAGCTCCTAGCCGACCATGTCCACCCTTTCATTAGGTGCCTCTCTCCGAACCGAGTTTCGATCTTTCAACAGGACAAGGTTCCACCCCAACGGTCCCGGATAGCGACCGACTGGCTCCAGGAGCATTGCAGTGAGCTTACCACACTCACATACTCCTTCGCTTACCAGACATCAACCCCATAGAGAATTTATGGGACATATTGGAACGAGCAATTCGTGATCAACCATCCCCATCTACATCTCTGTCTGCTCTACACCAAGCACTCTTAGATTGTTGGTCAGCGACACTTAAGTCTGTGTTTCATAACCTCACTGCGTCCGTACCACGACGTTTGGATGATGTCCTGCGTGCAAAAGGTGGTGCCACACGCTATTAGGTGGGTGTATGTAATAATTTGTTCTTTCAGTGTGTATTATTTTTTTATATAATAATAAAAAAATACACACAGCTTCTCTGTCTTGCCGCCGGACTAGGTACGCTGTTATAAAGTAATTAAGCTAAAGCTAACCTATAGTCGGAGCCGATGAGGCATAGGCGACGGTTTTGACCCCCCCCCCTGACACCCCCCCCGTAGCCAGGACCCAATGACTGCAAATACTAGACGAGATGCTTTTTATAGGTTAAGGGCCGCGGATGGCCTAATGGGCAACTTTTGTGACTGTCACGGAAAGGACCTCAGGTTCGATCCCAGGCAGGTACGAGCGCTCGATCCACTAAATATCCGCCGTGCGTCGGATGGGCACGTTAAGCCGTTGGACCCCGGGTACTGGCCCCCGGTAATAAATAAGGGCGTCTTCCTCCTCCTTTCTACCTCGCTTCCGTGTTACTTTCCTATCGGGCACTCTAGCCCAAATCTCCTAGCTTCCTATTTCTAAGGGTTGTTAAAGACCTAGGGTCAGACACTCTCTTTCTAAAATTCTCTACATATGATGATATGATCATTTTATAGGTTCAGACGCTCACGGTGTCATTAAACTCAGGAATAAAAAAACATTAGTTCTTACATTTTACATTTTATTATTTGAAGTGCAAAGAATGCTTTCATTTTTTTCAGTGAGCAAAAATTTAAGAAAACGTTTTGAGGAACCAACCTTTTATAACAAGATTTTCTAATTCGCATTTAAACATTTTAAAAGTGCTAACAAATTTTGTTCCTAAACGCAAGAACTCTCTGGTGACGGATCACTTTGTCCGTGCTCATTTCGTCCACGTTCACTTGGTCCAGTTCATTTCTCCAACGTTCGCTTTGTTCACTGCTCACTTCGTCCGCTGTTCACTTAGTCCAATGTTCACTTTGTCCACCGTTCACTTTGTCCGCATTCATTTCGTCCTCAGATTGAATGGAATACCGTGGGAATTTTCTGCTTTCATGGAATTTTTGCAGAAGAAAAGATCACCGGACATTGTTTGCACGCGATTCTTTTTCCTGTCTAAGTTTCTCGATTAAAACATAACAATTTTAAATGTTATTTAAAGTAAAACAAGGAACTTAACTTTGAAGAGCTTTTTAACTCTTTTGTGTGGTACAATTTCAATCACTACAGCATGACTCACGTTATGCTCGGAAAAGGACTACAAGGTGGGATTTAAAAAAAAAAGCTGCACTTTTACTTACGCACTAAATATTTACATAACATGTTTATTAATATTTCTCTTTTACTTAGGCACTAAATATTAATTGCTATGCTTCGTACCTAGGCACTTTTGACACTTTTTTCTGCCGATGTCATATTCAAAACGTTTACGCATCAGCTCAAGGTAATCATATTGTGCTTTTACTGAGGCACGGAATATTAATTCACAATCTCTAGGCTTAGGCCATATAAACAGTTTTTATTCTGTCATATTCACAACGTTTATGTATCAAGACAAGGTAATAATAGTGAGCTTTTGCTCTGGCATTAAATATTATTTCATAGGCCCTAGGACTACGCCTTTTTCACAGTTTTTATTCTGTCGATGTCATATTCATACGTTTACAAATCACGTGAAGTTAATAACATTGCGCTTTTACTTAGGTACTCAATATTAGTTCATTGGTCCCAGGCCTAAGCCTTTTGAAAAGTTTTTATTCTACCGATGTCATATTCCTAACGTTTATATAAAAGGTAAAGTCAATAATATTGCGCCCTTTACTTTGGGAACAAATATTAATTAATAAGCCCTAGGCATAGGCGCAAGGCCTATGAGTAAATATTTAATGCCCAAGTGAAAGCGCCTTATCAACCAGAACACTTATTGTGTAAATGTTATGAATATCAGTCTGGTGGATTAAAAACTGTTAAAAATTCCTGGGCCTATGCCTACTATTTAATGTTTTGTGCCCAAGTAAAGTGCAATATTATTAATTTGATTTGATATGTAAACGATATGAACATGACATCGGTAGAATAAAAACTCTAAAAAAGGCCTAGGCCTAGAGCCTATGAAATAATATTTAGTGCCTTAGCAAAAGCGCACTATTATTACCTTGTGTTGATACGTAAACGTTGTGAATATGACATCCGTAAAATCAAAACTGTTTAAATGGCCTAAGCCTAGGGATTGTGAATTAATATTTCGTGCCTCGGTAAAAGCACAATATGATTACCTTGAGTGGATACGTAAACATTTTGAATATGACATCGGCAGGATAAAAACTATCAAAAAGGCCTAGGCATGAGGCATAGCAATTAGTATTTAGTGCCTAAGTAAAAGAGAAATATTAACAACTTGACATGTCATGGAAATATATAGTGCGTAAGTAAAAGTGCAGCTTTTTTTAAAAATCCAACTTTATAGTCCTTTTCCGAACATAGCGGGAGACATGCTGTGGTGTAATTGTACCACACAATAGAGTTAAAAAGCTCTTCAAAGTTCAGTTCCTTGTTTTACTTTAAATAACGATTAAAATCGTTGTTTTAATCGATAAATTTATACAGGAAAAAGAATCGTGTGCAAGCAATGTCCGCTGACCTGTCGTCTGTCTATAACAAAAATCCCATGAAAACAGAAAATTCCCACGGTATTCCATTCATTCTGAGGACGAAATGAACAGTGAACGAAGAGAACAGCTGACGAAGTGAACGGTGGACAAAGTGAACTGGACGAAATGAACACGGACGAAGTGATAGGGAACCGAACTCTCTGAGGTTGGATTGCAACTTTACTTCTGCGTCCTGATATCATAGAAAAATTACAGTTTTAGAAAAAAATAACATTGGGAATAAACATGACGCAATTTTCTGTGAGAAATACTGTGAGATCATTATTCAATAATTTACCATTTGGAATTTCTTTCTGTGTAAAGAACGTTTATGTGTAAGCATGCATAACTCATAGCACGACTAACGTGTTTATCAATGAGGTAGTGTTAGATTTCATCATGTTGTCAGATTATGTTTAAATGTCTAACACAGTTCTGCAATTAAGATAAAAGAAATCAAACTACGTACAGCAAACTCTATGACTCCCCTATTTTCCAAAAGAAATCACTCAAGTAAACGAGCACTGACTTCTTTGAAATTAAACTAAAGGTTTCTTTGAGGCCTCCCAAATCTAAAACAACACGGAGACCACATGGCTGAAATTCAGTCACTGACAGGAAAGAGCACTTGTGACTCAGACAAGACGCTTTTAAAATGGCTTTGCGCATTCCACTTGAATTCAATGGCACTCAACAAGCTTTCTTTCATATCTGCATGCCCTAACACAACACTTCCTTTTCTTTTCTGTTTAATAATAAAACAGCATATTTCTCCTATTACATTTTATCAAATGTTCCACAGCAAAGCACTTATAACGGTCGTTTGTTTCATTGCAATTTCTTCATAAGTTTACAGTTAACAATAATTTTTTGTTGGAATCTTGTTCTCTGAGCCTGAGTAGTTCGCAGTGCGAGACTGGTTGTCTGCAAGTTTTACTTTCTACTTATTCTGTTTTTGTAATTTGCTATTAAATCTGTAGTTAACACTGTGCCAATATTTTTCACCGATGTTTCCGCGACGATGCAAGCATCTATTATGTCGGACTGACACCATGTAGCGAAACAAGCACTTTCTGCCGGTGGTGGGTTCGTTACTACCACGGAGAAACCTCAGGTTCGATCCAGGGCAGGTGCGAACGCTCGAACCACTAAATATTCGCCGTGCGTCAGATGGGCACGTTAAGACGTCGGACCCCGGGTACTTCCCCTTCCCCGGTAATAAATAAGGGCGTCTTCTTCCCCTTTCTACTTCGTTTCCGTGTCACTTTCCTATCGGGCACTCTAGCACAAATCTCCTAGCTTCCTATTTCTGAGGGTTATTTAGGACCTGGGGTCAGACACTCCCTTCCAAAAATCCTTTATATATGATCTGATCTGCCGGTGGTGGGATTCGAACCCTCCTCACTCCGGAGGCAGTTGTTCTCCCAACTAAACTACACCGACGAAGCTTATCACTGCAATTTTATCGTCTTGACATGTGCGTCACCTTGGAGGTAGGTACGTCGTATACGTATACCTCACTCTTTTGAAAAAGGGCTGGAACGGAATCGTAAGTTTCGGAGTCAGCCGGCGAATCATGCTTGAAAGAGCTTACAGAAAAAGGAATTATCGTTATTTCCAGACGATGTGTGAAAGAAGCATCACACATGTTTCGAAACTTACGGTCAGTAGATTCATTTTACTTTCGAGCGTCAATATAGCGAAAAAATCCCTTTCTGCCGGTAATAGGATTCGAGCTCATGTCTCCTCGCTCCGGAGCCAGTTGCTCTAATGAACGAACTACACCGACGGAGCTTATCGCTGCAACTTTGCCGTTCTTGACATGAGCGTCACCTCTGAGGTAGGTACATCACAATCTACTTACACAGGCAGGGAGTATCGAATTTTGAATCAGTACTGGGCTCTTTAACTTCTATCACATACTAGAGCTGGGTTTCCTAACTTGGGGTCCACGCCCCCTACAGCCCACCCCTCGGGGTCCCTGAACTTGGATGAAAAAAAATTACATCTGTATTTTCACTAACCTCTAACCGAAACTTGCAAATTCTCTGCACAAGAATTCCTGACGCAGAAGAAGTGTCGGACTTCTGTGAAGTTAACAGAAATGTTATCGAAGCCTTTATGGAATCAAAGACAAAAATAAGATTTCTAAGATCAAACTGCATAAGAAGAAAATATCAAAACACACAAAACTGTTGATGAAAAAAAGAAGGGAGATAAACATAAATAACTAAAATGTTACTTCCAAAGTGAAATATGTAAAGATACACAAGACAGTGTGAAAAATGATCACTGAAGACATTAGAAAATTAAATTGTGAACTAGCGAAAAGAGCAGCTCAAAATAACCTGCGCCTGAAGGAAGCGAAATGTCATCTCAGTAATAAAAGAAAACTGATTATGTCTCCCAGTAAAGAAGATGTTACTGCGACAACAAATAGAGCCGAAAATTTGACTAAAGATTTCTATACAAGGATATGTGAAAGGGATGATACATTTATTGCTGACATATAGAAATATAAAGGTACCAAAGTTTTCCCAGTCCTACCGGAATAAATTACACATGCAGTTAAGAATAGGAAAAAGAAAGAACTCCAGGAAAAGATGGAATTACTGTGGACAAATTGCAAGAAACCACTGGAGAAAGAGAAAACTTGGTTGGAGAGCATTTATGGGGAAAAATCACGCAATTTTCAAGAGTAACACAGTATTATGCTTTAAAATAAAGGTGTTTAATCAGTGCATCCTTCTAGTTCTCACTTATAGATCAGAGACATGAACATAAACTGAAAAACACATGAAAAGGCTGCAGATAAATGAAAGAAGAATGGAGAGGTACACTCTTGGTATAACCAGTAAAGATAGGAAGAGAAACTCATGGATAAGAAAACTGGCAAGAGTTGATGACATCACGATCGAGATTAAAAAATACAGGTAGGCTCAGTTCTCATTGAGCCGTCCGATTGGAACGTTGGACTACGACTTTCAGCTTGGAGAGATGAAATAAGCAAGTCGAGTGTGGTTTCAAAGCGTTTATTTAATTTTTTATAGCCAACACAGGTCTATGATATGAAAAGTAGCTTACATAATTTTTACAAATAATGATGGATACATTGCAAACACAAAGCAGATCGATACGTGAATAACCCAACGTGGTGCTCTGTCTTCTTTTGGCTTGTTACATTTCTCATCACTGCCTCTCGTTTTGATTTTCTCCACTGATGCTTGCGTTCATTCTGCGAATTACGTGGCATTGTCGAAAATGTTAACACGTTCACACGAAAACATTTTTTTTAATTCAGTTTAAACCACTGCGATATGTTCTTTTTATATTTGAATTGATCTCGCCGAGAACTTTAAAACGATACCACGTACAGTCGTTTTCCACTCACGGTTGTCCAGATAATCCCCGATATTATCAAAAGTACCACCGGTTCACAAGAAAAAAATTTTTTAAATGTTCAGTTCAAACCATTGCGGAATATTCTTCGTACACTGAAGAGCAATTGAATTAGAGATATCTGTCTAGTAACGTGTAGCACCATCTTTCGCCCTGATGACGGCGGCGATTCGTCTCGGCATGGACTCGCTTGTTCAGGGGTCGTGGATCCGTATGGCTTCTCAACACCGGAAGCGTTGAGAAGCCATTCGGATCCACGACCCCTGAACAAGCTCCCATAGTTCACGAAGATTTGATGGAGGTGGTCTGAGCCTCGAACATCTATCTCGATGGCATCCCAGATGTACTCGATGGAATTGAGGTCAGGTGACCTAGCTGGCCAAGGAAGAGAGGTCACGTCGGTGGAGTGTTCATCAAACCATTCGGATGCAATTCGGGAGCGATGGCACGGCGCATTGTCTTGTTGCAGCATGAGGTCCCCAGTGGGATGTTGAACAAACGGGAGCAAATAGTCGTCCAGGATATCCCAGTAACGTAGACCTGTGAGGGACGATGTCGCACGTACCAGGGGTCCCATTTCAGTCCAAGTAAACAGTTCCCAGACGAGAATGCCACCCCCACCAGCTTGAAGAGTACTCTGCTGGCAAAAAGGATCCATCGCTTCATGTGGTTTGCGCCGTACTCGTATCCTGCCATCCGCATGTACCAACGTGAATTTCGACTAATCAGTCCAGGCAACATTTTCCCACATGTCTAGGGTCCAGTGGCGATGTTCCGGCGCCCATACTAATCTTTGCTCCCTGTGACGTGCGGTCAGCAGCGGTACCCTCGTGGGACGATGGCTTCTAAAATCCACAGCGAAGAGATGGTTCTGGATAGTGTGGCTGCTTACACGTTTTGTGCACCAGCGTTAAATTGCCGAGTGATTTCTTGCACTGTGGCCCGTCTATCCGCTGTTACAATGCGAGCTAGTCGATGATGACCCCGCTCATCCACACACTGTTGTCCACGTCAGTTGGCCCTTGCAGGGATGGTTTTACCGGATTCGATGTACTCATGGTGCACCCGTGACGCAGTGGCCCGTGAAAATCCCAGTGCCTGCACGACTTCCGAGATGGAGTGACCCATTCGTCGGCCCCGACAATTTGCGCACGATCAAATGCGCTTAGATCCTTCGTCTTACCCATACTACATCCGACTCTTACTGATTCTCGTCGCATCACTCCTTATATTGTCGGATCGCTGCACACGTCAGGTCGTTTCCGTTTACAGGGCCGCCCACAGCGCCACATTTGTATAACGCCAGCTGTTTCTAATTCAATTGCTCTTCAGTGTATGTTTGAATAGATCTCGTCGAAAGCTTTAAAGCCGTACCACGCAAAGTCGCTTTGCGCTCACGGTTGCTGAGATAGACTGAGTCAAACGCGGCGGCACACCCAGAAATATTGACTCATCTCCTCCGCGCACAGGGAGCAAAGGAAGCCTTGCACGCACGATGTATTGCGCAGTACGCGAATTGCATTTCGTGCTCTTTACGAATATGCTAACACGATTAGTGTGCGCCATGTATTTTTAACGTTATAATGCTTTAAATTGGGACCTATTTTTTTCACAGGCCCCATACTATTTGCGGAGCTAGACAGTTCTCCGTCAAAAAAAAAAAAAAAAACATGAAAGGGCAAATAAATTTGAAAAATTATTTTTGCACCAAGAAGCTGGAATTTTGACTCAAAATTTCTACGCATTTCCTGTTTTTTACGAATTGCAGTTTTTCTGTTAAAGATGGCTTAAATGTCCATGTCTGCGTGGTGGATGAAAATATGCATTTTCGTTTGCAACGATGTCTTCGCTTCTTCTATTCCACATCTTTTTTTCAAGGAGTTTAGTTAGAAAAAAGAATGGGGGGGGGGGCAGGGATTAGCGACCACCACGAGCAACCTTTAGGGCTATCAGCAGTCGATCATCCCTAATTTGGGGTCAATCGTTTCAGGGAAGTAAAAGAGCAATCGCCGTAAGATAAACATACCACCCCATCCTCGGAAAGCGCCTCTGACCACTCGACCACCCGCTGGGGAGAAATTCCTTAGCATTATGTAGTTTTTACTGCAATCGGTACTCCCTAAATGCTTTCCCACTTCTGTATTCGTCTAGACGGCACAATTGCATTTCTCACGATATCTCTGCTCCTTAAAGTTGCAATGACAAAATTATTGTTGTTACGGAAACCCGATACGATGTTCAAGTTACCTTAATTATATTTCGGTTTTTCTTATTAAAAATGTTCCAACCAATGAACGGAAATATTTAGTATTTTTATTGAGCGCGATCGCCGGAAACATTCTTTGCTATAGCCGGCAGCTGCGTTCATAATCAAGATTTTCCTTTCATTTGCCAAATTTTCTTGCTCTGTCGAAAAAAAAATTTTTGTCATATAAATAAGGTTTTTTTTTTTTTTTTGCCATATCTCGCGACTCTGTGCTGTTAAATGATCAACCAGAAAATTTTTATTTAATCTCCGATCGCTTTAACAAGACCAGGATTTTCCGTTTTTTCCAGTTAAAAATCTTCCACTTTGTAGAATGAATGAACCTATACTTGCAATTAATGATAAGGAACTATACACCAACAATACTAAAAATGGTATAACTACACTAGGAACCAGAATTTCTTGGCGGAGAGTAGAAATCCAAGTTTCCAAGCTTTCGCACATTCTCAACGAAGGTAGACAGCTAACTGCAAACTGTGTAATAGAACACTTCAACAGTTAGCTGTCTACCTTCCTTGAAAAAGCGATCTGTTTGATGTGCGGAAGCTTGTAAACTTTGATTTCTACTCTACTCCAAGAAATTCGGATTCCTAGTAAAGTTATACTATTTTTTCATATACTTGCATTTAGCCACAATATCTCGCTTTCAGCTAGACCAGCCTGAAAAGGTAATTTTTTTTACATGAAACGGCTGTAGCAAGTGCAATCATCACTTGTTTTACCGATTTTTAGCGTTCAAAATCTCGCAGTTGCGTTGTGTTAATGTATAAGTTGTTTTTTAGTAAAATTTAATGCCTGGATAAATGTGAAAGAAAGGAAAGTTTAGATTTGTTTTCTATTTCTCGTAATATCGGATTTAACATAAAATTGCTTGAACTAGCCATAGAATTCCAACTTTCAGACTTTTTGTCAAAAAGTGTGCTACTTACACTCAAAGGATTTGTTGGCCATGTGTTATACATAAAACGACATACTTTCACGTTTTTCATTTATTTATTTTTTTACAAACTACGTTTTGGTGCTTACACCAGAAAACGTATTCTGTGATGGTCGTTGTCTTGTGTGTGTGTATGTGTGTGGGTGTGTGGAACTCCCCAAAGAATATGCACGGTTGGAATATACTGTAGAAACAATCCCGAAGAAGCTTCTTTCGGAAAAACATATCTTTCCAAAGCTGCAGGTCGAAGATAACCTCGTTAGAGGATACGGTATTTCAAGTCGTTTTTCTCGGAAGATAAAAAAAGAAGTTATCAAATCCTAAGCTTTTTGTCCTTCACTGAGACCGTGACTTTAGGAAACAAAGGACTAATCTTCCGAATGTTGTAGTGGCAGACTCTTGAGACTGGCGAGTATGGTTGCGGTTTCATGGCCATCATCATGGCTGCTGTCGTGAAGTGCCTCCGTTACTTAAGTGGATGTGGGGGAGATGCTTCTTGGCTCATCTTTACCGTCCCCAAGTTCAGTCATCTTTTTCAAGTGGCAAAAGTCTGTCCAGCAAAGATGGCATTATTCACATGTAACACAATTTTTTTCTCTGAAAAATATTTTGACGAATTTTGCTTTTTGCTCAGTAAACGGATGATGTCATCAGTTTTCTTATGTACTATAACGACGCTGTAATACTTTACAACACGACATATTTTGCCAGAAACTTCGGGCTTTTAATTTACTTTACCACTTCTAGGTAGTCTCTTTCTCTTATCGCCAAATTCACAATTTTAAGTGAACCAGTGCAAAACATATCACCGGCGTGAAGCAGTTGGCTAATCTCCAGCCACGCGTCTTTGTGATTGGCGACTGTTCACTGTTCTAAATATGTGGTGCGAATTCACGGAAAATTTCTGAAAATAACGTGCAGCAAAGTTGCCGGTAGGTGTCCGTGTGTTTCAGAAATTTCCGTTTTTAAAAGTGCCCGTTTATTTTAACTTCCGTATTTACACAGATTTTCCGAAGTCAGAAATTCCGTTTATTTCACAAAAAATCCATTTCCGGTTTTTTTTCGTATTTAAACTGAAATTCCGCAAAACCGACCACCCTGCATCTTTCAGCCCATTCCTCAAATAATCCTTCCGCTCCAGTCAGGAATGAATCCGCGCCGCTTGGTCTGGTTGAACAGGTAACGCACGCCTTTAACCACTGACCCACAGACTCGGAAATTCAAATTTCGTACAACGTAAAACAAATTGTGCGGCAATGATTTTTTTTTCATTAATACCAGTGATTTAGTCATTTTATTTTCTGTTGGAGCTTATTATTTTTTTAAATAGGTTTTAATAATTTGTTTTTCTGTAGGAGTACTTTTCACAATAATCCTGATTTTTTTAAGCAACAAAATGCTTTGCAACTTGATTTTTTTAAACTGACAATGATTTTCAGATATCTTTAAAAAAGGTGAAATGTACTTTTTTATAGTATTATTTCACAGAAAAAAAAACCCCTCCTAAATATAAAATTTATTCTTGATAGCTATAATGGCTTTTGTCTTAAGTTGTCCAAAGATTGATACATAGACATCGTATAAACCATCTGTACAATAAGTTAAGTACCCGATTTTTTACAGTAACGTAATACGAGTACAAATAATTTATAGCTGGTGCACAAAATAGGGGGAGGACCAGAAATATCCTGTGTCACAATAAACAAAATTCATGCGATATGCTATCCACAATATCCGATCTCCCTAAGGAACTTCAATATCAGATTTTTAGACAGACGATTGAAATTTAAAAGTTAATCCAACCTCCAGTATTCTCACCAATCGCTCCTATTACCGTTAATTTCTCGTCATACGGATACGGAAAAAGTGAGAATGGAGTTTTTCCG
Source organism: Macrothele yani (assembly GCA_039090855.1). Classification (NCBI taxonomy): domain Eukaryota; kingdom Metazoa; phylum Arthropoda; class Arachnida; order Araneae; family Macrothelidae; genus Macrothele; species Macrothele yani. Next base: position 91,935,553 of record CM076998.1, read on the forward strand.
TTAATATAAGAAAGGAATTGCGAAAAGGATTTTGAAAATTCCGAATTTTCCGTTAACACATCTTTAAAACGGTAATTTACCGTCAATATAAGAAAGAAACTGCGGAAAGGTTACTGAAAATTCAGAATTTTCCCGTGGTATGAAAAATCCGTGAAATCCAGGTTTCTTTACGAAATTTCACGGAAACGATTGTATCAGAAATATGCTTCGTTAATTCACGAAAGTAATGACGGAAAGTGGCAAGTGAATTTCAGAAATATTTTTTTACATTGTACCCAGCTGGATCTTTCAGGTAGTTCGGACGACTTTTGAACTCCTATTGATAGCTCAGGCAATATATGTAATATCGTATCAGTTTGTACTCTGAAGAAATCGATCCCCCCCCTTCCCCCTTTCGAAGTCAGACAGTCGAGAGCCGGACGGCATGCTTATCTCTTTAAAACTAACACTTTCAACAAGTTATTTCGTTAATTCTGTCTTCGGTCTGTTGGTACGAGTCACTAACACCTGTTTCTCCCAAAGAGCACCCGTATCGCTAGGCATTCAACTGAGCAGGGCCATAATTGTTTGCTTTTTTTAAAGCCTGATTTTACTGATCAGCTTTCGCCACGCATGTGGAGAGTACCTTGATGGATACCAATGAGTGCGTTTCGAATTTCCATATGACAGTGGCGAATATAACACAGCAATCGTCCTTCACGCCTATTTATTACTTGTCAAAATTATGAAGGGCCATAATTATTTCGTCTACTGTAGTACGCGTGTAACTAAATTTGCGCGTATCGGTGAAGGTAAAATACGCAGTGACAGTGGAATACTTTAAGGTGGAGCTTTTTAAAAATATTTGGTTGCGTACGCACATACACGCTCACTCACACATCAAGGTCTTATATTCAAGTGATGTTAATATCAAACTAATGTTTCGATACTTTAAAATAAGATTGTGTCACATATACAGGGTGATTCAAAAGTTTGGTGCAACAGTAAAATGCGATTAAAAAAAAAAAAAAGATCTATGAGTCGTAGAGACGTTTGCAGATTAATATTCACCGAGGAACGGGATTTTGTATGGCACCAAGAAAAAAATAATTCAAAATATCGACAATAGAGGTGCTGCTGCAGAAAAAATAACGAGAGGTGAGAATTGTGAAATGAGATCTACGTTAAATTAGTGAACCTTACTCTATTTTAGCATGATCTACAGATGCAAGTGCTCAATGTGTCCACCACCACATTCCAGTACTGCGTGCAGTTGTGGTAATACGCTTGATACGGCACTGAACAACGTGTCAACGGGAATGGCTGACACCTCCTGCCGTATGGTGTCTGTCGGTGAAGGTAAGGTCTGGGGATTACCTGTATAGACACGGGATTTCAAGTAGCTCCACAACCAGAAATCAGTGGGTGTGGGATCTGGAGATCTAGCAGGACATTCGTGTGCACTATGCCCTCTCAATAGACGATCGGCGCTAAGCGCGCACGCCTGATTTCACGATATATATGCAAATTATTAGCTTAATAAAACCGCGTGGTTTTGTAATCAGAATGACAGCCCGAAACTTAATTATTTTCGTACACTGAAAATGTGACTGCATTTCTCCGTAATGGTTTTTATGTCTCCCCCTAACGTTGCTTTGTGCGAGTAATGCGCAAACGTCACTTAAGGGGTATTCTCTGCAACAGCGCCCTCTATTGTCGAGATTTTGAACTATTTTTTTCTCGATGACATACAAAATCCCGTAACTCGGTGAATATTAATCTACAAAGCGCATGTCTCTCCGACCCATAGATCTTATTTAAGCGCATTTTACTTTTCCACAGAACTTTTGAATCACCCTGTATTTGTCAAGTTTTATTATTTTCATTTTTAGCTTAAAATCACTTTGCATGACATGCAGCTGGAGTTGTTAAGAATGGTTGTCGTCGTTTCTAAATGCGACTGGATTCTTTGAATTAGCTCATAGACGCTCGACTTCCAAGAGTAAAGTATTACACAGTGTTTGTCATATTCATGTGATGTCATATCCAATGCGCAGAAAACTTATAAACACACTGTAAAAAATAAGTGATGTGAATTCACGGAAAATTCCTGAAAATAACATGCGGCAAAGTTGCCGGGAGGTGTCCTTCTGTTAATGAAATACCCGTTTTCAAAAAGTTCTCTTTTCTTCTAATTTCCGTATTTTGACAGACTTTCTGTTGTCAGTAATTCCTATTATTTCAGAACGTACGTTTGTGTTTTTTTTTAACATTTATCCAGAAATTTCGAAAAATCTTAAATTTCCACATATTCAGATCCTTTCCGTTTGGGAGCGGTGGGGATCGAACCAGCCTTATTTGGCTTTGTCTTCATCTGAAGACGCGCGTGCTGTCCGTTGGGCCAAAAAGCCACGTGAAGCGCCGTCACGTATCAGGTTGAACTCTAATCGCACAATGATGAAATGCTTTTTGCTATTAATACGGGTAAATTAGTAATTTTATTTTCTACGACATAAATCAAGCTGTTCTTCCCTGTAACGTAACCTCAGAAATTTGAAAATTTTATCGTCCCGGAACAGGAATCGAACCCGCATCTCCCGATTTGCGCTCGAGAATGCTAATCATTACACCACTCAGGACAATGAAATGCAAACAACTGAGGCTTATGTGAGGCGTCAGACTTTCACAACACTAGTCGAAACAAACGTATCCCATCGTAGCGCTAAGTAATATCACCAGCAAATGAGTAAATATCAAGTTGAAAACACATAGAATAGTTAATACAGACAACATAAATCAAGTTGTTCTCCCATGTAACTTAACCACAGAAATTTGAAATTTTTATCGTCCTGGAACAGGGATCGAATCCGCATCTGCCGATTTGTGCTCGAGTATAATGATACGATGGGACACGTTTGATTCGCCTAGTGCTGTTAAAGTCTGACGTCTCAGATAAGCCTCAGTTTAGATTTTATTGTCCTGTGTGGTGTACTGGTTAGCATACTCGAACGCAAATCGAGGGATGCGGGATCGATTCCCGTTCCAGAGCGATGAAATTTTTCAAATTTCTGCGGTTATGTTACATGGAAGAACAGCTTGGTTTTTATGCCCGTATTAATTATTCTACGTGTTTTCAACTTGAATTTTATTTTCTGTTGGTGAACATTATTTTTCTTAGTAGGTTCGTAATTTTTTACGCTTTCCAACCGTAAGTAGAAGAAGCGTATATGCTCCAGCTTTGTCCGTCTGTCCGTCCGCAGGATAACTCACGTAGAATTGGTTCGATTTTAATGAAATTTTACTATGTGGTAGGGGACCACCTGGGAAAAAACCCTACTGAAAATGGACGAAATGGGGTAAAAGGTCGTGACACAGGAGCGGGATCCATTCCATTCCCTTATACGTCATAACTTAACTAAAAATGCTTCTATTGCGACAAAACTTTAGTATGTTGTTCCGGAGGTACACTGAACCGGTTCTGTTGTCTATCATCGAAATGGGGTCAAAGGTCAGGACACAGGAGTGAGATTTATTCCACAGCCATTACCCTCATAACGTGAGTAATAACTTGAGTAATTACTTCTGGTATGTTGGAAAGCGTATCATAATCAATGCATTGCATGACTTTACTAACTTTTTTTTTCTTTTGGAGGATATTACAAATTACGTAGTTTTGTCTCATTGTGATTTTTCAAAGAAAATGCTTTGAAAATTGAGATATTTTTTTAATCTCACAGTGACTTTCATTTATCTTAAGAAAAATTGCAGTTTTATAGTACGATTTAACAAAACTCTTAAATATAAAATTTTCTCTTGGTAGCTATAATAACTTTTGTCTTAAGAGACCCACAGACTGATACATAGGCATCGTAAAATTATTCTATGTGTTTTCAACTTGAATGTGTGTCCCATAATAGAAGCATTCCAAGCCGAATAGAATTTTTCGAACGGATTTTTAGAAGAGGACATAATGAAAGAAAAATAATATGCATTTATTCTCCTAGCTGAAAAACTGCACTTCTTTCAAATTCACCATGTGCACAGGAGAAGCGCAAGTGGGAATATTTTCTGGGGAAAACTATGATATCCAGGAAATTTATATGAAAAGTATGTCAATAATTTGCATGCCATATCGAAATGTTATTGATATCTTTGCGGAAAAGGAATTTTCGCACCAATTTGTATCAACAGATATTTCATGGGTATCATCAAAATACGAGTATCAACAGTGAGCGAATTGAAGTACAGAAATTAACGAAGCAATTTATAATTTAAAATGACGAAATAATAAAATTTATAAGGAATAATTTAATAAAAATAATGAAAAAACTTTATCATAAACATATATACCGTAAAAGCTTTTTGCCGGTGATAGCATTCGAGTAAACGTCTCCCCACTCCGGAGCCTGTTATTCTCCTGACTGAATTACACGGACTTAGGCTTAGTGCTAAAATTTGCCGTTTTTGACACTTGAGTCACCTCAGTGGGGCGTCACACACACTGTACAGAGTGTTTCAAAAAGAATGACCCGATCTCAAAGTAGTATATTTAATAAGGCAAATGTGGGATAGTTACAAAACAAAGAGCCAAGTATGAAGGAAGGTCTGAAGTTTCACTCACCACAATTACAAATGTTCAATGTGCCATCCACCTGCTGCACGGACAACATCAAGCCGATAGCTGAATTCATCACAAACGCGTCGGAGAGTGTCTTCAGTCACAGAATTTACCGCGGCCGTGATTCTCGTTCGGAGCTCATCCAAGTCAGCAGGTAAAGGGGAACATAAGCACGGTCTTTTACGTATCCCCATAAAAAAGTCACATGGTGTGATGTCTGGAGATCTCGGAGGCCAAGCGTGTAGTGCCAAGTCATAGGGCCCCCTGCGTCCAATCCAAAGCTGAGGCAATGTGTCGTTTAGAAACCGACGAAATTGGAGGTTCCAATGTGGCGGTACGTCGTCCTGCTGCAAAATGTAATCTTCATAGCCGTCCTGCAGCTGTGGAAGTAGCCAGTCCTTCAGCATTGCAAGTTGCAAGATAGGAGTTGCCCGTAACCGTTTTGTCCGCAAAAACGAAAGGGCCATAAACGTTTCTAACAGAAACCGCGCAAAAACATTCAGTTTTGGTGAATCACGTTCATGTTGGAGAGTTTCATGTGGATTCTCCAGTCCCCATATGCGAACATTGTGGCGCGAAACTTTCCCGCTTACATGAAAGTTTGCTTCATCGCTAAACATCAACCTTTGTATGACGGTGTCATCCTCCATGTCCTCTAACAGAGCTGCACAAAAATGTTTTCGTTGTGTTTTGTCACCTTCACGAATAGCTTGCACCAGTTGCAATCTGTACGACTTCAGCAGCAAACGTCGTCGTAAAACACGCTAAACAGTCAATGAGGGATGGCAAGTTCGCGGCTCGCACGACGAGTAGACTTTCGTGGGCTTCGCTGAAACGCCTCGTGAATTTGTTGCACATTCGTCGCTGAGGGGTTGGTCGTCCAGGACTCTTTCCCTTACATAAACACCCTGTTTCTTCAAATTGTCGATACCAACGACGAATGTTTTTGCCTACTGGTGGAGCACTGCCGTAACGCCGTTTAAACGCACGCTGCGCCGTAATCACGGACTTGGTCTTGCTAAATTCGAGCACACAAAACGCCTTCTGTTGCCTCGATGCCACCTTCTCACTCACTAAGCGTAGCGGCTGTTTGGACGCTCGTGCTGCAGTCTAGCGGTAGTCATAACAATCTCTGGGCCACGCCTGTAGACATGATACGAGTTGCATTCATCGGTGGTTCGTGGTTGCCGAGATATCCACTTCTCAAATCGGGACATTCTTTATGAAACACCCATTGACAAAGGTCACCCGACACCTAGAAGAGAAACACAACATATCATTTATTGAAATACGTCAGTACGGTGTCGGTCCACCTTTGGCTTTAATGCATGCACTGACACTTCCACAAGATTTCGACAAGGTTTTGGAACACAGCGATAGGTATGCGCTTCTATTCAGTACGTAATGCTGCCATTAACTGTTGCTTAGTAGTAGGCCTTGGTTCCCAACTTCTTATGCGGCTCTCTAATTCATCCCATAGGTGCTCTAAGGGATTAAGATCAGGACTCTCTGCTGGCCAGTCCACACAGGATATGGAATTATCGTCAAACCACGCCGTAATAGTCCTTGCTTTAAGGCTCGGTGCATTATCCTGCTGTATTCCATAGTATTGCCACAGAGTTGGTAGAGCGTAATTGTCCAGAATATTCAGGTAGACGTGCTAGTTAACTGGTTAGTCCACGATAACCAATGGGCCGGGACCATACCACGGAAAACATTCCCACACGAGTACACTGCCAGCTCCAAACCTGACCGTTGGAACAGTACACTGTGGTAAATAGCGTTCCCTCGGCTGCCGCCATACTTACACGAGGGCATCAGACTGATGGATCGTGTATCTGGATTCATCAGACCATAGGACGCGTTTCCATTGATTTACGGTCCACGATAAATGTTCTTTACACCATCCTAAACTACGAGTAGCATTCCGAGTGGAGATGGAAGGCTTATGAGCAGCCGCACAACCACGGTAACTTATGGAATGAAGTTCTCTGCGAATGGTACATGTACATACCGAGGTTCTGGCATTTTTACTCACCTGTACACTGAGGTCTTGTGCAGTACTCTGTCGATTAGCTGTAACGACTCTCCTGAGGCTTCGATGTCCTCTATCACTGATTTTCTTTGGTCTGCTGGTACGTTTTGCTGCTTCAGGCACGCCATGTGTCTTCCACTTATTCAGTACATCCAAAACAGGTGACTTGGGTATGTTTAAACGCCTCTCGGTTTCTTTTATGGACAACCCTCTAATATAACACCGAACAGTCTTTCCGTCCTCAAAGTCGGTTCTCTTCCGCCGCGACATTTTAACTCAACCTCACAGTGCGATATGATCGGGGTCATCTGCAGGCTTGTTTTTATACCGTCTGCAGCTGTACCGCGCATCTTAACAATGGAGCGAATCCGTTCATTTACTTTTGAACTGATGTCCGGTGACTTGTCAATATAGTGTATATCGTCCTCCTTTGTGAAAGGCGGAAGCACGAATACGCATCTTTCGAGTCCGCCGTAAACCATGCTCGAAGGAACTCTCTGTAGTAGAAAGAATTCTGATTATTTCCGACGACGTGTGGAAGAAACATCACGCATTTTCCGAAGCGTTGAAGAGGGAATTCTCATTAATTCCAGACGATGTGTGGAAGGAATGTTACACATTATTCTCCAACTCAGGGCCAGGAGATTCATTTTCTACGTTCGCGAGTCAATATAGCGTAAACTGCCTTTTTCTTCCCGTGATGGAATTTGAGTCCACACCTTTTTTTCTCCGGAGTCAGATTTTCAACCACTTGAATTACACCGACGGAGGCTCATCGCTACAACTTGCCTTTTTGATATGTGTGTCACCTCTGAGGTACTTACGTCACACATACGTAATTATAATATAAAGGCAATACATTGAAGAAATGCGTCTCTTCTGTATGGGATATCTCCTATCTGAATGACTATTGGCGACTGCGTTTTATTTTTATTGTTCTGGTAGTGTATGTTTCATTGAATGCTCAGTTACTTTCCGAAAAGAGGGAATGCTGTTCATGGACCTGATCACTTTACCGGACGAATTTTAATGCCGAGCGGCCGGTAAGGGAAAATCCTAAAATCCTGTCATTCTATCCAACCGTAGGGAGTTAGACCGTATAGATTTAGAACAGCTAGGAATAGAGGGTCATACTCTAGAAGGTTAGACCCTAGTTGCTTAGAACAGCTAGGGTCATACTCTAGGGGTTAGACCCTAGTGGGTTAGAACAGCTAGGGATAGGCGTCTTACTATCAGGTATGGGTTCTTGGGGGTACACGGTAAAACTTTTGGGGGTACGCCGTGAGAGATGCGCAAGGGGAATAGAGAGACAGCTAGATTTCTTTTTCAGACGCGCATACGCCACGGATCGAGAGGTCATAGGTTATGTGGTCTAATAGTGTCACATCGCTGAGCGTCACATCAAAGGCGCCGTTAATGGTGTTTTGACAGTTGTGTGATGTAAAGCTAGCCGACAAAGGACTCACTTTTCCAACATTCCCTACCCCAGAGCCGACTTACCCGAATAGCTTATCGCCAGCCCAGTCAAAACATCCATTTTAAGTGAGTGAATGTGCCTTCTTATTGCTCTATGTATTTGTTGTGATTAATTTCACTTGCTTTGCTTAAACTTATTTTTAGTCTTCAGTTTACTGTGAAGTTAAATGAACGCGTTCTTACAATTCCTTGAAACATGGATAAATGGATAATTAAGAAGAAAGGTAACGTGGAGCCGGAGCCGATTGCGTCTACATCTACGACTACGTCATCATCCCATGTGAGTAAAGAGGTGGATTCAGCAGTAACTAAAAGAACATCAAATGATAAACAATCAAGTAATAAAAACATTAAAAAACGTAAATATCATGAATCATATTTACAATTTGGCTTTACATGGACAGGAAATTTAGTTTAATCAAGTCCTGACAAAATCCTATGAACAGTCTCTTTTACGGCGACACTTTGTAACAAAACTTGAGCATTTAAAAAATAAGTCCTTAAATTATTTTGAACGTCTTTCGGAAGACTTGAGTAGTAGAAAAACTGTAATTAAACATTTTCCGGTGTAGAAGAAAATGAAAAAATACACTTAAAGCGTCTTACAAAGTAAACCTTCAAATTGCCAAAGCCGGAAAGGCTCACATAATAGGCGAGTCACTCATTCTTCAAGCAGCGGAAGAAATAGCTTCTTGCATGTTTGGTCAAAAAGAGCCAAACCTTGTCAGAACCGTTTCTTTGACAAACGACACAATTTCCAGGAGAATTAAGGATATGGCTTGTAATATTAAGGACCAACTCATTCAAGCTATTCAATGTAGCCTGTGGTTTGTCATACAAGTGGATGAGTCGACAGGTTAGCTCAATTAACTTGCTTTTGAGCGAAAAAAATCCAGGATGCAATATTTGAAGATATTTTATTTTGTAAGCCCTCAAAACTTCAATACGGGTGAGAACATTTTTAATATGATTGATTCATTTTTTGCGTAAAACAATCTTCAATGGAAAAATTGTATTTCTGTGTGTACTGACGGAGCAAAAGCACTGAGTGGTTATAAGACAGGACTAGCAGGTCGCATGAAACAAGTTGCACCATAATGTAAGTTCACTCATGGTTGTCTTCACCGTGAAGAGAGGAAATTATCTTTGCCATTTATTTGAAGTCCACAACGAAGTACGCCTTCTTTTCAAGGACCACGACTTTCAACTTTCTTTGAGAATACAAGACTTAGAATGGCTTCTACGGTTAGCATATTTAGCTGATATTTTTGAAAAAATGAATGTTTGGAACTTATCATTGCAAGGATGTGTTCTATTGTGAGAAGGAAACAGAGGCCATGATACAAAAAAATTTCTCTCTGGAAAAACTGAATTTAAAAACACAACTGTGAACATTTTTAGCGACTAGATTCATTTCTTATAGAAAATGAGCTACCGACTGCAAATTTTGAAGACATCAGACAACAAATAATCGTTCACTCAAGCCTCTTACAATTCATATAATGCAGTCTTTTCCACCCCCTGATGAAACGCCAGAATGGATTCGAGACCCCTTCACATTTGATTTGGAAAAATGTAAACTTCCATTGTCCAATAAAGAAGAGTTGACTGAGATATCTTGTGATAATAGTTTAAAAAGCATTCATTCCAAAAAGCCACTGATTAGTTTTTGGATTGTAGTGGAGAAGGAATATCCGACTTTGTCAAAAATTGCAGTCAAATATTTTTTACCTTTCACAACAACTTTTTTATGTGAAACTGGTTTTTCATCTTTAACTGCTTTAAAAATGAAATATAGGAACAAGCTGGATGTTGAAGATGACTTGCGACTTTTCCTTACCAAGATAACCCCAACCATTGATGAGCTGTGGGTAAACAAGCGCAACTATCTCACTGATTACCCAGTAAAATGTTTATAATTTCATAAGATTTATTAAATTGTTTATATACACTCTTTGTGTTTATCAATATATGTAATTTATGAATACAAAATTAAATGTATATATGTATATGTTTTATTTTATTCTCATTGTTATACTATATCTATAGTTTTATCTGCTTATACAAGGGATACGCCAGTTATATACACATTTCCAGGGAGTAATCCACTGCTCTAAGGGATTAAACCCTAGTGGCTTAGAATATCTAGGGATATGGGGTCAGACTCTAGGGGGTAGACCCTAGTATGTTACAACTGCTAGGAGTAGGGGTCATACTCTACTAAGGGTTACACACTAGTGTGGTACGGTTAGGCCCTAGTATAGTATGGTTAGACCCTAGTGTGGTACGGTTAGGCCCTAGTGTAGTATGGTTAGACCCTAGAACAGCTAGGAATAGAGGGTCATACTCTAGAGGGTTGGACCTTACTTGATTAGAACAGCTAGGAATATGAGGCCACACTCTAGGAGGTTAGAACTTAGTTGGAACAGATAGGGTAGGGAGTTGCATCTGGGTTAGAACACTTAGGGTAGAGATTATACCTTAGGGGGCTATAGTAGCCTCGATCCTGTTTAGTCTGCTTCACAAGGTAAAGTTTATCCCACTTTTTATTTGAATGGGATATATGGGCGGTGAAAAAAGCCCTGTGTCGTCTGTGTTCCAGGTCATGTTGCAGATAGAAAGTCTGACAATGTGGGAGAGTATAACGTCTTCAGTTTCGTCTTAGGAACTCCCAGTGGAGAAAAAAACCGACACGAATTAAAGCCAGAGAAGCAGGAGATAACAAAATAGCACTGCTAATTCGAATCCTAAAAAAAAAAAAAAAAGAAACCCTCTGGGCTCTGGAGGGCGTTTTAACCCTAACCCTTAAACCCGCATCCGGGTTGCGTCTTTTTTTTTTTTAAATAGTAAATGGAACACTGTGTAAAAGGAATTTGGTTTTTATCTCAAGTGGGTGAGATGTAGCAGAGTAGTTACCTTGAATAATAAATACACAGTTGACGTGGATTAGGAACATTTGGTTTATAAGTGCTAAATTTTTATTAAGAAGCTTTTTGTTAGATGTTAAGTCAGCCAAGGGTAATTGCTCTTGGATGTTCCTGGAAATAAGATGATTCAAATAGAGAACAGGAAATTTCACCTTCCAGTATACAGGTGCATATTTAATTCACTGTATTTTTGGTCTGATTAAATCCAGTTCCTTTATAGGTGTTCCGTTGTTATTTATTTTAATTTCTTCATCACAAGGCTTGTCTTTCAAATTCGTACCTCGTTTCTTTTGTGTCGACATAGTTCATTCTATTCTGAACGGAATAACATTATTATTAAAATGACAATATTGTCACTCTCATAGAAGAATGGCAGAATTAAGGGTCCATCATTATTGTTTAAAACCTATTTGATTACGCACAGCTTTGTAATTACTGCAACAATTTTATCGTCAAGTGCTATTTCAAGCTAGGAGAAACCTTGTTACATGAACAAAGAGATTAATTTTAGTTTAGGTTTTTTATTTAAGGCAGTATTTTTTCATTTGTTTTCAGTGGTTTTTATAAGTAAGAGGAAGGGGGTGGAAAGAAATAAAAAAAAATAGAGGTTGTCTTCAAAGTATTTATTGTTGCACTCTACATTTTGTTCCATTATTCAACCCAAATCCTATGTCAACAAAACTAAAATTGACTTATTACTCTTAATTGGCCGTAAAGAATTACTGATGACCATTTGTCACAAACGCAGAACGGGATTTCAAGTGCTCCATCTTCCTTTGTTCACACATATTCTCCATCTAAAATCAACAAGCATATAGTTGTGTTTCGAGTAAACAGTACTCTGACCACTTTTTCCTCTCACGGAACAATTCCCTTTCATCTCGAAAACTGAAAACCACAGAAAGGCAAGAAGAACAAAAACATAAGAAGATAATGATTGGCCTTCACTTTCCCGAACACTTTCCTTCAAAGCTATTCACACAAAAGGCTCAGAGAGCCACGACTCACTTGACCAGCATCATCAGACGCTAGAAGAAGAAAGGAAAAAAATCCATTATGCAACGGTAATTAACCTCCTCGTCGTGTTATCCACTCTTGCGCACAAATCTTCAATAAAAACGAGTAAGATATAGACAGCAGAAGATAAAAAAACAAAACAAAAAAAAAAGAAAGAAGTTATGGAATTTCGAATTCATATGCCGTGGTGACCTTCACATTCACATAAAATAACAGTAACTTCGAAGTGTCTTCACCGCGAAACATGATTTGTTTCTGTTTTATGCTTTCCCCACCGCTCTCGCTCTCTCTCTCTCTCTCTGATTATTTTCTTTGACGTTGCTCTGCGCGGTATTGCCTGGGGTGTTGTCATGAGATTATTGTGATTATTTTCTTCGGGAACGGCCAACCGGTCCCCAAGAGTTTCTTAACACGCCATTAGGGTTTTTGAGTATCAGTCTTCTAAGACGCGTTGGCTCATTACTTGCGCATCGAAAACAGGGATTACTCTCGAAAGGTATTTCTTTGCTGAAATATAACAGCGAATGCCTGTGGTTCAGTACAAAAAATAATAAAAATAAAACTCCTAATTCTTATCTGTCAGTTTTTGCATTTTTAAAAAGAAATTGAAGAGTTAGTCTTTCATATTTGACTGCTGTTTTTTTTTATCGATGTATGTATCGCGTTTCGTCTTAGTGACATGCTTTTGAAGGGTTCATGGTGCTGTTTGGGGAAAAATATAGTGTTTCATTTTATTTTTGTTTCCACATTACTGCTAGCTCAAATTTTCGAGGCGGCAAAAGGAGTGTTGACCAATCATACCCATGTCTCGCCTGAAGACAAGAACATTGTAGTTTGTGATGGCCACCTATAGATAATACGTTATTAATGGACTGCGACTATAGCTTATTTCAGATACCGAACGCACTCCCAATAAAGCATGCAGTGAATTTTGTTTTTGTCGTAAACTCCACAGTAATTATATCTCTGTCTATTTATCCATCACTTTCATGACAGATGGATAGACTCCCAGCTTATCAAAATTATTTTTCATACTCTCACACACATACTTCATAAAAGCAGTTCTTTTCTCTCTTTCTCTCTCTCACGTTTCTTGGTGGTCGGTTTCTGCTTCTTAATTTCCTTCTTTGCTGCATCTTCCAATGCCTTTCTTTCACATTCACGTCATTTTTTCTCTGTGGTGCACAGTAACATTTCAAAATAATTTATCTCTTCTTTTGACTCTTTAACTCATGAAAGACAATAGTAGTTTTTCACCGTTCTTCTCTCCGGTGTTTCAAAATTAGCGGTTTTTCTATTTCTCTCTCTCTCTCTTTCTTCTTGGTGTGTTGTAGTAAAATTGTTCTTCATTCACTCTGATATTTTCTACTAAAAAAATTCATCTCACTCTTTCACTCGTGTTTAACTGTAACGTTTTAATAACTTCTTCTCTAGCTTTCTTATGCTTCACCGTAATTTTCTCCCCATTTTTCTCTCTTTATCTTACCCTCCTTTTTATTTTATTTTAATATAATAATTTCCCAACATTCTCTCTAATGTTTCACCAAAATCGTTTGCCTCTCTCTCTCTTTTCTCTCATGTTTTGCCAACATCGTTTGTTATCTTATTTTCTCACTCTATCATGTTCTCATGTTTCACTGTGATAATTTTTATGATTTTATCTCATGTTTCACCAAAATTGCTTGCCATCTCTCTCTCTCACACCCTCGCATGCTTCTCGGTAGAAAGCTTTTAACGCCCTCTGTCATGTTTTATTATGAAAATGTTTCATCTCCTTTCTCACTCACTCTCTTGTTTCGCCAAACTCGTTTATCCTTCTTTTTCCATCTCTCATGTTTCACTCTACAATGCTTCATTTCTTTCCCTCATGTTTCACTAAAATCATTTGTGATCTTTCTCTCTTGCCATCTCATGCTTTATTGTAACTATTTTTCATCTTCCTATTTCTCTCTCTCTCTCTCTCTCTCTCTCTCTCTCTCTCTTAGATTTTTTTTTTCAATTTCAATTCAATTCATTTATTTTGCTGAGCTAAAAAAACAAGGGTTACAAAAATATCGTTGAAACAATGCACAGCAAGGAAGCATGGGGAAAAGGCCAGCCAGGCCAGACAAGGTCCCATGCTCCCCAAGAAAGTTTTACACTGAGGTCAGTAGTTATAGTTAAAAACAAGAGTTTCATAGTGATAGAATAATAAAAAAACAAAAACAAAAAAAGAAGCGAAAAATAAAAGGTAATGATATATGAGAAGAGGGATGTAAGTTTATAAAATCTTCACTAAAGTTCTTTCACACCGCTTGAAGGTAACACTGGACATGGCTCAACCGAGAGAACAAGCTGGATTCAGGAGTGGCTACAGCACAATAGATCATATCCACGTGCTGAGAGAACTAATTGAAAGAGCGAGGGAATATGAACTTCCATTGTGCATGGCTTTTATCGATTATGAAAAAGCCTTTGATTCGGTGAAACCATCAGCAGTTACAATGGCTCTGAAATCCTGCGGTATTGAAGATGCGTACATTAATATTATCAATAACATCTATGAAAATGCAAGTGCAAAGATTAGGCTGTTTGAAAATACAACACACGTAAAAATTGGAAAGGGAGTGAGACAAGGTGACACCATATCTCCGAAGCTCTTCAATGCCACATTGGAGGGTGTTTTTCAGTCGCTGAGCTGGGAAAACAAGGGGATAAAGATTAATGGAGATTATCTAACCCACCTTCGTTTTGCTGATGACGTAGTCATTTTTGCAACTACCCCATCAGAGCTGCAGAGTATGATCCAGGAACTTGCGGACAAGAGTAAAGAAGTGGGATTAAAAATGAACTTTCAGAAGACAAAAGTGATGTTCAATGCTTTTACAAGAAATGAAGATTTATCGATTGATGGAAAAAAGCTGGAGATAACAGACACGTTCGTTTATCTTGGACAGCAGATATCAAGTGAGGGTCACATTGATGAAGAAATTAATCGGCGTACAAAACTTGCCTGGAGAGCTTTTGGAAGAAACAGCATAATTTTCAAGAGCAATATGCCATTATGTCTTAAAAGAAAAGTGTTTGATCAATGCATCCTTCCAGTGCTTACGTATGGTGCAGAGACGTGGACCTTAACTAAAAGAGACATACAAAGGCTCCAGACAACTCAAAGAAGCATGGAGAGGTGCATGCTTGGGGTAACCAGGAGAGATAAGAAGAGGAACTCGTGGATCCGAAAAATGACAAGAGTGGAAGACATCATGATCAGAGTTAAATCCCTGAAATGGCAATGGGCTGGACATACTGCCAGAAGGACAGATCATCGATGGACAGCCGAAATTTTAGATTGGATTCCAAGGGACAAGAAAAGACCCAGAAGAAGACCACATGGGAGATGGGTGGATGAAATTCGAAAGTATGCAGGGGTGACATGGAGGAGACTGGCACAAGACAGACCGTTGTGGAGGAAACTTGGGGAGACCTTCGTCCAGCAGTGGATTGATAATGGTTGACAATGATGATGATGATGATGATATGAGAAGATAATAAATATTACAGATAATACCATTGAAAAAGCAATTTACATCACGATATATACTATTCGTAGTATTAGTCATAGTTCACATCCACTGTAAACATTAATTTGAGGAGCTGCAATTCATTATGAATGTTTTTTAATTTTTTTTTTAAAAAGGTTAAAATTATTTAGAGAAGTCAGTTCCGTCGATAGTGTATTCCAGTAGTGTGGGCCAATATAATCTAAACTTTGCTTCATGGTCTCCGTTTTCAGGATGAATAGGCCGAATATGTGATTTTGTGCGTGTGTCATGTGTGTGTATCTGGGGTATAATTTGTATGATGTTGGCGTGTAAATTATTCTTAATGCGTTTGTACATAATTTTCCCGATATTGAAGTAATATAATTGATTAATCGTAAAAATGTTGTATTTGTTTGGGAAAACTCTTGTGTTATTATAAAGTGTTAGTTGTGTATTTCTATCAAATTTTAAGTCAATTAATCTTCTATATTTGTTTTGAAGAATTTAAAGTTTTTTGAAATATATTTAGTTGTCTGTACCCCACGATAAGATAGCATAATTAATATGAGTCTGAAACATGGTATAGTATAAATGAATTAGTGTTTTATAAGTAAGGTTTGTGAATACCAGGCTGATAACTCTAATGTAAGGTAATCCCCAAAGAACTGTTCCCCTTGGATCTCTCTTTCTCTGATAAGTCCACTGCATGGTAAAATTTTACTATGGTACAGCAAGAAAAAACTTTTATACTTCTGCAAATAATTAGAAAATTCTTGCTGTTTTATTAATAACGCGGAAGATGAGATGCTTAGCATATTTCTGAAACTGTTAGTTAGACTTTATGTTTCGTATTCACATTCGTTTTGATGAGTAATTTTATTCGACTTGTCGAATGAACGGACACGCTAATTTTAGCTTTCTAAACGTTTTCAGCATTAAAGGCAATGAGAAATTAAAAGAGGAAAAGCGTTTTGTAACTGGTAATTAGAAAGTAAGAAGTTCTGTTCATAGCAGATTTCAATAGTTTTGTTACAAGAGTGCCGAAATGAAAGATACCGTAAATTCTCTCAGCAATGCCATAGCAAGAATCTTTCAAAATTTTTTAAGACGAACAATGCATATCTTTGTAGCGAATGTATGGTTCAAAACAAATTTAGGTACTTACTTGTCAGTAAGGCATCCGAACAGCAGTTGTCCCAGAATAGATCCGACCCAGTAGAATGTGTGAATCATGTAAATTTTCCATGCGTTGTCACAAACCCAGTCATTCTGTAAAGAAACAGAAAAGATAATATCAATATGTGTTTGAGTTTACAAAAGCCAAAAGTCTAAACCGATAATAATGATATAATTGCATAACGCTGGAAAATTGCTTATCCAAAAGAGACCACGCGTGATATAGAAAAATTGCAATTAAAAACTTCATAAGTAGCGGGATATGATCATAAGCTATGCCTTACGTTGTCAATTACATAAACGCCTATAAGCACATCATTACGTCTGTCTACCCAGACCCTAGTATCAGCAATAAACTAATGATTCATTTTTGATACCTCTTAGATAGTGCATGACAAACTTCAACTTCGCGTTTTCATATCTTTTTTCAATTAATAAAGACATACGGTGTTTTCCCTGTAAACAAACACAGGAAAAAGAATGAGCTTTCAGCAGGCTTACCTTAAAAGTGCACACTGAGCGATCACTCAATTATGACCACCTAATACTTCATCTGTCCTTTTTTCGCCCCCCAGTACAGCAGCTATCCGACGTAGCATCGATTCAATAAGATGCCGAAAGCAGTTCGGAGGTATGGCCAATCAAACTGTGTGTAATGCGTTCTCCAATGCAGGTATGGAGATTATTGGTGTGTCCAGAAGCCTTGTATGCCGTTCCTCTCAAGTGTTGTATGGGATTGATATCGGAGGATTCCGGAGGCCAATCGATATGCTGGAAGTCTGAACTGTGTTCTTCAAATTATTCGTGCACAACATTAGACCCCTGTGGCTCAGCGCGTAGTCATCTTGGAAGACACCGTCGGCATTCTGGAAAAAACAGCAGCATTGCTAGGTGTACAGAGTAAGCAAGCGAGTCACGACAATGGGTACGTTGTCGTGAATCGTTACGTTGTTTCACAAGCACCAGGGGTCCAAGTTCCTGCCAAGCAAACATGCCCCACACTCTACAACCGTCTTCACTGGCTTGCACTACAACCGTCTTCACTGGCATGCAGGATAAAACGAGTGTCTCATGTTGTTTGCGCTACATACGTATACAATCCAAGGAGTGATATAAAAAATGCGACTCGTCAGACCTACACACATTTTCCCCAGTCATCCAACGTCCAACATGCATAGTCTTTACACCACGCGAGTCTTTTGTACCGATGAACCGTGGTTAGGAGAGGATATCGACGGAGTCGTCAATTATTATAGCCCATATGTGCGAGTGTGCGACGCATGTTCATGACAGATGCTGTTCTGGATTGACCTCTGTTGTACAGGGTAGTCAACTGTTGAACAGTGCTATTGGCCTGTACAAGTCGTCGGACCAGGCACTCAACTCTCACATCAACCTTTCGCTGTCCTGTGCAATTTTGCCTCCGAGTCGTTGTTTGACCATTTTCACGCCAGTTTTGATACATTTTAACTATGGCGGCTTGCGAACAATTCACCAGTTCAGCCGTTCGGGAAATCGAGACAACCGCTCTTCGAGCCCCCACAATTTGTCCTTTTTCAAAGTCCGATAGATCTTTCCATTTACTCATCACGCTCCAAATTTTACCACCCACTGCTCCACTCACACCATGTAGTTTTCTACGTTGGTGACAAATCGCGCCCTCTCGGAAATCACGTGGTCAACGCACTGCATCCACTTCTGATAGAGTGGTCATAATTCAGTAATCACTCGGTATATATCACAACAACATCCTCAGCAGGAATTTATCGTCCATATTTCTTTAATCTCTCATTCACCATTGTGCTTGTACACTGGTGTGCAAAAATTAAGGACGAAGAAGAGAAATTAGCATAACAACGGAACGAGCAAGCAGAACGGACCGAAAGACCACTCAGGAGATAGACTAGGCTCCGGTACGGTAGGGCATGCGCATATATGCAGTATGACGTGGGGGGAGTGTCGGAAGGGTATAAAGCACAGTAGCGGTGTACGCTCAACACATTCGGGGAAAATTATTGCACGGTGTACATCGGTTTGAACGATGTCGAGTTGCTGCCACCGTGTGATATGGCCAACAGGCAATCCAGTACACGACATCTGGATGACTTTACCCGAGGTCGCGTCATTTGGGAGTTGGAAGAAGTTCGAAGTGTGACTAGTGTGGCCGAGAAGTTCGGGATCGCTCACGGCATCGTTTCACGAGCTTGGAGAGCATTTCAAACGACAGGAACAGCTGTCCGAGAGTTTAGCAGTGGTCGTCCACGAGCAATTACGGCGGCGGACGACCGGTATTTTGTCCTACAGGTGATAAGAGTCAGACGGCAGACAGCGGGAGGAATCGCAAGACACATGCAACAGACAAATGGATGTCCGTTATCGCGTTTTACCGTGGCCAGAAGGCTGCACAAAGTGGTCTATTTGCACGACGACCAGTACGGTGTGTACCATTAACGCCTGCCCATCGGAGATGGCGGTTTCTGTGGTGCCAGGAACACAAGAACTGGACACATCAGAAATGGGGTCGAGTTCTCTTTACGGATGAGAGCCGATTTAGTCTGACGAGCGATTATGGACGTATACACATCTAGAGAGAGCAGGTAACACGCAATCACACTTCCAACATCATCGAAAGGGACCGGTTTGGACATGGCAAAGTTCTCGTTTGGGGCGGTATCAAGCTTGGTAGCCGTACTGACCTCCACATCTTCCAAGGAGGTTCAGTCACTGGTGTCCGCTATTGTACGGAGGTTGTCCTGCCTCACATGCGTCTGATTAAGAGGTGCTGTGGATCCTGAGTTCCTCTTCATGGACGACAACGCTACACCTCATCGTACAGTGGCTGTCACAGAGCTGTTGGAGAGTGAAGATATTCAACGCATGGATTGGGGCGCAAGGTCCACGGGCCTTAAATCCAATCGAACACGAGGGGGACCTTCTCGGTAAACGCTTGGCAGCACGTCACCAGCCGCCAGCAACGATTCCGCAGCTGCGATTGGCACTACAAGAGGAATGGGCCGCGATGCCTCAACAGCTCCTTGGCAACCTCGTCCTCAGCATGGACAGACGTTGTAAATCCTGCAACACAGTCAAGGGTGATCATACCCCCTATTAAAGACTGGATTTTTCTTGGCAGCCGCCTGTCACATGGACGTTTCCGTCTTCTGTCCAGTTGTGCTCGAAGCCACCTTTTCAATAAAGTGCCTTTGTATCCTTTGAATTCCTTGTTTGGACGGTTTTTGCTCACTTGTCCCATATTATTACATCTTGGGGATCTTATGGTACGATTTGAGTCGATGTGGGGATCTTATGGTATGATTATGGTATGGTATGGTATGGTATGATTTGAGTCATCTTGGGGATCTTATGGTATGATTTGAGTCTTCTGCACGACGTTACATTCGAAAAACCGTCTCGTCTTTAATTTTTGCACGCCAGTGTATTTCAGGTAAATTCCATTTTTTCCAAACAGTCTTGTGGAATTCAAGCTCATTTTAGCGAGATATGATTAAATTTGTTAGTTGACAACGATCAGAAACAGACAACTTTTTTTATTGTTGTTCAGTTGTGTGAAATATATTAATGCAAATAAAAAATGCTGCCCCTAATTTGCCCCAGATGCTCCTGAATATCAGTAATCGTTCTTTGGTCAGTATTTCAAATAATTTCATTTACTTGGTCATATTTCGTGTTAATGCCCATGCGTTTCTGACTTCGAATCAGAAGACACTAAGAATATGTATCTTGTTGAATACTTTTTATATACTTTTTATTCTGATGTTTTTTAGGAGCTAAACCATGATGGTTTAGTCACAGTCTCTTTCTCATGGAGTCAGAAAGCTACTTGAATGAACTAGCGTAGGGAAAAAAATTAATAAAAGTCTTGTAGTTGGTTTAAAAGACGTGTCCTGTTTCAGACAAAAAGGCGACCATTGAAAGAATTAAAAAATTAAAAACTCTTAGAATGGCAGGGCCGAAGCTAGTGGGACGCTACAGGGGAATCAGCATCCCTCTGGGAAATAGACGTTGTTGTAAATTCTCCGAACTTTTATTTCTGGCGGTTTATGAAAATTGCTTTTGTATTTCGGTATGAACGTAAATATTTTTTCTTATTTATTTGCGTGTTGCACTTTATTTAGGTAGCAAAACTGCAATGATACAAAGCCGCCCCAGTGGCGCAGTGGTTTGAGTGATGGCCTCCGAAAGGGGTCCGGGTTCGAATTCCGGTGAGGCATGGATGTTGTGTTTGTCTTACGGCACTGGCTCTCTCCCTTCCCTGGAACCAGTGGCCCTAAATTAGGGACGGGCGACTGCTTATAGCCCATTGAGTTACTCACGGTGGTCGTTAAACCTCTAAACAAAAATAAAAGAAAAAAATGATACAGCACGAACAATGGATTACTCAAGATAAATTACGTCTGGAAGTGAATCAGTAGGAACAGCTGCCCCAATTATTCAACACATTGGCAGAGGGCTTGTTGGTGTTAAGAGTCAGAGAAGGAGATATATCCCTTGGGTTTTTCTTTTTTTTTTTTTTTTTTTTTTTTTTTGTTGTTGTTGTTCTTTTTCGCACTAAAGCAAAATTTGGAAAAATAATACAAAAAAAAAGTGTGGAGGTGGAAGCGTGATTGCGCTGACTGTTCGTCACTCGATGAGGAACTACGGGACCTATAAGGAAGTAAATTTCTCCGTCATTTTGTCCACCCGGGGCTCGAACCCGGGTCCCCTCATTCCGGAATAAGTCACTCTACCAATTGAGCTACGCGGACGTTCGTTGTCGCTGCTATCTGCCTTTATGTCGTGTGCGTCCTGCTCGGCAGGCACGTCACAGACCTTAAGCTGCTTTTCAAAAACTGCCGGGTAGTTAATTTGCCTACGAAGAAGTTTGTTACGGGGACGTTCTAGCTAGATGTACATGTATCGCTCTAGGCGTTAGAAAATAGTGCCAGAGGGAATCCGTTGTGCGAGAGGAAGAGAGAGGAAGAGCGTTCAACTTGTTGCTGCCAGAAAAAAGGATTTTATGGTGCTTTGTATACGAGAAAAGGGGGTTGTTGGAGAGAATATTAAAAACTCTTGGTTTTTGAGTAGAGTGTGGAGGGGTTTGGCTGTTGACCACGGTAAGAAGAGTCTACCTCCGAGAACCAGCTATGGAGAATACGCGAATAAAGCTAGAGGAAACAGTAGAACCCAAGAAGAGGAGCAGAAGGAGTCGAAATACAATATGAATAACTCTGCGATGCAGTTGTGCAAATGCACTGAAAGTGACGAGAATACTAAACTAAAAAACGAATTAGCTTTTCTATTTTATAATAGCTTTTCTGTACTCAACTGTCATCAACGAATTCAGAGAATGTGGTTTAATTTTTATTTTTCATAAGAGTTCAGCTTTCTTTCTCGCTCTCCTTTTTTTTTTCATATTTTGTGTTTTATTTTATTTCTTTTATTTTCTGGCATGGAGAAATTACAAGATAGTGAGGTAAATTAATAAAAGGAGCGAAAAAACAAAGGAAGCCTTGCATCTGCATTCTTCGAAAAATGTAGTTTTTCGAAGAATGCAGTTTTCCGCCCATTTCCGGGACGTATCTACGGCCGTGACACATTTCTTTTCGAATTTATCTAAAAATTGTATGATTAGAACGTTCCATATCAATTCAAAAGGTAACACAAGAATTTTTTGCGCAACTCATGTTAGAATATCAATAAAGTTTATTTCGACAGCAGACAGGATGGCGTTGCAAATTATGAAGCAAGAATTTAAAACAGCACGATTAAAAAGATTTTTGCACTTAATGTGCAGCTCGATAAATAACAAATAAAAACATTTAGGCTATCAGAATTTCGATTTCAAAATGAAAAGATTAGCTTCCATCATTCCATTTTTTATGTTAGTGCATTCGAGCTTAAAACATGGTTTGTGTAATTATTTTCACAAATGAACACAATGTGTTTTTTTCTCCCTTCTAACCCGACTTTGTCATCATGTGCGAGTTACAGTCGTCATAATATTATTTGAAAATATGGCAACCGAGCTGCAGAAATACTTCGGGCACGACCTACTTAACCCCCATTTTCATCAATCCACATATTTATTTTTAAGATTTTCTGCGTAAGGCCTGAAACCCGCGAAAAGGGTCATGGGATAACCGAATGAAAAACAGTGAGTTATGAAACAGTAGACGTGATTAGTGTCTGTTAGCAAAAACGAGCAAATTTCCTCACATGCCAGTGGAAACACTTTATGAAACCTTAATCTTATAAAAAACACCAGAAGTATTTGAAATGGAAAAAATATTGATATTTTCATATACTTTCGTATTCGATAAAAGTTTTTGTAAATTACTTTTTTTAATATTTTACGAAATTTATAATATTTTTCAAGCGCTGATAATTTGAACTGTTTAATTATTAAATTAATTACAAGACTTTGAACCTTGAATATTTGCTGAATTATATAGAGTAACGAGTAAAATCTAGTTAAAACAAATTCTGGGGATGGAAATAATTTCGGGAAACGCTATAAAAAGGGAAGAGGAACTTAACTTATTATGTATTTCTCCAAAATAGAAAAAATGGTCGTTTGGCAGATGATAACATTGGACGAATCGGCAATAGGCTATATACCATTGGAAGAAACGAAATATTTTGTTTTGGGGTTCAACGCCCTTCTGAGCAACCCGATAGAAAATAAGCAGTCACATGTCCTTAATTTATGGCCACGGATACCGAGGAAAGGAGAGAGCCACAGTGTTTCTTTCAGGCATACATCCGAGGGGGCGAAGCCCTCCGGGAAACGACCTTTCCCCCCACCCCCAGACATTTTATGTTACCGAACCAAATGTTAATAGAATAAGGCTATAATGGAAAAGAAAGTTTCGTTTCTTTTGATGCTATTATATAAATATTTATTCAATTATATATATTTTCTTAATATTTGTTCAAGTATTATAGTTTATTTTGTTAAAAAGTGTATTAAGACGTATGCCATTCTTCAAAATATAATAAGTAGACTAATCATACCTCATAGTCAGGGAATCGCGATTCGGGATAAGGAGTTTGTTGAATGCATTTTAATAGATAAAAATTTCAATTCTGCGGAAACCGAGACCCAAACCCTGAACCTCCCCTTCCTCCGTTTAGCTGAAGAAGTTTGTTATTGAAATCTTTCAAGAAGTAATTACTATATCAGGTGCGTATATAAAAAAAATTTGGGGGGAGGGGGGGGGGCGACGAAAAATGGAAGTTTTTGAAATCCATCAGAACAAAATTAAAGTTAATGAAAAATAGAAGAAAAATTAAAGCATTTTTTTCTAATCTATGTTAAGGCATTTTTATTGTATTAAGGCCTTTTTTGTTTTATGTAAGTCGCATTTTAACCAAAAATAAAAAAGGAAACACTTTCGGGTGATCAAGGCCACCTTGGCTTTCCACTAAATACGTCCCTGTACTATATATTTAGTAATTGTTCCTATATTCGTAGATATGGTAGTTAAAATATACAGTAGAACTCCAATTATCCGGACTCCAGATATCCGAGCTCCAATTATTCGGATCGCTTGTTCTTCTTTCAAGGCCAAGTAAAATTAAGATTTTTGTCAATTTATTTACGTGTTTTTAGTTTTTTCGTTCATTTAAATAATACAGAATGATAATGCTGTACAGGAGATATTTAATTTTTAAACTGTATTCCATTTGTTATTATAAAATATGATAAACGGAAAAATTGAATTCCCTCACTTCAATTAATACGTATTTGGCCTACAGAAAATAGATAACCCAATTATCCAGATTTTTCGAATATCCGGATAATTGGAGTTCTGCTATATATATATATATACAGCAAATGGAAAACTTTTCCCTGTAAGGTTCCATTTGCACCCCCCCCCGGTTAAAAAGTATTGAAAGAAACACTGGAGAGCCAGTGCCGAAAACAAGCCCAACTTCCATAAATCACCGGGACTCGAACCCAGACCCAGACTTCTTGCTTTTAGGTCGGCGTTCATGCCGGATGTTTGTTCTCCCGCGTGAGAGACAGGAACGTTTTAACTATCGGTCCGCTAGTTATAATCGGCGTTTGTTTTGGTGCACTTTGCAATGAAGCTCGACAGAAAGACGGAGCTGGCATTTAACCAAACAACATTGGACCAATTCTCCCCTTTGACGAATCGGCATTAAACCAAATGTTCATTCGAGTGGTAACTAAAAAACGTGACTTTCCCTTTGACGAATCGGCTTTAAACCAAGAGACATTGGACATTGGACCAACTGTCCCCTTTGGACTATTCGTAATTGGACCAATTGTTCCCTTTGGATTAATTGGCATTAGACCAATATCATCATTGGACCAAATGGCATTGTATCAATTGTTCCCGTTGTGCAATCTAATAGGCATTGGAGCAATCGTCATTAGACGAATCGTCGGGTATAAGTTCCACACACCAGAGCTGAGACGGGCTGAGATCGAGCCCGAAAGCCCGAAGCAGAGCCTGGGCCCAAATCGGGCTTGGGCTGTAGAATATTTACTACGGTTCGAGCTCGGGCCGGCTCGGGCTCTTAGAGAGAGGGAGAGCTGTGATTTCATATGATTTAGCAAATGAGACACTTTATATTTGGTAAAGGGAATTCTTCGGCAAGTGGTTCTGGTTGGGGAGCGGGCATTCCAGATGGCTATTTATTCCGGGCATAGCTAGAAAATGCCATAGGCCGCGCATTAGTGTCTTTCTTCAGAGAAGAAAAAGCTTTTTCAAGAGCTATAGATATTGGATTGTTGGTAGCATGCCGACGATAATTTACCCCCTATCTCCACGCAGTAGCTCCCTGCTAATTCTATTTAGCAACGTACATACATTGCAGCGCATTATGGTGCGATAATATTAGCATTATTTTAGCAACGTGCAATTGCAGCACCGCCCGATCATTTTGGAAGCCCGGTTGCCCGAAACACTTAGGTGGAAATGAGTGGTCAAAGAAAATCGTCCAGTTGTACTGTAAAAATAGATAGAGGTCCCTTCCCCACTCCCCATTAGAGAAATACATTGGTTAATTGCAGGAGGAGGTGAGAGTGGAAGTGTGGAAAAGAAGATGTTTTTTATTAATGGTTGAACAGGTTAGCCAGTTTTCCAGTTCGTCCGGGCCCGGGCTCTATCTTGCAATATAGAATTCGGGCTCGGGTGGCCTCGGGATGATATACAACGGACTCGAGCTCCGAAAATTGAGCCCGAACGCAGCTCTGCTCCACACATGCAGCGTGCATGACATTTACCTTGAAGAGAGGTGCATTCCGATAGAATTCCATTAGTTAAGCCCACCTCGAATTTAATAAATTACGGCTTGAATGATGGAGCTAGATACTTCTTTTGTTGTTATGCAAATGTTCATTCGAGTGGTAACTAACAAAACGTGACTTTCGTTACTGAAATGAACCAACTAAAACAAAATGATCAAAACACGGAAAAAAAGAAATAAAAAAAAAGACATGCCTGCCAACCATCTACCAAAACGCACACACTTCACACAGCAGTTGGTTCAACGATCGTTCGGTAATAAAGATATCAAGCAGAGTGCTTGTCAGGGCTACTCACTTCAATTAACCTGTAGATATCTCTCTACTCAATAAAATCAAGATCGTAAAAGGAAAACTTGTTCTTGATAATCAGCTGTGGCCTTTTGCTCATTCATTTTGTTTCTCGATGCATTGTCTTTACTCAAGAGGCATTAAATTTCCTGTGGATCATTACTGATGTCAACCTTGTTTTCCTTGGAATTTGTTGTTAGTAGTCCAGTGCATGGGTTTCACAGAAGAAAGACTTTTCTTCCTGTTTCCATTTCTTTCCCTCCCTCGCGATACTCGACTTCGTGGTTAAACACGCTGGGGGAAATCATTCAGAAATGTGTAGAATTATGGCTCATGTCCATACTCACGTGCTCAAGCATGCGTTCCTTCTATCGCTGAAACTGAAATAATCGCTTGAAGGAAAAGATCTTCCTTTCGACTGGCTTTGTAGCTGCATAACGCTCATTTTCTGGTACCAGATCAAAAATTCATATCTCAAGTTCTTAGCGACATATTTTTGCAACGCGTTTATTTGGAAATTCACAGAAACTTTTAATTACACTGATGGACAGAATTAAGGTAATAATGCGTTTTTCGAGAATCCCTTAAAGATAGCAGAAGAGCCAAAACATTATGACCAGCCCGTCTTTATGCAAATCGAAGTAACTGCAGGTAGATGACAGAGCGTGTAAAAATGATGAAACGGTATAAATAATACTGAGCTCTGTTAATCAATGTTGTTCTTGATCTTCAGGTGGAAAAGGCAGGGATTTAGGCGAGTTTCCCAAAGGCCAAATTGTAATGGCCGCAGGATTGGGCTATCACATTTCCGAGACCACAAGGCTTGTGGAGTGCTCACGGTCAGCCGTGGTTAGTATTTTCAAAAACACGGTCTGAGGAGCAAAAAACCACGAATGGCCGACAAGGTGTGGACCAACCATGGCTCATCGATGTTACAGGTGAGAGAAAGCTCCCCCTTATGGTACGAGCCAACGTAAGAGATATTTGTAATGTAAATCGCCGGTACTTTGAATGTTGGTGACGGCAGTTAGGTGCCACAACACACAACACATCGATTTCTACTGAAAATGGTGGCTACGTAGCCCCCTTCCATTTTCGTAGCTCATTTCTGCGTAGCCCACCTTGGTTCATAGTCGGAACGCCTACAACGGGCACGCGAGCACCAAAACTGAACTCTGAATGATTGCAAGAAGGTCGTCTGGTCCGAAGAATATCGTTCGTTGTTGCAATATATGGACGTTGTTTTCCTGGGGAAGTGTTGGAACCAGAATTCACCGCGGGACGAAAACTAGCTTGTGGAGTAAGTGTAATGCTTCGGGCATGCTCTGCTGGGAAACTCTGGGTACAGTCACTCATGTGCTGGAAACTATGGCGTCTATCACCTACCCAGCCATCATTGCAGACCAGATACATCCTTTCATGGCAACTACACTCCCTATGGTAGTGCCTTCTTTCAGAAGGATAATGCGCCAGACCATGTACATCCTCTCATGACAAGTGTACTCCCTCTAGTAGTGCCTTCTTTCAGAAGGGGAATGCTCCAGACCAGGTACATCCTTTTATGGCAATGGCATTACCCTCTAGTAGTGCCTTCTTTCAGAAGGATAATGCACCAGACGCTGTACATCATTTCATGGTAATGGCATTCCCCTCTAGTAGTGCTTTCTTTCAGAAGGATAATGCGCCAGACAAGGTACATCTTCTCATGGCAAGTGTACTCCCTCTAGTAGTGCCTTCTTTCAGAAGGTGCATCCTTTTATGGCAATGGCATTCCTTTCTAGTAGTGCCTTCTTTCAGAAGGTGCATCCTTTTATGGCAATGGCATTCCTTTCTAGTAGTGCCTTCTTTCAGAAGGATAATGCGCCAGACCAGGTACATCCTCTCATGGCAATGGCATTCCCCTCTAGTAGTTCCTTCTTTCAGAAGGATAATGCGCCAGACCAGATACATCCTTTCATGGTAATGGCATTCCCCTCTAGTAGTGCCTTCTTTCAGAAAGATAATGCGCCAGACCAGATACATCCTTTCATGGCGATGACATTTTTGTAACAGTCATGGCGACTGTTACAACTCCCCAAACGGACTGAAATCTTGCTCACCGAGCAAAACAGAACAGGAGAATGACGATACGCCAACTTTCTCTCGAGCTTTCTGTGGATACAGAAATCACGCTCTCGAGAAGAAAGGTGTCTTAAAGGCTTTGTAAAAAGGAACTGTGAGCCAAAAAGTCAGCAGTCTCCAGTCACCGGAGGGTTCGTTTAAATTGGTGCCCGCAATTCAGGTGAATTCCTGGACAGTGATTTGCATTAGGGTCATGACAGTGGTTTGCATTGCCATTCCTGGTCATTAGGTGTGCTCTTCTCTGATGAGTCACGTTTTAGCCTGATATCAGATTTCGGACAAAGTTACATCTCGAGAGAATATGGAATGAGAAATCACCAAACCAATATCATGAAAAGGGATGCTTATAGTGGCGGTGGAATGTTAGTATAAGACAGCATAAACATTAACTGAAGAACTCCTATTTATGTGTTTGACACCGGTTCCGTGAATGACAGGGCATAACAAAACATGTCCTAAAGCCTTATTTGCGGTGTTTTAGGGACCTCGATTTTCTTTTTGTGGACGAAAACGCTCGTCCTCACAGATCTCACTCGATGGAGGAATATATAGAAACAGAGGATATCCACAAATGGACTGGTGTTCAATATCACCATACCTAAATCCCATAAAACATGTATGGAATGACTTGGGGAGACTTCTTGGAAGTCTACAAATCCTTCCACGCACCTTCCTTCAGCTCAAGGTGTTTCTTGTGGAGCAATGAAACTTGTTGTCACAATTCTCTTCTGGAAACTCCAATTTCCAGCATAGAACGGCGATGCCAGATTTGTAAAGCTGTGAGAGGAGATTAAACACCACACTGACTTCGTTTGAGGTTTATAGTACGTAGGGTACAACGTAACAAGATGCATATGACATATTACTGCGGTGATGTATGAGTGAAATCGGCAAAGTTGCAGTGATAAGCCTTGCCAGCTTAGTTCAATTGGAAGAATATCAGCCTTCGAAATGGGAAACGTGGGTTCGAATCCCACTGCCGGCAAAAAGGTTCATGTTATATTGGCGCCTAAAGTTGCACGTTATATTTTGTAAACCTAACGGCCAGTGAATCTCCTGGCCATTAGGTTTACAAATTCTGTGTGAGAAGTCTTCCACATCACGCACGTAATTGAAAACATTCCTTTCTCTGCAGTGAGCTGGCCCTTCACCTGCGATTTCGTTCCCGCTTTTCTCGGGGGGTAGGATGTAACTTACTTCGTAACATGGAGTAAATGACATAATACTGCGGTAAACATATGAGTCAAATTGGCAAAGTTTCAGTAATGGGTTTGGCCGGCGTAGTTCAGTTGAGAGAACAGCCGCCTTCGGAGTTCGAATCCACTACCCGCGGAATTGTTTTACTCAATTAGCGGACCCTATGCAGTCAGGTGATGATACTACACATTATGAACCGAAGTCAACATTACCCACACTGCTTACAGCATCAAAACATTTATCCTAACTTTTGTGTCTGTTTCCTTAATTTTGTCCACTAGAGTGTATATCTTATAAAGATCTACTAAATTCTATTTGAAAAACAAGACTACCGTTGCGACTTTTTGTGTACAACGAAGTCCTGCCGACGAGTCTCTTCCACAGCTCTATATTGAGTATTTCTCTTCCATTTGATTCCGGCATGTATGGATTTTCATCTACCAAGTTGTCTTCTTCTGAGGTTTTCCCTATCCCTTGGTAACCAGTTTATAATTTCGGTTGTCCAATGGGTGTCAGATATACAGGGTTTTTCAGAAAATTTGATATCATTTGAGATGCAAATATCTGAGTAACTAAATAGTATAGGCAAATGAAACTAAACAGGCTTAATTGTTGAGCAAAATAAGATTGATTCATCAAAATTTTAATGAGAGATTCAAAGGTATGTGGATTTCATGAACGATTTCCCAAGTTTTCTGTAACACGGCACATGTCAAGTCGGTAGTCCAGCTCCTGCCAAACACGATGTAACATGTCCCTCATGTGCTCAAATGCACCAACTGCAATGCAGGTTTGGACATGGCACAAAAAGGTCAAAGAGGAAGGCTGTCTGTGCAGGGCAAAAGAATCTGGACGACCACCAGTAGGGGAACAGATGGTCGAGCCGGTTCGGGAAACATTTCTGCGAAGCCCCAGGAAGTCCATAAGAAGAGCAAGTCTGGAAACCCGGATTCCTCCAACGACAGTTTGGCGTGTCGGAAGGAAACGCTTCCGAATGACACCCTACAAGCTACAGTTCATTCAGGCCTTAAAGACAGATGACAAGCAAAAGGGCAAGCAATTCTCTGTCGATATGCAAGGGAAACTCGAAGAAGACGAGAATGAAAATCGTCTTGTTTTCAGTAATGAGGCCATATTTCATACGAATGGCAAAGTCAACAAGTATAATGTTTGCATTTGGGGCGATGAAAATCCCCATGCCACATTTGAGCACATTAGGGACATGCTGCATCGTGCTTGACAGGAGCTGGACTACCGAATTGACGTGTGCCATGTCACAGGCGTGCGCATATTGAAAATTTGGGAAATCGTTCATGAAATCCACATACCTTTGAATTCTTCATTCAAGCTTTGATGAATAAATCTGGTTTTGCTCAACGTTACGCCTGTTTAGTTTCATTTGCCTAGAATATTTAGTTACTCAGATATTTACATCTCAAATGATATCAAATTTTCTGAAACACCCTGTTTTTACTTTAATTACGATGTTATCCACACTTACCATTTGCCTAATCCATGAGTTTCTTTTCTCATCATTCTCTGATAAACCAAGCATGCACATTTACAGTAATTTTTATATATTTAGCGGTTTTTTGTGCAAAAAAGGGGGTGCCAATACTTATTTCTCGCCAGGCAAAAAAAGTAGAGAATGCTCCGTGTCTTCATGTTAAAAAATGAAGAAAAGCATCCGTTGATGTTATTGTTTCATATTGTGATAACATTAGTTGAACTTCTTCGCAACATTGTATGTATATCATATTATCTTCTCGTTTGATCTTCAGATGTTCAATTCAAGAGGTGAGTTGATGAGGAAATGTTTTGGACAGCTCTTGTCAGGGAAAATGCGCTTCAGTGTTAAAAAGATGGGTGTTGTCAACCAGACGCAATCCAGTTTCGACACCTGTTCAAAGCAGTCTCTTACAATTTACGAGGGGATTTCTCAATGACATTGCCGCGTCCCCTGAAACTGAATTTCCAACCAGTTCTTACTAATGGTGGTCGTCCTCATGATGAATAATAATTACATTGATGATATATAATTGGCATAAAACTCTTTTTAGGGGGGGAGTGAGAAACCGTTGGAAAATTTATTTCATTAACTATAAGGATGGACGTACTATTTTGACGAATAAAAGACTATCATTTAGATACAACAGTATGGAAAAATTCAAAATCAGTTTCCTTTGTAATGCTTCTGTATCCAACCCTGTCCCACTCTCGACCTCACAAAATGTCCAAAACGACAAGAAGGGCGTTTTACTTAGGCAAAGGAATTGTGTAATTTTTAATATATTTACGCTTACTCGCAGACGAAGTCTGAGCAATTAAGAAAAAAGAAACCTAGTTTTAAAACCTAAAAACGTTTTAACCAGCTCGAGCAAATATATCCGCTGTCTAAGGAGTGTGTAGAACGCTGGTGGAATGGGTGAACGTGCGCATAATAAAGCTCTGCTTTGTCCTTGACTTTGTAATTCAAAGTGGTCATTAAGGGGGATGATTGGTACTAAACCTTTCAGACTGATTATCTGCTAAAAGGGCAATGCAATGTCTGAATCACTTGTTTCTTCTTAGTAACATGATGTCCGTGTCAGAGGGACTAGCTCTTCTTCCCCATCATGATTTAGGTTATGGAGCAGGGAGTAAAGGACTAGAAGGGAGCACTTATAACCATTGGCAGGTTTATTATCAACTACTGTTGAGATGAGAGAAGAGGGGGGATGTTTTATCGCAGCCACGGGGGTTGGACAAAATGATGTGAACACCACGCTCAGAGACGTGACTTTTAATGCAGATGCGTACGTCGCAATACGCAAAGGTATCCACCACTTTTTGGTTGTAATAGCTTCGTTTAGAACCTCAAGGTCCTCTTTAAGTACATTTCAAGTGTCTTGTTGCGAAATTTCTTTCAGTGTGACGACGAAATGAGCGACGTAACGAATTTCGAAAGAGGGCTACTTGTTGGTGGCAGGCTAATTGGTTCCTCCGTGACAACAATTGCCAGAATAATGGGGGTATCGAGAGCTATTGTGTCTAGCGTCATGACAGCACACCGTGTTCGTGGCAAAACCTCGTCTGCGAAACACAAGAGTGGCAGGGAAACGACCCTGACTGATAGAGACAGGAAAGCATTAAAGAGGATTCTTACCCGTAATAAGAAAACCACAGCGCCGAAACTTAGTGCGGAGCCCAATCTGCATCTCCAGACTCCAGTATCAAGGAAAACAGTACGCAAGGAACTGCATAAACAAGATATTCATGGCTGAACTGCAATTGCAAAATCTCTGGTGATCCGGGTGAATGCACAATGGCGGCGGCAGTGGTGCCAGGAGACCACAACGTGAACTTCAAATGCATGGAAATGTGTAATGTGGTCGTATGAATTCAAATTCTGGTCGTATGAATTCAAATTCACACTATTCTCCAGCGCAGGACGTGTTTACGTGTGGAGAACACCGTCAGAAGCGTACAACCCAGATTGGCTGCTCCTAACAGTGCAACATGGTGGTGGTTCTGTCATGCTCTGGGAGGCCATATCGTGGTTTTCAGCAGGTCCCCTAATCACCTTGAAAGGACGGATGACTAGCAGGGCGTATGAAACCCTTTTGGCCGGCCAAGTCCATCCATTGGCTCAGACATTGCTTCCTGCAGAGGATGCCAACTATCAAGATGATAACACCCTAATTCATAGAGTTGAAGACCACGAGGACGAGGCTTCACACCTTTCTTGGCCTCCTTAACATCGTCGAGCCACTGTGGTCTGTGTTGAAAAACAGAGTAAAATCTCGTTATCCTGTTCCTACATCTCTCAAGGACCTGGAGCAGTTTTCGCATAAAGCACGGTGTAACACCCTACTAACCACCATCCAAGATTTATATACGTTCATTCCAAGGAGGATTCAGGCGGTTTTGAGTAACGAAGTGATCTCACACCTTACTAGATACGTAAATCCTTCTTTTACTAGGTGTTAACATTATTCTGTCCAACCCCTGTATGTCAGTATTTCTGTAGGGGATCTCAGAAAATTTTGGGCACCTTTTAGTTCAGGTACATCGGCCAGTTAAAAGGTTTAGGAAGAAAAGAGCAAAGTAAGCTGATTTGGTAGGAATTATAATTCAGTTCATGCGACGTCCTTTTGCCCGGACGGAACGCTGGTAATTTTGGTAGGTAAGTTTACATTAGAATTCTAGAGAATAAAGAAAAATATGAATTTTATACAGGAATATCCTCATAAAATAGATATTATATTTATGAAAAACATAACTGGAACTCCCTGTGTTTCCATGGGATATTCTTTTCTAACATAATCAGTTATAAAAATTCTATGTACCCCTGTAAGAACTAATATTCATACACTAGCGGCCAAAATTGTGGAAAGCTTTTGAGCTTTTGAGGAAGCATTTTTTTTTTTTTTTTTTTTTTTTTTTCCAAATAATTTTCTATTTTTAGCGAAACATAAAAATAAATATCTTTTTATCGTTTCCTACCGATAATATTATTAGGTAACATGCGTTTTGCGCTTCACATTAAAAGCGTCGTTCTATCATTTTTCTAACTACTGCATGAGAATGTAAATTAAAATAAACGATTCGTTGATAGTAGAGCATAAATGGCGCTTCTGAAGCGACTGAAATGTTCAGCTTTATCTCAAGTTGAACTAAGCTCAAACAGTATTTATTTATTTATTTGTAAGCATATCCATGTATCAGATGGTATATGTAGTTACAGGAATTGATATAATGATATTTACAGTGATATTTCCAAGTGATATTTACAGTCTTGCGAAACATGCTATACAAATAAAATCATGACTTACATTAAAAATATCCGGACATTCTTCAAGTGAGTTGTAAAGTCTATAAATTTTGCATAACGGAGAATTTTTTCCAGCCTCAGACCTGCAAAATGGCACTGCAAACAGTTCACATTTCGTTCTCTGTAAACGTGGGACACGGAAACTTAATTGGTTTACAATTTGAGTATTACCTATCTCTCCATTGGTGATAGCGTACAGGAACTTAAGTTGGAGAGCTTTCCTTCTCGATTGCAGAGAGGTCATCCTGAAGAATGACAGAAGGTCAGCCGTCGGGATGTCGGCTGCATAAACAACAGTCAACCTGTAAAAAAGGTGTCTAAAACCTTTTTTTTTTTTTTTGAACTTTCTTGATTTCATTTACTAGAGTATGACGTAGAAGTCTTGTCTTACTTCTACGTTAATTTAAAACATCAAAATACTAAGAAATAGTTCCTAAATGAAAGAAACCTTAGCGGCCAGACGAAACATGTAAACAACAGAAGTCACACTTACGGAAAAGATGCTTTATTCAGGATGTAACAAACACAACGTAGCATAGCATATTGCACTAAACTCTTCACACACCACACAACTCTTAACACAACGCTCTTTTCACAACTCTCTTTTCACAACGCTCTTTTCACAACTCTCTTTTCACAACGCTCTTTTCACAACACTCCTTTCAATAATCAGTTTACAACCCAATGCTCCTTAAGCAACAATTTAGTCGTCGCTTTTATCTCTTGTTCTTATCAATATCAGGCATACGTCACGTGCATTCAACCTCAATTATGTTGCCAAACATATTCGTTTGAGAGAAAAGATATTACGTTAAGAGTGAAGAATAACAGAATAAACTCAAGTTTTACATAGGGAAAGAAACTAAAAAGGAAAGTTAATTTAGAATATACGTCACAAGAGTTACGAGGCCAGAGCTCCAAATGATCGCCGCATACTTCAGTGAGGATCTGACGTGGTCTCAAAAATACGAGTAAATGTCTGAGGATTCGAAAAGTACCTGGAATGTCGCATGATGAATCTAAGATTTCTATACGCTGTACGTACATTTTTTTATATGACTTTTGAAGTCCAAGTATGATTCAAACCTGAGTCCCAAGTCCTGTACATCGTTTGTCCGGCTAAGAGAATAGTCTCCAGCTTTGTTGTAAAAAGAATTGGGTTTCTTTTTCGCGAAAAAGAAACGACATGACACTTGGAGATGTTGAGGCACCAGGAGCATCTTAACAGTTTACCCGAAATTGCCTCCCTTTTATTATTTCCCTCTTTTGTTTCCCTCCTCTGCACGCGGTTGTATGGTTAAATCTGTCCCCCACAGCATTAGTACTTATTACTTCTCACAAAGCAAACTTTGGTTAGAGGAAGTTTTTGGACGTCCTAGTCAAGAAATCACGCTCTGGATCTTTCTCTCTCCAAACCAAAGTTTATTACAAGCCGCAACATATATCCCGAATGTAATCCTACCCACCTCTATGTGACCTGTAACGCACAAGTTAGCCATTTTCAGACACAGGGCTAAACGTGCCTTTACTCTCTCCTCGGACACTGCATCCAGACTTGAAGAAGTTGACAACCTAAGATATCTGGCCTCTTCCGCCGGCTACAGTGTGCAAGTGATCGAGGACATTATCAAGAACGCCGACTCTGTTTTCTCTAACCTGAGTAGCCACCATACCAAGCCTTCTCTGCAATACATTGGGCTTGCCCTTATGTACCCGGCCTAACCTACTTCTTGAAGAACACCTTAAAGAAACTGGGGCTTAGCTTTGGGATACGATCACCAAGATCGACATCACGCCACCTGCTATCATCCAGAAACACCCATACCTCACTGACTAATGCGGGAGTGTATTCCATACCATAGGAATACCCAGATGGTACCGCCAAACATTACATCGGAATGACAAAACGCTCTTTCGCTCTTCGACTAGTCGAACACAAGCCGGATGTCTCGCACAGAAAATTGACAACCGCCCTATCCCGGGAAGTGGTTACCCATTCCGCCATCCCCAAGTGGAACCAGATCAAGCGAGTGGCTCCTTATACTACCGCCAGGGGCTCGGCCTTTAGGGAAACCATCGAGATATTGACTAACCCTGTGGTCTGCAATGATGACATCTCACTTCAGCTTCCCCAAATATGGTGCACTTTTCTTCGCGCTTAGCACGTTTCTGTGGACATCTCTCGTTGTCGCACGCACCCGACGCAACACCATTTTCTTATATTCTGTACATGTTTTTTTTTTTTTATAATTTTTCTGTTGCTTAGTTCTCTTGTCTTGCCTATGCACGCATAAGTCTGAAGAAAGCACCCGTGGGTGTTGAAAGCTTACACTTTAATAGTCATATTTTTTACGTCAATAAACAGATATTTTTATTCTTTTTCTTACTGATTTTTGGCGTAATCTACCCGAACTTTAGTTTTATGTGGAAGACAGTAAATTTGCAACAACACACACTGACTCATCAGCATTCCGATTCTGAAGAAAAATCAAGTTGAATTAATTATTTTTCTTTCTGGTTACTTTTTACCGTTGTGAGTTCAATTAAAGCAACTAATTTATAAAGATCAAAACGGAAATCAGTGGGTTCCTGTTGAAGACTGTATGCGTAACAGACTAGTATTAAAAAAAAACCGCGGGAGTCATAGCAAAACGTCCTGTTTCTCGGAGCTCCCAGGGGATGTACACTAGTAAAAAGATTTACAGGCAGAGAGCTAAATTGGCTCAAACTCATTTATATATTTAATTATTGTCACTGTCAAGAACAAGATTACATCAAAAGTTATGTAGCTTTATGTGTGTGGAAAACCGAAATGGGTTCAGGGAAACGTTATGCAATACTTTTCGTACTTATGGTTTCCCCTGAAAAATATCGCTGCACATGAAATCCTTGGAAGCTTTTCTCATTATTGTGAGCTCGGGTATTCGAGTGTTGCGAAATACTAGCAGGATATGGGAGGGACGAAATGAATGTGGTTTTGCACGATGGGCAATGCATTCCTTTCTGTAATGCAAGCCATTAAAATAAAGAAAAATAGCAGCAACACAAAAAATGGAAATTCGGGCACCATCGCTGGACGAATGAGAAATCAGAGATAAAAAGTTCTCTTTCCTTTTCTCTTGATTTTTTCAAACCCGGTTTTAATTATTTCTTGCTTTCCATAACCTGATGGATGCTTATTAGTCGGGAAAATATGCTCCTCTCGTAAAAATCGATAAGAACATTGACAGCTGCCTACATGTCGCTCAAAAAAGAGTGTTTCAGATATTGAGAATTGAAATTATGAATGTTTTAAAGATAGCATTTTGACCTGTCTATTTATGTGCCTTTTGTTTTAATAAGAATATTCTTGCGCATTCTAAACTTCTGTTCTTCCCCATGGTACGTTGTCATTTCTCATTATAACATTATAACCTCGTGGTTAAAAAAATCTTTGAATTTGTTTAACGTCGTCAGAGCAAGTTTTTATGATTCCAGATGTCTGACATTAGTGAGATATTTTTCCCTTCAGATTTCTCTCTAAAACATGGACGGAATCTGTAGTGTATGACATACACTGTAATTTCACTTTATTTATAGTTTCTCCCTCTATGTAAATTTTGAGTTCATTCTTTTTAAGCGTTTTAACTTTAAAGTTATATTTTTCTCCCTCAATGAAAGTTTTCTGACAGCAGTCTTCAGGCCAGGTGAATGATGTGTGTGCGTTTAGCGTGATAAGAACGATCTACAGTATAATTAAGGACTTTGTATGCTAGGACTACCCAAGGCTTAACTACAAGAAGCTCCAGTGTTACGACCGATAACACGACAGGTAGTATTTAAGTACAAACTTAATTAATTAACCACTTAAGATCCCAAGGAAAATTCAAAGAACCGGTAAAAAAAACGCAATTGTTTTTTGAAAGGTACAAGTAGCTCGATTCCAAACAATGAAAGTAAGTGAAAGGTAATATTACGAGCATCGTTCTGGTAGTTGTAAAACAAAATACGAAAGTTCCAGTACACATCGTGTGGAACGAAATGAAAGGACAATTATTTCAAAAGTCGATATTTATGTAATATATGCGAAAACATGGCGCCCTACCTCACATCAATGGGCCCGTAATATTACGGATCTCGATTTTCTTGCACTACCATTCGTCAATGTAATATTACGTACCTGGATGCTAAGTGGTTAATAAACATTACAAGTGTTCTTAAGTTTTACGGTGGTAACTACATATATATGCAAAGTCAGTAACCCAGAACACAAATATTAAGTACGCTTGAATAATTATTGAAAATCTCGGCTAGCATAATGCACAATGTCCTTAGTTAAGCATAAATTGACTAAACGAGCAGATAACGAATAAGTCGGTACTTCAACGTTTTACTTAGTTCTTTAGGCACTACCCATTCTTAACATAAATACTATTACAAACGTCCGACAGATGGCACGCAACCGGTGTACAACGTCACCGACGATCCAAGGGGCACGAAGCAGCTAGGGGATCATTGTGCGTTCAATCACAGAGGAGATAAAGCGTTTCGTGAAGTACTTGCCATGGAGTGGGGCGATTACAAGAATCGTGTTGTTGTAATAATGCTGCGCGAAGTTCGAAAATCAGCTTCCGAGATCTTCAACATGCTGAAGAAGCTGAAAATCAGCAGAATTCTTGTCTATCGGACCATAAAAAGGCTCCTTGAAACTGGGACCGTCGCTGACCGC
Organism: Macrothele yani; assembly: GCA_039090855.1. Lineage (NCBI taxonomy): Eukaryota > Metazoa > Arthropoda > Arachnida > Araneae > Macrothelidae > Macrothele > Macrothele yani. The sequence continues at coordinate 91,974,709 of CM076998.1, forward strand.
CCCACAAAGGGTCGGCCGTGTAGCGTGAGGACTGTTCGCCTGGTCAAAACCAGTGGCAGCGCGTATTCGACGAAATCCTGTCATAAAGCAATCAGTGATGTCTCGTGAGCTGAACATTTCAAGAATGTCGATGTCACGCGTGCTACGGAATGACCTAAGGGTGAGAGCTTACCGGGGGGGGGCGTACAGGGCACTTCCTGACCCCACGACTGAAGCAGCAGAGGGTGCTAAAAGCGAAACGTTTGCTACAGCGTTACGCAGACAATCGCCACAGACAGATCCTTTTCTCTGATGAAAAATATTTAACCGCCAAAATGACAGAGTGTATACGTCAACCTCACGAGGAGCTCAGGAGAGAGCTCCAAAGATCATGAAGGGCCATCAACCTGCTTCTGTCATGGTTTGGTGAGAAGTCTCCTACGAGGGTAGACGGAGCTCCATTTCTGTGAGAAAGGAGTGAAAACATCCGCCAAAGTCTACCAGGACAGGGGTTTGGAGCCAGTGGTCAAAAATGTGAGTCACACCCTCTTCCAAAAACCGACAGTGGAGCTTTCAGCAGGATTCCGCACATGCCCACAAAGCCAAGCCATCCCAGGAGTGGCTTCAGGCGAATTTGCCAGACTTCTGTTCTCCATCTGATTGGCCTTCAAGCAGTCCAGACCTCAACCCATTGGGCTACAAGTTGTGGGTCACACTAGAGGACATGGCCTGCAGAAAGAGACAGCCCAGTATTGATAGTCTCAAACGCTTTTTGGTACGGGCAGCAGCAGCTTTCCCAGTGGAGACCCTGCACAAAACTATTGATGAGTGGCCACAGAGACTGAAGGACTGTGTGAAATCAAAAGGATGCCATTTTGAAAAGTGATTGGTGCGATGTATTCACACAAGTATACTACTTACGTCATATCACAGGTATATTAAAATATCTTTAAATTTGTTTTGTTATTCCATCGAATACTTTGCAACAGTATTTATGGTAAGACTTAGGTAGTTAGCACAGGTTATCATATCCCTTTTAGCGTGACACACTCTTTACGTATAGCAAACTTGGTAATATTGTAACAATAATCTTCTAACACACACGGATTTCACAACGGAAAACTAAAAGATGTCGAACTATTATCTCAAAAACATTTAGCGTAAAAGAGTAGATAGTTAACGAAAGTTAATTAGCCTAACAAAAATCCTTCACAGCGCGTAAGCCCGTCAACCAAGGAACTTACACTGAAAATAACCTTTTATCTCATCCTTTTACATACGTCACACAACCTCCAAATTTATTTGTCGTTGCCAGAAAGACATTCGGGCGAGAGAGAAAATGTAAACGTTAAGTTTGGAAATTGCTTGAGAAGAACAGATCAAAATTTACACAGAGATGGGAACTAAAAAGGAAAGTTATGTTAGAGTATACGTTGCAAATCTTAATGAAAAGTTTCACTTACACGGATATTCTCTGGTCACTTACTGATTCGTAGAAAGATCCAAGTCATGGTGTTCACAGTGCCATGTGCTGTGCTCAAAATAAGCAATGCGTGTAGTACTTTGATGGATATCTGCTACTGAGATGTTTAAAACTGAATTTCTAGATGACCGAAATCTTGGCCACGCTACATTATTGTGTTTGTACCTTGACTTGTCTCAAGGCAGCTGTCGCCACATCAGGGTCTGGAAACCGGTGCCTCAGGGCACAAAAAATTGTTGGTCCCACTTCTTTTACGAAAATTTAGCTTGTTGCTTATTTTTCTTACAAAAATGAATGATTTTTCAAATAAAAATTTCTTAAAATTCAAAAATGTCAAGTATTATATCATAGTTCCTGACTCACTGTAATTCCTATCTCACCGAATTTGAAGGTACATTTTCTTAATCTACTAAAGTCATCACTGCTTACGACTATTCGTCCGAGAAGGTTCCGGGTTCGAATCCCGGTGAGGCATGGATGTTGTGTTTGTCTTACGGCACTGGCTCTCTCCCTTCCCTGGAACCAGTGGCCTTAAACAGGGACGGGTGACTGCTTACAGCCCATTGAGTTGCTCACAGTGGTCGTTAAACCTTCAGTCAAAAAAAAAAAAAAAAAAGTCATCACTAAAAAAACTTTGAGTGGTTTTACTAGTACGGTCCTGAGTTAAGATTTTTACAAATTACTTTATTTTGTGCTCTTAAAATACTGTCAATTACCGAAGACACTACACCGTTAATATATTATAACGCAAGATTTAGACGAGTCCATAATGTCTACCTTTAATGGCATAAACACCAATGCTCAATATTCGCTGAATTTCGCACTCCGCAAGAAGATTTCTTCAAGCCTTAGAGGTTAGAACTCAGTATTTTAGAACCATGGGCTTATAGTTTAGAGGTTAGATCTTAGTTATCGTTTGGAAATCGTTTTCTAGAGCTGAAAACTTAGTTCTTAGAACTCTGCACTTATTTTTCTGAGCTTAGAAAACGCTTCTGATGCCCGTAAGGAATTTTTAAATAATATGAACTTGAATGTCACGCCCATGATCGCTACCTTTGCAAACAACTTTAGTATCCGTATTATTGAGGGCTACTCGTATGAGCAATCGCCCGTCTGTAACTTGGGGTCGCTGGTTCCAGGGAAGGGACAGAACCAGGGAGACAATCAACAAACACACCACTCATGCTTCATCCGAGACTCGAACCCGGGCCGTTAGGACGAATGATCAGAAGTCAGCGCTGAAACTGCTACGCTACCGGGATGACCACGTGACCATGACTTAGCTTTTTTCGGCGCGAAAAATCCATTTTCTCATTCTAAGATTAGTCTTGTGCTGTAAAATATTGAGAATGATGTAGAAAGTGAAATTATCGGAAAAGCTTATCCGTCATTTTCAATGTATCTAATTTCAGAAACTTCTAAATTCATTAAATTTAACGTGCTGAAATACAGATGCTTAAAGAGTTTCTAATGTCAGTATTGCTTCAGCGCAGTCGTGTTAATGAGAAGCATCTACGTATGAACTTATAAATCTGCAGTTACTGTTTTAAAGGGTTTTGTCAGGGTTAGGTATGAAACAACGATGTCCTCCCGATTAACCATACCCGAACGTGTGTTTCTTATCCGTATTTATTGGGAGAGTAACTCGGCAAAGAAGTGTCGGTGTGTGGATACTCTCACAACAGGCCTCTACATTGAAACTTTTCAGGCATTAATTAACCAACTGCACCCTGAAGAGCTGACCACTGGATATTTTCAGCAAGATGGGGCAACTTCCCATACATCAGATGTGAGTATGGCTGAAATTGAGTCATTCTTTGGAGATCGCGTGATTTCTAAAAGAATGTGGCCACCCCGATGTTCTGACCTAACACTCCCTGATTTCTTTCTCTGGGGGTATCTCATATCAGTGGTGTTTCAAACCAAGCCAAAACCCTTCAGGCATTGAAGAACAACATCTGCGAGGCAGTGGCAGCGATTACGCTGGAGCAACTGGCGCGGACTTTTCGAGATATAAAGACTCGTATTTAAGCCTGTCTTCATGCACAGAATGGACACTTTCAACATCTCTTATGATATGGTGTTTTTTTCCATGGGTGAAGGTATGTTCTTACCAAATATCATTCAATTACTGTAATTGTTCACGACGTTATAAATAAAAACTTGGATAAAATAGCGAGTAAGACGTCCTGTAGTTTTAGGCAATTCATTTTAAAACTAGTATTAAAGAGATGCACTAGAGGGGGGGGCTGGGCACTATGTGGTGAAACGTCTATCCTATTGTTTAAAGCACGCCTTTAGTTTACCAACTAGCATTGAACTGAGGCTTACTTTACAAGATTCGGCGAACACTTAAAAGCCTTACTACCCACCATTCTGAAATCATGCATTCACACTTACAGTGTTGTCCAACACTGTAAGTGTGAACTTAAGGACAAGCATGAAATCTGACGATTACAGAGCATGATAGGTCTACGAGCTTGCTGTCAGATGATCAGATGTACACGAGTGCTGTGTGACGTATGAAAATATTCCATGATGCGTCGTCCGTATTCAGATTTGCCGTTAGTACGTGACATCTGCCGAGAGTGACTATAGGAAGGAAGCACAGTCACGCCTCATATCAATTCAACCTGTATTTCATGTGTTTCCGCTACGGAGCGAGATTTTGCGTGTCTGAGGTAGCAAAAGGATGTCTCGCAGTTATCATATGGATGTTTAAGGCTACAAACAGAATATCTATTGCTTTGCTTACTGTTCAACATGCTACTTCATATCAGAAAACTTGAAAAATACGTCGTCCTGGAGTGGTTGTTCCATGTATTTGTGAAGAATATTTTTCCCACAATTATCATATGGATGACTTTACCCGAGGCCGAATTATCGGAAAGCTCAAAGATGGCCGAACCCCGGCCGATGTAACCAGAGAGTTTGGAGTAGCAGACAGGAATAGTGCCGCGGCTTTGTGCAGCTTTCAAGGGGCACAGAAACGCTGTACGATAATTCCCGTCTTCACAGAAGAGTAGCTTTGGATAAAGTATGGGCTATTCATTAAATGGAGTGGCCGACGAGATCCCCTGATCTCATTCCAATCGAACATGCATGAGACGCTCTGGGAAAACGTGTTGCGCAGAGGAGTTCTCCACCAGAAACCATTTCGGTACTTATCAGGGCGCTTCAGCAAGAGTGGGGCAATTTACGCCAAAAACTCTTGAACTATACTAAGGACTTCGCTCTGCAGTCCGTTTATGCAGTGTCAAAGTGCCACTGGACGACAGACGAGCCTGTACCTCCTTCGTAATGTTTCGATCTGTATAACATATTATTCATGATTTTTTGCATTTCATTCTACTGTTGCTATTACCATCGATACCGCCTATAGCTGCAAAACCGATTTTTACGATTTTGACTGGTCAGAATGTTCCTTTTTCTAAAGATTTGGACAACAGCGTAGGCTATTTCTTAAACACAATCATTTATCTTTATGATGATGACTTGAAATTTGCGTTGAATGATAAAGTTCGTGCAACGGATCATACACTAAAAAAATTTCTGAAATACGAGCCCCTTTCCGTGATTCCTTTCGTAAATTAACAAAGCCTGTATCTGATACAACCTTTTCCCTGAAATAACGGAAAGAAACCTGATTTTCACGAATTTTTCGTATGCCAGGAAAATTCCGGATTTTTAGAAACTTTTCTGCAATTCCTTTCGTATATCAACGGAAAAACTCTGTTCTCACGTTTTCCGTATCCGTATGACGGAACATTTCTGGTAATAGGACAGATTCGCAGAAATGTACTTTAAGTTTCATTAACTATTAAATTTCATATAACGGAAAATTTCTGGCAATAGAAAAGATTCGCGGAAAAGTACTTGAAGTTTCATCAACTATTAAATTTCATATAACGGAAAATTTCTGGCAATAGAAAAGATTCGCGGAAATGTACTTTAAGTTTCATTAACTATTAAAGTTCAGTCGTCTGGCGGCGAATCTGATTTTAAAGTCCTGTAGTGATGAGATCGGATATGGTGCATAGCATATTGCATGAAATTTTGGTTAACGTTGCACTACATATTTCTTCTCCGCTCTCCCGTTTTGTCCACCAACTACTGCATAGTGTTATCGTAAGAAACCAGGTACTTAAATTATTGTACAGGTCACTGTATGATGCATGTGTATCAGCTATGGACCCTTTAAAACAAAAGCTATTATAGCTATCAAGAGTAAATTTTATATTCAGGAGTTTTGTTAAATAATACTATAAAGCAGTACTGGATAGCTATTTCACCTTTTCTTACAGATAATTGAAAGTCACTATCAGTTTAAAAAGATCTGAAGTTCCAAAGCATTTTGTTGCTTTGAAAAATCACGATGAAAAAAATTCTTAATTTGTGATAAGTCATCCTACAGAAAAAAATAAAATTACCAGCATATTCAAAAAATAATAAGCTCCAACATAATATAAAATGACTTATTCACTCGCATTAATAACAGAAAAAATCATCATTGCGCAGACCGTAGCAAGTTTTCTTATCTGGGAGGGAGAAACTTAAAATTACGCCCCTTCGAGTTCAAAATTACGCCCCCTTCGAGTTCAAAAGTACGCCTCCTCGAGTTTCAGTCAAATAAAAAATGGCTTTTACTTTTCCACACACTGCCGTTATACGAAAGTGATATGATCTTTCAAAAATCGCACTTCAGGTTTTTGACATAATTTTACTAAAAGTGTAAAAACTAGGTAAATACACACAAGATTCACAGGTTGTAAATACCGAGTAAAGCGAGGGATAATGACACGTAACAACACAATATTCCACAGAAATGCAGAACGAATGAGTATCGGATAGTGAATGTAACAATAGGCAGAAGCTTTAGGGGTAGGGCTTGGAAAAATTCCGTTCAAGGTAAACGCTGAGAGAACTTTCTGCGACAGAGCACAAATGATTAATGATTTAGTTTTTCATCCCAACGACATGTTCGGAAAGGTCATGGAGGTTAGGCATATCAGCATATTGTTTTCTATGCCTCCATTCACTGTTTTGGAAAATTCTCTTCATGGATATGAGATGTTCACACCTCATAATGTATGTTACTCTCTACCCTGGTCAACTGCACGGAATACTATATGAGATTTTTTTTTTTTTGATTGAAGGTTTAACGACCACCGTGAGCAACTCAATGGGCTATAAGCAGTCGCCCGTCCCTAATTTAGGGTCACTGGTTCCAGGGAAGGGAGAGAGCCAGTTCCGTAAGACAAACACAACATCCATGCCTCACCGGGATTCAAACCAGGACCCCTTTCGAACGAATGATCAGAGGCCATCGCTTAGACCACTGCGCCACCGGGGCGGCCTTTATGAGATTACCTACAGTCTTTAAAAAAAAATTACTGAAGGGGGTAACTTTTTTTTTGTTGGTTGCAATTTCTATTTTTTACATCCACCAGAGCATGAATTTATAACCCTGGAATGACTATTCTAGGAGGGAAACCGCTCTTTCTCCCCCCCTCGTAGCTACGGCCCTGGTACTACCTCCTAAAAAGTGAGTATAGGACTTCCGATTCTTTTTGGCTCAGTGGTTAAGACGAGCGGTATCTGTTGAGCCAACCCAAACAACCTGGGAACAGATCCCACAGCGGTGAAAGGATTCTGTGTGCAGAAAAATTCAATGTTTTCGATTTTGCGAAATTTCTGTATAAATATGGAAAAACTCAAAACGGATTTTTCTGAAATAAACTATATTATTGACTACGAAAATCCGTCAAAATACGGGAGTTAGAAGAAACGGAAACTTTTAAAAAGTCACCAAAATCATGCAATGCATTGATTATGATACGTTTTCCAACATACTAGAAATCGCTCGCAGACAAACCCTCCTCCCTGCCTACTGATTCATTCCGTATACCTCCGGAACAACATACTAAAGTTTTGTCGCAATAGAAACATTTTTACTTAAGTTATTGCTCAAGTTATGAGGATATTGGCCGTGGAATAAATATATCTCCTGTACCCTGACCTTTGATCTCATTTCGAGGATGTTAAACAGATTTGGTTTAATATACCTCCGGAACAACATACTAAAGTTTCGTCTGAATCGAAGCATTTTTAGTCAAGTTATGAGGATAATGGTTGTGGAATAAATCTCGCTCCTGTGCCCTGAACTTTGACCTCATTTTGATGATACTCAACAGAACCGGTTCAGTATACCTCCGGAACAACGTGATAAAGTTTTGTCGCAATCGACGCATTTTTACGCAGGTTATGACGTATAAGGGCGATGGAATGGATCTTGCTCCTATGTCCTGACCTTTGACCCCATTTCTTCCATTTTCAATAGGGTGCATCCGCTAGTTGTCCCCTACCACATACTAAAATTTCATCGAATTCGAACCATTTTTACGCGAGTTACCGTGCGGACACACAGAAAGCAGACAGACGGACAAAGCTTGAGCATATACGCTTCTTCAACGTACGGTTGAAAAATGTAAAAAACGGAAATTTCGTTAACGGACATCTACTGGCAACTTTGCTGTACATAATTTCAGAAATTTTCCGTGAATACATACCATTTTTTTTAACAGTGTATGTGCAACGAGCCACTGAAAAAACAAATAAAACCCGCATAACAGAGAGTTCATAAATGCTATGAGTTGATTTTTTTTTTTTTTCCTTTTTCGGTATGCTTTTTTATGTACTAAGACATTTATTGCACAAAATAGAACGAATGATGTTAGGTATTTTCCCCCAAGGCATTCGATGAAAAGCACGAAATAATCCAGCCTTTCATTCCAATATAAGAGCATCGTGAGAGCTTACCATAAAAAACGAGCAAAAATTCTTATGTGAGAACGTGAGAGTGTGAAAGGGACGGAGGGAAAGACAGACGTGGTATTATACATATGAAAAGCGAAGGAAATCAGCTTTGACAGCAGCTTTAATGCAACGAACAAAGCTTTACTCTAGAAGAAAAAACAAAATCCTTTATGGACGTCTAAAAATGCCGAGAGAGAAAAAAAGAATTGTTATTTTGGTAGATTGGAGCTCATTATCGTCCCCAGCGTCTTTGTTTCTTTCGTCGCCGTGAGATAACCGTAACCTCAGATGTCTGAAGCGCCCTCTGTTTCTTAATTGCAGATTTACAAATGACTTCTCTTTGTAGTCTTTGAAACACTGTGACAAAACTCCATCGGTGCCTCCGTTTGCACTTCCATATGCCAAGCCTCTAAATGCGGCAATATGTGATGATTAATTGTTTCCTGCAAGGGTTTTAGAGTTGCTTGATGCTGCTTATAGCATATATTAAGTAATCACTTGTTGATGTACGCGCTTTCAAGGCTGATTCTAAGAAACTCCCAAACAACAAGATCAATCATTCGAAGAACCAGGTTGTTACTTTTTCATAAGCAATGCATCCTCTTCACTTCCTGATTTAAATTCTCACATTATAAAACGAAGCACAGCAATAAGTTGTTAGCTTCCTATGATGCCAGCACAAAAACAAATTATAATTATTGGCATTCTGTCTGCAGCTTTAGCTGCTATTGTCCAGACATTGAGTACAACAACCTTTTGTTTACCTAGAGGCACTTTTAGTTGAAGTAGACATATCATTCCATTGAAATTTATAATATTATAGCGCTATTTCCCCTTACTAATAAAATGTAGTAGTATTATACGAAAGCCGCGTATTACCAGCAAAACTGTTTTGTTTACAATGGGAGAGGGTTAGTGTAAAATCTGGTGGTAACATTTTGGCTGACATTCTGATGGTAATATACAGTAAAGCTATTCCTGCCGGGGATTTTTTTATTTTGATTGAAGGTTTAACGACTGCAATGAGCAAATCAGTGGGCTATAAGCAGCCGGTCGTCCCTAATTTAGGGCCACTGGCTCAAAGGGAATGATAAAGCCAGTGGTTTAGACAAACAACATCCATGCCTCACCGGAATTTGAACCCGGATCCATCTTGGACGACTGGTCATAGGCCAGCGATTAGCCCATTGCGCCACTGGAGCGGGGCTAACAGTGTAACATCACAAACCACCGGTAACAACACAGAACATTTATTACTTTACTATTTCACACAAAAACATAAACTGGAATACACTCCACTGTACAAACTAAACTTGCTGTCTTAGCCAAGCTCGGCATGTCCTACTCCTTCAATGTCTCTCACGCTACTCTGCTCACATCACTCACCACACGCTCAAGTCATTAATTGTCAATGTATCATTCCGCACTTTTGTGCATGGAAGTTCGTATTTTACAACAGGTTCAAAAAGAAGTTGAGAAAAATATTCTAGTAGAATTAGAACTCCCTTTATTTTGTCATTCCTCTGATTTAAGGTGGTTCACAGGACAAGAGCATTTTCGGCTCGCGTTTTCCTTCCATTGCTCTTGACTGTAAGATTCCCTTCTTCGCTTTTCTAGGGCAGGACTTCACATCCGTGTGTACCTTCCAGTCCTGCGTTTCCGAACTTTCCACAACTCACTCAAAAAGTTCCTCTTTTTTGACTAGCAGGAGCATCTCACTAATTCCGATGTGAACAGCTAAAGCGTTGCCACTCTAAAACAAGAAAGATGACATCGAATTTTCGGGTGTAATGAGCACGTCTTTTGAATCCGTTCTGAAGCAAATTAAATTTGTCAAAGCTATTCAAAGTCAATGGAACCGGTACGGAAAACAATAGTATCTGACGGAAGGAAGAAATTTTTCAGTCGGGTTTTTAATCTCGCAGATATTGCTGAAAACGGATTCGTGAGCTTACACCCTCTGGTGGCAGGCTTGTGCGTTAAGAAAAATTTGAATTTATATGAGAAACAGTTCGCAGCGGAAACACTCTCCAACAAAGAAAGAATTTTTCAAATCAGAATCTTCTAAGAAGAGATATGGACAAATATAAGACATGTATCTACGCCTCCTGGCAGGAAAACCATGCGTTCTTTTAGGAAGAAAGTATTCTCAAAAGATTTTTCGATGTGAGCGGTATCGGTCCAAGAAAAAAAAATAAATTTAGTCGAGTTTTCAGGAGCTCAGATTTTGCTGCAAATACATCAGAAGCAGAAATTAATCCCTTATGCTCCCTGGTGGCCAAACCATTCTTCACCAAATATTAGAAATTATTTGAGAAACACTTTTTCACCAGAAGCTGTATGCGATACAGGAAGGATTTTTCAAATCGGAGTTTTCGAAGCAGAAATAACTCAGAAAACGGAATTTACCTTTGCGCCCTCTAGCGGAAAGTTTATGATTACTTGAAAATTTTGAATTTATATGAAAAACATTTCGCATCGAAAACACTATCCAATAACGAAGAGATTTTTCAAGTAGGACTCTTAGAAGTAGAGATATTGACAAAAATAAGATATATATCTACGCCCCCTGGCGTAGAATCCATGCATTATTTTAGGAAGAAAATACTCCTAAAAGGTTTGTCGTCGTGAGTAGTATCGGTCCACAAACAAATTTTTTTCAATCGAGATTTTAAAAGTTCAGATTTTGCAGCAAATACATCAGAAGAGGAAATTACGTCTTACGCCCCCTGGTGGCCAAACCATTTTTTACCAAAATTGAAATTATATGCAACGGATTTCCCATCAGGAGCTGTATCCGGTGCAGAAAGAATTTTTCAAATCGGAATTTTAAAAGCAGAGATATCGTAAGAACCCGATTTACCTTAACGCCCTCCTAGCGGAAAGTCTATGAATTACTTGAAATTTTTGAAATTATATGAAAAACATGTCACGCCAGAAACTCTATCCATTAAAGAAAGAACTTTTCAAACCGGACCATTAAAAGCAGAGATGTTGACAAAAATAAGATATACATCTACACCCCCTGGCGGAGAAACCCTGGAATATTTTAAGAACAAAGTATTCCGGAAAGGTTTATCGACGTGAGTGGCATCGGCCCACGAAATAATTGTTTCAATCGAGGTTTTAGAAGCTCAGATTTTATTGCAAATACATCAGAATCAAAAATTAACTCTTACGCCCCCTGGTGTCCAAAGTATTCTTCACCAAAAATTAGAAATTATGTGCAAAAGATTTTCCATCAGGAGCTGTATCCGCTGAAGAAAACATTTTTCAAATAGGAGTTTCAGAAGAAGAGATATCGGGGGAAAAGTAATTTACTTTTACGCCTCCTAGCGGAAAATCTATGCATAACTTTAAAAAATAACTATATCTAAAATACTCTTCGACATAAATGAAATCGAAATATAAAACAATTTTTTCAATCGCATGTTTAGAAGTAAATATATGGAATGAAATGTATTTTGAATTCGACATATTTCAAGCTTCCCAATGCAGAAAGTATATTTCAAATCGGACTAATAGTTGCAGAGATATGGTGTCTACAGACGGACTGGCGGACAAACCGATAACATATAGTAAGCACAATGTTTTTTTACAAAAGACGTGCTAAAAATTGTTTTGCGATAAACTGGCGATCCCTAGTCCGTTGAAACACTCTTTCTTACATCCGGTGCCCATTATACGACCAAAAGCAGACACGGAGGGTTCTGTAAGACAAACATGGCTAAAAAATAGACACACGGGAGCCCTACGAAACAAAGAAATTTCCTGTTCAACACATCCTCAAAATTAAATGTTCCACATAATTATAAGACAGCTGATCGGGGTTTCACCACCACCATTGACGATTCCGACGGTTATAAGCATAATTTCGGGGGCGCTGGTTGCTGAGAGGGGTGAGAGCCAGGGCTGTAGGACAAACACGTCACCAATGCCTTATCCGGGACTAAAGCGCCAGACCCAGCTCGGATCATTGTTAGAAACTTACGCCTCTAACCACACGGTTACCGGGGTTGCCAGAAGACTTTTTAAAGGTTTAGAATTAAACATTACTGTCAAGTACCACTATTACAGCTGCGTTGCCAATAACTTTGAGAGAAAATATCAGGTGCTTCCCAACAAAAAAAAAAAAAAAAATGAGAATGGAATAATATTATAAATAACGCCCGCGATGCACCTTAATTCCATCAGGATTGATAATAACTTTTGTGAAAAAGTTTCCTGTGTCGAGTAGTTAAGACACGATGATTACTTCTCAGAATTTATATAGAGGTATGCAATGAGAGGTTGGATTTTTCGATAAGTGATTTCTCAGAGAAATGAATCTCGATGAATTTTTGTTTCATAACGAGTAAAACACCTTCAGGAACACAGACTGCCTTTAGAGATGATTTACTGAAAGCACAAGCGGGCGCATAGTTTTCATGGTTTAAAGGTACCCATGCTTCAAATTTAATGATTTTCTCTCAGATAACTGAGAGAAATCATTAAAATTTGGCAATTTAATTTCAATGCAGTATCAAAGGACTTCAGTGTAAAATGCGGAATATAGCAGAAATGTAATTCAGAGTCCGTTATTATAAGTTCAACAATAACGAGAAATCCGTCACGGATATTTCTTATGCGATATATAACAATGGGATGCATAATAACGAGTACCTGCATTTTAAGACATGCGCTCCTACGAATGATTTGATGCGGGAGCTTAACGACCATAATGGCTATAAATAGTCGCCCTTTCCTGATTTAGGGTCATTGGTTACCACTTTCGATTTAGGGACAGCGGTCCCTACCCTAATTTAGAGTCACTGGTTCCCTTCCTTTTCTTATTTAGAGCCACTGGTTCCTTTTCAAATTGAGAGTCACCGGTTTCCTTTCCTGCTTTAGGGGCATTGGTTCCTGTTTTTTATATAGGGCCACTGGTCCCCTATCCTAATTTACAGTCACTGGTCCCCTTCCTTTCCTTATTTAAGGCCACGTGTCCCCTATTTGGATTTAGGGGCACTGGTTCCTTTTTTAATTGAGAGTCACTAGTCCTCTTCCTTTCCTTATTTAAGGCCACGTGTCCCCTATTTGGATTTAGGGGCACTGGTTCCTTTTTTAATTGAGAGTCACTGGTTCCTTTTTTTAATTGAGAGTCACTGGTTTCCTTTCCTGCTTTATAGGCATTTGTTCCCTTTTTCGATATAGGGTCACTAGCCCGCTATCCTAATTTAGAGTAACTGGTTCCCTTCCTTTCCTTGTTTAGGGCCACTTGTCCCCTATTTGGATTTAGGGCCACTGGCTCCTTTTCTAAATGAGAGTCACTGGTTACCTTTCCTTTCCTGATTTAGGGCCACTGATTCCACACTAAAGGTAGAAGCCAGTGCCGTAAGGCAAGAATGTCACCCATGTCTCATATGGAATTTAGACCCGGGCCTAGTCTAGAAAACAGACCAAAAGTCGCTCCTCTGATCCCTCGGGCACAAGAGCGACACTAGCGATTTTAAATATAACTGCAGTTGGTACGACTATATTGAACCTAGGGCGATTCACCGTCACGTAAGTGATGATGAATAGGTTTTCCCCCAATTCATTGGAGGGAAAAAGGAAGGGCAGTTGTCAGGCGTAAGATTTGTTGCAACTCCACTCATAAGTGTTCCCATTTCCCATGCGTTGTTTTTTGCATTACCCGTATCATTTCAAAATGGCGTGTGAGCGGTTCACAAATGCCAGCTTGCTAGCTATAAATCAGCAGATCAGAATGTTGAGCTGTGTAGCAATGCACCACGGGGCTCAGGAGAAGAAACCCTTGAAAAAATGAAGGAAACTCAAGTTTCTACTCAGGTTGCATTAATGGCATTTGATGCCTGCTTGTTGGACGTAATCCAGCTTCAATGTCCCGATAGATTGACCTTACGGCATACCGGCAAAGAACAGTGTGACAGAACTAAAGCAAACTTATTTTTTATTCGTCTCTCTCCCTCTCTCTCTCTCTCTCTCTCTCTTTTAATCTTAAGTCAGACATTTCTTCTGTACATGGGGAAAATAAATCTTCATTTTTCCTTTCGTAAATAATGATACTAAACTACTCTTACTTCGTTTCTAATTAATAAGTAGATTTTCGATTCTGCTATTCACTCATTCTGGGATTTTGTACGTCTCGTCAGAAATTAAATTTAAATTAAGGTTACTAAATTTTGTGTCATTATTGTAATATTGGTTATCTAGAAGTGCTCGTGATTCCTCTAGACATTCTAATTTTGTAGGTATGATAATCGTAACAAGATGTCATGAGGATATCAGATCAGATCATAAGTAGAGGATTTTAGGAAGGGAGTGTCTGACCTCAGGTCTTAAACAACCCTTAGAAATAGGAAACTAGGAGATTTGGGCTAAAGCGCCCGAATGGAGAGTGTGACACGGAAGAGAAGTAGAAAGGGGGAGGAAGACGCCCTTATTTATTACCAGGAGGCCAGTACCCAGGGTCCGGCGGCTTAACGTACCCATCCGACGCACGGCGGATATTCAGTGGATTAAGCGTTCGTACTTGCCTGGGATCGAACCTGAGGCCCTTTTCGTGGCAGTCACGAACGTTGCCCACTAGGCCACCCGCTGCCCCGTCATGATGATATACATACTCTTGTGTCAAATCATTGCAAACACCCCTGTCTTCACGAATGGACGTGTCCCACAGCCCGTAGAAGTGACGCTGCTGACAGGGCAACCTATATATAGACGGCACGGCCAGTGTGTGTTGTTTCGTTATCACGAAGCCCGTACAATAGGAAAAGGGAATGACTTGTGGGAGTTTAAACGAGGAATAATGACCAGCGCGAAGAAAGAGGGGGTTCAGCATTTCAGTAGCCACAGGCATTCTTGGCTGTTCGAGTGTCGGAGTAGTGAACTGCTGCTAGAGACAGAAGAAGGACACACATTTATCCAACGTGCCGGAAAGGGAAGACCACCATTGGTTGATAGTCGAGGTGAACGCCGACTAGCAGTGCGATCAAGAACAACAGACGACCCATGATCCCTCGATTAAAAACAGATTACAGTTAGGGCGCACAGAAAAAACATTTCTGAGCACACAATAAAGCAGATCCTCTTCCGCATTGGATGAAGGGGTCCGTAGTCCGTAAGTGTGCAAATGTTGACCGACCCCGTCTGCAATTCTGCAAGTAATGGCCACGGAAGCACCATAACTGGAAATTCGACTGGAAAAGAGTCACCTGGCTTGATGAGCCCAGTCTCCAGCTCTAACATGCCCAGCTGGACGAAACCAGGCCAGCGAGGCCAGTATTGTGGTATAAGAATTGTTCTTATAGACATCGCTGGCACCCTTGTCTCAAGGACACTATCACCTTTCGCCACTGTTTGGGACCCTGATAAACGAGTACCGTCTTTAACCTTTCGTTCGAGTGGCAAGGGTTCGAGTCCCATGATGCGTTTTTCTTATGAAACTAGCTCTCTCCCTTCCTGGTGCCAGTAGCTCTAAATTAGGGACGGACGACTGCTTATAACCCTTAGAGTTGCTCACGGTGGTCCTGAAAATCCGAAATTAAAAAAAAAAGCTGACAGTGTATCCGAATAACAGGAAGACAACGCCATGTATCACAAGATCCGCATTGTGAAAGAATTTTTGGAATATCGTATCCAAGGCCGCCTACGTGGCCGAACAAAAGACGTTTGGGCTTCTGATTATTCATTCAAGATGGGTGCGGGTGAGGTATGGATGGTGTATTTGTCTTTCTCTCTCTCTCTCTCTCTTTCTCACCCCTCTTCACCGGAGTCAGAGGCCCAAAATTAGGGACGGCAATGACTGTTTATAGCGGGGGTCTTTAACCCCGAAGTAAAATAATGTCCAAGCATTTCGCGGTCTCCGGACTTCCAGATTCTTCCGATCTCAATCCCATCGAACATCTGTTGGAAGCAGTAGAAGGCAGCATCCACGGGTGCATGCCAGTGTCTTTCTCCGTGACGTAATTCTGTCCATCTGGTTCAGAATACCTGCGCATACCTTCCGTGGTATAGTAAAGTCGATGCACTGCCTGGTTACCGCGGCGAAATCCTGACCAACCCGATATTATATGGTCATAATATTGTGCCTTTTAAGTGCATTTCATTTTAGACATACTGTTTGCGCTTCCGAATGCTAGCTCTGGCGTAACGGATATTCATTCCCTGTACCGTAGCGAGAATGTTTCGCTAAGTGGTGACTTTCGCTGGAAACACTTTACTGTAATGTGTTTTTCAAATTTTCATTAGGCATCTCAAATATTCAACAATTACCGTGAGAAGTCCCTCACCTTTCAAGAAGTTAGAACTGCTGGCTTGCTTTCGACGATTGTTTCGAAGGAGACATGAAGGCTATTTTTAGGTAAACTTGAAAAAATTGGCGTGTTCATTATATTCGCATTGGGAGTAGTGCACACACATGCACACACACACGCACACACAATACTAGTTAGAATATGGATGTCTCCCTGACGCACAGGGACGGGCTGTTTTTCTGTTGTTTTTCTGTTTGTGTTTTATTTGTTGATTGATAGGAATGAAAGTTATTTCACGGAGAGCAAAATGTTCCGAAATAAATAAAAAATATATAAGTAGGCCGCAATCAATATTAAATCCTATTTCATCAAGAAATGTATTTATTATAAGGTTTCGTTCCGTTTTGTTTTTCTGAAAATTCCCTACTCTTCTGTTTTAATGATTTCCTGGAACTTTCTCCACAGCACGGAGATTTTCGAAAAATCTCTCCTCGAATTCCGCTACTGAATTTATGAGGCTAGGGAGTTCCGTAGCGTTCAGAAAGGAGCGCGGATTGAATTTACGGAAAGTCAAATATTTCTCTGAGATCAATAATTTTCAGAAAAAATGGGCATGTAAATGAAGATTTAATATAATAACAATCAGGAAAATTTATTTTATAACTTCAGATAAAATATGCACATTTCAAAAAGCTTAAGTATTTACCTACTCTAATTGATATCTTTGTCCATAGTATTAAAACCATAAAATTCAATAAACTTTTTTGTCCCTTCCCTCATAACCGGGAACCATATTTTTACGTTGGCTTAAGTTGTTTTTAGGAACTGACGCATTTGAGCCTATACTCCCAACATATCGACTTCTCTTAACTTTAACACACTCGAATTGATATGTTTATCCCCAGTATTAAAGCCATAAAATTCAATAAATTTTTTCGTCCATCCCCTCATAACCGGCTACCGGGTTTTATATATTTACTTAAGTTGTTTCTAGGAACTGACGCATCTAAGTCGATGCTCCCAACATGTCAACTTATCTTACCTTTAACACACTCGAATTGATATCTTTATCCCCAAGATTCAAACCATAAAATTCAATAATTTTTTTGCTCATCCTCTCACAACCGGTTTCCGGGTTATGAGGGAATCTCTTACCAGATGATCGACTTCTCTTACTTTTAACACATGCAGCTCTCGTTGATGAAACTAATTCGTGTTAAAATCCAATAGTAGAATAAAATGTCGACGAAACACGATAAGAACAAATGCAGTGCACAACGTACCACATGTTAAAATATTTTACTAATAAAAACACATCATACACTTCATTAGATCTTTCGAAGACACATCTTCTTCATCATCAGATAATACAGTGTAATATCACGAGATGGATATTGGCTTTAATACTGTTTGGCGACGTCACAAACACGGATATCACGCCATCTATGAGAGAACAATGCTGAAAACAAAGAATTTCAAATGTCACCTCAACATGAAGAATTACTAACTAACACATTTGTCCATGATTTGGCTATCATTTTTGGTACATAATCATTACAACGCTTGTGACCGAATGAGGTAACATACAAACTTTCCGTAAAAAGCATGAGTGAAAAAGTGTTTAAGCACCAGATTAGAAAAGCACAAGTATGACCTCAAAACTGGAAGTCTATCAACTGCTCTGTCTCGTTTGGTGCCGTCCGGATCCCACTTCCCTAAGTGGGATGATGTTACTATTCTGAACACTCCAGGTAAACAATCACTCGTGCTTTTTATGGAACGTATATTACCTCATTTGGACACAGGTGTTGTAATGATTATGTACCAAAAATGATAGCCAACCCATGGACAAATGTGTTAGTAATTCTTCATGTTGAGGTGGTATTTGAAATTCTTTGTTTTCAGCATTGTTCTCTCATAGGCGGCTTGATTTACATGTTTGTAACGTCGCCCAATAGTATTAAAGCCAATGTCCATCTCCTGATATTACACTAAATCATCTGATGATTAAGAAGATGTGTCTTCGAAAGATCTAATGAAGTGTATGATGTGTTTTTATTAGTAAAGTATTTTAACATGTGGTACGTTGTGCACTGCATTTGTTTTTATCGTGTTTCGTCGACGTTTTTTTTTCTACTCTTACATGCAACTCTCTTTTCAGGAATCATTAGCCTATTTTCTAACGCGCACGGATCTTTTACA
Organism: Macrothele yani; assembly: GCA_039090855.1. Lineage (NCBI taxonomy): Eukaryota > Metazoa > Arthropoda > Arachnida > Araneae > Macrothelidae > Macrothele > Macrothele yani. Next base: position 91,993,444 of record CM076998.1, read on the forward strand.
ATTAAAAAACTCCGCTTTGTGACGTAAGACATTTCTGTTAATTTGATCAATCAAGCGGAATCTCTCAACAGACTGGAACTTTACCCACTTTAAATAGCGTTTTCCTTTTGGGTTTAACTACCATTATGAGCTATGAGCAGCCGCCTGTCCCTGATTTAGGTCCATTGGCTCCAGAGCCTGTTCCAAGCACACTCCCCATGCCTCATGTAGGATTCGAGCTCAGGCATCACCTCTGATGACTGAACCTAACTCGACGCCGCAAACGACCTAGGCGGCAGGATAATGTTTCTCATCTGTACTTACCTATGACGACGACAGCTTTAAGGGGAAATAAACAAATGCAGAGAGTGGTATCAGAAACTCTGAAATACAGGTACTAAGTCTTCGATGACAGTTTTTAAACAGCTGAGATTCCAGAAAACTTGAAAACGTTCTCTGAAATTATGGATTTTTGGTTGAAATAATGCTTAACTCTGAATGTTTCCATGTCATTTTGCGTCAAGTGGATGCAAAGCAAGGATTTGTAATGTTTGGTATGCTGTCACCATACCTAACATTATCACGTCGGAATGGCAAAGGAATTTTTCGTCTGTTGGCACCCGTCATTTAGTACCAAATTAAACCAGATCACTATGCTGAGACAGATTTATCACCGGATTTTACATATATTCCTACCAGCAATGTCCCGTGCATCTAGAAAGAGAAGGTAAGTCTTCCATCTCTCTACATATTTGATTCCTTATCTGTCGATCACAGAAAATGTCTTCGAAGATTGTCATTCCAGTTGAAGTTCAACATGATTTGTTAGCGGCTAGGAGACAGGTGTCGGTTTGCTAAAAGAAAGATTTGAAGGAACATAGCCGCCCTGATGATTAATCTCTGAAAATGTATGTTCATTATAGATGAAAGCTAAATGCTTATCTGATTAGCCTCTGCAATCCCCACGTTTACAGAAATAAGAACAGAATTAAACCCATTGAAGGAACTTCACCATCTGTTGGTCAATTAATATTTGAATAAGCATCATGCGTTTCTTTCACACATTACCTAGGGTGCGTCCTTTCCTTAAGGAATGAATGGGATGAACTGGTCTTCAACATGAAAATTACTTTTCCGTCCTGCAGTAAGCAACAAATTAATATCGACTTGTCAAAGTTGTCTCCGTTACCTTTTACGCACTTCTCCGCCTAACCTTTCGGCGCCACAGTGCGACAAACACTGCATCAGCATTCTCATATACGAAGGTAAAAAAATGTACCAGTGTTTTTGGAAGGAAGGGTTGATGGCAACCATGTCCAACTGAAATGTCCATAAGCAGCCGGCCATCCCTAATTTAGGCCACTGGTTCCAGATAAGGAAGAGAGTTGGCTCTGTGAGGTAGATACAGCAGCCATGTCTCATCCAGGACTTGAACACGGACCCATCTCTGGCGACTACGCAAAAACCTACGCCTCTGACCACTCGGCCAGCTGTGCAGCCAACCAGCTGCCCTATAACAGTGGCTCGACGTTGTAGGATTAATTGCTGACAGCTCAGTCTTGTGCATGCAGGTTTCGTACACATTTACAGGACATAAATTCCAGGACATTTCCAGGGGTTTTCCAGAGTTAATCAAAAAATTCCAGGAACTTAAATAAATTTTCCTAGAATCATTGTGCTTTAATGAATGAAATACGGGATTACATCATTGTACAATACAAATTTGGAAGATGTGAATTCGTTTTTCGGTGTATATACGACATGGATGTTAAGTCAGAAATATCCAGCCAATCACGGGGATGAATTAAAACCTCCAGATTCGCTACATATGAATGCCGGTTGCCTCGACTAGAAAATCCTGTGATGGTTATATTCAAATTAATCTGAAACTTGGAACTTGATCGTTCTGGGTGGTGTATTGGTTAGCAGACTTGGGCGCTATCCGGGAGACGCGGTTTCAATTTACGCCAAAATTTTCAAGTGTTTGGATATTATTTGACTTGTGTCATATTTACACCAAAAACCAGATTCACGTCTTCCAAATTAGTGCTTTGTTTTATATTTTGCAAATTAGGATGATTTTTACGGCGCATTTAGAATTCTTACGAAATCCTATGGGTTCCGGTGTTACAGAGTGTTCCTCAGGGTGTATTGCTTCTTCAGTGAAGTGACAAAATTTTCCCGTATAAATCTTACATGAGACTGACGAAGAAATAAAGAAGCTGAACTTTTTAACCGGATAAAAAATTAGAATGCGCGGCAAAACAGTATAAATAAAACGCAGCACAATCAAGACAAGACAGAATTGTTGACGATAATTCATTTATGTGAATATTAAACTGGAGCACAAAACTATTCAAAATATAAAATTACTGACATTTAACAAAACAAGATAGACGGAGGGAAAAAATAAAGAATCTGGCGAAATCTTTGCTCCGTCTGGCTTCCGTTTTCGGAAATTTTTCCTTCAGTTTGAAACTGAAATACAAATATTTACGCAATAAATTGATACCTAACAACAATACTGAGCAGAAGGATGTTGCGAGAAGAAAAATACTATTACGGGAGAAATCTTCACTCCATCAAACTTCCGATTTCGAAAGTCGTAATTCCATCCTTCGACAGAAAATGGACCCCCCACCCCCTGAATTATGTTCATTTACGAATCGATCATGAGAACAACACAAATGGAAGAATCTCATGCCAGGAGATTACAGGGATATTTTTGCGCTGTCAGACTTCCTTTTCGGAAAATTTTCCTCCGCTTTCAAACTGAAATACAAATATTAGTGGAGTAAAATGACATTAAACATCAATACTGGGCAGAAGGAGCATCGCCAGAAAAAGAAATTAAGATTACGGGAAAATCTTCACTCCGTTTGCCTTCCGTTTTTGAAAGACGAAATAGCGTCCCCTAATGGGAAACAAACACCTCCCCCAACTAATCCCCTCCAAATTTATCTTCAGTTTTGCATCGATCTCGAGGATGACCCAAATGACGACGAAAAAAGTGGAATTCCTCGAATTCGCGGGAAAATCTCATGTATGATAAATATTGCTCTGTACAGAACTTATGCGAAACAAACCTAAAATTAGCACACTGATAATAATTCAAAACAATTTTGCCATGGCACTGAATATTCCTTATTTCATAGTCATCTATTATTTGCACATGGAGACCAGATATCAGCCACCTCCATTGAGGAAAGTGCGTTCTAAAAGGAATGGCCATCTTGGACTAGTGGGAAGGTTTCCACACTCTGTTTGTATCTCCAGTGGCACACAACTGGTGTACCAGAAGCTAAGGTCGTTGGAATTGTGGAACTCAAACATCTTGCACTGCAGCAGCACATAAGATGAGAGAGATGACATCAAGCCACCACACTCCATGGAGAGAAGTGATGTTATCGTGGAGCAGGCACAGCATTGAGCTAGAACAAACTAATACAATCAATCCAAACATTTCCACAAATTTTTTTTTCATTACAAGAGAAATATTGCCAGAACCATTCCAAGATCTTTTCCCAGAATATGGAAAATCAAGGCCTTTCCTGACTTGGGAAAAAAGCGAAATCAAATTTTAGGGCCTTTCGAAGATTCCAGGGGATGTGTGAGCCCTGGATCAATGGCGGCTCAACGTCATATATCCAGGGATTGTTACGAGGGTTTAGGGCAGGGGTGCGGAACCTGCAGCCTTAAGGCCACATGCGACCTTCTAGGCCATTAAGTGCAGCCTTTTGAGTGAATCCAAATTTTGCACAACAAATCCTTTTATTTTTATTAAAATGGTTTTTTTTTTCGTCTTTTATTATTTTTATTTTAATCTTAAAATGACCGTATTTGAAATTCTAATGAGGTATTCAGCAAGGACAGGTGTTAGTAAAAATGTTATCTTTGCGGGAACAGATAGTTGAATTTTATGAAGAACAGAATTAGCAGTGCGAATTATTAAAAGAAGATTTCTATAGAAGTGCTGCATCCCTGTGTGATATAATATCAAAGCACGCTGACTTGAATATTTCTTTACTAGGTAAAACTACGTAGGTCTATACATGAGATGTGAAAAAATCCAAGCGTTCGAAAAAAAAGCAATCTTTTTTCAAAACTCTTGTTCTTCAATAGAAAATTTCAAATGAACATTTCCCCTGTTAGCAGAGGTCACTTATGAGCAGAAGGATTCATAAGAAGCATTTGAAGAATACGCGGCTGTTAGACTTATCAATTTTAATAGAATACAATGAAGGATTCCCTAACTTTGAGAACCATGACATTACACTTAATTCAGCATTTCAACCTTAGTTGATATCACCATGGCTCCTAAAGAACTGCAGATGTAATTGATGACATTTTAAAGTCCCCTTATTTGACGCTAAGAAAGATTCAATTGAAATATGGAAAAATGCAATAGAATAACCACGCCACGAAAAATGCTTTCTTGCTTTTCAACTAAAGTGTTAAAATCCTAATCCAAGCCTCGAATTTAAGATATAATATCACTGATTTTAATTCATGGACACTTCACACAAACTGAAACAACTCTCGCGAAACACGTGTTGTTACGGGCGGCAGCATGCAAGTGACTAATGTAGTCTTAAGGTGGACGTCTAGTGATTTTGCTTCCTATACTTCCAATGGGCAAATTTCTGTACACATTTTCTTCATAATTAATGCGTTCCCAAGGATGGAAATTTGAACATCGATTAAAATAACTTCATATTATAACTTGGAATACTTACTATTTTCTAAAACGTAACCATAATTAAGCAATCCAACATTTGTTTGTCTACTGACGTCATCAACGTACAGGTCGCGCCATCTTTTTTCTTGTCAGGACATCACCAAAGTAAAAGTTATTGATTTTTAATATAATTATAATTATATTTTAGAAAATATTAAGTATTCCAAGTTATTACATGAAGATATTTTAATCGATGTTCAAATTTTCATCTTTGGGAATGCATTAATTATAAAGGAAAGGTCTACAGAAGTTTGCCCATTTGAAGTATAGGAAGCAAAATCACTGGAAGTCCACCTTAAGTTAAGACTTCTCTTTTCTGAGCGAACCGTTTCCAAAGAAAGGGCCCATTCACCCGTTCGTTCATGTTGCAACAGAAACGCTAGCTTGCGATCGTACCGAAAGCTTTCGAATCTCATATCAAAGACTGGTACAGCTGGTTGCCTTAGGATGACACCATCAATCCGCTAGGTGTCCCGTTAGTCTTCTCTGGCCATACTGATTCTCTTATTCAAAAGAAGCAAATCGGAACGTGTTTTTTTTTTTTTTTTTTGCAGCGAAAGCATCGACGTATCTTAATACCGTTGATAACAGACTTTTATTTGTGTATATCTAATTGACTTTTATTTGTGCATTCTCTGGGTTTCGCAGCTAGCCTAAAATATACGTCACTGACTCTGTCCTTTTCTACGAACAAATGGCCCCAAATTAGGAAGGGTCTATTGTTTATAGCTCTCAGAATTGCCCATGGCAGTTGTTAAAAACCGTGACAAAAAATTACCTGAGTGTTTTATTCACTGCCCTACAATTAATATCCTGACATTACTCTGTTGATAGAGAATTAGCTCCACGTCAGAGACCCAACTACAAATATCCTGGTAAGGCTATGATGAGACGATAGCATACTGTGCATGCAAGAGGCTTCGGTCAACAGAGTTAAACGATTTCCAACACGGCTTGATAATTGGGTGCCACATAAGCATTTGTTCTGTACCTGATATCATAGTAGCACCAAAGATCCACAGGTCGACGGTTGGTAATATGATACGCAGATTGCAAAATGGTTGGGGAAGAATCCACCAAGAAACGACCCTGTAAGTCTCCAAAGCTAATGGAATGTGAGAGGAGAGCTCTGCAAAGGATTGTCCGCTGAGAATATAAATCAACAGTGTCTGAAATTCGGCAAACACTATGTAAGACTGGTGGGACTAATGGTAGCACCAGCATAGGGTGCAGGACGCTACTACGATCGAGTAGCCATTCACATGCAGTTAATCACTTCCACTAAGGACACATGCGAATTACCGATGTGTAAAGAACATCGATCTTGGACTGCACACCAGTGGAAAACTTCCACTAAGGACACATGCGGATTATCCACGTGTGAGGAACGTATATCTAAGACTGTAGACCAATGAAAAACTTCCACTAAGGATACAAACGGATTAGCCACGTGTGAGGAACGTCTATCTTAGACTGTAGACCAATGGAAAACTTCCACTAAGGACACATGCGGATTTGCGACATGTGAGGAACGTCTATCTTAGACTGTAGACCAATGGAAAACTTCCACTAAGGACACATGCGGATTAGCGGCGTGTAAGGAACGTCGATCTTGGACTGTAGACCAATGGAAAACTTCCACTAAGGACACATGCGGATTAGCCACGTGTGAGGAACGTCTATCTTAGACTGTAGACCAATGAAAAACTTCCACTAAGGATATATCCGGATTAGCGACGTGTAAGGAACGTCGATCTTGGACTGTAGACCAGTGGAAAACTTCCACTAAGGACACATGCGGATTAGCCACGTGTGAGGAACGTCTATCTTAGGCTGTAGACCAATGGAAAACTTCCACTAAGGATGCAAGCGGATTAGCCACGTGTCAGGAACATCTATCTTAGGCTGTAGACCAATGGAAAACTTCCTCTAAGGACACATGTGGATTAGCCACGTGTGAGGAACGTCTATCTTAGACTGTAGACCAATGGAAAACTTCCACTAAGGACACATGCGGATTAGCGACGCGTAAGGAACGTCGATCTTGGATTGTAGACCAATGGAAAACTTCCACTAAGGACACATGCGGATTAGCGACGTGTGAGGAACGTCTATCTTAAACTGTAGACCAATGGAAAACTTCCACTAAGGATACATCTGGATTAGCGACGTGTAAGGAACGTCGATCTTGGACTGTAGACCAGTGGAAAACTTCCACTAAGGACACATGCGGATTAGCCACGTGTGAGGAACGTCTATCTTAGGCTGTAGACCAATGGAAAACTTCCACTAAGGACACATGCAGATTAGCAACGTGTGAGGAGCGTCTATCTTAGACTGTAGACCAATGGAAAACTTCTACTAAGGACACATGCGGATTAGCCACGTGTAAGGAACGTCTATCTTGGAGTGTACACCAATGGAAAACTGTGCTTTATTTGGACTGACGATTCATGGTGCACAGTCTACTAGTCTGATAGTTGTTCCTGTGTGTAGTGGATGTAGGGAGAAAGATACGTTCCGGACATGAAGTTTAGGCCAATTGTGCAGCCGCGCTGGAAATCATTTAACTCTGTTCACTGAGGCGACTTGCATTCACAGTCGCGCTACTGCCTCATCATAGCCTTATCAGGATATTTATAACTGGGTCTCTGACGTGGAGCTTACGTAAGGCCTAATTCTCTATCAATAGGATGTTGTCAAGATATTTGGCAGTCTGTTATCAACGGTATTAAGAGTTTGGTAGAAGCAGCATGATGGTATGAAGTTGTTTTCAGTTGTTTGCCTTGGGCCTATTGATCGTTTTGGATAAAACTATGAATGCTGAGCATTACCTGGACGACCAGAACAATTATGCACAACCAATAGTCCAAATACCTCACCTGAAACGTGTAGACAACCACTGGAACGAACAAGTTCGTCTAGTGTGTGGAGTAAAAGATCTCCCAAGAAGCAAAGCTGAACTGGTCACTGCTTAAGAAGTCAAGAGGTGGAACATATCTGACATTTACATGGAGAATATTTCACGAAGACTGAAGGCCGTCATAAGGGTCAAAGGTTTCTGCGCACAATATTACATTTTATGTGGATAAATATTATTTGTACACATGCAGGTGTCTGGATATAAATTGAAGGGCAGTGTAAATGTCGTTTTTCTTCCAAAAAAACAAACAGAAAAAACAAATTTATAATGCATACTTCCTCTTTTATCTGAGGAAAATATATTTCTTTGAAACCTCATGAAAACATTATGGACTCGGTAACCCCAATTACTATTCAGTAACCTTAATAAATATAGTAGGAGCTCAGTTACAGGTTTTTTATTCTTATACGTAATTTAGCGTTAGTACTGATACTTTACTGCAGTTCCTATCACTTTTTCAGTTCGGTTATATATAATGCATTCATGCGCTTTTAGCGATCATACCTTAAATTTTGAATTTCAGAAAATCGAAAATACATGGTTCGTGGATTCTTTTGTACCTAACTCGGCTTGTCACAATTTTGAGAGAATCGAGACAGCAGTTTTTTGCACCCATAATGCAACTAAAAATTTACTAAATAACGTTCACATTTTTTTTTAATTATGAATTGAGTAGGTCTGAAACAAGAAAAGATTAATGAATATCTTACTGGTTACTAATGCTAAATCAACTAGTTGACAAACTTCTCTGTAGAGAGCAAAGCTTTTCAAAAGTAAGTGATGTGTAATAGGGGTATTGAATATAAAACAAAATCGTATTTGGATTTATGTTCTTTGTAATGTGATAAAATATATTATTTGTGATGCTTTCTTTTGCTTTCTATTCAACTTTAAATTCAAAATGTAAAGGTTTTTTTCTTCATATATTGATTTCAAATATATGAATCAAAAGGTAAGGTTTTTTCCATATATTGGTTTCAAATATATGATTCTTTTTCGGGTTTTTTTTCGTATATTAATTTCAAAGGTAATTGTTATTTTTCATACTTTGATTTCAAATCTATGATTTTTTTATACATTAATTTCAAAAGAAAGGGGCTTTCTTTCATATATTGAAAATATAAAATGGTGCAGAATTTCTTAAACTAGTTTTTATAAGGAAATTGGAATAAAAAAATTAGAATAGTTAAAATAAGTACAAGCTTAAAGTAGCAAACAAAGTACACTGGAACCTCGGTCATACGTTTCTCAGTTATACGTTTTTCACTTTTATACGTAATTCTGCGTTAGTCCATGTGTTTTAATGTAGTTATTGTAATTCAACTTTTTAGCTCGGTTGTATAATTTTTATTTTACTGTAATCATATGCAATTCAACATTTTAACTCGGTTGTATGTTATTCATTAATACGTTTTTTGCGGACATACGTTAAAATTAGAATTTCAGATTATCAAAACTACACGGTTCTTTGATTCTTTTATACGTAACCCAGTATGTTTCAACTTTGAGAAAATTGAGAGAGCGTTGTTGTGGTCCTTTTTGGGGCAGCCAAAGTTGAACATAGATCCCACCAGAGAAGGGTATGTTGTTTACTTTCTGATTGGATGAAAAATTGGTTTATCATTTCATATGACTCACATATGCACTGTTTAAAATTGATAAATCTCTGGGATGTAATTTCATGGCTCCTGTATTTCGTGGCGTACTAGAATAGAATCCTAAATGTATCCTTAATATTCAACATTCTTGTTTCAAATGGATTCATTCACTCAGAATCCGCATACAAAAAAGCTGTTAATTCATGAATTCCATACAGAAGCTCTGGTTTCTGATTCTAAGTTTTGAGGATTTGACTTAATCTAGAATCAGGATTTTTATAAACAGATAGATAGCTCGAAAGAAAAGTTTGATTTTTATAGGCTATCTGTTTTTTGCAGTGTGATAAAATATATTATTTGTAACGTTTCCTTTCGCTTCCAGTTCAACTTTAAATGAATCATTATTAAAGAATCCTCGTTTAAAGCATAAATCTTACAATAGTATTTAACATCACAAATATCCTCGTTTAAAGCATAAATGTTACAATAGTATTTAACATCACAAGTTTGGAAGATGTGAATCCGTTTATTGGTGTAAATATGACATGGATGTTAAGTCAGATAATATCCGAAAACATCATCGTCCTGAAGCGGGAATCGAACTCGCGTCTCACGGATAGCGCCCGATATGCTAACCACTACACCACCCAAAACGACCAAGTTTCCGATTAATTTGAATATAACCATCACAGGGTTCGACTAGCGAATTCATGGTTATTCATTCATTAACACGAATAAACGGGTTCGCATTTTCCAAATTTGCATTGTACATTAGTGTAATCCCGTATTTCATTCATTAATGTTCTGCGCCTCCGGGCAATCACGGGAAAGAATTCTAAACCTCCAGATTCGTTATTTGTAAATGCCGGTTGCTTCGACTAGCGAATCCTGTGATGGCTATATTCAAATTAATCGGAAACTTGGTCGTTCTGGGTGGTGTAGTGGTTAGCATACTCGGGTGCTATCCAGGAGACGAGGTTTCGAATTCCGCTCCTGGATGACGAAATTTTCAAGTTTTCGGAGATTATCTGACTTAATATATCCATATCATATTTCACATCTTCCAAATTTGTATTGTACAATGGTGTAATCCCGTATTTCATTCATAAGTATTTGAAATCTCATTTATTCGATTTTTACATTTGTGCGTTTCTAGGGACATCCTCAAAAAAAATGTATAACTGAGCTTTCACTGTATTGATGTACGTATACGTATGTAATATCTTATATTGTAAACTAACGTAATGTGGTTCTTATTTCGTTTTTTCTTCTTTTTGGAGGCATTCGAGATTTTCCAAAAGCCTTCAAGATTTTTAAAGTCATTTTATATGAATACATTTTTTTTAAGGCAATCTCCTAGAAAACTGTTTAACTGAGGTTCCACTGTACTGTTCACTATTTCGGATTCAATGGCTTTTTTTTTAGCTAGCCGTATAACAGAGAAACGTCCGACTGAAAACCCACCAACGGTTGCTCATGGTTGCCTTGATCCTCACCAAACAGCGAAATGATAAATTGTGTAACAAAACTCAAGAATTGATGCAAGCACGTAACTTCTCTTCCAAGCCCAGCAAGCCCCTACTTAGGCGTCATGTCACGTACCTAGGATTAAATTCTGTACCTAGTAAAGCCTAGAAAGTTACGCACTTACGGGCCAAAAAAATGGCAAGGGAGAAAATTAATACTCTCTAAGAACCATAGCCAAGAGGCGTGAAACGGCGAACAATCCTCCAATCATCCCTCAGAATAGTGACATTCATAGAGAGAAGGAGGGACAGAGGTAGAGTTGAGACACAACGTTCTGAAGATGACATCATCTATGATTACATTGACACATTAATTCAGCCACGAGCTTCTAATGCGGAGGGAAAAAACTACGAGGTGTACAAATTGACACTAATGCTGAGGTCCAAGAATGCTCATTTGCAAAACTGTGGATGCAAAATTTACCGCTGTAAGCCAAGGTTGGTAATTAAGTTAGAATAATGAATATATATATATTAGGTGTTATGTAATATCTGTGCGATGAGAAAAATTGCAGTCATCCGAAAGCGGGTAAATGATATATAATGTTTATTTCATAAATAGGATGCAGGTATTGCTGCGTGTGGCAAATAAGTTTTTGGTTCACGTGATCCATTCCTGCGTTCTTAAACCTTGAAAGGCTCTGTCCCAAACGTTAAACTTAAAACCAATACTTGATCATTATAAGATCAGGGACGTAGCCAAGGAATTGTCCAAGAGGTCCGGACCCTCCCGAAATTTTTCACCTGCAGTACTTTTTTTTTATTGTTTTCATACAGTGTTAAGTAATTTACCCACTACCGCCGTGACAGAGCCTCAAAAGCACTAAATTGTAAATTCGGATGAGCCGAAAAATTATAGATTAGGGTAGCACTTCGTATGAAATACTTCTATTTCTGTTTTTTTCTGGGGGGGGGACGAAATGCTTTAACTCCAAGCCCACAGATATAGCCTATATTTCCAGATACTCGCAGGAAAATATTTTCATGAAGTTATCAATTAAAATGTGCATCAAAAAAATGTGTGAATGTTGTTTTATTCTTTATATTCAACAAAGTAAACTTCAGAAGAATATATCACAAGAACTGCCGAGAAGTTTGTTCTTTTTTTAGGTATTTTTGCGTTTAATAGTTTAATAAACTAAACGCTAATAAAGCGGATCAAGAAAAAATGATCAAAAAGTTCCTCCCCTTGTTGTAATGCAGACCCTGACCATAAGACCCATAGAAATTTTGAGGTGGACGTTAAGTAAGTAAAATTCGGAGGAAAACTCTCGTTTCCAGTGTTTGTTCCCCTGCCCTTCTTCTAAACAGTGTTATGTAATGGAACAAAAAAAAAGGATATTCTTCGTCCTTCAAATAATGCAAATTTAATTTCCTTCGTATACCAAAAGGAAACAATTTTAACAAGAAAGATCACACCTAATTTTCGGTTGTTATGAACCCGTCTTTTGAATCCTTTCTGACGCGAATCAAATTTATCAAAGCTATACAAAGCCATTAGAACTGGTTAGGCAAATAATCAACTGATTTCTACAACAGATAAAACATCCAGAAACAGCTATTTATTTCTGTGACGTGCTTGCCTCTCAGGACGCAGATGAAATAAAGGCAGATAGCAGTGAGTGCACATGCCAGTGAAGTATAGTGGATAGCACTCGGAGCTCCGGAGCCGAGAGCTGTGGGTTCGAATCCCGCTCCTGGTATAGAAATGATGGAGAAATTTACTTCGTCATACTTCCACCAGCGGCCAAAAACGTGGCGCACAAAAAGTTTTTCATAGCACAAGGAAGATATCAGAGACAAAGAGATTTTAAAATTGAACAGTTAAAAAAAGAAATATAGAAGGAAACATGATATAACTCTACGCCTTTTAGCGGAAAAAATGTGTATAACAGAAAAAATTTGCATAACGGAAAAATTGAAAATAGGCGAAAAATATTCTTCATTGAAAAAGCTATGCCAAGGAAAAAGATCTTCTCAAATACGTCTCCCAGAAGCAGAGTTAGTGAGAAAAAAGTTTCTCTCTTTGAACACAAGCTGGAAATCTTTGCATTATTTAAAGAGGATGATGCTCCACACCTCTATTGTAGCGAATGGCATACAAAAAAAGAAATTCCCAATAGTGTTTTTAGAAGCAGTGATACAGCTGCATACTGAAGTATACAAACACCCCCTACCGACAGAACTGTGAGCTAAAAAATTCCTCATATGCTAGCATAAAGTGTTTTACATGGTACTTGGCATCCGGTGTTGAAAGATTTCTTTAAATCGCACATGTAAAAGTAGAGATATTCAGAAAATCAGATTAAGCATTTGAGCCCCTAGCAGCGAAACTGTGCACTATTTTGGGAAGAAAATATGCACACAGGGTTTGCTTAGTTTGTGGTATCTGACCGAAGAAAGAAGTTTTTCAATCGGGTTTTTAGTCCCGCAGATATTGGTGTAAACGGAAATCGGAACTTACGACCTCTTAGTGGCAGACTTGTGCTTTCAGAAAAAATTTAAAATTGCATGAGAAACATTCTCAGAGAAAACGCTCTATAACAAAGAAAGAATTTTTTTTGAAATCGGTCTCTTAGAAGCCGATATATCGACAAAAATATGATATGCGTCTACGCCCCCTGGTGGTAAAATCATGCATTAATTTAAGAAGAAAATATTCCGAAACGATTTATCAACGTGAATGGTATCCGTCCATGAAATAATTTTTTCAGTCGATTTTTTAGGACCTTAGATTTTGTTGCAAATACATCGTAAGCAGAAATCAGCACTTAAGCACCCTGGTGGCCAAACCATTCTTTACCAAATATTAGAAATTATATGCAAAACATTTCCAATCAGGAGCTGTATGCGGTACAGGAAAAGTTTTTTTAAAACGGAGTTTTAGAAGCAGAGATATCGGAGAAAACGTAATTACCTTAACGCCGCCTAGCGGAAAGTCTATGAATAACTTGAAATAGTGACTGCATCTGAAATAAAATGAAATCGAAAGGTAAAATAATTTTTTCAACCGGATATTTAAAAGCAAACATATAAAATAAGATGTATTTTGAATTCGGCATCATCTGCATTTTCGCCCTGTAGCGGCGAAATTATGCATCGTGAAACGTAAGAAAAAAAAAACGGAATGCAAAGATCATCATTTTCACATTTCAAGCTTCCCAATGCAAAACAGAATTTTTCAAATCGGATTAACAGTTGCAGAGATATGGCGTCCACGGACGAACGGACGGACAAACCGATATCATAGGCACAATTTTTTTTACAAAAGACATGCTAAAAAAAGGTTGGATGATGTCTTTTGAATGGCAAAGGTTTTAAAGCCAGAATATTCCAGAATATTGCAAAACCACGTGTGACCTCTAAAATACTGAAATACAACAGCGACATAATGTGTTCAGGTAAATACCATTTTGCGAAACCTTTTATGAAGAACTGTTGTGTGCTATTTTGGGAAAACTTCCTAACATTTTACGTATGATTACATGCGCATATGTTATTAGTAAAATTTCACGTCAAGAAAAATTAGAAAACTCTTCCCATTCCTCTGTACTTTATGACGTGCCTGCACCGCAGGACTCACATGAGATGAAGGCAGATAGCAGTGAGAGCATATGCCAGTGTAGTATAGTGGATAGCACTCGGAGCTCCGGAGCCGAGAATTGTGGGTTCGAATCCTTCCCCTGGCATAAAAATGATGGACAAATTTAATTCGTCGTATTGGCGCCCGAACTTCCAGGAGGATCCGGCTGTTAAGTTTCTCGCAATGATGTGATGTTCTTTCCACACGGCGAGACAGGAAAAGTGAGAATCCCTTCTATAGTGCTTCGAAAAAATAAATGTGTGTGATGTTACGTTCCACACACCAAACTGTCTGGGATTTCTCAAATGCACGTTCTTCATCGGATGACTACCTACAGCGACACATGGTCTCGACTGACCCGTGGCCCATGCCCCGGTCCTCTTTTGCGGGGGTGTAGATGTGACGTGTCTGTCCCGCAGGACACACATGAGATAAAGGCAGATAGCCGTGAGAGCACATTCCAGTGTTGTTACTATAGTGGATAGCACTCGGAGCTCCGGAGCCGAAAGTGGCGGATTCCGATCCCTTCCCTAGCATCATTTATATCAAGGCAGTTTTACTTTGTCATAACTGTTTGATATCATTTTTAAATATCTTCTAGTAATCGAATATTGAAATTAATCTCAACAACCATATCTACCAATCATTAGCAAAAAGTACCGGAAGTTAAAAACTTTTTATCATATACAAAATAATATTTTTGCTCTGTATTCCATAATAGATACCGTGGCAGATAGAAAATGACCAACTTCATAAAAAAATGACCAACTTCATCAAAACGGAGCAGGCTTTGCACCCTTCAATTTTAAATCAAAATTTCATTGAATTTTTACAGCACTTCAACGTTTCTGGCATTATTATTTTTAAATCTACCAGCATTTTGAACAGTAAAGCTGTGCAGCGGATGACCTAGCGGTCAACGTTCGTGACTGCTACGGACGCGTTTTAGGTGAGATCCCAGGCAGGTGCGAACACTCGAACCAATAAATATCCGCTGTGCGTCGGGTGGGCACGTGAAGCCGTCGGACCCTGGGTACTGGCTCCCTCGGTAATAAATAAGGGCGGCTTCCTCCCCTTTTGTACCTCGCTTCCGTGGCACTTTCTTATCGGGTAATCTAGCCCAAAATAGGAAGCTATGATATTTGGGCTAGAGTGCCCCATAGTTTAGGTCTTAAACAACCCTTAGGAATCCCTATCTTCCCAAGAGTTGTTTAAGACCTGGGGTCAGATACTCCCTTCCTAAAATCTTCTGTATGTGATCTGATCTGATCTGAACAGTAAAGCTAAGCCTCCATTTTGAATTTTTTGGTTTTCGGACTTTTTCGGTGTAGAAGTGGTAGAAAAAATCAAACAGACAATATTTCCAATCCACTATTCTTTTTTTTTTTTTTTTTTTTTTTTTTTTTTTCGGAATTTTCTAGGTATTCGGACCTTAAGAGCTAACAGAATGCCAATTTCCAGATCTGTAGGTCATTTAGAAGTGGTCGAACAGTTGGCGAACAAATTAAAACAGGTAGTATTCCAAAGCTGCCATTTCGGGTTTTTTTTTCGGACCTTTCAAGATATACGGACGTTAAGACCTATCAGCATACCAATTTTCAGATCTCTAGGTCATTTAGAAGGGGTCGAACAATTCGCGGACGTAAACACTCCCATTTTCCCATTTTCATACTTTGCTTCATACACTGAAGTGCTAAAAGTCGTGGGATAGCAGTATGCAAATTTTTAACTGGCGCTGCCGTCGTATAAAGTCTTCGACGCATGCCACGATTTTTATCAGTTGCGAGGCGTAATCTCTTGAGTCAGGTTGAACAACCGCCAGTAGGATCATGGCAAGCCGACGTGAATTATCGGAGTTTGAACGAGTCATGGTAGTGGGAGCCAGAAGGAATGGCCATTCAATTTCTGGAGTTATGCGAACATTCAACATTCCTCGATGCACTACCGAGAATACCTCATGGAAGGCATTACCACGCACCGTGGACAGCGCAGTGGCAGACCACGAGTGCTGAATGACCGTGACCAGCGGCATCTCACCAGGATTGTCCATGCTAACAGACAAGCGACACTGACTCAAATAACATCCACATTCAATGTAGGAGGGACCAGAGACATATCCATCAGATCAGCGCAGCGTAATTTAGTGTCCATGGATTATGGGAGGAGAAGACCCACCAGAGTGCCTTTGTGAGCACCACGACATCAGACACAGTAGCTCACCTGGGTTCGTGAATACGGTATTTTGACCTTGGAAGACTGGCAACATGTGGCGGGGTCCGATGACTCACGCTTCCAGTTGTTACGAGCTGATGATAGAGTTCGGGTGCGGTGCAGACCCCATGAGGCCATGGACCCAAGCTTTCAACAAGGCACTATACAAGCTGGTGGTGGCTCCATACATGTTTGGGTGTGTTTAGGTGGCGCGGTTTCGGCCCTCTGGTCCTCGTAAACACGTCGTTAACCGGCAATCCCTTTGTTGCTCTGCTGGGTAACCATTTGCAACCCTTCATGTACCCCAACAGCAATGGGATTTTCCAAGCGGGCAATGCACCATGTCGTCGGGCCCAAGTTGGCCAAAAAAGGTTCGAGGAGCATTCTGGAAGTTTCGGTGGATGGTGTGGCCACCATGTCCGCCCGACATGACCCCAATAGAATACTTATGGGACGTGATGGAAAGGTCCATTCGCACCCAAGATCCCGCATCTACAAATACTAGGGAACTGTGGGCGGCTGTTCAGACGGCATGGCTCAACATCTCTGCAGGAGTCTTCCGGCTGCTTGCTGAGTCGCTTGCACGTCACGTTGATGCAGTTCACCAGGCTAGAGAGGGTTCTACACGATACTAGCTACGTATCCCATAACTGTTGGCACTTCAGTGTATATATAAACAAGAGCACATATCTTTTACTTATATTATACAAGAGCACATACCTTTTGTACGGAAAGGCATTTCGTAAGCAGGGATAGGACTCTTTCGCGTCTATCTTTTAACTGCCCCATCGGTTAGAAACATAAAATTAATGTCTGTGCTTTAGGCACTTTTATCCGTTATCAGAATGAAGAGCAAAAAACATGTTCGCTTTGTCATTTTGGATCGTGTATCCCCGAATAACTGCATCTGACTTGGTTTGGCTTTTAAGCTCTTCTTACTGTGCTATTACGTACTCATTAAACTTATGAAAAATCGGAGATAATAATCTTAGAGATGGAACAGATTAGTCCTATTGGCTGATATATCTGTGTGTACATATACGTAAATTTTATATGCCTTTTTTTTTTTTTTTTTTTTTTTTTTCAAATTGCCTTCAGAAGCAATTTGACGTTTCTTACCATCATGTCCACCATTTTCTGATGAGCTCACTTTCTTACTTCCACTGACTCTTATGCGCTCTGCCTAGGGTCGTGTCACGAGGTGGGCAGGAACGAATTCGTCATAAGCATGAAGCAATGATTTACGACTCCGTTTGTTCACGTGACCAGAATGCGCAGATGCATCTGCCAACGCTTTGTTTAGATCGACATCTTTCTCTGGGCATTGTCTTATCACGAAGAGAAATAAAAAAAAAAAAAAAGAATTAGAGAAAAGAAAAAAAAAGGGTTTGAAACGAATGATCACGTGATCAAACCGCGTTCCCCTAGAATTATCGGAGGGCACTTTTAATCACGTTCATTTTGAGCAGAAGCACACGACGCCATTTTTTATAATAGCAATAAGTGCCGTTCGATTGTCCCCCCTCAGAAGACATCATCAACGCGCTACCAAGGAAATTATATGATAGTTCGCAGCTTATCACAACGGTTCATGTGGAACGCCAGAGAAAAAAAATAACACGTTCCGTTGAAGTATTCTCCAGCTATAAACTGAATAACTGAGTGGTTCTGGCATTTATTTCGATCTTAAAATATTTTTATCGTTTGTTGTCTTCACAGTGGCGCTCTTCTCCAGTCAGAGTGTATGCAAGATAAGTAACGCAATAATTAGCGAACAAAGATCGTACAGAAATTGTGCCTCATGTTCTCACTATGACAATGAAGACTTTTTGTGAAAGAATAAAAGTCCTAAAGATCGCATGAGCAAATGAAGATCGCATGAGCAAATGAAGATCGCATGAGCAAAATAAAAGTCCTAAAGATCGCATGAGCAATTCTTGGCCTTCGCCTGTCCCTCATTTGGGGCCACTGGTTCTGGGGAGGGGAGAGCTATGCCTCAGCCGGGCCTTGATCAGGGCCTATCTCTGTCAAATGATCAGAGGGAGGCGTCTTAGACCACTCAGCAACGGGGGAAGCAAAGATGTTGGCTTCATCTGCAGTTTTTTTAAGCATTAGTTTGTCGTAAGACGGAGATATTTTCCATTTTCTGATTTATAGCTCTTAAATTTTATTTTTAATTGAAAATTTCGTTATACGCAGCATTTGGCGTAAACTGTCTGTCATCATTAAAAACTGATCCCTGATATTAGATTGGAATTTCATTCGCTGTGGATTATATTTTCGGGAAAGAGTAACATACTGTTGTTTGTGGGGGTAAATGAGATCTAAATGTAAACTGACCCAGCCATTCGCTTATTTTGGCAGCTTGTTGATCATTTCTGCAATTACAACGAAGTAAATTTCTCCGTCAATTCTGTCCACGCCATTATTCGAATCCGGATCCCCTCATTCCGGAATAAGTTGCTCTACCAATTGAGCTACGCGGACGTTTTTATTCTGATTCCTATCTGCCTTTATGTCGTGTGCGTCCTTCTGGCAGGTACGTCACATCTCCTGGTACGTTACATCATCTCCCCCTTTTTTTTTTTTTTTTTTTTTTTTTCCGAAGTGCTGGAGAAAGGATTCTCTTATTTTTCCTATCTCGCGGTGTGGAAATAACATCACGCCAATGCGAGAATTTGAACGGTCGGGTCATCCGGATAGTTCGGGCGCCATTATAACGAAGTAAATTTCTCCGTCATTTCTGTCCACGCCAGGATTCGAACCCGGATCCTCTCATTCAGGAATAAGTTGCTCTACCAATTGAGCTACGCGGACGTTTTTATTCTGATTCCTATCTGCCTTTATGTCGTGTGCGTCCTTCTGGCAGGTACGTCACATCTCCTGGTACGTTACACAATCTATTATATTATTTTTGTCAGTCACTTCCACTATAGCAGCTTTTCTTTTGGCATACGATTTATAATCTGTATCAACTACAGATTTTTAGGATTTCAAGAAGAGAGGTCAGATTTTTAGATTTCATGAGGTTATGTTATTCATAATTTGTATTCAACTCATATTTTTAGGATTTCGTGAAGAGAGGTGATGAAGGAAGTATTTATACGTAGAAATTTGGCTGGGTGATTTACGCAGTCTTATCGGTAACCTAAAGGAATTCAGTGAGCAACCTGGTAGGATCGGAAATATCCTGGTAGTCACCTGATTCGTTTTTTAAGTATTAACGCTACTATTATTTTACCAGCCAAAATAGTTCTATCTGCTATTCGGTTCCATAAATCTCATTCACGATGAAGCGTGAAATAGTCATTTGTGGAAGAATCTGAATGACGTATCAAAGTAAATTCAAAATTGTTGATGGAATCTCAAAGCCATAATTAAAATTATTTTTTCCTTCTGGTCACATATTATTTTAACTCGAGCTTTTTTTAAGAGTAATCAAAAAAGTGATTTCATTATTTGCTCTGGAGTATGGGTATTATTAGCACTTCTAGGAGCGACCAGAAAACAACCACCCCTAAAAATGTCGTTTTCCAATCATATGCTAAGTAAGCACACCGGACAAAAAATTAGTCACGCCTAACAGAAATGACAGTAGGAAGTTACCGGTTGCACAGAGGACGCCATTATAGCATTGTTGGTAGACAAATAGTACTGACGTGGTCTACATGATCATTTCTGTCACGTGCAGTGGTGAAGAGCAACGTGTGTGTTGAATTTATTCTGCAATATGGGTCGTAAGACAGACGTTACCGAGTGGCAAAAAGGAGCCATCGTGTCTGGCCGAGCCCACGTACACAAAGTGAATGAAGTCGCCAAATTTGTCGCTGTGTCGAAGAGTAATGTCCAGCGGGTCTGCAGACAGTGGTGTAGTTCGCAGTCAACTGCAAATCGGTGACGTAACTGTAGCCGGAAAACGATTCTCTCCAACAGGGACCGCCACCATGTTTCACGCCTAGTAACTGCAAATCGGTTTGAAACTAAGCAACAATTGCTCCAAACAGTCAATGAAAGTCCACTCCGACCAAATTGCGAAAGGACACTGCGACGAGAGCTGCATGCGATGGACATTTGCAGCAGAGTACCACGGAAGAGACCTCTTTTAACAGCAAGTCACAAAGTCGCACGTTATCAATGGACTAAGAGTCATCAAAACTTTACTGTGGATGATTGGAAACGAGTAATTTGGTCTGATGAGTCTCGTTTTTGTTTGTACTCCAAAGATGGAAGCTGACGAGTGCATCGCAGGCTCAATGAAGCCTTTAATTCTGGTTGTATCGAAGGTGTTGTTCAAACTGGAGGGGTTTTGTGGTGTTTGGGGGATGTTTCTCTGGTGTTGTGATGTTTGGGAGATGTTTTTCGTGCCACGAAATGGGCACTCTCGTTGCAGTGACGATGAATTTGAGCCGGCATACGTACCTCCGCATTCTGAATGACAAAGATTTGCCCTTTGCCCTACATTTCCACAAGCAGCATCACATTGCCACTCCTGCCTTCCAAGACGACAATTGCCGTATGCGCACGGCTAAAACTGTGTCTGAGTGGGACGACGAACAAACAGCAACACTATCTCATCTCGACTGACCCGCCAAATCCCCTGATTTAAATCCTATTGAAAATCTGTGGGATCATTTGGAACAGAAGGTGAAACGCCGGAACGGAATAGACATCCGCGTACTCTGGAGGAACTTTGGGACCAATTGACGCACGAGTGACTGCAAATCGATGTTCAATACATCCACAACGTCGTGGAGTCCCTACCACACCGGATGCATGCTGTTATCAAGGCAAGAGGAGCCGTCCCCGCTATTGGCTAATTTTCTGCCCGGTGTGCTTATCTTTGCATCAACTCATGCCGTTAAATACAACACAAGCTATGTTTTCGAAGCATGATAGATTTATTCATGATGATAAGAACTGCTTGTCACAGAACTTCGACTTCTGGGAAAGTGAGCTTCAAATTATCCAATGGCTCTGTTAATTTAATTACATCGTGAAGTGATTGTTCAGCCGCTCGGAGGCAGAGTAATCTCAGACACCGGCTTTTAACTATTTGTCGGAGTGGGGCCCGGGTTCGACTCCCAGAAGAGGCATAGGCGATATCTCAGTCGAGCGACACTGGTTTTGTGTCTTCTCCGGAGCCAGTAACACAAAATTAGGCACAGGTGATTGCCTGTAGCCCTATAAGTTATTTGTGGTGGCCGTTGAACCCAAAAATAGAAACGGATTGCTCAATCTACAATAGCATAGATGGAATGACAATTGCGAAGAATGGGAGAAAGTTTCGGCTGATCTTTCGGGAAAATAATATTGGTGTTGTACAGTTTTTCAGGTCCTCAAGTTCGGTCCAAGTACAGATACGAGGGTTGTACCAAAAGTAATGCAAGAGTGGGCATAACTTTTTAATTAAATGGCAGAGGTCGTTCAAATTGCACATCTTGGTAGAGTAACTCTTCTTCTATAGTATCCCTTCTTCTTTATTGCAGGTAAATAGTGGTTTCAAAGCAGAATCAACGTGCCATCATTGAGTTATTGAAAAAGGAAGGCTGCAGGCTGACGGCATCCACAGAAGACTACAGAATGTTTACGGAGATGATACCATTGACAAGAGGAATGTGTACAGATGGATGAAGAATTTTAAAGAAGGGGAAATCAGCATTGAAGACAAACCACACAGTGGGAGATCATCATCTGCGACTACTGATACGAATCGTCAGCGAGTGGTTGAATTGATTCGCGCGGAGATATGAGTCTCAATCCAAGAGCTTGTTGCACAATTGGACTGTGGTCACATGGCGGAAGACTTAGGGTATCGGAAAGTGTGCGCAAAGTGGGTACCTTTTGACAACCAATTTGAAGGAGAGAAAGGTGGAAGTTTGCTCTGGTTTGCTGGAAGTGTTTGAAGCCAATAAAAGCACGATATTTTTTTCGATATGACGATAGGGGGATGAAACGTGGGCGTATCTCTACGATTCAGAAACGAAGAATCAATCCATGGAACGGCGTCACACCTCTTCACGGAGGCCTAAGAAGTTCGAGAGCCAGCGATCAGCATTGATAGTCATGGTGGCTGCTTTTCTGGGACGACAGGGGTTGTCATTCTCCTTGATTTTCTGGAACGAGGCCGCACGGTGACAAGCGAGCGGTACATTGAGACACTCAAGGAGCTTAGAAAAGCCATAAGGAGGAAGAGACCGAACAAGAATCTGAAAAGGATTCACATTCACCATGGCAATGCGAGACCTCACACATCTTTGGCAACAGATCAGGCGATCAGCAAATTAGGCTGATTGACGGTCTCCATCCACCGTATAACCCAGATCTGGCGCCCTCAGATTTCCACCTGTTCGGTCCAGTGAACACAGTCTCCGGGGAAAACGATTTGATGACACAGACAAGGTAAAAGTGGCTGTGAAGAAGTGGGCACAACAGTCCACACCTGAAAATTTTCAATGAGGATTCGAGAGTTGGGTTCAACGATGGCGCAAATGCATCGTTCGTAATGGGGACTATTTTGAGTAGTATCTTAGCATAGAGAAAAAGTTACTCTACCAACATGTGCAATTTGAACAACCTCTATCAGTTTTAAAAAAAGTTATGCCCACTTTTGCATTACTTTCTGTAAAACATTCTTATCTCTCCCGGTGTTATCCTTATCACTTTTCTTTGATACTCTCAGTTGCTGAGGTCTGAAACCTTCTATACGTTGTTGTTACTTTGCTTTACTGAACAAGTGCATCTTTTGTAAAGTTTCACTGTAAGTAATTTATTTGAATAGGCTAAATTAAAAATTTTGGCAGGTCAGGTCATGAGAATTTAGGACACCGGTTATACCGAAAGGCCTTCTGGTTGGGCAACATTAACTGTATCTTTCGTCTTAAGTCAAGAAAAAAATTAGCTCGTAATGTCAGAAAATGTGTCAGCCATCGGTTGTCATCATATCACTACGTAATGAAGTGAATGGGAATACTCCCAGGAGCGATTTCGAATACATTGCCGAAGGTCTGATAGAAAAGGGCAGTGAGCGTAGCATAACAGCAGGTATACAAAAGAGCTGTGCGAGCTTCAGTAAAATTTCAACGCTTCTGAAATAAGGATGAGGAAGAATGAGGGTATACAGAGAGAGGTTGACGTAGCAAAATGCCGATAGTGAGCGCATGACGTGTGGCCAGAGACGGCTATTTGAAGCCCGAGATAAGATGAGGATGGACAGAACTATGCTCAACAGAAACATAATAGTGAATGGAATAACGGAACATTTGAATGGCTGTTAGGCATATATGACGCCGTATATGCAAACGGCTATACGGCGTCCAAGATGACTGAAGGATTGCGAGAATCGTGTGGGCTACAGAGCCCGCACGATTGTCGCTCAATTTTAAGAGTTCGGGCTCAATTTTAAGAGCTCGGGTGTGTCCGAGCCCGAAGTATGTCAGCTGCAGTCCGCCCTAACCCGAATGTTATATTGCAAGATAGAACCCTGGACCGAACGAGCCCGAAAACTATGATTTACCTGTTTAGGCACTTACAAAACATCTCATTTTCCAAACTCCCACTCTTTCCTCCCCTTGAAATTAACCGATGTCTTTCGCAACTACGGAGTGGGGAAGAAATGTATATCTATTTTTATAGTTTCTTTGAGCATTTCCTCCTGAAATGTTTCGGGAGGCCGAACATTAGGAAAAATCAGTAGGTACAACATTCTACGTCGTACGTTGCTCAACAGAATTAGCAGGGAGCTGCCCCGTTGTGGTAGGGAGCAAAATTTCGTCAGCTTGCTATCTACTATATATAGTTTTTAGAGAAACTTTTCCTTCGCAGAAATTTAGTAATTCATAGCCTATGGTATTTGTTACCCAAGCCCAGAACGAATAGCCCTGCAGAGTTCCTGTTGGATGTTAGCGTCCTTTGCTCGTTTGTTTTATTTTCATCGAACACCTGCTGCAAGTTTGTTTACGTGTTGTGAGTTTCAGTTGCGTGGGTGCAGCAAGCCAGCGGTGCGTTGCAAGGAATTATGGGATCACGATCCTGGACAATTGACAGAAGAGATGATGGCGTCCCTCCTTCGCTGTGTGTGAACACGCTGTGTTGTTGTTCTTAAGAAAGTGCTCTAAAAGAGTACATGTTTTATGACCTAAAAGGACTATTGCTGGAATAAAGTGTTGTGTGAACTCCCTAAGGGATATACATAAATATCATGGTAAGTCTGTTTAAAACAGACTAAATAGAAAGCAAAGTTCGTTGTTAACAACAACACATTCGTTTTTTTTGTTTTTGTTTTTTTATTGGAGGTTTAACGACCACCGTGAGCAACTCAATGGGCTATAAGCAGTCGCCCGTCCCTAATTTAGGGTCACTGGTTCCAGGGAAGGGAGAGACCCAGTGCCGTAAGACAAACACAACATCGATGCCTGACCGGGATTCGAACCCGGACCCCTTACGGACGAATGATCAGAGGCCAACGCCTTAGACCACTGTGCCACCGGGGCGGCATTCGTTTTATGTTTATTATATATCCGTGAACTTTCGATGGCGTGTTAGTTGTGTGTTTAGTAAAGAATAAATAACAATAAATTTTCACTTGAGGAGTCTGCCGATTATGAACATAGTTACCGTTGCAAATCATTTCTTAGTTTTTTTAACTTACACTATCAGTTCCCACTCCCTATCCAGTTCCAGTTGCCGAAGAATTCTATTTAACAACTAGAGAGTGTAAAAAAATGTCTCGTGTTCTAAGTCATACAAAATCACATTTTCAAAAAAGGAAAGAAAAGTTTCTTCCTCTCTCAGAGACCGAGCCCGAACACCAGTAAGTACGAGTATTATGTAGTCCGAGCCCAGTTCGGATTCTGGCTCGATTTCGGGCTTTCGGGTTCGGGCTTGGCCCGTCTCAGCACTGGTGGACTAAAGGATGCACAATAGTGATTCGAATAACGGAGCATTTGAATTGAAGACAATACCAAATGCCTATACTAAGCCCAAGATGAGCGAAGGATGGTCAGGATCGTTGGGACCAAAGATTGCACCATAGTGACTCGAATAACTGAGCATTTGAATCGGAGACAATGGCATCCCAGCTCAAATATTGCCATACATTGCCTGTCCCATGTGCTTACAACAGGATATCTGTCAGCACACTACTGTGTGCAGTGAGCCACAGTAAACGTTTCCGGTGGATTCTAAAGCATTGGAAAAATACTCTGTTTTCTCATGAATCGCGTATTCACCTGCAGCACGATGACCGGAGAAAGATAATTTAGAGACGACAACAGGAGACCTTAACTAACTTGCATGTCACGACTTTCCCGGCTGCGGAGGCAGGTTAATAATATGGATCATGTTTTCATGAAAGACTTAAGTCCCCTCGATTTTAATGTGCCCACGTCTGAACGCCCAAGCGTATTTAAATGTCATTTCTGTTCAGGTTTATCCAACTGTAGCCACTCTCCACTCCTATAGTATTTGGTGGATAGTGAGCAATATCACAATCCCTTGTCTCCAAGGTGCTTCAGAAACATGGTGGAGTCTTTTTATCGTCTTCACTTTGCACCCTAATCTCCAGAACTGAATCCTATGGAGCATTTATGGGTGTGGTGTTTAAGGGATCACACTTAATAAAAGAGAATTATCAAAAGCTATTCACTTACAAACGAGTCCTAAATGTAAAGTTTATTCCTTCGCTCCAATAACAGTACATCTGAAAGTTTTGCTTTCACGAAGGCATCACAGAATTAGTCGTAGATCAAAGTCTTAACGCACTCGTATAACAACGTAGTTAGCTTCAAAATCAACTAACTATACAACAGCTTTAAATACAAACATAAATACGACATTAGCCTATCTCGTCCACCTTTCGGATCTTGCATATAGCTCTGACTTCGTTAACCTCTGTGTGGTCTTGTTTAAATTTAGGTCTCCTGACTCGAGTGACTGTTAGTGTTGGTCTAAAGAATAAACTCTTAAGAGTTTCGACGTGACGTTCAGTAAAGAAAGAATAAGGAGAGGTAACTAAAATTTTCATAAGAGGAAGTAAAGCTAGAACGGAAGGGTGAATGTCATGTGGCATAAAATTGAACGGGGCATCAGATGCCTGGATTCTTTCTTTTTTTTTTTTTTTTTTTTTTGATTGGAGGTTTAACGACTACCGTGAGCAACTCAATGGGCTAAAAGCAGTCGCCCGTCCCTAATTTAGGGTCACTGGTTCCAGGGAAGGGAGAGAACCAGTGCCGTAAGACACACACAACATCCATGCCTCACCGGGATTCGAACCCAGACCTCGTTCGGACGAATGATCAGAGGCCATCGCTTAGAGCCACTGCGCCACCGGGGGGCGGCAATGCCTGGATTCATAGCCACCTAATCTTGGTAATTTGGAAGATGCTGTTCTATATGAAAGGTAAGTATCATCAGAACGTTACCAAACCTTAATGCAATTAAGAGCGATGCAGATTTATGCTGTTCTATAAACCCAAGGTATTCCGATACAGATCTTAATAAACTGGCCAGTCAGTGTATATACACTGCTGGACAATTGCTAAGGACGGATCATAAACGGCTATATAGCGCATAAAAAAGTAAGTGTGGTTGGATGCCAAGTGAAATAAAATAATGTCAGAATGCCAGGACATTACAAGAAAGACAATTTATTGTGCTCTGAAATCCAGAAGGCTTTGGAACGTGTTCAAGGGACAAACAGGCCATTTTGTGCAGAATACGTAAACGTGAAAAAAATGCAATTACCGTCCGCAGGCGTTCCGGCTTAAGATGTCAATACGGGATATGGTCACCATGGAGGGCGATGCTAGATTCCACACGTCGTGTCATGCTTTGCACAACATTATCAAGCAGCTGTTGGGGTAACTTATCCCATTCCTCTGTCAGTGCACGGATGAGGGTGTCCTTGTTTATTGGAGGGCATTGGCGACCAGCAAGACTCCTCCCCAAATCATCCCACACATTTTCAATGGGATTCAGATCTGGAGAACGTGCTGGCCATACGAGGCGTTGAATATCCTCGCTCTCAAGACACTCCTGGACAGCGACTGTTCGATGACATGTTGCGCTGTCGTCCATGAAAATGAATCTATCACCGACAGCACCACGGAACATGCGAACATGAGGTAGCAGAACATCATTAATGTATCGTTGGCCAGTCATAGTCCCAGTTGGAAGCACATAGAGGGACGTACGGCCATTGATCATGATGCCAGCCCATACCATGACACTACATGTCGGATATCGGTCCCTTTCCTGTATGTTTGCTGGACAATATGCAGTACCACTATCACGCCAGATCAGTTGTCGTCGACAATCAGACGATAGACTGTATCTACTCTCATCTGAGAAGAGGACAGCAGACCAGTCGTTATTAGTCCAATTGCGATGTTGATGGCACCATTGCAAACGGGCGGTACGGTGACGTCTGGACAATGGGATGCACACAACAGGACGGCGGGCGTATAGTCCTCCTTCATGCAAACGTCTGGCGACAGTTTTTCGGGAGATCCGCTTGCCAGTAGCAGCCATAAACTGATTTGCTACCTCACTAGCTGTGCTGCGCCGGTGTCTTTTTCTTGATAGCACTATGTACCGATCTTCTGCAGGTGTCGTACTGCGAACACGACCTCCCCGTGACAATTTGCTACACTCTCCATTTGTTTGAAATGATTTCCAATGCCTTGAAACAACACTGTGGCTGACGTCGAACTCCCTGGCAACATCTGTTATTTTTCGCCCTTCTTCAATCTTGCCAATAATACGGCCACGCGTAAAATCATCTAGGTGATGTCGGGAAGACATGCTGAAAATTGCAAGTTCGTCAATTGATTCTTTCCCTTTCAACTTTGCGTTTGAACAACAACGGTCAATACGCGTCAAATCCTTTATATCTCTTATCAGCGCTATGACGTCACGAACAAGTTCGGCAATCCAAAATCTGCATACGCACAACACGTCTTACTGTATCCCGCACTTATGCTAATTTCCACATTTTCCTGCCTTCCATTTTATGGTTTCTATCGTTTCTATTGTCATCCGTCCTTAGCAATTGTCCGGCAGTGTAGGTGTTAATGAGCCCAAAAACAACAGGGTTTTTTTCCTGGATTTATCAGAAGTTCATTACTAATTGAATTCTCTTCTCAATAGTTGACCCTTAAATCATTCTTTCTGATAAAGTTATTGCACTTTGTTTCTCAGCATTTCATGTAGGCATAGTCATGAATACGGAAGTAGCACTCCTCCAAAAAAAACCTTGGAAAATTCATCCCACTTTCCTACGGTCCTCCTCCCGGACCTTTCCACCTGATATAAAGCCGACCAGACTATCTTGCTCCATCATCTTAGTTTTAATGAACATGTCTAGCGAAAATTCGAATTCTGGATTACATAATTACCTGAGGTTTATTTCTCTATTTCTCAAAATAAAAAAGAAACATAATTTTCTTCACTAAAGTAAGACGTGTTATGAATTCTAATTCAGCGATCAAGGCTGGGGTTTAGAAGTGTCAATTTCTCCCAAAGGAAATTCAAATCTCAACATTTTAATACCAATTCCCAACAATCTTTTATCTCTTAAAAAAAACACTGTTCATGCAACTTTTCGTTGCTTCAGCAACCGCAATGCATGTCTTCTTAGGTTCATCGCCTGAAACATCACATTAATCACGCGTCCGAACAAATTTAATGCCTCGCGTAATCTCCTTCGGCTGACATAGTTGAAAGCAGTTGGCAATGCAAATTCACTGCTAACAATGGCCAAGCCTCAATATATTCATCAAAGTGCTCATTTACAAGAGAAATTGTGTAATGACGTGTCTAAGACAGGCGACAACCTTTTCTTCACACGCTATTGCGATATCTTCATTCGACGATTGATTTTCAGAATTTGTTAACGCACCCGTCTGTTGGATCAAAAGCAATTAGGGACATCATTTAACAAATTTAGAATGAATTTATTGAAAATTCCACACGCAGACTCTCTCTCTTCATGGCTGATATCAGGAAATGTGGAGAGCTACTAATGAAGCATCGCGCAGTTACGTGGAAATAATGTAGGGTAATTTCAAACTTTGGTAGCAACTTTTTTTTTTCAGTAAGTTTCACCCTTAGTAACACGAAATATATCCGAAAGATAATTTAGTTCCTATTCAGCATTATGAAGAACAAAGGCATCTGAGTTATGAAGAATAAAGGCATCCAAATTACAATTGTTAAAGCAATGGTCTTTCCTATGGTAATGTATGGTTGTGAAAGCTGGACACTGAGGCAGAGTTACAGTAAGAAGATAGATTATTTTAAATTATGGACCTGCAGACGGTTACTTAGAATTCTATGAACTGCAAGAAGAACTAATCAATCAGTACTTAGCCAATCAAGACCTGTTGCCCCTTTGAGACAATGATCTGTAAGTAGAAACTTGTATATTTTGGACATCTGATGCGTGCCAATAATGGGTTTAGAAAAATGATCATGCTTGACAAGGTTGGGGGAACAGAAGAAGGGGAAGACAGACAACAAGATGGTTGGATGGAATCAAAGACGCTTGTGAAATGACCACAAAAGAGTTGCGAGATCTTACTGAGAACACATCAAGATGGCGAGCCTTTGTTCATACAGTCACCAAGAGTCAATCACGACTCGATGAAACCTAGCAACAAAAATTCAGCATTGCCTTGTCCACAAACATCCAACACGGCTTCTTAAATCCAGGTTTTCAACTCAGAAACGCTGTTGGACTTAGGAGGCATACAGACTGTATCAATAGCATATCCCCATAAACGGTAATCCAGAGGTATGTTACATCTAGTGACTTTGGAAGTCATCGATGAGGACTCCCGCGATCTCTCCATTTTCTAGAGTAGTGGCTGTGGAAAACATTGTGGCCACCTTTGAAGAAATATGACGGCGCGCCATTGACCGCGGTAAGAAGTGGCTGCCACCTGTACCAGCAAAGGAGAATACGCGATTAAAGACGAGAAAAAAATGGAACTGAAGAAGAGGACCAAACAAAAGTCATCTCTCTTTCCACCTTGATAAGTGAGTCACGGAAAAATTCTGATAGGCCGCCACCTGGAATCCAACCCAGGGTCTTTCAGTTTCCCGCCAGACATGTTACCATTGCAACACAGCGGCCTCGAATTCTCCATACTCACATACGACTAACTTCCAAACCACATGGCAGGTTGCTACATGGATCCCCGCACAATTCTGGGGTCTGGAAAATTCGAGGCCGCTGTGGTGCAATGGTAGCATGTCCGGTGCGTAACTGGAAGGCCGTGGGTTCGATTCCTGGTGGCGGCCGATGCTCCGTGACTCACTTATCAACGTGGAAAGAGCGATGCCTTCTGCTTGATGTTCCTGATCCACGTCGAGTGTACACTGAAGAGCATTTGAATTAGAGACAGCTGGCGTTATGCAAATGTGGCGCTGTGGGCGGCCCTGTAAACGGAAACGACATGACGTATGCAGCGATCCGACAATACAAGGAGTGATGCGACTGGAATCAGTAAGAGTCGGACGCAGTATGGGTAAGACGAAGGATCTAAGCGCATTCGATCATGGGCAAATTGTCGGGGCCCGACGAATGGGTCACTCCATCTCGGAAGTTCTGCAGGCATTGGGATTTTCACGAGCCACTGTGTCACGGGTGCACCGTGAGTATATCGAATCAGGTAAAACCATCACTGTAAGGGCCAACTGACGTGGACAACAGCGTGTGGATGAGCGGGATTATCGTCGGCTAGCTCGCATTGTAACAGCGGATAGACAAGAGACAGTGCAAGAAATCACTCGGCAATTTAAGGCTGGTGTACAAAAACGTGTAAGCAGCCACACCATCCAGAACCATCTCCTCGCTATGGGGTACAGAAGCCATCGTCCCACGAGGGTATCGTTGCTGACCGCACATCAGAGGGTGCAAAGATTAGCATGGGCGCGGGAACATTGACACTGGACCCTAGACATGTGGGAAAATGTTGCCTGGACTGATGAGTCGAGATTCACGTTGGTACATGCGGATGGCAGGATACGAGTACAGCTAAAACCACATGAAGCGATGGTCCTTCTTGCCAGCAGAGTACTCTTCAAGCTGGTAGGGGTAGCATTCTCGTCTGAGGACTGTTTACGTAGACTGAAATGGGACCCCTGGTACGTGTGACATCGTCCCTCACAGGTCAACGTTACCGGGATATCCTGGACGACCATTTGCTGCCGTTTGTGCGTCTTCAGCATCCCACTGGGGACCTCATCGTGCAACCCGACAATGCACCGTGCCATCGCTCCCGAATTGTGTCCGAATGGTTGGATGAACACTCCACCGACGTGACCTCGCTTCCTTGGCCAGGTAGGTCACCTGACCTCAATCCCATCGAGCACATCTGGGATGCCCTCGAGAGAGATGTTCGAGGCTCTGACCCCCTTCATCAAATCTTCGTGAACTGTGGGAGCTTGTTCAGGGGCCGTGGATCCGTATGGCTTCCCAACGCTTCCGGTGTCTTGTCGAGTCCATGCCGAGACGAATCGCCACCGTCATCAGGGCGAAAGGTGGTGCTACACGTTGCTAGAAAGGTATCTCTAGTTCAATTGCTCTTCAGTGTATGAATTAATGAAGAAGAGGAGTAGAAAAAGTTGAAATATCACATCAGTAAGCCCCCGATGCCATAATGTGGATATACACTGGCGGAAAGTGAAAAAAGAACACCAAGAAGGAATTGGCGGACGATCATGAAATTTACATATGTTAATGGAGTCGAGTTTACGTAGGTGTGATGTTAATTTCTGGACCAACTGGTGAGCGCTTACGCCACAGCACGGCATAATATGCAAATTATCGTAGGTGGTATTTAAGGAGTACGGCAAAGTGAATATAATCAGTCGTCGGCGTACGGACACGTGCAAAGACCCTGAAGAGGCTGAAATGTCTGGACATGGAAGACGTGTAAGATTTCAGCCGTTATCGGACTTTGAGCGAGGTCGTCTAGTCGGCGAGGCCGGGTGGTCGTATCGTCGTATTGCGGAGCGAATTGGACGGGAAGTATCGGATGAGGTACGATGGTGGCGTAGATGGTCCGAGGAATATTCCCACACGAGAAGACGTGGGACCGGGAGTCACAGACGTACTGATGAGCGGACCGATGGACGCATAAGAAGAGCGGCGTTGTCAAGCAGAACATTCACTGTGACGCAAATCCGAGCTGCCGTTGCACCTGAGGTGACTGTGCGAACAATCCGCAACCGTCTACTGGGTGCAGGATTATGTGCACGTAAAATTCCTCTGACTGCAGCCCACCGTCCGGAACGGCTGCAGTGGTGTTGCCAACGTCTGCACTGGAGAACGCAATGGCGATCTGTCGTGTTCAGCGATGAAAGCAGATTCTGCTTGAAGTCTCCGATGGCCGTGTGCGTGTTCGCAGACTCACAGGGGAGCGTCTCCACCCTTCTTTCGTCCGCCAGCGACACACAGGGCCAACACCTGGTCTCCTGGTGTGAGGAGCGATCAGCTATCACTCCCGTACACAACTAGTGTTTGTACCGGGTACGTTAAACAGCACCTCCTACATCAACAACATCATTCAGTTTTTTGTTGTGCCATTTGTAAGGTCGGTCCATCGTGGTGTTTTTGAGCAAGATAACGCACGCCCACACACGGCACGTGCAACGCAACATGCACTTCACTGTGTGAGACAACTTCCATAGCCACCGGATTCGTGCCCCATTGAGCACGTGTGGGATTTTATGGGACAACGACTTATTCGGTCTCCACGGCCAGCCACGACCATCCCCGATTTACGCGTCCAGGTTGAGGATGCTTGGAACTCAATACCCCAAACTTACATCCAACATCTGTACGACAGACTCCATGCCAGAATTGCACAGTGTGACGCAGTTCATGGCGGTTCAACCTCGTACTAACCATGTTACATGGAAATGTTACTTTTCAGTTTACCAGCAAATACAGCTGTGTTTTGCCATAATGTTTTGATCACGTTATCCTCTGTATTCTGTTATTATGCTGTATAAATTTCGTTGGTATCAGACGTCTTATTCTCGGTGTTCTTTTTTCACTTTCCGCCAGTGTACATTAATGGAAAAAGAGACCATAACAGTAAACTAAATAAAAAGAAATCAAGTTAGCTGAGAGTTATTCTGCTTCCTGCAGTAAAGAACGTGCAGCTCAACCACCATACAGTGGTTGACTGGCGATGTAATTTTAGTGCAAATTTATAAAGTGAGAGAAATTAAAGAAGTGAAATTACGAATTCGAAAATATTGCCCTGGAAGCAATTTTGTGCAGCCCAGTTTTGGGAGAAAATTGTTAAGGTATCCCATCTGTAAAAATACAGCATGTCAACTCCACTTCTCATTGTGTAAACATCTTTTCACCAATATTCTACGCATCATTACAATTTTTTGTATAGAGGAAAATAATTAACAATAGTCTACTCATTTTCTTGGATCCCAAGTGAAATTTAACGTAAGAACAAAATTACTTCCGTTGCTGAAAAGCACTAGGCAATATACGTTCTTTAAGAGGAACTGTCGAAGTCTTCAGTCCACTCTTATGAGTTTTATTGTGACAACTGAATTCAGGATTTTTTAATAATTTCTTCGCTTTTAGTGAGGCGGAAGACCGAATATTCCTAAAATTAATTTATTTTCCAACACCCTCCTAGTATTAAAAAATAATTATAAAAAAAAACTCTTGCATAAAGTGAAGTGTCCAGAACTACAAGAATTTTAGTGCATATTTATAAAGTGAGAGAAATTAAAGAATTCGAAAATTTATTTTTATTAAATCACTTTCAAACGGAAAGAAATGGAGCTGAAACAGACTTTCCTATAACTACAGTTCAAGAATTCGTGTAACTGTATTGGTTAAAATGCAGTAAATAAGGAGCAGATCTCGTTCAAAAAATTAAAAAAAGAAGTATATACGTATATAAAAAAAAAGCAAATACGTATGAAAAAAGAGCAGCAACCAAAAAATATTACCGTAGGTGAACCTCAATACAATAATGTACTCAATGAATTTCGTGTTTGTTTCCCGGATTACTGATAACATACACTCATCGTCAAAAAAATAGTTGCACCCAGAAGGAAACAACCGACAGGAATGAAACTTGGTGGGTAGGTTTGACATTGTGAGACATGCAAATGATTTAAGTATCACGCTCGGCCGCGCAAGTGAGGCAAGCAAAGGGGGGGGTCGAAGCGCCCTGCCTGACCGGCTATATAAGGTCGTCTTTTTTGGGAGCGTACTTGCCATTCTGACTCGTGCTGTTGTGTTGGTTGCGTGTCTCGGAGAAAAGTTCGGAAAAAATTGGAACAGTTGGAGGAATTCGAGAGAACCGCATCGTCGGGCTCCGGGATGCGCGCCATACCAGTTGTGCGGATGTCGCCATAGCACGATGTTGGCGGCAGTGGATAGAACAAGCCACGCAGCAGCAACAGGAAGGGTCTGGGAGATCTAGACGAACAACTGTGAGGAAGGACTGAAGGGTTGCTTGACATGCGTGGAGGGACCAGTGGGGCCCTCCATGCATCGTCCGACTAGTGCCAGCACCATTGGCAGACGGCTGCACGACGTAGCACTACACGCACGCAGACCGTTACGACGACTGCCCTCAACACCATTTCATCGTCGCCTTAGACTGCAAGACTGTCATTTAGCCACTCATAATGGAAGCGGGTGATCTTCAGTGACGAGTCCCGCCTTTGCCTTGGAGGAGAATGTCAACGAATCCGTGTGCGGAGGCACCGTGGTTAGCGCTAAGATGAGCGGTTTGTTGTCGAGCGTCACACGTCCAGAAGGCCTGGTGTCATGGTGTGGGGTACAACTGCCTACGAGGCCAGATCACCGTTGGTGTTCATTACAAGCACTTTGACAGTCTAACGTTACGTTAATGAGGTCCTGCAACCAGTGGCCCTACCTTTTCTGAATGTTCACCGGTGCTATTTTCCAACAGAACAACAGTCGAGCGCATACTACTCCTGTCTCAAGAGCTTGCCTTCAAGGCACTAACACTCTGCCATTGCCAACCACATCTCCAGATCTATCACCAATTGAAAATGTGTGGGATGCTATTGGACGCGCTATCCACACTCCACCTCTACCGCGCAATCTGCAGGAACTGCGTGAGAAGATTTAAGCTGCGTGGGATGGTTTATCGCAGGACACCATTAGGAACCTGTACAACTCCTGTGTGAGCAAACATGGCGGCCCGACGCAATACTGCGATACACTACTTATTAGTGTGTAGCTCAATAAGTATTGGCCATATCAGTCAGTCTCAATGTTTAATCGTTTTATTGTTCCTGGTAACCTTTACCTTCCTCCCGAATAGCATTGCAATTCGACACGTCCTTCTGGGTGCAACTACTTTTTTGATGATGAGTGTATTTGATTGGAATATATTGCTTATTTAACTGCGAATGCAATTGGCAAAAGCAAACTGAGGTAGAGGAAACAGCCCAAACGGACAGGGATTACATTTGAAAGTTGAGAAATGGGAAGGTAGTGTTATCAAAAACCGTATTTGGTTCAACAGAACTTTTGCTCCTAGGCTGGTGTTGTGTTTTTGTTGTTGTTGTTTTTCTGAAGCCCAAAGTGGTAAATAAACTTTGCCATTTTAGTATAACTTGTTGTTTTTTTTCTACAAGAATATTGAAGTACAAGTATATGCATACTTTTTTTTTCAGTTAGCATAAGACCTACCTCAGGTAGCACAGCCTTGCAATTTAACGTAAGCCCAATACTGAGCCACCGTTTTTTAGAAATAGAAGATGGTGTCTCAGTGTTTGGAATACATTGAATTGCAAGGCTGGGCTACCTGGGATCGGCACAGAATATGGCAGTCCACTGGGAATTCTCCCGGTATCCCGGCGGCCCAATCAGCCCCCGCCACCATTAAGTAAATTCCGAAAATGTGAATTGTTTTTTTATATTTCAAGAGAATTCTGCTTTCGTTCTTCTCCTTTGTATTTCATATTTTGTATTTTATCTAATGGATTTTTACTTTGTGGCATAATTATTGGCAAAAGAAGTAAATTTACAAAGGGCGGTTAAAAAACAAAACAAAACTTGTGTCTGCTTTCATGCGAAAATGTAGTTTGTAGTTGTACACAGAGGCCCACCCCAGATGACTCTTCATCCCCCTGGCTCTGGAAACTTGCTACGTCCCCCTGTTCATTGCCGTAGCTTAGCTGGACGCGGTGTAAAAACATTTTAATTTGCTGCCAAAGTTTGTAATTTCCCTGTAATGATAATGGAGTGTTTACGTAAGACCATTCGGCAGTGTTTCGTATTAGTGAAGATATGTTTGTTAGGAACAGATGTCTGGCATTAAAGAACAATCTAAATACCATTGTAAATTTCGCCCTAACAGCACCAAGGCCTAAAAACATTTACCAAACCGCTAATTAACAGCAAGTGAGCTGTACAATGATTTATCTGAGAGAGCGAACAAACTTTTTGACACTGTATTGGCATGTCTCTATTCACGAAATGATTTTCTTCGGAAATGTGCGCCTATGCTTGTAAGGGGGACGTGGTTGTTCATGAATTAAAATCATTACTGTCAGAACATGGCGAATTAATTGCCATTCCGTGTCACAGTTACTCTAAAAACGATGAAGGAATATCTTTTTGTTGGAATAATTGTTTGATAGATTAGGCTTAGCAATGGCGTCCTATCATTACATGCAATTAAATGTCGTAACTAACACATGCGCACTCACGCACAAGTTTTTGATGCGATCAGGTTCTGTTTAAGGTGCTGCTGGTCACTACCTTCTACAGTGATTCGCAATAGGAAAGAAAATTCTTTAAATACTAAACGTAGTTGCGAAAATATTAAAATATTTCGTCCAAAATAATAAAGATTGAGATAATCTGTGACCTGATTCTACATTGCAGTCTCCCCTGTGCTTCATTGGTCTAAACACTGGCTTCTGACCATTCGTTTGAGTTAGGTCCGGGTTCGAATAGCCGATTAGGCATAGTTGGTGTGTTCATCTTACTTCACTGGCTTTCTCCCTACCCTGGCACCAGTAACCCTAAATTAGGGACGGGTGACTGCTTCTAGCACATTGAGTAGCTCATGGTGGTCGTTAAATCCCTCCTCACCCAAAAACATTTCGTGATTGCACATAGGGGCATGGGTCAGTTGCACTCACCCCAATCCCTGATCCTTATCTGATAAGTCAGTTGCACTCAGAAAGGAAGACAACAAAAACGATCCACTACACACATCCAACCCTTGCTTACGAGAGGGGGAATATAAAAACCGTTGGGTAGAAGACGGAGCCTCCGACATGAGATGCTTTCTGCTGGACAATTCTCCACGGACTCACTGAAAACAGTGGTATATACACTGCTGGCCACCCAAAATGCAACACCAAGAAGGAAGCATCCGATTGGCCTGAAATTCGCAGCATGCGTCGCCCGCGAGAGGACATGCAAACGATTAGCATTTAAGGGCATATGCAAATCATGTGCGCCCGGCACGCCACCTAGAAACACTATAAGAAGGGTGCACAGAAGGCGGGGTGTAAGTAGTGGAAGTGTGTTGTGCTGCCGGACCTGTGCGTGGGAAGCTTCCTGATGCCTCGTCGCAGAATACGGCAGTCATTCCAGCACGTTTCAGAGTTCGACAGAGGACGAATAGTGACTTATCGCGACAGTGTTTTATCGTACCGAGACATCGGCGCCCGTTTACGACGTTATCCAGCCACATTGAGGGGAATAGGGATTCGGTGGATGCAGGAGGGACGGACGGACCGACGTGAGCGATTGCCGCAGCCGTGGCACACCACCGAACGAGAGGACCGGCATGTTGTGCGGCGGACATTGACGGCTCGCACCGCCAAATCACGGACGTTAGCACATGAATTAGGGTGTGTTGCTCAACAACCTGTGTCAGCACGTACCGTTCGACGTCGTCTGCAGGAGCGGGGACTTGTCGCACGGTGCCCATTGCTCCGATTACCATTGATGTTACACCACCGGCGAGTGCGGCGAAAGTGGGCCGTTGAACGCCGCACCTAGACTACGGAATG
Source organism: Macrothele yani (assembly GCA_039090855.1). NCBI lineage: Eukaryota > Metazoa > Arthropoda > Arachnida > Araneae > Macrothelidae > Macrothele > Macrothele yani. Next base: position 92,032,055 of record CM076998.1, read on the forward strand.
GAAGGACATTGTCTTCTCCGACGAATCCCGCTTATGCCTGCAACACCATGATGGTCGGATCCGCGTGTGGCAACACCGCGGCGAGAGACTGTATGACGCCTGCATTATGCATCGCCATACCGGTCCGTCGCCTGGCGTTATGGTTTCGGGCGCATTTTAACATGACACCCGCACCCCACTGGTATGCATCGCCGGTAGACTCAACAGCCACCGCTACATCTCCGACGATTTGGAGCCTTTAGTCTTCCCTTACCTGCAAGACCTGCCAGCGGCCACGTTTCAACAGGATAATGCGTGCCCACACGTGGCACGCATCGTGCAAAAATTCTTCACTGCCCACCAGGTGTCAATGATGCCGTGGCCCGCCTGTTATCCCGATATGTCGCCCATCTGACACGTCTGGTCTCTGATCGGCAACCGAGTGGCCCGGCAAGCACAACCTGCGGCTACGCCTGATGAACTGCGGCAACGTGTGGAAGCAGCCTGGACCGACATATCTCAAGCCCACATCCAAAGCCTCTTTCGTTCGATGCCGCGGCGTGTAGCGGCCGTTATTGCCAGCCATGGGAGCCACACGAATTATTGATGTCTGCGTGTTCCGCAAGTCGCACGGGCTTGTAGGCTCAATCGTTTCATTTTTGTATCTGTTGTTATGTGTCCAGTAAATCTAGCTTTGCTATCTCGTGTCCTTCTTGGTGTTGCATTTTGGCTGCCCAGTAGTGTACATACAGGTTGAGCCAAAAGTCGCAGGACACCATTGTATTTGAGAAACGGGGGGGATGAAATATGTAAATACACCAGAAAAGAATAGGTGATGTCTTTTAGGCTATTTCCGGAACATGGCCCCCATCTTGAAATCCGGCATATTGAATCAAGGTCATTTTTTTAATTTTTTAAATTGCATATCAAACAAGACCAGAATTTTTTCAGAAATTGATTGTCGTAATCAGATTTTACATATGTTTTGTGGTTCTGAAATTATCAACACAGAAATTTGAAATAACCATTGTTTGTTGCAAGTAATTGAATATGGCATTGACGAAAGAGGAGAGGATTGAGGTGATCGTAATGTCTCGAGAACGCAGCTGTCGAATCATAGCCGCAGACTTCAACAACCGACACCTAGAAAGACCACCAATTTCACACAGAACTGCAGCGTACCTGATATCCAAATTCCGAGGAACTATGGCTGTGGACGACAAGCCACGTAGTAGTCAACCGAAAACTGTTTACCGACGAAGAAACCTCAACAATGATCTTGGCATCCTTTACAAAGATTCCACAACGTAGCACACGACGTCTCGCAGCAGAATGTGATATAAGCCAGTCAGCCATCGTACGGATTCTTCACACCGCTCACTAGCATCCGTTCAAGATCTAGATGCAGCAGCAACTATCACAGGATGACTCTGATAGACGTGTCGAGTTCTGCACCTGGGCTTTAGACCAACATCAACGAGATCCCTCATTCGCAAAGAGCATTTTGTTCAGTGACGAGGCCAATTTTTATGTTAGTGGTAAGGTTAACCGTCAGAACCACAGCTACTGGAGTGACAGGAACCGTCCAATGTCGTTTGTAATGTAAAGGCTATGGTGTGGTGGGGAATGTGGGGCAGCCGCCCCGGTGGCGCAGTGGTCTAAGCGACGGCTTCTGATCATTCGTCCCAGATGGGCACGATTTCGAGTCCCGGTGAGGCATGGATGTTGTGTTTATCTTACGGTAGTGGCTCTCTCCCTTCCCTGGAGTCAGTGGCCCTAAATTAATGACGAGCGACTACTTATCGCCCATTGAGTCACTCACGGTGGTCGTTAAACCCTCAACCAAAAAAAAAAAAAAAAAAAAAAAAATATGGGGCACCCATGTAATCGGACCCATTTTCATCGACAATTACCTAAATGCTCAGCGCTATCTAGAAATGCTGCAGGAAACAGTGCTCCCTTCCCTTTTGAACGAAGATGGCAGTTTCCCTGTTATTTCCAACACGATGGAGCTCTTCCACACTACGGAGCAACTGTTCGTCAATGGCTAGATGTTCAATTTCCTGGTGATTGGATTGGCTGGCCTGATCCGGTGGAATGGCCACCCAGATCCCCCGATTTCACACCACTGGACTTTTATCTGTAGGGTCATCAGGAACCGCCTGGTGTATGCTGGGAAAATCCGTGATAAACACCACCTTCAGCAACGCAGCCTGGAGGTCTGAAACCGCATTTCTCCCGATATTCTCATGCGGGTACATAATGAGCAGATCAAGCGTCTACAACTCTGTGTTCAGCAACAGGGACAACACATTGAACACATCAAATAGCTGGGCATCACAGGGTGATTTAGATATTGTTATTTTAACTTTCTATGTTGATAACTTGTGAACCGCAACACATATGTCAAACCTGATTACGGCAATCAATTTCTGAGAAAATTCTGGTCTTGTTTGATATGCAACATGATTCCCTTACCATTTGAAAAATTTGACATTGGTCCAATATAGCGGATTTCAAGATGGCGGTCATGATACTGAAATAGCCTAAAAGATAGGCCCCCCTCACCGATTATTTGCTTGGGTATTCAGATATTTTATTTTCCCTCCCGTTTCTGAAATACAATGGTGTCCTGCGACTTTTGATTCACCCTGTATATATGCGCACGCACGCACACACACACACGCGCACACGCACAGACACTCTCTCTCTCTCTCTCTCTCTTTGCCAAAAGAAAAAAATAATGAAGCCCCCGAGACAGTCGTTCGATACCGATGAAACTCCGTATGCAAGTACCTCAAGGCCAAATATATAAATGATTAAAAAATAACGATCAATGAGGAAATAGCCTGTCACAGGGCATGGGAACCGCGCGTCGAGGATATTATATGAAGAATAAAGCTCGCACGCAGGGAAAATTGTGACAGCAGATTGTGGTTGCATTAACTTCCACGGACTGTGAGGATGCCTCAAAGTCAGATCCGTGCACAATACGAGCAGCTTAGCGAGTTTGAAAGAGGACGTATAATTGGGTTCCGAGAGCCCAGTTGGTCACGTCGCCGTATCCCCAGGTATTTGGCGGAGCGACGCGGCGATCGGACGATGTTGGCGCCAATGGGTCAAGGAGGGCACAACCATCAAACAGCTGGGCCTCATAGGGTGCTGCGTTTTGGAGTTACCCTCGGCAGTCCGTTACCCGCATGCCTACTGACACGCGGGCAGCGGACTACTGAGGGCAACCACAGAACGCGAGGACTGAGCGATTGTGAGAGCCGCACGAAGACAACCAAATTCGTTGCTCTCAACCCTCCGTGGCCATGTTGCGTCGTCTACAGGTACGGAATAGACATCCGGACCCTTGCCAGAGGCTTTGCAGTACGGGGACTACATTCGAGGAAGCCACTCCACTACCTACCACTGAACAGCGAGCATCGCTAGCACCGGTTGCGGTGGTGTCGGGCCCGATCAACATGGGATACTGTTCATGGCGTCTGGTGTTGTCTTTAGTGATTTGTCATGGTTTTCACTTAGCGCCTATGACTAGCGCCTACGCGTCTGCAGACAAGTCCGGCTAGCGCACGGACCCTGTCTTTACCGTGCAACGGCACACGGCCCGCACACTGGGAGTGACTGTCTGAGGAGCCATTTTCTAGCAGGACACTCTTGGTAGTCCTCCGTATCACCCTCACGGCTGATCGCTACGTCGACGGCATTTTACGATCTGTTGCATTGCCATTCCTGTCGCAGAATCACCGAAGCAACTTTTCAAAAGGATATTGCCTAGCCACATAAGGCACGGTTGAGCTAGCAAACATGTTTGGGACGTGATGGAACGCCACCTACGCCCGCCCCGTAATGTCAGAGAATTGGACCGTAATTTGGAATTCATCTAGCATGCACTTTCTCAGGACAGTATATCCGTGAACTGTATGCGGCTATGCCACGCCGGCTTGTATCTGATCCAGAGGTATTTACTTTTTTGCCACTCGGAAAAGTCAGTACGTCGCTACAACGTACTGACTTGTTCCACTCGTGTAGCTGTTTTATTCAAATAAATGGCCCAACTGTTCTGGAATTGCAATAATTTCCTTTCCTATATGTGTATACTGCGCATACCAATTTTCATCTCGAGTGGATGATTCCTTCTGGGTGCTTCGGTTTTTTTTTTGTTTTGTTTTTGGCAGAGTGTATGTATTTTATACCCACACGTACTTACAGTCCTTCAAGTACAATTTTCCAGAGTGGTGCAGTGGTCTAAGCGATGGCCTCTGATCATCCGTCCGAAAGGGGTCCGGGTTCGAATCCTGGTGACGCATGGATGTTGTGTTTGTCTTACGGCACTGGCTCTTTCCCTTCCCTGGAACCAGTGGCCCTAAATTAGGGACGGGTGACTGCTTATAGCTTATTGAATTGCTCACGGTGGTCGTTAAACCTCCAATCAAAAAAAAAAAAAAAAAAAAAAAATTTCAGAAGCGGAAAAGACTTTCAGGGAATGTATGAGCGCAGTAATCTTTCACTAGGGAGAAGCTGTGCAGGGGAAAGGGGTCTCTTGTGTGTCCCATAAACTCGGGAGAGACTGTGACTGCGAATGACCGTTTTCGGAGTTTTTTTACTGCGACTAATCCTCTTCGGAGTTTCTTGAGCGCGACTGACCCTTTTCAGAGTTTCTTGAGCGCGACTGACCCTTTTCAGAGTTTCTTGAATGTGACTGAACCTTTTGGAAGTTTTTTTTAGTGCGACTGACCCTTTTCGGAGTTTCTTGAATGTAACTGACCCTTTTCGGAGTTTCTTGAATGTAACTGACCCTTTTCGGAGTTTCTTGAATGTAACTGACCCTTCCCTGAATTTCTTGGGTGCAACTGACTAACACCCGCACATAGTAGAGGAAAGGAAACGGAGGTGTTTTTGTAGAGGAGGGAGCATTTCAAGGAATGATGGCCACTGTTAAACTAATTTAAGGCCACTAATTCAAAGGAAAGGAGAGAGCAAATGCATCAGACAAGCACAGCATCCATGCCTCAATCGGGACCGTCTCAGACGAGCGGTCAAAAGTCAGCACTTAGACAACTGTGCCACCAGGGAGATAACAAAAAAGACATTGAGGTTATCTATGGCCTCTTACTTTCAAGACATTCAAAGTTTCTTGCTTGTCCAATCAATTGCTTCCTTTCACACACGAATTTTCAATATTATTTGTAACCATGATTACTCAAAACACATTTTGTAATTCTTAAATATTTGCTTTATTTTCATAATCATTTTTAAGTCTTCTTATTTTAGGAGATCCTTGAAGATATTCTTGGTGAAATATAAGCTGTAAAAACTTTTACAAATTACTTAATTTTTTCACTATTACTAAATTGCTTTGCAATTTCTTAGAACTCAAAAACGTGGAATATGAATAATTTTATAAACAAAATGAAGATTACTTCACCTTTGGAAAGAATCTTAAAGTGTGAGTTTTCAGTCATAACAAATAACCAACAATTTAGATGTTTCGTTAACAAAATTGGATTGTATGGGTTACACGTACACGAACCCGTAAAATTGAAGACATATTTAGTTTTTCCTTAATACATGAAAACTGTGTATTGCACACGTTTACAGCAGTTTTATTGTTTTAGATTTGCTGTCCGTTTCTTATTAGAATACTCAAAGCAAACAGAATATAAATTAATATAAATTCTGAAGTTGCTTGTAACACTTACTGGTCATCCACAGATAAATCAATGAAGGAAGAAATATTCCTCATAATACATGGGAAATCGATAGAATGTTCAAAGCAAACAGAATATAAATTCTGAATTTGCTTGTACCACTTACTGGTCATCCACAGATAAATCAATGAAGGAAGAAATATTCCTCATAATACATGGGAAATCGATAGAATGTTCAAAGCAAACAGAATATAAATTCTGAAGTTGCTTGTAACACTTACTGGTCATCCACAGATAAATCAATGAAGGAAGAAATATTCCTCATAATACATGGGAAATCGATAGAATGTTCAAAGCAAACAGAATATAAATTCTGAATTTGCTTGTACGACTTACTGGTCATCCACAGATAAATCAATGAAGGAAGAAATATTCCTCATAATACATGGGAAATCGATAGACTATATGAATTTGCTTGTACCACTTATTTGTTATCCACAGATAAATCAATGAAGGAAAAAATATTCCTCACAATACATGGGAAATCGATAGAATATCCAAAGCAAACAGAATATAAATTCTCAATTTGCTTGTACCACTTACTGGTCATCCATGTAACATCTCTCAGGAAACTTGAAAGATTTCATCGCCTTGGAGCGGAAACCGAATTCGCATCTCCCGATTTTTGTTCGAGTATGCTACTAGTATTAGTAGTTCAAGTATTATGAAGAATATTCTCCTTCATTGATTTATCTGTGGTACTGGTCAATTCTGACCTACATCCGTTTCTGGATGGAGGATGTTCAGATTCCTAACCTAAGTTTACTTAGTTCCAGTTGCGTGGGATTTCACTGTCCTGGGTGGTGTCAAGGTTAGCAGACTACAAGGTTATGCTCATCCTGCACTTCCGGTGATTGCTTAGTGACGTCACTGTCCAAATCGCCTTAGTAATACTACCTGATCGCCACGTTTCTTTGTGCACCATAGCAGCGTGTCGGAATTATTATTGCTAAACCAGCAGGAATGTTCTTCATAAATTCTACCAGATGTTTTACTGCATAATGTTTTCAATTTTTAATTTAAAAAACTTGGGGAATGTTTCCGAAATGCTTTTGCTATTCATCATAAAGAAATTCTTTATTATACACTGGCGTGCAAAAATTAAGGACGAGACGGTTTTTCGAATGTAACGTCGTGCAGAAGTGCTCCACATCGACTCAAATCATACCATAAGATCTCCAAGATGTAAGAATATGGGACAAGTGAAAAAACTGTCCAAATAAGAAATCCAAAGGATACAAAGGCACTTTATTGAAAAGGTAGCTTCGAGCACAACTGGACAGAAGACAGTAACGTCCATGTGACAGGCGGCTGCCAAGAAAAATCCAGTCTTTAGTAGGGAATATGATCACCCCTGACTGCGTTGCAGGATTTACAACGTCTGCCCATGCTGAGAACGAGGTTGTCAAAGAGCTGTTGAGGCATCGCGGCCCATTCCTCTTGTAGCGCCAATCGCAGCTGGGGAATCGTTGCAGACGGCTGGTGACGTCTCCCGAGAAGGTCCCACACGCGTTCGATTGGATTTAGATCCGGGGACCTTGCGGGCCACTCCAGGCGTTGAATATCTTTACTCTCCAACAGCTCTGCGACAGCCACTGTACGATGAGGTGTAGCGTTGTCGTCCATGAAGAGGAACTCAGGACCCACAGCACTTCAAAGCAGACGCACGTGAGGCAGGAGAGCCTCGGTACAATAGCGGACACCAGTGGAGTCACTGGTGTCCGCTATTGTACCGATCACCAGAATAAGCAAACCTCCTTGGAAGATGTGGAGGTCAGTACGGCTACCAAGCATGATACCGCCTCAAACGAGAACTCCGCCACCTCCAAACCGGTCCCTTTCGATGATGTTGGAGGTGTGATTTCGTGTTCCCTGCTCTCTCAAGATGTGTATACGTCCAGTATTGCTCGTCAGACTAAATAGGCTCTCATCCGTAAAGAGAACTCGACCCCATTGCTGATGTGTCCAGTTCTTATCTTCCTGGCACCACAGAAACCGCCGTCTCCGATGAGCAGGCGTTAATGGCACACACCGTACTGGTCGTCGTGCAAATAGACCACCTCTGTGCAGCCTCCTGGCCACGGTAATACGCGATAACGGACGTCCAGTTGTCTGCTGCATGTGCCTTGCGATTTCTCCCGCTGTCTGCCGTCTGTCTCTTCTCGCCTGTAGGACAATATACCGGTAGCCCCCGCCGTGGTTGCTCGTGAACGACCACTGCTAAACTCTCGGACAGCTGTTCCTGTCGTTTGAAATGCTCTCCAAGCTCGTGAAACGATGCTTTGAGCGATCCCGAACTTCTCGGCCACACTAGTCACACTTTGACCTTCTTCCATCTTCCCAATGACGCGACCTCGGGTAAAGTCATCCAGATGTCGTCTACTGGATTGCCTGTTGGCCATATCACACGGTGGCAGCAACTCGACGTCGTTCAAACCGATGTACACCGTGCAATAGCTTTTCACCGAATTGCTGAGCGTACACCGCCCGTGTGCTTTATACCCTTCCGACACTACCCCCCCCCCCCGTTTCTTACGTCATGCTGCATATATGCGCATGCCCTACCGTACCGGACCCTAGTCTACCTCCTGAGTGGTCTTTCGGTCCGTTCTGCCTGCTCGTTCCGCTGTTATGCTAATTTGCACACCAGTGTATGACAATAATATGTCCTGCTGTGCGTTTTTCCCTTCTGAATTTATATAAAACCACCGAAACTTACCCTTGTACTTGTAATTAAATGAACATTTAAGAGTATAACCGTTTTTCCGCCTTTTACGCAACAAAAATGTGCTGGAGGTATTTTTGAAATCTTTATACTAAAATATTCGCATAACTGTGAATTTCTTCTGTATTTAATGTAAATGTGCATAAGCTTTTTGTTCTGTGTTCGAGTTATAAAAATTGTTGACAAGACATCTTCCTCCGTAGCTACAGTTCGGATCTACGATTCACATGTCAGGACGGTAATGTCACTCAGTGACGTCACGATTATTCGTCTGCGAGGAAAGCGGGATGAGCAAACCTTCCTGTCTATTAACCTTGTTCGGATTTGTGATTTACATGTTAGGACGGTGAGGTCACTCAGTGACGTCACGATTGTTCGTCTGCGAGGAAGGCGGGATGAGCAAGCCTTCCTGTCTATTAACCTTGTTCGGATCTGTGATTCACATGTTAGGACGGTGATGTCACTCAGTGACGTCACGATTATTCGTCTGCGAGGAAAGCGGGATGAGCAAACCTTCCTGACTATTAACCTTGTTCGGATCTGTGATTCACATGTTAGGACGGTGATGTCACTCAGTGACGTCACGATTATTCGTCTGCGAGGAAAGCGGGATGAGCAAACCTTCCTGTCTATTAACCTTGTTCGGATCTGTGATTCACATGTTAGGACGGGATGTCACTCAGTGACGTCACGATTATTCCTCTGCGAGGAAAGCTGGATGAGCAAACCTTGTTGTCTATTACCCTTGGGTGGTGTAACGGTTAGCAGGCTCGAACGGAAATTGGGAGATGCGAGTTCGACTCCCGCTCTAGGGCAATGAAATTTTCAAGTTTTCTGAAAGGTGTTACATGGATGAACAGTAAGTGGTACAAGCAAATTCAGAATTTATGTTCTGTTTGCTCTGAATATTCTACTGACTTCCCATGTATTATACGGAAAATTTCCGCCTTCATTGATTTACATTTCTCATTAATTTTGATGTGCTAATTTAAAAATTGATATTGGGACTTGTCAACCATGTACAGTAAAAAATTAAGTTTTTAAATCACCAGAATAAACAAAATATAAAGGTTTTCTAAGTTACCCATCCTACCCGATCGACCACAGAATAATGGCGACACTCAAACATGTGCAGCACACGTCTAAATATAAATCTGGAAATATTTACAAAGCGGAAGAAGTATTGAAGAAGGGGGGAGGTGTATCAGGCATGTTTCGTATTTATACGAAAATTCCGCAAAACTTACGCCAGAGAACATATATTTTAGAAAACTAATGGGCAAAGTTTTATTATGGGTACGCCTGAGTTTCTGCCTTACGCTTGCATGAACATTTAGTTATTTTCATGTTCTCTAACATACATACCTATGGCTCTACAAAATGGAATTCTCCAGCGATTAAAAGAAAACCCTTTAGGCAAATCGTGCCCGTTAAAGCGCAGCTGATCCAAGGTTGTCAAGCATGGAGCTTCTTTTTTTTTTCTTTTTTTTTAGGTCCTTTTTCTCCCCACGAAAGCAAACTTTATGCGACTGCTATCAACTAAGTTTTTGTCTCGTCCATCAAGATTTGCCAGACGTTAATGAAACTCCTTTTCACTTTCTAGAAAATGTTACTGCTATTCAAGTGAAACTGCTAAAAAGTCTACTCCGCAACGGTAAGAGCGTACAAAGCAGGAAAATGTCTGACAGCAGCAAGCAAAATTATTCTGCGATGGCGACACTTTTAGTTGTTAATTCAGTCCATTTTATAAGCTCAAGTAAAAAGCTAAAACCTGATCTTGAGTAGGCGGACCGCCGCTGCGTTTGCATTCATGTATTGCACACATCGTAACTTACGGAAAAGAATTTTGTATTTCTGCTGAAAGAATCTGAAACGCGAAGTAAAAACTCTCAGCAGCTGGCAAGCTAAGCAGATGCCAGGTAAACCCCCTGCACCCCATGAAGATGATTTTTTAATCTGATGAATCGGGCGAGACGAAAATTGAATTCGGTTTGGTAACCTTGGGTTCGTCAGTCAAGTGTCAAATTACATTGCTCAAAAGAATTAGGGCAGCAAGATATATTGCGAAGAAAATTATCTGCGACTGACGTTGCTGTACGTAAATTATTATTTTTATGTAAGATACACTGTAAAAAATACGTGGTGTGAGTTCACGGAAATTTTTTAAATTAACGTGCAGCAAAGTTGCCGGCAGGTGTCCCTCTTTTTCATAAATTTCTGTTTTTAAAAGTGCCCGTTTAATTTAACTTCCGTATTTTCACAGATTTTTTTTGTAGTCAGAAATTCCGTTTATTTCAGAAAAATCCATTTCGGGTTTTCCCGTATTTAAACTGAAATTCCGCAAAATTGACAAACCTGCATTTTTCAGCCCATATCACAGTTAATCCTTATGCTACAGTCAGGATCGAACCCCCCGTCGTTTGGGATGGTTCAACAGGTAACGCTCACCTTTAACCACTGCGCCACAAACGCTCGGGACTTCGTATCACGTGCATCGTAAAACAAATTATTTGACGATGATTTTTTTTTTTTTTTGGTCATTGATGCGAGTAATTTATCCATTTTATTTTCTGTTGGAGCTTATTATTTTTCTGAATAGGTTTGTAATAATTTTTTTTTCCTGTAGAACTTTTCACAAATTAAACATTTCTCATTGTGATTTTTCGAAGAAACAAAGTGCTTTGCAACTTGAGTGACTTTCAGTTATCTTTAAAAAAAGTGAAATTTATGTTTTAATAGAATTATTTCACAAAAAAAAAAAAAACTCTCCTATATGAAATTTACTTTTGATAGCTATAATAGCTTTTGTCTGAAGTTGTCCAAAGACTGATTCATAGACACCGTATAATTATTTGTACTATAAGTACTCAGTTTCTTATACAGTAACACAATATATAATAAATTGCTGATGCACAAAATCGGGGAGAGGAGAAGAAATATCCTGCGCCACAAAAAAAAAAAAAAAAAAAAAATTCATGCGATATGCTATCCATAATATCCGATCTCGCAACGGAACTTCAAAATCAGGTCCTTCGACAGACGATTGATATTTAAAAGTTAATCAAATCTCAAGTATTGTCACTAATCGCTCCTATTACCGGTAATTTATCGTCATATGAATACGGAAAAAGTGAGAACGGAGTTTTTCCGTCAATATAAGAAAGGAATTTCGCAAAGGTTTAAGAAAATTCCGAATTTTCCGTGAACACATCTCTAAAACGGTAATTTATCGTCAATATAAGAAAGAAACAGCGGAAAGATTTCTGAAAATTCAGAATTTTTCGTTAACTCATCTTGAAGTCGGTAATTTACCGTCAATATAAGATAAAAACAGCGGAAAAGTTTCTGAAAATTCAAAATTTTCCAGTGGTACGAAAAATCCGAGAAATTCAGGTTTATTTCTGTCATTTCACGGAAAAGGTTGTATCAGAAATACGCTTCGTTAATTCACGAGAGAAATGACGGAAAGTGGTTCGTGAATTTCAGAAATTGTTTTACAGTGTACAGCAGAATATTCAGTATGTAGGGAAGAAAAAGCACATAAACGAATTTTTATGCAATATTATCGTTTAATGCACATAACGCGATATGTTATACAACAATATGCATATCTGTACAACAAGAAAAATTCCTTTTTGAAGAAGGTTAAGTGACTTCTATTAGGGTGTGTGGTCCTCTCGAGCGACTAAGACCACTGCGCCCCTATGAGGCACGGAATTGATGAGATTATTGAGGAGGTTGTAAGAGTATATTTGCCACTCCTAAATGGCAGCAGTCTCCAGTTCACGAAGAGTCAACGGAGGTGCCTGCCGAGCTGCAATGCGTCTGCCGTGTTTGTCCCAGGCATACCCAATTGGATTTAAGTCAAGGGGAGCATGTTAGCCACTCCATAAGCTCGATTCCCTCCTCTTAAAACATGTTGTTTACCAGCCGAGCTCTATGAGATCGAGCGTTATTGTCCATGAAAAGGAACTAATCACAAACAGCTGCAGGATACGGCAACACAATATGTCTGAGGATCTAGTATGTATATATCTGGACCGTCACGTCACTCTACCATTTCGTATGACGTACAGCTCCGTACGTCCTCCGACACTTATGCCTGCCCTGACCATCACTCCATGAATGTGATGTTTCGTGTACAAAAGCTGGGTTATTTCGTGTGCTGGGTTCCCTCCAGATAAGCATTCGTCGATTATCAGACTCCAGATTGAATCTCCACTCTTCAGAGAAGAGAACTTGATTCCACTCGTTGTGCCCCCAACCACAATGTTCCTCAGTCCCGTTTCTACAGGAGGCCGAACGGCGGTGTCGTGCAGTTAAAGGGGCACACACAATTGGTCTACGTGCATAGAGACCACTTTGGTGAAGGTGATTGCAAATAATTTGAGTTGACAAACTGCGTCTTATTTACACAAGAAGCTCTCACTGCAGCTGAGTAGCATTTTGACGTCTGTCCCGACGGGCTGTTAACAATATATAAGGGTATTCCCTTGCTGTAGTTGCACAGTCGAGAAATGGCACTTCGTGACACTCCAGTGGCTTTTGATACCACCTGCTGTATCTGTCCTGCTTCCAGCCTGCCAATAGCTCTTCACGCTGTTGATTTCTGTAAACCATGCTGTTGATACGCCGTTCGAGCCGAAGACTTCAAGAAAAGAAATGTCACGATAAACACGGCAGAATAAGGGAACTCCAGGAAATCTTTCGTTTTTATCCCAGTAGCGATTTAGGCGTTGTGACGTCACAAACGCCAATTTGCATAAGGACATGCATGATTCGACTGTCAACGTCACACTCCACTTGCGTTTTCCACGTTTCGCTGAGATATCACACGACCGGGTTTCCCAATGTCGCCAAAGTGACATGCTCCCCTAATTATTTCTGAGCAGTACAGAATAAAATTAATCATACATTTGAATTAATATTCTGCATTTCTTATTTTTAGCATGTATGTCTTGAAATCTCTTTGACTTTTTTTTTTTTTGTTTTTGATTGGAGGTTTAACGACCACCGTGAGCAACTCAATGGGCTATAAGCAGTCGCCCGTCCCTAATTTAGGGTCACTGGTTCCAGGGAAGGGAGAGAGCCAGTGCCGTAAGACAAACACAACATCCATGCCTCACCGGGATTCGAACCCGGACCCCTTCGGACGAATGATCATAGGCCAACGCCTTAGACCACTACGCCACCGGGGCGGCCTTTGACTTTTACGGAAGTTCATGTAGAAATCAGAAATGATTTGCGTATATATTATAAACCAGAAAGATAAATCCTTTTCATTTTTTCTGCTTAAACTGCTGCTCAAAACTTAAGGATGAGGTATATTTTTAGCAGCCAAAATCTGGTAATGATATCGATGGAAATAGCAACAGTAATGTGAAACGGATGACATCAAAAAACATGATCAAACAGAACAAAATGTTACGAAGGAGTTACAGGCTCAGCTGTCATCCAGTGACCCTCTTCCATGAGATGAGCACTGCATAAACAGACTACAAGGCAAAGTCCTCCGTAGGGGACATCTCCACTCCACACCTTCTGTGCATATACATCCACCTGCTTTAGCCCTATGATACTCTGTAATCGTGAGATTTCATACTCGTCCTTAAGTTTTGGACGATAGTGTATTATTAAGTTCTGGACAGCAGTAAATTACTAATTTTGGGACAGTAGTGTATTATTAACTTTTGGGCGACTGTGTATAATTAATTTTTCGACGGTACTGTGTTATTTATTTTTGGACGGTAGTGTATTATTAAGTTTTGGACGGTAGTGTATCATTAATTTTGGGACGGTAGCGTATTATTAATTTTGGGACGGTAGTGTATCACTAATTTTTGGACGATAGTGTATTATTAATTCTTGGACGGAAGTGTATTATTAATTCTTGGACGGAAGTGTATTATTAAGCTTTGGATGGAAGTGTATTATTAAGCTTTGGATGGAAGTGTATTACTAACTTTGGGACGGTAGTGTATTATTAAGTTTGGGACGGTAATATATTTTTAAATTTTGGATGATAGTGTATTATTAATTGTTGGACGGTACTGCATTATTAAGTTTTGGATGTAAGTGTATTATTAAGTTTTGGACGGTAGTGCATTATTAATTCTTTGGATGATAGTGTGTTACTAATTTTTGGACGGTTGTGTATTATTAAGTTTTGGACGATAGTGTATTTTTAATTTTTAGACGGTAGTGTATTATTAGGTTTCGGATGGCAGTGTATTATTAAGTTTTGGGAGTGCATTTTTGAATTTTGGACGGTAGTGTATTATTAAGTTTTGGACGGTAGTGTATCATTAATTTTGGGACGGTAGCGTATTATTAATTTTGGGACGGTAGTGTATCACTAATTATTGGACGGTGGTGTACTATTAATTTTGGGACGGTAGTGTATTTTTAATTCTTGGACGGAAGTGTACTATTAAGCTTTGGATGGAAGTGTATTACTAACTTTGGGACGGTAGTGTATTATTAAGTTTTGGACGGCATTGCATTATTAATTAAGTTTTGGACGGTAACATATTTTTAAATTTTGGATGATAGTGTATTATTAATTCTTGGACGGTACTGCATTATTAAGTTTTGGATGTAATTATATTATTAAGTTTTGGACGGTAGTGCATTATTAATTCTTTGGATGATAGTGTGTTACTAATTTTTGGACGGTTGTGAATTATTAAGTTTTGGACGATAGTGTATTTTTAATTTTTAGATGGTAGTGTATTATTAGGTTTCGGATGGCAGTGTATTATTAAGTTTTGGAAGGGAGTGCATTATTGAATTTTGGATGGTAGTGTATTATTAAGCTTTGGGCACTAGTGTATTATTAAGTGAAGAAAGATTACCAATTCTTTGGTAAAAATACTAGCTAGGGCTGACGGATACAAGATACTGAGTGACCTTCTATAAAACAAAGATGGAGCAAGATAACAGAAACTCTAGTATGAGATGTCAACTCCAACCTGCAGCGTAATCTAACTGCTCAACAACTTCAAAATGAATATGCTTCTTTTGATATCATTACATTTTCTAGTGCAGGGCGATGAGCTGGTCGTTTAACAAGAAAAG
This sequence comes from Macrothele yani, assembly GCA_039090855.1. NCBI lineage: Eukaryota > Metazoa > Arthropoda > Arachnida > Araneae > Macrothelidae > Macrothele > Macrothele yani. The sequence continues at coordinate 92,047,553 of CM076998.1, forward strand.
GGAGGGATAGAAAATAACTCTACTTCATAGTATCAATAACATTCCGCATTGCATCGAATTCCCAGAAAAGTTTCAGACAACGGATATATCGCGTTCACAGATGGGTTACATCATGTTTCTTTCTTTCTAACTGTATTTTATATACCTACAGAGACAGCTCTGTTGGTATACCTCACCTATACTCGGACCAACGCCCAACTAGGACGGTTTTCCGAAAGCCGCGCCTGCTTCCACTCGGGCACCTGGGCAACACAAACGACATTCAGGGCATAAAATGATTTTAAAAACTGTCTTTGTTCTTTGACAAATTGCTTTCAGGTTGTCCACGGGAATCCAAAATCATGTTTCCTGTCACTCAAACCTAGATATGCATCTTTCAAAGACCAACTCTTTAAGAAATCTAATTGGAAATCAATTGATAAATAAAGTTGAGAATTCAAATTGAAAATCAATTGCGAAATAAAGTTGAGAAATCAAATTTTAAAACATTGGGAAATAAAGCTGAGAAATCAAATTAAAAATCATTCAGAAATAAAGTTGAGAAATCAAATTGGAAATCAATTGAGAAATAAAGTTGAGAAATCAAATCGAATTAGAAGGAAGAACAGGTTGAAATCACCAGCATCTATCTAAAATTAATGCATCCTACGCTACTTTTGTGATAAAAATGACAAAATGTATTACTAAGGATATTTGATTTTATGACTTTTTATTTTTAAACTGAAGTTGCATGTTACTCTCTATTGTTACTTTTACTAAGCTGGAGAAATTATCTTTAACGCGCAAATTCATTAAAAGACGGAAATTAGGCCAAGCGTTAAATAAAGGCTATAAAAAACACTTAAACCACTTGACTGATGATACATGAAATGAAAACAATTAATTTGCGCATTGTTAAACAACCGCCATGACACTCAATTAATTCAGGTGGAAGCCACAAAAAATGCGAACTTCAAGAAGTGAATTATTGTTTAGTCATACGGTATTGCAATCTATCAGTTTCAGCTCATTAGCACGAAATTGTATGTAAATTATTTTTCACCAATTGAAAAAAAAAGTGAAACAGGAAGAGGCTCCTTGAGGCTACTTGGTACGAACAGACGGGTAGCAGCTGAGAACAAAACAATATTGTCTCTAGCAACAGCGATAACGGCTTCAGGTGCTTAGATTTAACTTCCGCGTTTTCATTATCTTAAGTATTGTTCATTAGAGGTATTGTTTCTTCGAAAAGCATTGTCAGCACAATAATCTTATTAAAATCCCCTTTGACTGCATACCAACTCGAATCATTCGAAACCCGAATGCCTGAGGCTCTTGTGATTTTTTGTAATTGTTTAAACTTAAGTCTCCTGCCTTATATCAAAATGAACACAACACATGTAAGATGAAAGATAGTCTGAGACTTTTTTTTCTTCGAAAAGTTGAGGTAGTCGTACGTGATTTGCCCTGATGGAAATTTTGTTTAAGTATCATACCCTTCCAAAGACAAGTAACTTCTCTACATGAATAGTACGAAAGTGATTGAATACTGGAAATGAAAAATTGTACTGCCATACCAGTTCTATGAAATCAGTTCGCTGCTAAGAGAGCGTCGTAAGTCGAGGTCGCCTTAAATCGAACCTACATAAATTAAAAGAAATCTTTTGTCATTTGCACCTGGCATTTTGAAAACTTTTCCTTTAAGAAGTTAGAATTCACCTTTTTTTTTTGTTTTCTTTTTATAAGTGAGGTTGCTTTAAAGTATGTCAAGATTATTTGAAATACAGTAGATTTCGATTTATTGGGACACATCCGGGATAGAACATTTTCGCCCAATTTAGCGGCTAGTCCAGTTATGCGAAAATTTATCCCAAAGAGCTAGTTTGGAAATAATTGATCTAGTTTAACAGAAATATTGAGATTGATAACAAAGAGCTAGTTTAACAGAATAATTGAGATTTATAACAAAGAGCTAGTTTAACAGAATAATTGAGATTGCAAGTAACCACGATTTCCCTCAAAAAACTGTCCATAAAATCGTTATCAAACTACAGCAAAACAATTCAACAAGCTAAGACAGGGATTTGAGCTCAACCCTTTATATTGGCTCAATGGAATATAATGCGTATGTCACTTCCATTCTGAAAAAATGCATGTGGAAATACCGACTCAACTTTGGCATAAAAACTAATAACTTATTTTTTATGGTAAGAAAGGATCGAGACCCCGTGGATGTATTTAACAGACATGGAGTCTGTATTACACCTGTGAAGGCTACAAATGATTCATATCAGGACACTGTATACGTATATAGTCTCCACACTTAGTACTTCCAAGACTCGTATCTCCGAACCTAAAAGAACTCTGTGATGAATACGTCTTTATCTAAACTTATGACTAGGGACTCACATTCTCCGAAATGGGACGATATTGGCTTCTGCCAATAATCGCAGATCTCTATTGTTTACCGAAAGTCTGTGTATATACAATTATGGTAAGAAGTACTGCAATGACAACTTGCCTTATAACATACCGCTGCCATGGACAACCCTCTTCTCGAACTCTGATCCAACAGAGGAGAATATATGTAATACATCTACACATGACTAAAATATGCTTGTGTCATGTTGCATGTCGCGCCCTTGTGTGGTACTACACAACTACGTCATAAGACATTATAATACCTTATAATCACACTGCTGTAACCTCTTTGACTCTCGGGCCGCTTGTGGCCTAGTGGTCAACGTTCGTGATTGTCACGGAGAAAACCTCAGGTTCGAACGCTCAAACCCAATAGCTCAAACCACTAAATATCCGCGGTACGTCAGATGGGTACGTTAAGCCGTCGGACCTCGGGTACTGGCCCCTCGGTAATAAATTAGGGCATCTTCCACTCCCTTTCTACCTTGCTCCCGTGTCATTTTCTTATCGGGCACTCTAGCCCAAATCTCCCAGCTTCCTATTTCTAAGGGTTGTTTAAGACATAGGGTCTGACACTCCCTTCGTAAAAGCCTATGCATAGGATATGATTTGATCTCTTTGACACTCTTCCTGAAGACGAGTCGATAGCCGACTTGAAAGATCTTGTACTTTTAATTTTTTAATCAATGTGTTTTTAATTGTCGGAGCAGTCTTGTGTCTTTTTATACGATGTTGAAAATCGTGCACTGACGGCCTTTTACCCTTACTGATTGAACGAGCATGACAAATACTATATCATCGAACTAGTTTGGGATGTTTTTCAAGAACTGTCCCAAATAAACGACTGATTTGATTAACCGACGGTCCAATTAATGGGAATATTCCATATATTTTGTACAATTTGCGGAAAATTAAAGAAAAATCTCCTGAAATCTTTTTTTTCTCAAGCGGGCTTTTCTTGTTGAATTTCCCTATACAGTTAGGAAATTTCGTGAATTTTTTATGAAATTGAAACTCCTGCCACATTTCATAAGGTTTCCTGAGATCTTCCAGTATTTTTTAATATTTCATCGCTTTGTATCAGTGATAAAAAATTACTCTTTTTGTTTGCAGTACCCTTATTCCAATCCGATAAGGAAGTTCAGGTGTACGCTTTATTGATTATGTGTGTATTCACTGCAGCGCTGTGTCTCTTTTTATGATTAATTTTTCATTTTCCATTGTGGGATATTTCTCTCAGTTAACCTTCTTTTTTGAGTTTCTATCCTTACGTAAATCATATTACTTCCCAGTAACATTCTTTCTAAACGGCACATCAAATCCTCCGAATTTTTTTTTTACCTTTCGGAATGGGCTGACAGTGAGTCAGAGGTAAATAAAAACCCATTCCTAGACTGTGTGGGGAAGGTGTGGACATAAGACGATATACTGCCTGAAATAGGACCGCATGTTATCTTGATATTACAAGAGTTGAAGATTATCTGTACGCCGAATAAGTACTGTTGCATGATAATGCATCATTATGTAGCTGTGTCTACAACCTACACTTCGAAAAGTTAAGAGGAAATAAAGACGACTTAGATTTTTACGTTAGTTAAAATTAATCAAACGAACTCTGACAGTATTCTTATTTGTTTAAGTGCTTAATGTTAAATTGACTGTTGTCACGACAAACAGTCTGCAAAATACAAATCAAAAACCCTAAAACATTATTCCATTTTCTGAATTTCAGGTTAAAAAAAAACGTAGCTTTTTTTGCCCAATGGCATCGGCTTTATCCAACTTGATAATTGTTGGGCAATATCTTTCAAGTTTTGCGCAATTTATGTAAATAATAATACTTAGACTTGGAAGGGGGTTTCTACGTTGCTGAATATGGTCCTTTTTGTTGTTCTTCTGGGATTTTGGAACCTCCAAGTGAATCAAGGGTATAATGAATCGTCCAGTCCTAATTCAGGGCCTCTGGTCCAGGAAAGGGACAGAGTCAGTGCCAACGGACAAATACATAGGATTCTGATTATTAAGCGCACCTGACGAATTTTCTTCCACTTCTTTGTCAATTGAAGCCAAAGATGCTAACTGATATTGGTATTTTCATAAATATTCTGCATGCTGAAATGATTCAGAAATATACAGAGGATGTTCACACGTTTTTAGAACGATTTTCCAGAAATATCATTAATTAATGTTCAAAATAAAATTATTTATTTCTTAAATGCTCTATCCGATAGCCCTTTCTTTGGACTGTGAACCTTATACATCTAGATTTCCAAGATAACAGGTCATTTCTTAAAGTTGGTTTTTATAAAATCACAGGCTGAATTTTATTTTTTAAATATTAATATTCAGCAAAATAATATTTCTGTTCCCTTGTTCGTTTGCTGATGAGCAATTACAACTGCGTTTTAAAATATACGCCAAATCTCATATTTTATTCTTTTGACCCCCCCCCCCTTTTATTTTATTTTCCTTCTGACAATGACAGAGACATGCCCCTTCCACGTCTGATCGGCGCCGCTGTTTTGAAGGAATATGAGCAAAAGGTATATAGAGACTTGATACCCGTTTCTTTTCTTTTTTCTGATGGATTTCTACTCTTTGAAGGCTCTGTTGATAAAGAAATGTTGTTTCCTCTTTAAATGCCGGAATTAAAATATTATTTTGGTAATAAATAGAATTGATTTTAACCTTCTTTTCAACTTTTCTTAACTTTAATTTCCCATTGTACAAGAAACCAGTAGTAATCCTGAATCCTTTACTGAAACTTTCTTTGGGTTCTTGGAACCAAGTCTGTAAGTCTTTTTCTGCTATTTTGCGATAGTAATAATTTTCATAAAGGAGTCTACACCGTGTTCTACGCTCGGCCTAGGCTAAAGGCGGTGAACACTATGTTGTTTTCTTTCAGATTCAGATCTTTGTATATTACCTTGTTTACAGTTGATACAGAGATTTTTAACTACTTTGCGATTTCTCTTTGCGTCGGTGGATTTTGTTTTCAAAGTAGACACCTTACTTTTCAAGTAGTCGTTAAAGTACGCACCTTCTTTGAATATTTGTTTGGTGCTCTTTTTGCTGCTAAAGGCAATACTTGACGGTTTTCCCCTCTATTATTAATAATATTGCTTATTTTACATTTTGAAATGCTAATTCCATGATTTTTACAGTGTTTTTTAATTTCAGAATACGAATATTTCTCTTCGTAAAGAGCAAAAACCTAACCTTCTAGCCACAGCTTGTTTAAGTGCGCCATTATCTTAGCAGCCGATATTTGACTGCAGCAGATGTTTCTTTCGTGTACATCTGATACGCTGTTGGCATTTTCAATTCTTTGAACTTCTTTTATTTTCTGTAATTTCTTATCAAAAACGCTCTAAAAGCATGTGAACATCCTCTGTACACCATATCCCACGTGGTACGTGAACCAGAGTTCAGCTAGAACAACTGACTGAAATCTCGCGCCTTTGACCAATAGGCCACTGAAATTACTATCTTTATTTCTTTTCTTGAACATGAGAACGAAATAAAATATTAAAAACGGAAATGGTCTTTGAGAAGGCAAACATTGTTGATCTTTTAAATGGTATTTATAGTAATCCTGATTTTTACTTTCCATTTCGCAGTCCACTAGGCACAGAATACGCAAATTAACATAATGCATACGTGGATTACTTTCTCGAATTGGAGAAATCATTTAAAGCTTTACAAAAAATATTGTTTCTTGATTAATAAAATAAAACAACTGGGCAACAATCTTTTGCACCCATATTTTTTCCCTCAAAATTTGAATTCGATGAAGTAGAAGTTTTGTAGTCCAATAAAGAGAATAGTCATGTAGAACGTCCTGAGGGTATTCCCGCTGTACTGTTTTGTGAACTTTGGAGTGTTAACTGTTTCTTGTTTAGTGAACATCATGAAAGCAGGCTGTTGTAAATCGAAGGTCACTATACTATTAACGTATTTAGGATAAAAATAAAAGGCGGTGAATGTGAGTGTATTGTGTATGTGGATCACCACATTTCGATAGGCAAAGAAACTTTAGATTCTTAATATTCCTCAATATTCAGTTCGTGCGCAAAACATCGTAAGGATGTGCATTTCAGGTACCGGAACTTAACATCTTAGGAACAAAAAGGTTCATACACTCACCCTCGCATCAATTATATATCCTACAAAATATTGTATAACGGTGGTACTTCATTTGCACACAAATGTTAGATATGCTGCGAGAGAACTAAAGTTGTCTTCAGAAGTAGCAAATAGCATTAATAATGACGCATCAAGGCAATACCACGGTCCGAGACGCCAAAACTTCGAAATGTAGGTAAAAATTGAGAGATATAATTGATGAATACATTAAGAGGGGTTGCTAAAGAAATTTTCCCAAAATTTGTGTATGTTGGCTTTAGGTATCACGGTTTAAAACATAACAGTTTGAAAATACCTAGGAGTTTCCCAATATTTAAATGAGAAATATAGAAGGATTTGAACATTAATTTCGTTTAGCTCCAATAGATGCTGTCGGGATTAGTTGAGTGTTTAGCTTTTTCAGAGGCCGTGATGTTTCCCTTTTTCTGGTCATTCATGTTCATTTAGCGAATGGCTAAGGTTCTGTCGGTGTGACCCACGTAGAATGAAATTGTACGGTACTGTGTATAAACTCCACCTGTATTGTACTGTATGGCAATCATGTACAGCAATTTGTACCAGAGATTTGTGTGAAGGCAAGAGCAGTTTTAGGGAGGAATTTGAAATGCTAATTCCATTTTGAAATGCTAATCCCATGACTTGCAACTTCAAAAAAAGTTTGTATTCCCAATACGCAGGTAAACAATGGCTATCTTTGTAGAAATTACTGGATCATATGAAAGGAAAACAAAATCCGTCTCTTTCTTTCGTAGTTCTTTCTCTACTTGAACTTTTTATTTATTTATTTATTTATTTATTTATTTATTTATTTATTTATTTATTTATTTATTTATTTGTGTCATTATAAATTTGTAGAGAGCCAATCACAATATCTAAATCCTTGAATCTTGAAATTCTTGTATCAAATATACTTCATTAATACTCCAAGACAGTGGCTGTTTTAGTCTACAATCGATTCATGCTTTGCCTTCAGAATACCTACGTAGGAAACCCAGTTTATTATTTTTCACCGTCATGCAAGCTATTGCTTCGTTACAAATACGTTCTGGTTATGTTAACAATTTGAGACAAGTAACCAACAATTTTTGTTAACCATTGAAATTTTGTATTTTGTATTATTATTATTGATTGTGCATGAAAATAAGTAATTTTAAGTTTTTCATTTCACCGTTCTTGACAGTGATTAACCTATTTTAGTAAAGGAAAGCGGGTTACCTCTTTGTTCTTCAATTAGACATTGCTACCGTACCTAAATGGCAACCCGTGCCCCAAAGACTATGACGACTGGTTAACAAAGTGATGATTGGTGAAGCATCTGATTCTGGCGTTCCATGAACCCTGATAGATAAAGTGACAATACAAAGGAAAACAACCTAGGCAATCACAATAGCCGAAACTTCACAAACTGCACTTTAAAGTCAGGAGCATTCGTGCAATGGAAAAGATATGAGAAAAGGCGAAGAAACGGACCTCAGAATAAGCTAGAAAGAAAAGTGTCCAAAGCCTTGAACTAAAAATGGTGCAACAATTTAAAAATGAAAAATACCAATGGCAAACACTTGAAATATACCATTACGTTATATTAACTGATGTAATAAAAGTAGTTAAAATGAAACTAAAATTGCTTTCATATTGTAAATTTTCAGTGTTTAGCAATGCTATACAACAGTAAATGACAACAGAATATATTCTACCTGAATGCATTTTTCAGCCTTCTGTAGGTTTTATACTCAGTTTTTTGATGCTTTGTATATTTAAAGGAGTGAATTCGCACCCCTCTCAGATGTGCGAAGTAAAAAAAAAAAAGTTAGTAGCATTTAAACTGAAATAAACAGCAGAATTAAAAGGAGTTTCACGAAAACAAACAGTTTCGCCGAATGCAAACAGGAAAAACAAAACGCTTCGCTTAATATTTTGAATAAAAGAGAGAGAGAGAGAGAGAGAAAATTAACAGTCAAAAAACAAGAAATACAACAGAGTTTTCTTAGCTTTAGATTGCCTTCTGACAGACTAAATCAGCTATGCGAAAGGAAAGACAGCAGCTCAGACAAGTGAACTTGAACTACAGATTCGTTGAGGAAACAATGAGATCATCCTTCAGAGCAACTAGTTTTGTCAGTTCGGCACGTGTTAAGGAGAAAAACAGCTATTTCGTTGTGAGATCTTTCCTTTCACTTTTTCTTTCTAGATTGCAGATTTCGAAGAACCACCAAGATTTTATCTTTGCTAACATTTCGAGTAAAAATATCATTGGTCCAGAGGAGTTTCAACGAACCAAAGCCGATTTTCGTCACGTTTTAAAAGAGCGCTTTCAGTGACATGAGAAAAAATGCTTGAAGCTGCAAACCGGTGAAAAAACCCTTTAGTAATGGAATAAAACTTTATTAAAGAGCCAAATGCCACCACTTATTGCAATACGCGAATTATCACACGATAAGTATTGCACAGTAACTGGATACAATATAATTGCGGTGAAGTACATACTGTATGTACGGATTTTGGGAATTTCATTTAAGGAGTTTTAGAGAGTTTTCCAAGAAAGCCGACGTGAAAAATATGCAATGCAAAGGGAGAATTATCAAATGCGACTTTTAGAAACATCGGTATGCCAACCCGGTGAACGAGTGATTTGAAGCGCTGGCTTCTGACCATTCGTCCACGATGCGCCTGGGCTTAAGCCACTGTGAGGCATTGGGGGTGGCTCTAATTCTATCTCTTTCGTGAAACATGTGTTCCTGAATTAGGGATAATTGCCACAGCCCTACGAGTTGCTAATGGTGCTAGTTAAACCCCGAAAATAAAAAAAACAAGAAAAAAAGAACCGGAGAGAGATAGCTCTTACTGCTCCTAACCATGGCAATTATTATCCTTTTTAACTTCATGATAAATCTTCAGTCAACAGGTTTTGTTAAAATCAACAGCGCGTTCTAAAGTACTCTATCCTAAAACAAAACCGTGTTGTTTTTTTTGCAAATAACTGCAATTTGTCTTTAGTGTCTCAGATCTTTTAACAGAACCAATGCATCGAATAAAAAAAGATAAAATCGTCCAAACGTTTAGTTTCTTTATCACTGCAATGATTTTCATGTCTGAATGAAACGATGTTTAAAAAATTGTAGATAAAATATAGACACCACATTTAATGTAAGATAAAATTTCTGTCTCCTGCGATGTTCGAACATTCGATTTTCTTTAGGAACATGGTACATTGAATTAACCCTAAACGCCGTTTTTAGAAGGCTCAATGTATCACTGGTATCTCCAGATAAAGAGAAGAACACAGCGTTTTGTAATAAAGAATAAGCAGAGAGGTAAAACAGCAAGATATAATGCGATATCATCAAGCTCAATAGCTTCAGCTTATTAGCAGAACAAGACAAAACATTCTTCGAGTCATGTTACTTCGTGTAAGCATAATTACCTCCACTGAGCGTGCTCTGGAAACAGCTAAAAGAAATATCTTGATGGCGCTTAGAGGTCGTGAAAGGGTCACAAAATAAGAAAACAAAAATGGAGGAATTCCGTTAGATGAAAACGGGAAATAAATGGTTTAAGTGCTCGGCTTGGTGGTCCGCTATTAAAACTCAGCTGTATAGCTGAAGCAACATGCACAACACTTTTTCAAATAAGGCATAAAAAATCGCTCACATTTCTTTGTGCATTTCCCCCTTTTTCATTTGCAAGACAAAAAAAGAATTCCCTTTCTGTTTCTTCTTTTATACCCAGTACACAAGCGTAACATCAACTTCCTTGTCCGCAGAGCAGCATTTTCGATTTCAGGTTTCTGCGGTACAAGAAACGAAAATTTAAATTAATAAATAACCACGAACTGTACACCAAATATGTAATAAATAGTAAAACTATACCAGTAATCCGATTTTTTGGTGTAGGAATACACAAATAAGCATTTCCAAGCTTTCGCACATCAAACAAATGGCTTTTCCAAGGACGTTTCTGCCTAACTTCCTTGAAAAAGCCGTCTGGTTGATGTGCGAAAGCTTGGAAATGCGTATTTGTATATTCCTACGCCAATAAATCGGATTACTAATATAGTTTTACTATTTATAACGAAAATTTATTTATTTTCGTACTTAGTGCACTCCAGAGAACAGCTAAACTAACAAAAATTGTTTGCACAGTAAAACAAATTCGGAAATTTTCAACCCACTTTCCGTTATTTATTTCGTAAATTAACGAAGCATGTTTCTGACACAACTTTTTATGTGAAATGACGGGGGAAAAACTCTGAATTTAACGGATTTTTCGTAAGCTTTTTTCCGGAAACCTTGCGGCAATTTCTTTCTTATATTGACGGTAAATTGCCGTTTTCAAGAGAACTTAAAGGAAAATTTTTGAATTTTCAGAAACCTTTCCGCAATTCCTTTCTCATATTAACGGGAAAATTCTTTTCTCACTTTTTTCCGTATCCATATGACGAAACATTTCTGTTAATAGGAGAGATTCACATGGGGGGTTTGTTTAACTTCAAATTTCAACAGTCTGTCAAAGTATTTGTTTTTGAAGTTCTGTAGCGAGATCGGATATTGTGGATAGTACACTATGTTGACAAAAGTCACCAGACACCTAGAAGAGAAACACAACATATCATTTATTGACATACATTAGTACGGTGTCGGTCCACCTTTGGTTTTAATGCATGAACTGACCCTTCGAGACATGCTTTGGACAAGGTTTTGGAACACAGTGATAGGTATGCACTTCTATTCAGTACATAATGTTGCCGCTAACTGTTGCTTAGTAGTAGGCCTTGGTTCCTAACTTCTTATGCGACGTTCTATTTCATCCCATAGGTGCTCTATGGGATTAAGATCAGGACTCTGTGCTGGCCAGTCCACACGAGATTCGGAATTATCGTCAAACCACGCCGTAACAGTCCTTGCTTTATGGCTCGGTTCATTATCCTCTTGGTACCAACAAGGCTCGGTTCCATAGTATTGCCACACAGTTGGTAGGGCATAATAGTCCAGAATATTAAGGTGAACGCGCTGGTTAACAGGTTTGTCCACGGTAACCAATGGGCCGGGACCATACAACGAAAACCACTCCCGCACTAGTACACTGCCAGCTCTAAACTTGACCATAGGAACAGTACACTGTGGTAAATAGCGTTCCCTCGGCTGCCACCATACCCACACACGGCCATCAGACTGATAGATCGTGTATCTGGATTCATCAGTCCATAGAACCCGTTTCCATTGATCAACGGCCCATGATAAATGTTCTTTACACCATGCTAAACGACGAGTAGCTTTTCTAGTGGAGGTGAAAGGCTTATGAGCAGTCGCACGACTAAGGTAACCCATGGAATGCAGTTCTCTGCGAATGGTACGCGTACGTACCGAGGTTCCAGCAATTTTACTCACCTGTACACTGAGGTCTTGTGCAATGCTCCATCGATTAGCTGTAACGACTCTCCTGAGGCTTCGACGTCCTCTATCACTGATTTTTTTATTTTATTTTTTTATTTTTATTTTTGTATGCCGGTACGTTTTGCTATTTCAGGCACGCCATGTGTCTACCACTTATTCAGTACATCCATCCAAAGCAGTTGACTTGTGTATGTTTAAATGCCTCTCGATTTCTCTTATGGACAACCAACTAATATAACACCCAACAATCTTTCGTTTCTCAAAGTCAGTTCTCTGCCGCCGTGATATTTTCACTCTACCTCACAGTGCGATATGATCGCGGTCAGCTGCAAGCAAGTTTTCATACCGTTTGCAGCTGTACCACGCATCTTAACAACATAACGGATTCGTTCATTTGCTTTTGAAGGGGTGTACAGTGACTTTTGGCAACTTAATGTATATCGCATGAATTTTGGTTACTGTGGCACAGAATATTTCTTCTCCTTTCTCCCATTTTGTGTACCAGCTATTATTTATTGTGTGACTGTAAGAAACCGGGTACTTACTTTATTGCACAGGTGATTGTAAGACGTCTATGTATCAGTCTGTGGAGTCCTTAAGACAAAAGCTATACAGCTATCTAGAGTAAATTTTATATTTAGGTGTTTTGTGACACAATACTATAAAACAGTTCATCTCACCATTTCTTAAATATAGTTAAAAGTTATTGTCAATTGCAAAAAAGATCAAGTTCCAAAGCATTTCGTTGCTTCGAAAAATCACGATGAAAACAAACACGTAATTTGGAACGAGACCTCTTACAAAAAAAATAAAGTTATTAGAAACACATTCAAAAAAATAACAAGCTCCAACCGAAAATAAAATGACTAAATCACTCGCGTTAGTGACTAAAAAAATTCATCGTCGCACAGTTTCTTTTAAGTGAGCTTGTAGCTGAGTAGTTAAAGGCGTGTGTTACCTATTTGAACCAACCGAAACGACGGCGGTTAGATCCTGACTGCAGCGGAAGGATCCTCTCGCGTAAGGCGGGAAATATTCAGCGTGTTGTTTTTTGAGAAATTTCAGCCTAAACACGGAAAATCTTGAAACGAACTTTTCTGAAATAAACGGAATTACTGTCACGGTAAATCTGTGAAAATTCTGAAGTTAAAAAAATTGGGAAATTTTAAAAACAGAAATTCCGTTAAAAGACGGACTGTTACCGGTAACTTTTCTGCACGTTATTTTCAGATATTTTCCGTAAATGCACACCACTTGATTTTTTAAAATGTAATTTAAATGTCGTATTCATGAGAGATAATTTGGCCCTATTGTAAATACACTGGTGTGCAAAAATTAAGGACGAAGAGGAGAAATCAGCATAACAGCGGAACAAGCAGGCAGAACGGACCGAAAGACCACTCAGGAGATAGACTAGGGTCCGGTACGGTAGGGCATGCGCATATATTCAGCATGACATGGGAGGGGGAGTGTCGGAAGAGTGTAAAGCACACGAGCGGTGTACGCTCAGCAATTCGGTGAAAGCTATTGCACTGTGTACATCGGTTTAAACGACGTGGAGTTGCTGCTCCGTGTGATATGGCCAACAGGCAATCCAGTGGACGACATCTGGATGACTTCACCCGAGGTCGCGCCTTTGGGAAGTTGGAAGGAGGTCGAAGTGTGACTAGTGTGGCCGAGGAGTTCGGATCGCTCACAGCATCGTTTCACGAGCTTGGAGAGCATTTCAAACGACAGGAACAGCTGTCCGAGAGTTTAGCAGTAGTCGTCCACGAGCAACCATGGCGGCGGACGATCGGTATATTGTCCTACAGGCGAGAAGAGACAGACGGCAGACAGCGGGAGAAATCGCAAAGCACATGCATCAGACAACGGGACGTCCGTTATCGCGTTTTACCGTGGCCAGGAGGCTGCAAAAAGGTGGTCTATTTGCACGACGACCAGTACGGTGTGTGCCATTAACGCCTGCTCATCGGAGACGGCGGTTTCTGTGGTGCCAGAAACACAAGAACTGGACACATCTGCAATGGGGTCGAGTTCTCTTTACGGATGAGAGCCGATTTAGTCTGATGAGTGATTCTGGACGTATACACATCTGGAGAGAGCAGGGAACACGCAATCACACCTCGAACATCATCGAAAGGGACGGTTTGGAGGTGGCGGAGATCTAGTTTGGGGCGGTGTCATGGTTGGTATCCATACTGACCTCCACATCTTTCAAGGAGGTTCAGTCACTGGTGTCCGCTATTGTACCGAGGTTCTCCTGCCTCACGTGCGTCTTTTTAGAGGTTCTGTGGGTCCTGAGTTCCTCTTCATGGACGACAACGCTACACCTCATCATACAGTGGCTGTCGCAGAGCTGTTGGAGAGTGAAGATATTCAACGCATGGATTGCCCACAAGGTCCCTGGACCTAAATCCAATCGAACACGTGTGGGACCTTCTCGGGAGACGCTTGGCAGCAGGTCAACGGCCGTCAGCAACGATTCCTCAGCTGCGATTGGCGCTACAAGAGGAATGGGCCGCGATGCCTCAACAGCTCCTTGACAACCTCGTCCTCAGCATGGACAGACGTTGTAAATCCTGCAACGCAGTCAGGGATGATCATATCCCTTACTAAAGACTGGATTTTTCTTGGCAGCCGCCTGTCACTAGGACGTTTCTGTCTTCTGTCCAGTTGTGCTCGAATCTACCTTTTCAATAAAGTGCCTTTGTATCTTTTGGATTCCTTTTTTTGGACGGTTTTGCTCACTTGTCCCATATTCTTACATCTTGGGGATCTTATGGTATGGTTTGAGTCGATGTGGAGCACTTCTGCACGTCGTTACATTTGAAAAACCGTCTCGTCCTTAATTTTTGCACGGAGAGTACCATAAATAGTCTTTTTCTATCTCTCTAATGTCTGTAAAAACTTCATTTCTTGAAGTATGCAGTGCCATAAATTTCTAATTTAATTTGCACCTCCTAGCGAATTACAAAAAACATGATGTTCTCTTACAGGGTTTTTTCAGGGCTTTCCTTTTTCTTCGTCTTGTGTTCATCAGGCCTTCTTTATAAGGCACTGGTTCTCAATAGGCTGCCCGCGAGGGGTGTCTGTCTGGCCCGCGGTAAAAATTAAACCGAAAAGAAATGTATAAAATCCACAAGCAAAAAAAGAAATAAAGAATGTTTATTCATATTTACAATATAAAACACTATAAATATCTTATTTGATTTATTTTTTTCACTACAGCTTATACTTCAGAATTTAAATATACTGCAGAAGGACAACACCCCCCATTATTTTCAATTTCTTGATGAATAAATTTAAATTTAAAATATTGTGTTTGCAATTTTACATTAATACAAAAAACTTATTTTTGAAATTTGCTCTATTTTTTTCATTTCCCTGCTACGTAAGGTTCATTTTATAATATGTTCACATTACCTTTAACAAATTAAAAAAAAATAACATTTATATGAGTATCAGAATATGTAACTTATGTTTATCAAAATTAAATGCTCATATACCCTCTAGCCCGGTTCCATGAAAGAAAAAAATGTGGCCCACCTGGTGAAAAGTAATAAAAAACCACTGCTCTAAGGTATTTAAACAGTTCCGGGCTTTTAGAAGTTTCTTCCTTGAATGATGAAATGAACGAATTATAAGCTAATTAGAACACTTAACGAATGGGAAACAATCACAACAAAAATTAGCTTTTAACAAATAAATGCATAAAAGGCATATAGGCATCATCTCGGAATATACATGCCGTTCGTTTTACTGTTTCCCATGCAGTTATCCTTCAGAAAACTAGAAAATTACATCACTCTGGAATCCTCTAAAGGATGGTTACATTCAAAACAATAAATCGGACGGCGTTTATATGCCTACGATGATACGTAAATACGTTTTATGTGTTTATAAAGAATTAATATTCCTCCACACTGCAAAAAAAAAACAAAAAAAAAGCGGAGGTGTGAATTCACGGAAAATTCCCAAAAATGACATGCAGCAAAGGTCTCTGACGAAATTTCCGTTTAGAAAAGTTTCTGTTTCTAACAACAGTATTTTGACAAATTTTCCATTTTTATACACAAATTTCTCCAAATCTTCGTCTTTGACTTCTTCAGCAGAGATTCTTTTGTGATGTACGAAGAGAACGAATCCATTCAATTGGCCTTTGTCGCGTTTTGACCGGGTTCCTTTTTAAAAGGACAACGAAGCGCCCTACCGAGTGATCTAGAAAGACACTGAACACGTGGTTACTTATAAGGTAGAAACGAAGATGAAAGAAATCGCGCGATGATGAAATGTTTTCCGCTATTAATGCGGGTTATTTAGTCATTTTATTTTTTGTAAGAGCTTATTATTTTTTCTGAGTAGGTTGGTATTATTTTTTTCTGCAGGAGAACTTATCACAATGGCATTTTTTGTCCATCAAGATTTTTCGAAGAAGCAGAATGCTTTGGAACTCGAGATCTTATTAAACCCAAAGGCAGAATTCTAATGGCCAGATTTTAAAAGAAAAAGGCAATATATTGATGGCCTGATGACTGGGTCAGATCATTTCCGAGATGGCAAGGTTTGTGAGGTGCTCAAGGTCAGCCGTGGTTAATCTTCAGAAAGTGGTCAGAAGATGAAGCAACCACGAAACGCTGGCAAGGTGTGAGCTGCACTGTTCATCGATACTACAGGTGAGGAGGGAAGGCTATCCTGTATGGTACGAGCCAACAGAAAGGATACTGTGGAGTAACTCGCTGGCAATTTGAATGCTGGTGACAAGAGTAATGTGTCACAACACACAGTACATCGAAACCTCTTGAAAATAAAGCTGCTCCGACTGCCCATGCCAACTTCGATTTACCGTCGAAAGCGTCTAAAAATGCACGCGAGCATCAAAACTGGACCTTGATTGATTAGAAGAAGGTGATCTGGTATGATGAATCTTGTTTCCTGCTGCACCATGTGGACGGCCGCAAACGTGTGTGTCGTTTATCTGGGAAAGTGTTGGTTTCCGGATGCACCGCGGGACTAAAACAATCCTGTGGAGAAAGTGTGATGCTTTCGGTAATGTTCTGCTGGGAAACCCTGGTTCCAGTCCTTCATGTGCACGACATTATGCCGTCTACTACCTACCTAAACATCACTGCAGACCTTGTACATCCTTTCATGGCAACATTGTTTCCCTCCTGTAGTGTTTTCGTTCAGCAGATAATGCGCATTGCCACACTGCCTCGATTTATTTTATAATGGTTCACGGAACATGACAAAGACACACATGAGAAAGACTTCTTGGACCCTAAAATCCCCAGATATCAATTAAATGGAGCACCTGTGGTTTGTTTCGGAACCGCAAATCCGATCTACGTTGTCTCAAAAACGTAACTTACAAGAGCTAAAGTACCTGCTCGTAACGTGTTGGTACCAGATACCACGAGACACCTTCGCAGCGTTCATGCCTCGCCGGGTGAGAGTTATTTTGGAGGCACATGAAGGACCAACATCATATTAGGCAGGTGGCCATAATGTGTTGGCTCTTCGGTGAATATTCGCAATGCGTATAGCCATATGCTTCTCAAAACTGGAAATGTAAATCAACGAAATGTTTCACCATATACGTTCTGAACTAGGAGATAATTGATTTTGTAGATTTTATTATATCATTAGCAGAAGAATTTTTTTACAGGATATAATCTTGTGAAGACGTCAGCAGTTAAAACCAGATTTCTTTGTTTCGTGGTTTGGCAACCAACGTGAGGAACTCCAAAGGCTGTTTGGGCATTCCTCTGTCCCTAATTTGGAGTCACTAATTCCAGAGAGAGAGAGAGAGAGAGAGACAGCCAGTGCCATAAAACAAGCACATTATCTATACCTCCTCGAAGACTCGAATCCGAATCATCTCTGAAGACTAGCCAGAAACCTAACCTATCAGCTAATGGTACTAATTGGTTGGTTGGTTGGTTGGTGGATTTTTATGGCGCAAGGGTCATGTTTGGACAAACAGAGGCCAATGGAACTGCCAAGTGGTCTAATGAGATAGGATTTTCTTATTTTACTAGAAAGAAAAAAATAATAATAACTGCATACCGCTGAATTGCCTCAACAGAACGATCGACGGATATATTGATGCTACCAGCACGAAATTTTTCATACTTTTTGAGTAAAAATAGTTCTAAAAATGGAGTGTCCATTTTGTTACGTCCTTCGTTTGCGGACACGGTATCTTTGCTTCCACAAATCGAATTGAAAAATCTCTTTTGCGTCTGGTAGCTGTTACCATACGAGAGAAATTTAGTTCATATTATGATTTTCCTAAAACTGGATATCTCCGTTAAATGGTGCAAATGTATATTACACGGCATCGCTTTTTGGAAAATACTTTTGGAAAAATTATTTTTGCATAGGTCGTTTTCTAGGTGCACAGATTTCTCACGCTCTATGCGCTAAGAAAATAATTATACTTAATGCGGTTTAATATCAGAAAGTGAAATACACTGAGTGATCACTGAATTATGGCCGCTTACCTAATACTTCGTATGTCCTCCTTTGCCCTCAGTACAGCAGCTATTCGACGCGGCGTCGATTTAATAAGATGTTGCAAGCAGTTGGGAGGTAAAGCCAACCAACTGTGTGTAAGGCTGTCCTCAATACAGGTATGGAGGTTTTTGGTGTATCCAGTCGCCTGATATGCCGTTCCATATTGCCCCACAAGTGTTGTAGGGATTGATGTCGAGGGAGTTTGTAGGGCAGTCGATACGCCAGAAGTCTGACCTGTGTTCCTCAAACAGTTCCTGTACAACACTGGACTTGGGGCTCGGCACATTGTCATCTATGAAGATGTCGTCACCATTCGGGAAAAATGCAACTTTGCTGGATGTACAGAGTCGGCAAACAATTTACGATAGTGGCACCAATAATTCGTTCTTCAACAGGCACCAGGGGTCCAAGTTCCTTCCAGGTAAACAAGCCGCACACTAAACAACCTCCTCCACTGGTTTGCACTGTGAAACCAAGCAGGGTGGATCGAGCGCTTCATGTTGTTTGCGCCAAATACGTACACGGACATCCACAGGGTGGAGTAAAAAACTCTACTCGTCAGACCTGCATACTTTTTCCCAGTCAACCGACGTCCAACTTGCCTGATCCTTGCACTAGGCGTGTCGTTGAAGTAATCTGTTGTTACAGCCCATACCTACAAGCGTGCAACGCATGATCATAACAGATATTTTTCCGGGTTGACCTCTGTTGTACTGGGTTGTCAACTGTTGAACAGTACTGCGTCTGTTGAACTGTACGAGTCATCGAACCCGGTGCTCACATCTCACATCAACCTTTTGCTGCCCTGTGAAGCTTTGATTCCGGGTCTTTATTTGACCATTTCCACGCCAGTCAGTCTTGATAGATTTTACTACGGCGCCTCACGAATAACCCACTAGTTCAGCCATTTGGAAAATCGAGGCATCCGCTGCCACAATCGTTCATTCTCAAAGTTCGATAAATAGTTCCGTTTAGCCATCACGATCCGAATTTTACTACTTAGTGTTCCACTCACATGTTATAAATATACACGGTCGAGTCACATTATTGTGACCACCAGCTACAAATTCAGAGTAACCGCCGTGTGCAGCGCAGACAGCAGCTAGACGGGCTGGGATTGACTCAATGAGGTGCTGGAAAATGTTCACAGGCATGTGGAGCCATGCTGACTGCAATGCCTCTGACAGCTGCTAGAGGGTGCGTGGTGGAGGATTCATTGAGCGAACAACACGATTGAGGTGGTCCCACAGATGATCAATTGGGTGTAAGTCTGGGGAATTAGGTGGCCCAGGGAAGAAGTCTTCATCGTACTCTTCCAACCACTCTCGGACATTTCTAGCTGTGTGACACGTACTGTCGTGCTGGAAGATCCCATTTGTCCCCAGGGAAGACAATTAGCATGTATGGGTGTACGTGGTCTGCAAGGATGGATTCACAACGGCAATTCGGTCCATAGTGCTTTCGACAGGTATGAGTGGACCCAGAGAATGGCATGAAAACGTTCCCCAGACCATAACGCTGCCCCACCAGCTTGTGTTCTTCCACAATTGTTGAAGAGTGTTTGTTCTCCGATGTTTCTCGCCTTATACGTCAAAATCCATCCGTTCGATGAAGCAGAAAACATGACTCATCGTACAAGGCAATGCTTTGTCAATCAGCTGAGGTCCAATTCCAATACTGCTATGCAATGTAAGCCTTTCCTGCCGATGCACCTTCGTAGCATAGGTGCAGTGACCATCCATCTGCATCGGAGCCCCATACGCAGCAGAGTTCGTTGAACTGTAGTTTTAGACACACTTCCAGTAGCCCCTGGTTCATTCGACCAGTGAGATGCTCCACTGTAGCGTGTCGATCGTCCCTCACGCACCTTCGAATCCTACGTTCACCTCTCACATCAATGGCACGTGGTGCTCCGTTGTTTTCCACTTCGCTTACTCGCAATGGTGCCATTTCTCCCATCACGATACACTTTAACCACAGCAGCTCGCGAACAGCTCACAAACTACGCTGTAGCAGAAATACTGCCACTCTTGGCCTGAAAGCCGATAATCATCTTTTTTTGCAAATCTGATAAATCGCTCCTTTTATCCATGACAGCAACGAGTGATATGTTTTCAGGATGACTACAACACACCATATATACTTTCCACGCGCTGTTGACGTCAAAAGTAGGAGATGGTCACAATAATGTGACTCGACTGTGTATATATATGCTATGTCAGTCATCTAGTCGCTCCCTGAAAAAAATCTCATTTTCAACGGGCCGCATCTACTTTTGATAGGGGTGATCCTAATTCAGTGATCACTCGGTGTGTAGAAAACGATCTTGGAGGTCTTCCTTCTTAAAATAGCTGTTGGATACGTCGTTGGCAAAGTAACCAGAGACGTTGGTTTCCAGCTAGTCATACAAGGGGAGTCGGGTTTGATCCCGAGTGAGGCGTGGGTGGTACGCTTGCCTTACGACGCTGACCCTCCTTGAAACAGTGGCACAAATTAAGAGCGGATGGACTGCTTATATTCTTTAGTTACTCATGGTCAGGGATCCAAAATTACACTTGTCCATGACGAGTCAAAAATTGTAGCTGACGAGTGACTCTAGAAGGCAAGCATTTTATTAAATCCCAGTCAAGTTAAACGCATTGGCTTTAATCGCCGTCATATATATATTCTTTTATTTTCCTGCTTTTCTTGTGTGACGTGCGTCAGGACAAGAACGTAATTAGTCTCGTCTTAGAAACGAAGATCTTCGTCTTTGAGAATTGTCTAAAGTCTCGTCTTTAGAATTAAAATCCTCGTTTTTGAGAATAGACGAGGATTTTGCTTCAACCCCTTAAACGGCCAGAGTACTTGAAATATATAGTGCCCAAAATTTTCTGCACTTTCCATAGAGAAGTGTTCGCAAAGCAGCCGAGTTTTACGAAAACTACGACAAAACTATTCCTTTCCCTTTACTCATCTCAGCGGTACGGACGAAATCCCCTCTAGTTCTATATTATCTGCTCCGTGACCCCAAGGCATGATGGGGAAGAGATAGTCCCTCTGACACCGACACCATGCCACTGGGCAGAAACAAATGAGCTCTCTCCTTTCGTAGACTCATCGCCATAGTTGTATCCTTTTAGTAGGCAATCAGTCAGAAAGAATTAGTGTCGATCATCGCCGTAAATGACCATTTTCTTTAACCAACAAAGTAAGGGGAAAGCAGCGTTTCCTGATGCGCAGGTTCAGTTGTCGCAGTCTCTTTTTAGAAAGCGAATATATTCGTTAGAGCTGATTTCAGCGCATTTTGCTCTCCCTGAGTTAATCCGTTCCAGCCTGTTAAAGGGTTAAGGCAAAGAATAAAAGGCCGCCCCGGTGGCGCAGTGGTCTAAGCCGCTGGCCTCTGATCATCAGTCCGTAAGTGGTCCGGGTTCGAATCCCGGTCAGGCATGGATGTTGTGTTTGTCTTACGGCACTGGGTCTCTCCCTTCCCTGGAACCAGTGACCCTAAATTAGGGACGGGCGACTGCTTATAGCCCATTGAGTTGCTCACGGTGGTCGTTAAACCTCCAATCAAAAAAAAAAAAAAAAAAAAAAAAAGAATAAAAGTGGAAGCTCTGTTCTGCCAATACTAACAGCTGTGCCGTGAGAGCCAGCGAGGCCGCCCCGGTGGGGCAGTGGTCTAAGGCGTTGGCCTCTGATCATTCGTCCGTAAGGGGTCCGGGTTCGAATCCCGTCAGGCATGGATGCTGTGGTTGTCTTACGGCACTGGCTCTCTCCCTTCCCTGGAACCAGTGACCCTAAATTAGGGACGGGCGACTGCTTATAGCCCATTGAGTTGCTCACGGTGGTCGTTAAACCTCCAATCATAAAAAAAAAAAAAAAAAAAAAAAAGAGCCAGCGAGGTGCCTGGCATCCTGAGGGTGGGGTTCGATGCGGGCGTGAAACGGTGGGTGTCATTCCTAGAATATAGAGCAAAGAGCGCGCACGTGAAGGTTGGGAATGTGGATGGCATGGAAGGATTGAGAAATGCAAGAAGTCGATAGGGAGGGCAGTTTTGTTACTGAGGAGTGAAATGCCAAAATGTCTAACTAGTGGCATTTTCTGCAGACTGGTTGACAAGTATCAGATTTGTTAACACCTGCTCACTATGGTAATTTTTTTCTTTAGTTTTGGGGTTTAAGGACCACCATGAGCAGTGCTGGGGCCTATAAGTAGTCACCTGTCCCTAATTTAGGGCCACTGATTCCAGGGAAGGTGCAGAACCAGCGCCATTCGACAAACCCCAGTCAAGACTTGAACCCGGGATCTCCTCGGACGAATGGTCAGAGTTCGGCGCCGCAGACCATTCACTCAGCGGGGCAACTACACTGGGCGTTAAACTCCGAGACAAAAAAGAACTGTTGCTCATTATATTTTTTAAACTGTTGCAACGTATATTCCTATTTCGAACCTTTCTTTTTGAGTTTACAAGTTGTGTTTCTCCTTAGTTGTACAATGGAGCCTGCTTATAGTGAGAAGCTCGTGAACGACAGAAACCCTCGTTAAACCAGGGTGCTCTCTAAGTCCGCTTTGGATAAAAATTCTTGCAAAAATGTGCATACATAATAATATGCATATACGTTTATATTATGTATCCATAACAACTGGATATACCTGAAAGAATTAAATTAACTATATTTGTACAATAATGGTTAATTAATTAAGTATTTCAAGTATATTCAACTTGACGGCCACGGGAGATTAACCGCTGTTTTACTATACAACCGATTCTCCCGATGCAACGTTCACTTGGAGAGTGAAAGTGGACCCAGTTCCAGGAATTGTTCCCAGGTAGCACAATTTAACGTAGGCCGAACACATTTAACACAATTTAACGTAGGTCGAACAGATAGCCTTGCAATTTAACGTAGGCCGAACACTGAGCCACCGTCTTTTAGGAGCAAGAGACGGTGGCTCAGTATTGGGCGTACGTTAAATTGCAAGGCTATACTATCTAGGTTATCTTCTGTTGACCTTCCGGCAACATCCTCATTCCATTACTTTCCCATCCTACTTTGTAATTTTCCCCCAGAAATTTCCTCCACGTAATTTTCCTCCACCTATCGTCCTTTTGCTTAGGAGTAGGCTACCCGTTTTGAACTCTGCTGAAGCGATACTCATAGTCCCTTGGAGTGTGTGGCGGACAGAATCTTTTGCACAACTTTCTTGTTAATCTAAATATACGATGTCATCGCTCTGTCCACGTTATTTTTATAAACAACGAATAGCAACTGAAAAATTGTTGTTCCGACACCGCTGGGATCGAATCCCAGATCTCTCGATAACTAGCCGAGTGCGTTCGCTTTACGCTACGGTGCCAACTATTCGTGGTTTATTAGTCAGGTGCTCACTAATAAACCACGAATAATGCTGTGAATTGTTGGCACCGTAGCGTAAAGCGAACGCACTCTGCTAGTTATCGAGAGATCTGGGGTTCGATCCCAGTGGTGTCGGAACAACAATTTTTCATTTGCTATTCATTGTTTATAAAAACAACGTGGACAGAGCGATGACATGGTATATTTACATTATCTCCACGTATTTAAAATATATTCACCATCTCTTGTTAATCATTTAACATACTCCCTCCGCATTGCATTTCTATCAACATTCTGCCACGAGCACACAATGATTTCTCTTCACTATGATGATTTCTATTCCACCATTTCCATTCTTCCATTCTAGGACAGCGCAAGCAGATTTTTTCTGCCTTGTTAAATATGGAATTTAATTAATGTTTTTAACTTTGCTTGTTAAAAGTGATCATTTTAGCTTTTCTGTCCCTCGTTAACTCCAGATACTTTTTTTTCGCTTAAAACGATCACATTAGTTTTAAATTAATTTTATACCAAACAAAACTTCCTGACGTGTTGGTTAAATCCGGGATCTCACTAAATATGGGCTCGTTATAAGCGTGTTCTACTGTATTTTCATGCTGAACGGCACATCGTGACCTCCAAGTTTGCCGTACATTTTAGAAGTAACGGGCAGATAGTTAAAAAGTAAATAAAAGCTGATTCTCTGGGGGGGGTGAGTACAGTTGACAGCCAGTAGCGTAACTAGCACAACGTGCGCCCCCCCCGGAAGATTTACTTTAGTGCCCCTAAGCACAAAAATTTTCCCAGTATTTAGTACACGAGGGAGGATGTGTTTTTCGCGGTCTGTGTGGTTCGGAGGGGAGGGGGGTCAGAAAAATAGGGAGAGTGTCTGAAAAAGTAAGGGGATGCCTAGAGCCCTGTTGTTTTAACTTTTTGAATAATTTTTGGAACAGAAATACTGTGTAAGATTATTAGTCAGCCAATCAGGATTAGCACGGTGCTCGGACCAATGCATGAACATGAATATACAAACATTTTATCGCAAGGAAAGAATTCAGCAAAATATATTTAAATGGTTAAGGTTAATAATTATAAGACTTCATAATCTGTTTTACTTTCACATGTTTCTAAGTCCTCGGTTTTGTCAAAAACAGCTTCAAAACTTTAAACAATTGACGAGCTAAACAAATCATCACTCTTTTCATGAGAAACGTCACTTGAGCTTAACCAGTCTCAGCGTAAAAAGAGATTGGGTTTGGGAAGTTCCTTCGCGCGCTCTCCTTTTCTTTTCCTACGATACTGTGCTCCACTTGGACATTTTTGTAACATTTTAAAAATGGATGTCGTTCGCTTAAATATTAAAATTTTTTCACAGTGAATGAGATAGGCATGCTTACTACACTGCTGGACAATTGCTAAGGACGGATCATAAACGGCTATATAGCGCATAAAAAAGTAAGTGTGGTTGGATGCCAAGTGAAATAAAATAATGTCAGAATGCCAGGACATTACAAGAAAGACAATTTATTGTGCTCTGAAATCCAGAAGGCTTTGGAACGTGTTCAAGGGACAAACAGGCCATTTTGTGCAGAATACGTAAACGGGAAAAAAATGCAATTACCGTCCGCAGGCGTTCCGGCGTAAGGTGTCAATACAGGATATGGCCACCATGGAGGGCGATGCAAGATTCCACACGTCGTGTCATGCTTTGCACAACATTATGAAGCAGCTGTTGAGGTAATTTATCCCATTCCTCTGGCAGTGCACGGATGAGGGTGTCCTTGTTTATTGGAGGGCATTGGCGACCAGCAAGACTCCTCCCCAAAGCATCTCACACATTTTCAATGGGATTCAGATCTGGAGAACGTGCTGGCCATACGAGGCGTTGAATAATCTCGCTCTCAAGACACTCCTGGACAGCGACTGTTCGATGACATGTTGCGTTGTCGTCCATGAAAATGAATCTATCACCGACAGCACCACGGAACATGCGAACATGAGGTAGCAGAACATCATTAATGTATCGTTGGCCAGTCATAGTCTCAGTTGGAAGCACATAGAGGGACGTACGGCCATTGATCATGATGCCAGCCCATACCATGACACTACATGTCGGATATCGGTCCTTTTCCTGTATGTTTGCTGAACAATATGGAGTACCACTATCACGCCAGATCAGTTGTCGTCGACAATTAGACGATAGACTGTATCTACTGTCATCTGAGAAGAGGACAGCAGACCAGTCGATATCAGTCCAATTGCGATGTTGATGGCACCATTGCAAACGGGCGGTACGGTGACGTCTGTACAATGAGATGCACACAACAGGACGGCAGGCGTATAGTCCTCCTTCATGCAAACGTCTGGCGACAGTTTTTCGGGAGATCCGCTTGCCAGTAGCAGCCATAAACTGATTTGCTACCTCACTAGCTGTGCTGCGCCGGTGTCTTTTTGTTGATAGCACTATGTACCGATCTTCTGCAGGTGTTGTATTGTGAACACGACCTCCCCCGTGACGTTTGCTACACTCTCCATTTGTTTGAAATGATTTCCAAAGCCTTGAAACAACACTGTGGCTGAAGTCGAACTCCTTGGCAACATCTGTTATATTTCGCCCTTCTTTAATCTTGCCAATAATACGGCCACGCGTAAAATCATTTAGGTGATGCGGGAAGACATACTGAAAATTGCACGTTCGTCAATTGATTCTTTCCCTTTCAACTTTGCGTTTGAACAACAACGGTCAATACGCGTCAAATCCTTTATATCTCTTATCAGCGCTATGACGTCACGAACAAGTTCGGCAATCCAAAATTTTCATACGCACAACACGTCTTACTGTATCCCGCACTTATGCTAATTTCCACATTTTCCTGCCTTCCATTTTATGGTTGCTATCGTTGCTATTGTCATCCGCCTTTACAATTGTCCGGCAGTGTATAAGGAAGCACTAAAAGCAATGGAAACGTGTAATTGTTTTGTTCAAAATAAAACAAATCATTTGAAGAAATCACCCTCTTATACATCGTAGATCTGCAGCTGCTGTGAATAAATGCGCCTGTCGTGTTCGTAATACTAACTGACTGAATTTTCGCACATCCTTCACAGGGGATTCCCATATGGCTTAGCGCTTGTCCTCAGCAGCGCGAGGGAGGGCAAATGGAGAGCGAACATATTATTTACAACCCATTGCAGGACGATCGTATTACATGCCGGAGCCAAAGGGCGAAATAACTTCAATCTGTAGGGTATCCAGTGTTTTAAGAGTGAAACTTGACATTTATTTACCTGCAAAGCTAAATACATCTTAAAGGAAAATATTAATCTTCGGGTAAACTATTTGTTTGTTTGTTTTTGTGCGTGTTCGGATTTTTTCATAAAACCATAACTGTCAGCTGTATTACTCCCCTTCTTTACCTGCGCTCCCCGCAGCTGCGGGGGCTGCAGGGGTGGTAGTTACGTCACTGTTGACAGCCTCTGTGAAAGTGGGTGAATACAACATTATTGTCCTGAAAAAGTAATGTTAACTGCTATTGTGTGACGAAAGAGTATAACCTAAAGTATAAAGTTACGACTTTGAATAGTTCAGTTAATACTACCGTAGTTCAACTTGTGTGATCTGGCAAGTGGATTATAAAGCTACAACGAATCAATGAATAAGAATATGCAAGTCATTTCATTACCCTTTTTCGTTCGTTGGCTGTTGGTGTATTTCTTTCAAGTACTAGAGCATAATCATTAGAGATTAGCAGCTGTTTGACAACAAGTAACAACAAGAGCATATTAAAACATTATGCTATATTTAAGGCATTAAGTTGGGGACTTTTTATCTAACAACGACTACTACATCCGAGATTTTGACGACACTTTTTTATTTTCAGATCTAGCTGAGCGCAAAGAAGTTCGAGGAAATGTAAAAAAAAAAAAAAAAAAAGAGGATTTACTGGCGGTTTAATCCTGACCTCCCAAAATGATTTTAAGTCGCGCGGATTGCGTGTGAAAAAGATTTCTATTTATTTCACAGAAGACAATGCTAGGGATTGAAATTAAGTAAGGAAAAAGAACAGAAACGACTCATCAAAAACAATTTTTGCTCTCCTTAAGCTGGGATGGTTGTCATTCACACAGAGAATTATGACTACAGGTTTTTGTTTGCTTCCAAATCTAAAGAGCTATTTGGGACGAAATGAACACCTCGAGTGTTACCGGAGTTATCCGAAAGATCATTTCAGAGCGTTCCTACAAGATTAAATAGAACCACAAACTAATGGATAAAAAACTCGTTACTAAGGGAAGAGGTTATGTCAACGGATTGAGATCTTCAGCACTGAATTACTGACTGCTATAGATTTTTTATTTGTTTCCGAAGATAAATTTGATAGAAAACAAAGAAACACCCTAGAGATGTAATCCAAGTAATTGACCTTTGAGCTATAGAAGCGAAATTAATGGACTTGCCAAAACGATGAAAAGCAGTCATCAATAAAGAACTGGATTATGCTGAAAGGGCATAAATTTATTTAAACAAATGACTTTTTATTTTCTATTTAAGATCCAGTTTTCTGGACGTTTTAGTTCTGATGTCCGCATGCTTTCACGTTGGGAAAGTTTTGTAATAAAATGTGGCAAGTTCATTTACCAGAGGATATCTCTTTTATGTGCACATTAAGTGCAAGCTCCTTACGCAGTGGTTTAGGGTGACCTCCCTATAAATTGTCCTTCTCTCATACAAGAAGAAGAATACCACACGTTTCAAGTAACAACCTTCACGCTTTTGACAATAAAAAATAACAGAAAAGAAATATCGCAGGAATTTACAACGTTCCTCGAGGTAGCGAAATCCCGTGAAGTTTTTTGAAGTTTCAACGAGATATTTTGCCCACAGATATGGAGGTCATAATAAAAGTTCTACACACTGTCCATTTTTGAGAAAAGTGTAAAGTTACGGAGAAAACGTAGCTTATTGCCGTTCAATGCCCTCCACTTCTAATGACAGCTTTCCAGCGTTGAGGTAGGTCCTGGATGCCCCATAGTACGCCATCTTTGTTCAGCTATCGTATTACTCAGGTCACTTCCAATGACAGTATGTCCAGCGATTCGTAGCCGATTTTTTTACTTTGGGAAAATATCAAATTCGGGTGGACTGAGATCAGGGCTATATGGTGGGTGGGATAAAGTTTCCCAGCCATATTCAGACAAAAGTCCCCTTACCGACGCTGCACGATACGTCGTCATGCAGCAAGATCGCTCCCGCTTCCAAAGAGTTGGGGCGATTTTGACGAATTTTCAGTCTCAACTTTGTCCTCAGAAATAAATTGTGCTTCAATCAAAAGTTTCTTCCCCACAAACTTCTTGCAAGGCAGTGTGGATCTGTGTCGGAGTTTTTTCCCACAGAGTTTCTATTTTCACGTACGAGCGCTGGTCTAACTCTGTGACTCGACCTGAGGAGCTGCACGCTTCCATTTCTAAACTTTCCCACGTCCACACAGCAAATGATAGCGTGTCGTTCTGTCACCACTGCGTTGCTGAGAGTCTGACCTTGACATGACGCAATCATTTTCCTGATTGCATCAACCGCTTCCGTTTTAGATTAATATGCGCAGAACTTTTGTTATCACCCTCGTAAAACAACACGGTGCGCGATTTTCGTTTACTTTGTACTGCCGTCTAATTAGCAAATCTGATACTAAATGTTCCAGTTTACAGGAGGAAAGTTTGAAATCTTTTTCCATTTGTTTTGTAGGAAAATGTAAAGCAATAAAACCTTTTTCAACCTGCAATCGTTTATCCGGAATTTTCTGTTAACCGACACCAGTTTATCTGGAACTCTCTGCTAACCGGCGCCTCCCGTACTAACAGTCATTTTTTTTTTTTTTAATTTTCCTCCCATGCTCCGTGTGTGATCTAGGTCACACACACGATTTTTGTTTCTTTATCTCCCTCTTCAATCGCCTGGACGTCAACCAATCAGAGTTGCCGACCCGGTGGCGCAGTGGTCTAAGCGATGGCCTCTGATCATTCGTCTGTAAGGGGCCCGGGTTCGAATCCCGGTGAGGCATGGATGTTGTGTTTGTCTTAAGGCACTGGCTCTCTCCCTTCCCTGGAACCTGTGACCCTAAATTAGGGACGGGCGACTGCTTATAGCCCATTGAGTTGCTCACGTTGGTCGTTAAACCTCGAATCAAAAAAAAAAAAAAAAAAAAAAATAATCAGAAGTCAGAAAGATAAGAGACACTAGCCAGCGGTAGGATGAAGTGGACAAATCCTATGCTTAGTGGGATTACTTCGTTCTTGCTGTTGATTTTACATCAGACCAAAAGCTTTCTGAGTAGTCAGCAAAATGACATCCATCAAAAAAACAAGTTAGTAAAATCATGCAAATCATTGATTATGATACGCTTCCCAACATACCAGAAATCATAGAAAAATGCCTTGGTTTTGAGGTGATTAAACTATTATGTAACGTTTGAGGTTCACATATATCAAAATTAAATCTCTTTGTGTCCGTGTTACCTATTTCTATTATCAAGAGCTACCACACATAAGCCGTTTTATAATTAAAATTCCCATCTGAATCGGGAAATTTTCACGGAAGTTATCGTGCAAAAATAATAGCTAACGAATCTCACGCATGCGCAATGCCCGCAATTTCTGACAAAAAAACATTTTTGGCGCAACTGCTTCTAAAGTCGTTACGAAACAACGTTTTGTATTTCGTCGCAATCGAATCATTTTTACGCAAGTTATCACGCAGAAGGACAGTAGAAAAATTCATTACCATCTGCGCTGTGTATATCTCCGGAACAACATACTACAGTTTTGTCGCAATGGAAGCATTTTTACTCAGGTTATGAGGATAATGGCTGTGGAATAAATCTCACTCCTTTGTCCTGACCTTTGACCCCATTTCGATGATATTAAACAGAATTGGTTCAGTATACCTCCGGAACAACATACTAAACTTTTGTCGCAATAGAAGCCTTTTTAGTCAATTTATGAGGATAATGGCTGTGACATAAATCTCCCTCCTGTTCCCTGACTTTTGACCCCATTTCAATTATATTCAACAGAGCAGTTTTAGTATATCTCCGGAATAACATGATAATGTTTTGTCGCAATCGAAGCATTTTTACATGAGTTATGACGCATAAGGGCGATGGAATGAATCCCACTCCGATGTCCTGACCTTTGACTCCATTTCGTCCATTCTGAATAGGGTTCGTCCCCAGGTTGTCTCCTACCACATACTACAATTTCATCGAAATCGAACCATTTTTAAGCTAGTTATCGTGCGGACATACAGACGGAACAAAGCTGGATCATATACGCCTCTTCAACCTAGTTGGAAAGCGTAAAAAAACGCTTTATTTTGACGAGTTTTACTATACCTGCATCCTACCGCTGCCTAGCAGGAAAAAAGCACATGGGAGAAGTTGGAAAAAAATTCAAGCTACGAGACATATTTGGAAATTAATTACAGTTCGGGAATATTTTTGCTGCAGCGCTGGGGTCGTGATATCGCGCATGCGTTCTGACTTTCTTCATTTGTGGGCAAGCCACAGACGCTATTACGAGAACATTAGAATCATCAACTCCTCAGCCTATTGTGAGACCCTCGAGAAACTCGTAGCGCAATCCTGAACAAAAGGCATGGCATGCTTACTCGTGGCGTTGTTTTGCTTCATGACAACACTTGCCTTACATTTCTACACCGACCCAAGCACTCATCACGTCATTTGGCAGGAAACAAATAGATCCCCATTCCTTCCTACAGCCCAAACCTAACGCTAAGTTGCTATCATCATCTGTTCTTGCCGGTCGACGTTTTTTCGACGATGATGTAGTCAAAGGAGCAGTGCAGAAGTGGCTGTCTTCACAGGCGGCATCGTTCTCCGACAAGGGGGTTACAAAGTTTGTGCCCCGTCACGATAAATGCGTCAATAACGGCGGGAACTACGTAGAAAAGTAGTTTAAGGTAAATCTCACAATTTTTGCAGATACATTCTCGTTTGTTGTTAATGTATTAATAGCCTAACGGTACTGACTTTCCGAATATGCCCCGTATATGATATTGTAAAGAATGGAAATAAACACTTAACAGCATTTAGCGGGAAAGCTGTGCACCAGAAAATATGGATAACCTGTAGAAAAATTGCAGTATGCTTACCATTGTCTGTTTAGAAAGAATTTTCCGATCCTACGTCTACATAGGGAGAGAAATGTCGTGTCAAATACAAATACAGCATGCAAGCAAAAGATTTTCACGGAATTCATTAGTTGAATACAGAAAGATGAAAAGTCAGAAAATATCAAAAAATGGATAAATGGTGAATGAACATTCAAAAAAGTGGTATCAATTTAAAAATTATGTTTTGCTGGTCACACGTAGCACTGATTAAACACATAGTTGATTTTTTTTCTCCATTACCTTATAGCACTTTTAACTTTTGGTGAAAAAACGCGGAGAAGATCAAAGGTGCTAAACAGAAATGTACATGTTACGAGGAACAACTAACATATATTCCCTTTATTGAAGGACAATGCTTAAATGAACTCCAAAAGAAAAAAATTACCCCTTAAGACATGGAAGGACTGTAATTTAATCTCCAATCCCTATTCACGTGTGGCAGTAATTTTGAAGTAGCTGGTCAAAATTACTTAATATAAGTTCCGTGTGTGTTTTATAAATGGACATCTGGGTTTTTGTTGTCTACCATCATCCCACAGTCTGCAATTTCCCGTTGGTAAAACAGGAGCATACTCAACTAAAACCTATTTTACATTCAGCCGAAGAAATAGTCCAGAAGATTCACTCCTAGTAAAAAACTCTTTACCTGTTTGCATTTTCTTGGAATTTACATCCTGAGGGTTAATAACCACTTTTGAGTAGTTCATCTTTTTTAAAGCATGAAAATGAAATTAATCATGGGGTTGTACACTGCATGTTTTGCCTTTTAGGATCACTTCACAACAAAAATAATAATAATTTATTTAATACCTCCTGATACTAAGCAAACATTTCGTAGAATTTTACCCTGTGGTCTGATTCACGCCCGTGGGATGTTATTGCACTAATCAGAAGATAGCCCACGTGCTGTCTTACAAGAGATGAATTTAAGCTTCTGGATATTTCACGACGAAAAGTCCATGAATCAAAGTTAATGTGCTGCGAAGTTTTAACCATTAAATATAGCCTCATGACTAAAACATCACAACGTGTGAAACAACTTCACACCTTGCTATCCTTTGCAAAAGGTATTATTGTAATTTTTGTTTAACATTCACTGCAGAATTACCCTTTCTTGTTTTCTTTTCTTCTGACAGCAGATCGGTGTCCTATTTACAACATCAAAATGAAATTTGACGATCACGATTATCACTCAGTCAACGCTTTTAGCTTGCAAAAAGAGTCTATTGTTCCTTCCTTTCAGATTCAAATGAGCCATTTAAGACAATATGGATCTGATAGTAGACGAGTTGGCTATTAATATAGTCCTCTGATTAAGGTTAAAGATTGGGGAAATCCATCATTACCGAGATCATATCAACAGGAATGGTCCTGCACAAACTTCCCAATTTAGGAGCAGTTTGGCTTCGCTGTTTTTTACTTTGGTTAACGCTCTTACCACCTGCGTATGCAGAGAAAGAGCCTTATCTGCCCGAGGGTCTGCAATTATGTCCCCACGGACGATAACCATCACTACCGTTTGGGTCGATCACGAATTTATGTGAAGATCCGGTCACTCGAACACTCTTTACTTCTTCCCTCCTTTTGGGAGAAGAATTAAAGATCTCTCGATTCGCCGCGCATCTCAACAGATGACCGAATCAAAATTACGCATTTTTCTCTCTGAGGAACGGAATGCGATGCAATCCACTCACTTAGATTACAGGACAATACAACTGCAATTTTGTTTTATCATGCAAATCGCCTTACGCTTATTTGTCTAGTAATAGTTGGGTAGACTGTAGGTTTAAATTAAAGGTTCGCAGCCTTCAACAGTTATGCAGGTTTCACCTTTACACCGCACGAGGGAATTTTTCCCAAGAACTAAATACCCATCCCAGACCTGCAGCTACCGATATGCAAAATTCAGAACAAGGACATAGTAGGTATGTTTAGTAGTATCTTACCGTAATCCTAGTTGTCGAAGATTTCGTAGAAACTAGAGGGTGTGTTCAAATTATTGAGTAAGCCCGATCAGATTTCTCTTATCACCTCTTACAAAAAATGTTACATAATATCCCGAAAGGTATTTTACGAGCAATGGACTTCTCAGAACCTCGTTAATGTTTTTGACGTAGGACTACGTCTAACTCCGCGGATACTATGGGGCAACTTACAGCCAACCGCCTGTGACAAAAATAGGTCCCAGTTGAAATCATTATAGCGATAAAAAATACATGCCGTATACTAATCGTGTTAGCACATTCGTAAAGAGCATGGAGTCCAATTTGCTCACTGCGCAATACATCGTGCGAGCGACACTCCTCTCGCTCCCTGTGCGCGGGAAAGATGATGCAATATTTCTGGGTGTGCCGCCGCGTTCGACTCAGTCTATCACGCAACACGACTGTGCGTGATATGGTTTTAAAGCTCTCGACGAGATCTATTCAAATATACGAAGAATATTTCGCAGTGGTTTGAATTGAACATTTAAAAAATTGTTTTCTTGTGAATTGGTGAACACTTTTGACAATATCACGGCTTATCTGGACAACTGTGAGTGCAAAACGACTGTGCGTGGTAGCGTTTTAAAGCTCTCGACGAGATCTATTCAAATATATGTAAAGAACATATCGCAGTGGTTTAAGCTAAAAAAATTGTAAAAATTGTTTTCGTATGAACATGTTAACATTTCCAACAATGCCGCAGAATTCGCAGAACGAACGCAAGCAAAAGTGGAGAAAATCAAAACGAGAGCCAGGAGCAAGTGATGAGTAAGAATCCCAAGAAGACTGCAGTCCAAAGAACTATAGAGAGTATCGAGAACGCCTGAAAACAGCCGCCGCCAAACAAAAAATCCAACACACCGATTGAACCCGGCCCATCTCGAACTCTGCTTTGTGTTCGCAATGTATCCAGCATTATTTGTAAAAATTGTGTAAGTTACTTTTCATATCATAGACCTGTGATTGCTATAACAAATTAAATAAACGCTTTGAAACCGTACTCGGCTAGCTCATTTCAACTCTCCGATCTGCAAGTCGTAGTCCTATGCTCTAAATTGACGGCTCAATCAGAACTGAGCCCACCTGTATATTTTTTTCTCCGCTTGTATCACTCTTAGGCACTTTCAAATTTTCGTTCTAAACTAATTTATCATGCAAAATTTTTTTTTAATTCTGCTTTTGGTTTAAAACTCAAATAGATAGCGTTAAACATTTAAAACTTTCATTTAGAGCACTTAAAAATATTCTGAAACTTGTTATTACTTCCGGGCAAGTACTTTCAAACCCTTTAAGATTTTTGATAAATTTGTACTTTTTAGTCGTTGGTTTTGAACATTTGAAAATATTTTGAAATTTGTATTACTTCCCAGAACTTCAAAACCCTTTGTGATTTTTACAATTCCGAGCACGTTGAAGCCATTTGAAACTTTTATTATGTCATACGCTTAACTTTATAATCGTTGGTTTAGAAGCTCATAAGAAGTATTTTAAAATTTGTTAATATACTTCCAAGCACTTTAAACCTTTTTGAGATTTTTTTATTATTCAGTGCACTTTACATATTTATGTTGCTGGTTTAGAGCACTTGAAAAGTATTTTAAAATTCTTAATTACTTCCGAGCACTTCCGGCTCCTTTGATATTTTTATGATTCCCTGCACTTAGCTTTTTAGTCTCCGGTTTAGAGCAGTTAAAAATACTTTGAAATTTGCTATAACTACAATTTCAGGGCATTTACCGAATTCTAAAACTATCTGCTAGGGCAAGAAAAGAAATTTCTAATTATTTCCGTTTAGTTTACAACACTTGGACAATATTTTGAAATGGCAATACGTGAATGATGTCAACTTTCCCTATATCATGTACAAGGAGCGCTTTAACAGAATTAAATTAAAAAAAAAAAAAAATATAGGTAGGCTCAGTTTTGATTGAACCGTCAGTTTGGAATGTAGGACTACGATCGGTGTGTTGGATTTTTGTTTGGCTGTGGCTGCTTTCGGGCGCTCTCGATACTCTTTAGTTCGTTGGGATACAGTCTTTTTGGGATTCTTACATTCCTTATCACTTGCCCTTGCCTCTTGTTTTCATTTTCTCCACTTTTGCTTGCGTTCATTCTGCGAATTCCGCGGCATTGTCGGAAATGTTAACCCGTTCACACAAAAACATTTTTTTCTTATTTTAGCTTAAACCACTGCGATATGTTTTTTATATATTTTAATAGATCTCGTCGACAGCTTTAAAACGATACCATGCACAGCAGTTTTGCACTCACGGTTGTCCAGATAAACCGCGATATTGATAAAAGTGTTCACCGGTTCACAAGAAAATTATTTTTTTTTTTTAAATGTTCAGTTTAAACCACTGCGAAATGGCTTTCGTATATTTGAATAAATCTCGTCGGGAGCTTTAAGACGATACCACACACAGTCGTGTTGCTCTCACGGTTGCCGAGATAGACTGAGTCAAACGCGGCGGCACACCCAGAAATATTTCATCATCTCCTCGGCGTACAGGAAGCGAGGGGTGCGTCGCGCGCACGGTGTATTGCGCAGTACGCCAATTGAACTCCATGCTGTTTACGAATATGCTAACACGATTAGTGTGCGGCACGTATTTTTAATGTAA
The DNA here is from genome assembly GCA_039090855.1 of Macrothele yani. Classification (NCBI taxonomy): domain Eukaryota; kingdom Metazoa; phylum Arthropoda; class Arachnida; order Araneae; family Macrothelidae; genus Macrothele; species Macrothele yani. The sequence continues at coordinate 92,084,144 of CM076998.1, forward strand.
TGATTTCAATTGATACCTATTTTTGTCGCAAGCGGTCTGCCGTAAGTCGCCCCATACTGTCCACGGAGTTAGACGTCGTCCTACGTCAAAAATATATGCGAGGTCTCTGAGTTTGTTCTATTTCTGTTATTTTCATTTGTAACACCATCGTACCACCTAACATGGTTATACAATTGAAATGGCTAATGCGGTCTTGAAATCCTGAAGAAAACTCACCCTCCATAATGGGAGACCGCAACATAATTTGGAGAAAAAAATAAATTGCAAATGACCCCAGATAACCATGCGTTCAAGTTTAACAAAGTGCGTCTCCAAACGGAAATTGAAGGGTAAATCGATACTGAATTTATTTGCTATGCAAAGTATTTCTCATTTCATAAGTTGACGCATGAACGCAGAATTTAAAGGAAGAAAAAATGTTCGCAAACACATCGGGAGTGAAAAAGTACATTATTTTCAGAACTCAACTAATGGCACTGAGTTGATTGGTTTCAGGTTATAAAAATATATTGGAAATATATTCGTATTTTACCAGAAATTTCTTAATTCTGAAGGAGTATATCAGAACTCGTAAAAACATTATTGCTTTTTTAAGGTACGCTCGTCAAACAAGAAGAGCAAACCGAAAATACTATGTGAAGCATTAGAGATGCTGTTTCTTTTAAAACAGATTTCAAGCATTATCTGCCAATACCTACGTCCATTATTCGCCATGTTACATTTCCTCCGCAGAAACTTAAAATTCGCATAAACCTGGAGCTGAAATCGAACCCGCATCTCTTTCAGCAATTTAGATTCCTAAGCTACAATTGCTTAATTGCAGTTAATAGTAACATCATTTCCCTGGGTGTTGCAACGGTAGCATACTCGGACGGAAATCGAGTGACACTGGTTCAGTTACCGCTCGAGGACGTTATAATTTCCAAGTACTTCTGAGATGCTGCAGGGTAACAGTGAATTCTAAAAGCACTTCAGAACCCCTATCTGATCGCTAAAAATAATAAACTTGTCCCTTGTGGAGTATTGTTATTCATTTTAGTATTAAAATCTAAATTCTTGCAAGGAATACGAATTTAGAAAAGCAGTGATAAGTTTATGGGCTGTGACATTCTGAGTTTCCGCTCTTATATAAATTATATTACTTCTCCGTTAGATTTTCTTTCTGAACGGCATGTCACTTCCCCGAATTCCTTTATACCTTTGTGCAACGACTGACAGTGAGTCGAAGGGAAATAAAAACTCACAGCGAGAGTAAAGTGAGTTTGATGTGGTTGTACGGCAAAAGTTGATTCACCGATGGAATTTAAACTGCATGCTATCATGACGATTTCTACACTGCATAAGTTTAATCTATACAACACTGATAATTTGATACATTCTGCAGTTTTTTCTTTTCATTGAAGGTTTAACGACCATCGTGAGCAACTCAATGGACTATAAGCGGCCGCCCATTCTTAATTTAGGGTGACTGGTTCCAGAAAAGGGAGAGATCCAGTTGCGTAAGACAAACACAACATCCATGCCTCACCGGGTTTCGAATCCGGGCCCTTCACGGATGAATGGTCATAAGCCAGCACTTAGACCAGTGCGCCACATGGGCGGCTTCTGCAGTCTTGTAGTTATTAAAAAAGAAATTATGTCGGTGTTTGAGAGTTTGTAAGCAAACAATCAGGAATGAACAAGTTCTCTGTAAGTTCTATTTCTTGCTACTGTATTTCGATCCGTGCGATCGTTACCCGTCGTCTGTGTAATCTGTTATGCATTTAGTTATAAAGTAACAGATACATGTATTTCAACAGATAATCTGGAAACTCACTAAAAACATTATAAAGTGCTTACCCAGTCAGAGTTGCCGCCGTTTAATACTCGATGCTGGTAACAATCAATATGTTTGAGACAAAAAACATGCACTTGAGTTGTTTCTTTTTTTTTTTCTGCTTATTTTAAGATTTTTCTGAAATGCAAATCATATGTAAACAACTACAAATTACGAGTGTAACAATGTCATATCTATAATATTCTTCTGTAGGTGTGTAAGTTCAACATAAATCCCTTGAGCTTTCGGAATGCAGTTTCACAGAAGAGCACTTAAAACGTAATGGAGCGAAATACCACAGATGATGAAGCCTTTAGGAAATATAATAGTGAATGGCAGCTGATAACACCAACTGACCAAAGGAATGCCGCACGGGATCAACTGATACGCCAGTTGATTGAATGATTACGTTTCCTACTGCCTGAGCCGATTGATTACTTCATCCTTACTGCTTCTCTTTTGTTCATTCTTTGATGCTCTGTGACCACATCTGACCTTTTATTTCATTTAACACTATACTACTCACATACTTACTAGCGCATTTAACGAAGGGAACGTCAGATATTGCAAGTACATGAGCAAAACGTATGCCACACCAGTTCTGTCACTGGATGAAAAGATGGAGGTGAAAAGGTTCAGAGGGAAAAGAAGAAGCAAGAATGTTATTAATGAGATATATACTGAGCTTTCAACATAATGTATTACAAACAGAAGCAGACACATCGAAGAATGTTACGTGTTAGCCACATCGGAGAATGTTATATCTAACCACAGAAGCTGACAACGCACTGTAAAAGCAATCTTCATTATATTCCTTTCGCAATATAAAGTATTCTTAAAGAAAAAGAAAAGACGAGAACGAAAAGATGAAACCCAACGAGAGCGGCTGCTATAAAAGAATGATCATCATAAGTGTCAAGTTTGGACTATGAGAACATCAATTTTTTTCCATTATTTCTAAATGAACAGCGGTGGCAAAACGGCAACGGTCATCATCTGTCTTATGACAAGACCTCAGCTATTTATCATTATCTTCAGCAGCCGTGTTACCTTCACATACACCATGCAGAAATCTATCAATATTGACAAACGTGTGTTTAAACGAAGCAAAAATTAACGCGAAACTTTGAGAAACTGCTTTTTGTAATTAAATGTGCACAATTCCGTTCGAATCACGTTTCGACTGTAATTATTACTGTGATTTAGGAGAATAAAGTAATTAGTTTAATTAATTAAGGTATCGGTACTTAATCACGAGAAACGATGCAAGTGTAACACAACACATGTATGTAAGTAGTTCGCCTGGGTAAAACCTCATTACAAAATCTTAAAGCCTTCCTTGCTAAACGGTAAAAGTCGTCGAAACCGCACCGTCGCTCAGAAATAGCTTTAACACTACTGTAATTTAGGTGAATAAATCTTCTGATCACATCATAGCCGAGATGTCACTATAGTCGAAATCGGTTATAGTGACATCTCGGCTATTGCGTCAAATATTGAGTGGTACAAATTAAATCTGCATGAATTTTTGTGTGTGTTTAACGACTACGATGACCAACTCAGTGAGCTATATAAATGGGTTGGAAAAGAGGCAGTGTTGTAATAAGACAATTACGAAATCAATGCCTCCTCGAGATTCGAACCCGGACCCATCCCAGACAAGTGGTCAGAAGCCAGAGCTTATACCACTGCACCACCAGGGCAGCATGAATTAGTTATAAATCTCTTCATCAATTAGTACGACACGCGTTGATCTAGAAGTAAATTTCGCTGTCCCTTCGATGCCGTTATAATGGAGTTTGACTGTATTTGAGAAAAACCTCACAGTTCCAGAAGGAAGCCTGTAACCAGTCAGGAACTATGTTTCGAAGTACTAGGTCATCTCCTTTACTCACAGTACGAATGACAGCAATGGTTTTGGATCATACAAAGAGGCGTTCCGTACCTTTTTTTTCACAGGGCTATATTTTTGGCGCATTTTTATGAAACAAGTATGAAACACTGTACTACAGAGAATACATTAACCTTTTACAGACCAGTGCCCTGAAATTTTGTGTCTCTCAGAATACCATAACGCCCGAAACTGCCTGTTGCTTCTTTCCCAATTTCTGCCCTCCTTTTTGCAAGTTAACAAAAGAAGGACTAGTGCTCGGGCACTACACGAAACTTCCGATCTGTAGTCTTGGTGTGCAATGACCTTCAGACGTTACCCGGGAGATATCACTGCATTCTTTCATGGAGAAAGGATGCGATATCATGTGAGAAATAATATTCGCTTCTGGGGATACCCACACTTGCTTTACTTATTTGTTTAACGGCAGCAATGGTGACTGAGAGTGACTTCTGCTAATCCCGTAGAGGCTGTGAAAATTTAAAGAACTGGTGTTGGTAGGAAATACTACTCTCAAAACGAGTACTTTCGGGCGGTCTGGTAGCTTGGTTGTAAGGGCGTTTCGGGCGTTATGGTCGTTAAAGTGTTAAGTTCCTTTCCTTATGTTCATTGCCTTGACAGCTGTTGTCTGTTAACTAGATTTTTGTAGTTGTTGTTACTTTCATTTTAAGCACTAGTGTAGTTTAAATGATTTAAAGGTTTTCTCAGACAAACTCTATCAGTGTACTGCTCTATGTTACACAATAGCATTACTTTGGTCTCGGAAAGGTATGTCCAGATGTTGTTCATGCTATATCTGCCCAAACGTTGTTTGAATATAGCGCTTATAGCAAGTCGCCACTAGGTAGCACAACGAGTCTGGCTCATATGTTATGCAAATACTGACAATTGAGCTACCCCCAGGAGCAGATTGCCCCACGGCGACAACCGGTCGTTTTCTTGAGGAAAACTCAAAAATTGGAGCGCTTTCTCGTATTACTCACGTCTGCTTTTTTTTTTTTTTTTTTTTTTTTTCAGCGAACGAATAATTTTTTTGATGCTTATGAATAATAATCGTTAACTTCATTTGAGCGTCACCCCCGCGGGAATTTTTGTTTTCCTTAAAAAAATAAAAAAAAACACGTACGCTCAGTTCTGATTGAGCCGTCAGTTTGGAACGTAGGTCTACGATCGGTGTTTTGGATTTTTGTTTGGCGGCGGCTGCTTTCAAGCGTTCTTGATACTCTCTAGTTCGTTGGGCTGCAGCTTTCTTAGGCTTCTTACATTCCTCATCACTTGCTCTTGCCTCTCGTTTTGATTTTCTCCACTTTTGCTTGCGTTCATTCTGCGAATTCCGCGGCATTGTCAGAAATGTTAACCCGTTCACACGAAAACAATTTTTAAAAATTTTAGCTTAAATCACTGCTATATGTTATTTATATATTTGAACAGATCTCGTCGAGAGCTTTAAAACGATACCGCGCACAGTCGTTTTGCACTCACGGTTGTCCAGATGAACCATGAATTGTCCAAAGTGTTCGCCGGTTCACAAGAAAACATGTTTTTTTAATTTTAGTTTAAACCAATGCGATATGTTCTTTATATATTTGAATAGATCTCGTCGAGAGCTTTAAAACGACACCACGCACAGTCGTGTTGCGATCACGGTTGCCGAGATAGACTGAGTAAAACGCGGCGGCACCCCAGAAATATTGCATTATCTCCCCCGCGTACGATGTATTGCGCAGTACGCGAATTGGACTCCACGCTGTTTACGAATATACTAACACGATTAGTGTGCGGCGCGTATTTTTAACGCTATAATGATTTCAATTAGGACCTATTTTTGTCACAGGATGTCGGCCGTAAGTCGCCCCATACTATCCGTGGAGTTAGACGTAGTCCTACGTTAAAACATTTTCTTGTATGTTGGGGGTCTGCTCTGAAATGACAGAAAAATTCTCCGTGCTTATGTGAGAAAAGTACCGGCGGACCACGCATGCTATTGTTGATTAATTAGGCTAAAGCTAACCATATTTAGACGTAGGTTGTTGTCCAAGGTTTTTGGTATACGCTACCGTCCTTTCGTAATATCGAAGGAGACACTAGTAACCACTGAGATGAACCATTATCCACACCCCCTTATCCACACTCTGACGCAGAGCACGATTCTCCTGCAGAAATATTCAGAAATCCGTACCACACGTACATTTATCTTAAGAGAAACAACGTTTTACCAGTACTGACTCGAGGCACAAAATGTTAATTCGTCGGTCAAAATAATGGGTAGACCTAATAAAGGCATCTACTAAGAAAGGGATACCAATATTTGCCCAATAGACGATCACTGACCAAATAAATACAAAAATCAATTGCGTAGGGAAATTGTTATGTGGCAGGTGTACATTTTAAATTTTAGAATGATTTTTATGGTGATTTAATTGGAAATGGAATCTTCGAGAAACTCATGATTTTCAGTATCGTTTTTTTTAGTCAAAACAGAATTATTCAAAGGAAAACGATTACCTAGTACAACACTCTGTTTTGAGCGTTGTTTGATGCTACATCAGAGTTGGAAACGGGTCAAAAATTTTTGACCCGTCAAACATTTTTGACCCGAACCCGGCCGTCACGTAATTGGACCCGACCCGGATATGGTCGGGACAAATCTGCTTTGAGCTACAAATTCTAATATATCATCATCAATTCACTGCTGGATGTAGGTCTCCCCAAGTTTCTTCAACAAAGGACTGTCCTGGGGCAGTCTCCTCCATCGACCCATCTCCCACGTGCTCTTCTGGGTCTTTTCCTGTCACTTGGAATCCAGTCTAAAATTTCGGTTGTCCATCGGTGGTCTGTCCTTCTGGCAATATGTTCATCCTATTTCCATTTCAGAGATTTTACTCTGATCACGATGTCTTCCACTCCTGTCATTTTCGTTAGCAACGAGTTCCTCTATTTATATTTCTTAGTTACACCAAGCATGCATCTCTGTATGCCTCTTTCAGTTGTCCGCAGCTTTTGCATGTCTTTTTCAGTTAAGGTCCACGTCTCTGCTCCATACGTAAGCGCTGAAAGGATGCATTGATTAAACACTTTTCTTTTAAGACATAATCGCATATTGCTCATGAAAATTGTACTGTTTCTCCCAAAACCTCTCCTGCAAATTTTTGTACCTCGATTAATTACTTCATCAAAGTGACCTTTGCTTGATATCTGCTGTCCAAGGTAAATGTAGATATCGGTTATCTCCAGCTTTTCCCCATCAATCGACAAATCTTCATTTCTTGTAAATGAATTGGACTTCAGGTTTGTCTTCTGAAAGTTCATTTTTAATCCCATTACTTTACCCTTCTCAGCAAGTTCTTGGATCATATCTGCAGCCTTGAAGTATTATTCCAAACACCTCTGAAAGGTTCTTTGATTTTTTTTCTATTCAAAAATAAAACGGAAATAAAACCGGGTCGAAATCGGGTCAGGAACTTCTGACCCGACCCGTTTGACCAGCAAGAAATTGTCGACTCGGTGACCTGTTGACCCGTGACCCGTTTCCTTGTCTGTGCTACATTCAATTATGAGATAATTTTTTAAATTCTTTCGTCGTTAAATTGTTAAAATTTATTCTTTACTGAATTCGTTTACAATGCATATTTCAACAGTTCTTTTTCATCCAGGACCTGTCAGAAGTTTTTCCATGGGAGAATTTATGAGGTGCTTACCTGTCCCTGTGTGCGTTTTTCCTTATTACTAGACTAAAATTCCCTGCCTGATTCAGGCGTACCAATACGCCACTGGCAACACCGTTTCATCGCCGGTGTTATTGGAACTCAGAGCGAGAGATATATAGCAAGTCGACATGCAGGAAAATACATGTCTTGCCACATATAGCATATAAACTCTATCTAATGATTATAAGTACACTGAAATTTTAAGATTGTTATCCTTCTTAAAAATTTTTGAAAATATAAAAAATTTAAAAGAAGAAAATTTAAGAAGAATATCTCGAAAACGGTGCGTCGTAACAAAATTTGGCTTTCTCTCGACTCCCCCAAGGATTTGTTGCCTGATATTGAAAAGAGCTTTAAAATGAAAAATGATGCATAACAAGATGGGATGTAACCTGTATATGTCATAGACCAAATGATATCAATCCCCTTCACTATCACACTAGCAATTCAGCTTTTCTTTCTGTCTTGAGGTCAGATTTTAGCTTGTGCATGCGCAGATACATTTTCTCACTTACGTACATCGTATTTCATCGATGTCAGGGTCGTTTCTTATGTTCGTCTAAATATGGATAATATATAATATTAATAGTAAAATTAAGCATTGTTTTTGAAAAAAACTGAAAAGTCGAAATGCTTATATTGCCGCCGCAATAGTTTAGTAAATATTTACTTTTATGGCTCACGTATCTTCTTTCATTGGTTTTACAACAATAACATACACTAATAAACCTACCTATAAGTGCAACTCAATGTCAGGAATAGGTAAACTTTTTTGTTTGTTCCACTTAGTATGCACCGGATTGTTGCTCGCTGTGGTCGTGAGTGACGTGAATAAATGCAATGTGCATAGCATAAATTACTTACAAAGAGTGCCAGGGTACTCTCACGATTTGGAAAAAAAAATGAGATCCTTAGAAGTTGTTCTGTTCGTATCAACTGCGTTGTTTTTCAATAAGTTTATAAAACCCGAACTCCTAGTTTTATTAACCCGAACTAGTTTTATTAACCCTCACTGTGTACACGTGTGTGTGTGTGTGTGTGTGTGTGTGTGTGTGTGTGTGTGCGCGTGCAGTACATTGTTTTTCTAATTCCCAAACAAACAGACGTTTGTTTGTTTGTTTGTTTGTTTGTTTTGGTATTCGCTTACCACCTAAATTTAGAGTATAGCTATACACTGAGTGGCCACTTTATTATGATTACCCCCTCAGTACTTCGTTGGGCCAGCTTTTATCTTTAATACTGCGTCGATTCCTCATGGCATGGACTCCACGAGATGTTGATATGTAGTTTGTGGAATCTGACACCATGCTTGATGAATAGCACTTTCCAGGAGTGTGAGATTGCAGGGTTGTGGATCCAGCTGTTTGATAGCTCGTTCAACTTCATCCCACAAATTCTCAATAGGGTTGAGATCTGGAGATTGTGGGGGCCACATAAGCAAAGTAAACTCACCGGCATGTTCCTCAAACCAATCCTGTACAATACGAGCACTATGGCAGGACGCATTATCTTGTTGAAAGCAGCCATCGCCATTGGGATAAACTATCCACATGACAGGATGCACTTGGTCCGCAACGATGTTTAGATATGATGTGCCAGTCAGACGTTGATCAACACGAATTGAAGGGCTCAAAGCATGCCAGGAAAATATTCCCCAAACCATAACGTTGCCTCCACCAGCTTGAAGGGTTGTAGCAATGCATTTGGGGTCGATGCTTTCGTGCTGTTTCCGCCAAATTCTCCCTCGGCCATCGGCATGGTGCAACTGAAAACGTGATTCATCGGACCACATAATTTGTTTCCAATTATTGATTGTCCTATCATTGTGCTCCTGTGCGAACTGGAGACATTTTCTCTTGTTAACTGCAGACAGCAAAGGTGTTCGAACAGGCCTTCGGCTGTCATATCCCATCCGATGCAGTGTGCGGCGAACAGTGCAGGTAGAGATCATTTGAGGGGATACTTGATTAAGATGGTCTGTAATTTGCTGCACTGTTGCCCTTCTGTTGTCTGTTACCAGTCTGGACACTCTCCGCTCCGCCCGAGCAGTCACTAATCGTTGACGACCACACGTTGCACGTAGAGACCCAGTTTTTTGGCTGACAGTCTAGTCTTTAAACACTTTAACAACAGCTGCTCTGGAACATTCCACGAATGCGGCGGTTTCGGTGATACTTGCTCCATGGCTTAGAGCTCCTACAATCATCCGACGTTGAAAGTCCGTCAAATCGCATTTTTTACCCATCTCGTCACCCAAAAATCACTTCTACTACTGTCGAAGCATTAAGCTTTTCCTTTTTATACTAGCCTCGCCCTCTGGCGGCAACAGCGTGCAGCCATAGCTCATTTGCTTAAAACTGTCAGGTGGTCATAATAAAGTGACCACTCAGTGTATAAACAGATAATCTAGCATTTCAGCTCCTCACAAAATAATGTTAATAATGTTAAGCCGTCTAGATATTAACATTTTGGCCAGCACATCTGCTGCGGTTAGTGATACGTAGGGATGGTCAAAAAATATCACTGTTTTTGAACATCGATGTTTTGCCACCGATGATCGATGTTTTAAAGTCGATATTGCAGAAGCCGATGCATCGAAAAAGCATAGAGGTTTCCACCGATACATCGAAAAAACATCGAGCGTTTTAAGAAATATTATTAGTTACTTGGGGTAGAATTGGTGAGCAATCACCATTATATTGGACAAAGATTTTACCCACCGATGTACCCCTTCACTGCTGCAGATCAAAAAAGTGTGAAATCTTCGGCTTGTTACAAGACATCGTGGTTCACATCGATACACCGAAAAAAAAAATCGAGGTTTCCACCGATACATGGGGCGTTTTAACAATATTACTTTACTAGATGTTGAATTGTTCAGTATCACTGTTACATTGAACAGAGCTTTTACAAATCGATTGCCCAATTATTGCTTCAGATGGAAAAGTGGGAATCCTTCAGTTTATTAGCAAAACATCAAAACATCGATGTTTTCACGATGCATCGAGCGTTTTAACAAATACACTGCTGGACAATTGCTAAGGACGGATCATAAACGGCTATATAGCGCATAAAAAAGTAAGTGTGGTTGGATGCCAAGTGACATAAAATAATGTCAGAATGCCAGGACATTACAAGACAGACAATTTATTGTGCTCTGAAATCCAGAAGGCTTTGGAACGTGTTCAAGAAACAAACAGGCCATTTTGTGCAGAATACGTAAACGTGAAAAAAATGCAATTACCGTCCGCAGGGTTTCCGACGTAAGATGTCAATACGGGATATGGCCACCATGGAGGGCGAGGCAAGATTCCACACGACGTGCCATGCTTTGCACAACATTATCAAGCAGCTGTTGGGGTACTTTATCCCATTCCTCTGGCAGTGCACGGATGAGGGTGTCCTTGTTTATTGGAGGGCATTGGCGACCAGCAAGACTCCTCCCCAAAGCATCCCACACATTTTCAATGGGCTTCAGATCTGGAGAACGTGCTAGCCATACGAGGCGTTGAATATCCTCGCTCTCAAGACACTTCTGGACAACGACTGTTCGATGACATGTTGCGTTGTCGTCCATGAAAATGAATCTATCACCGACAGCACCACGAAACATGTGAACATGAGGTAGCAGAACATCATTAATTTATCGTTGGCCAGTCATAGTAAAAGTTGGAAGCACATAGAGGGACGTACGGCCATTGATCATGATTCCAGCCCATACCATGACACTACATGCCGGATATCGGTCCCTTTCCTGTATGTTTGCTGGACAATATGCAGTACCACTATCACGCCAGATCAGTTGTCGTCGACAATCAGACGATACACTGTATCTACTCTCATCTGAGAAGAAGGACAGCAGACCAGTCGTTATCAGTCCAATTGCGATGCTGATGGCATCCATTGCAAACGGGCGGTACGGTGACGTCTGGACAATGGGATGCACACAACAGGATGGCGGGCGTATAGTCCTCCTTCATGCAAACGTCTGGCGAACAGTTTTTCGGGAGATCCGCTTGCCAGTAGCAGCCATAACCTGATTTGCAACCTCACTAGCTGTGCTGCGCCGGTTTCTTTTTGTTGATAGCACTATGTACGGATCTTCTGCAGGTGTCGCACTGCGAACACGACCTTCCCCGTGACGTTTGCTACACTCTCCACTTGTTTGAAATGATTTCCAAAGACTTGAAACAACACTGTGGCTGACGTCGAACTTCCTGGCAACATCTGTTATTTTTCGCCCTTCTTCAATCTTGCCAATAATACGGCCACGCGTAAAATCATCTAGGTGATGTCGGGTAGACATACTGGAAATTGCAAGTTCGTCAATTGATTCTTTCTCTTTCAACTTTGCGTTTGAACAACAACGGTCAATACGCGTCAAATCCTTTATATCTCTTATCAGCGCTATGACGTCACGAACAAGTTCGGCAATCCAAAATTTGCATACGCACAACACGTCTTACTGTATCCCGTACTTATGCTAATTTCCACATTTTCCTGCCTTCCATTTTATGGTTGCTATCGTTGCTATTGTCATCCGTAATTAGCAATTTTCCGGTAGTGTATTATGTTATTGAATATTGAACTGGTGAGTATGACTGTTATATTAAAGACAGATTTTACAAATCGTTTGCCCATTTACTGGTGCAGGTGGGAAAGTGCGAGTTCTTTAGTTTATTAGCAAAACATCGAGGTTTACACCTATGCATCGGACAAAAATAGAGGTTTCTACTAATACATCGAGCATTTTAATAAATATTAGTTACCCGATGCTATTGGTGAGTAACCACTGTTACATTGAACAGAGAGATTTTGCACATCTATTGCGCATTTACTGCTGCAGATTGAACAAAACGAATTTTTCTGCTTGTTAACCAAAACATCGAAGTTTTCACCGATACTATCGATGTTTGTGGAATGAATAACGATGTCGATCATCGATTTTACCCACTTATGTGTCCATCCCTAGTGATACGTCTCAAAGAATTGATATTAGGGTCGGTTCAGTCAACTTTTCTGGACCTTTTCTGTTTCCTGCAAACGATTTGGCTTGCTTTATCGTGGACAATAATACCTCACTTTTAGCCGTTGATACTGGAGGAGTTAAAAGCAATACTCAGGGATGGGGAGGTCTAATTTAAAGCTTCCGGTGCTGTCCTGCGAAGCGACTGATAGAGCACTATATAAATTAATGGGGTAAGTGCCAGCTGTCAGGATTTAGCTGGAAGTGACGGTTCCTTGAACACTAAAACAGGTGTTTTGTAAGACAGTTCCCTCCCCTAAAATGCTTCGTCTCCCCATTCCATATCATCCCATAGAGATTGTACGAAAAAGTTTTCCTCTTCCTGGATGCCTATTCTTGTCATAAAATGTAGAACAAGTAACCAGAAGTGCTCAGCTAAATCACACAAATCACTAACTCGTTCCAACATCGCGCAGGTAGGGCTACTGAAAATATACTTGGACATTTAAAACACACACACACAACCACGGTGAGATTTAAAAAGTATACATCTGTTAAGGCACGACTTTTAGCATAACATAGTTAAAAAGTAGACCCGTTAAACTACTTTTCATCTTCCACCTGTGTTCATTATTCTCCACTTTCTTCGTACACGAACCCAGCCCGATAAGTGCTGATCTCTACGTCAAACCATAAATATTTATATCAATTTAATAAGTCAATGAAAGGAAGAAATATTCTTCATAATACATGGAAAACTCGCTGAATATTCAAGCAAAGCAGACAGAATTTGCTTGTACCACTACTGGTCATCCATGTAACACTTCTCAAAAAACTTGAAAATTTCAATCGTCCTGGATTGAGAATCGAAACCCGCATCTCCCGATTACCGTTTTAGCGGAGGGACTGCTTTACAAAACACCGGTAATCGGGAGATACGGGTTTCGATTCTCAATCCAGGACGATTGAAATTTTCAAGTTTTTTGAGAAGTGTTACATGGATGACCAGTAATTGTACAAGCAAATTCTGTCTGCTTTGCTTGAATATTCAATCAGTTTAATAATTTGCTAAAGCTCATGTTTTTTTTTGTTTTTTTTTTATTGGAGGTTTAACGACCACCGTGAGCAACTCAATGAGCTATAAGCAGTCGCCCGTCCCTACTTTAGGGTCACTGGTTCCAGGGAAGGGAGAGAGCCAGTGCCGTAAGACAAACACAACATCCATGCCTCACCGGGATTCGAACCCGGACCCCTTGTGGACGAATAATCAGAGGCCATCGCTTAGACCACTGCGCCACCGGGGCGGCAAAAAAGCTCATGTTTAAATGCATTGGTTTTGCGATTATTCAAGACTGTTTGTGCTACTGCAAAAAAATTATCTATCTACAAAATACATATATTAAACACTTCGGGGGTTCCGAACCCCCAGGTCCCTCCCCTTAGATACATGTCTGCAGCAAACATGAAATTCAGATTTCCCAGCCTCTTTCGAATATGGTTTCTTCTTTCCAGCGTTGTTTACCAATTTACTGAAAGCAATTCTTAACAAATTGCTTTGAAAGATTTTCTTCCTGTTTTTTTTTTTTTTTTTTTTTTTTTGTTTACATGAGATAATGAAAAAGAAAAAAAAAGATCACTAAAAGAAGCCTGAGAATCAGATAATTTCACAGCAATAAACTCATCTAATTTTTCGTTGCTATCAGAATCTGTAGTCTAAACTTATTATTGCCGCCACGTTAACTTCACATTTTTATCGGAGGTGCATTTCAGACCGCTGCAAATGCGTTTGCATGGCCTGAGGAAAAGGTATTCGAGCGTGGCATCATAGTGTGTTTTTCTTAAGGGAGAAGGAGTGGACGATGTCACCCTCTGATAAGAGCAGAGACAGATAGTGATTCACCTGCCCTCCAGCAAACCCCTCCTACATCCTACTGGTTCAGCAACAAATGACAAAAGTAAAAATGCTGATTGCGATAAAAGGGAAGAAAATGAATCTGACTCTTCTTCACGGTATGCTGATACGTTCTCTAATATTTTCTGAAAATAGAGGTCAGAGAGAAAAGAATTCCCAACTTTCACTCCTAACACAGTCACGGTTGTTTTGATGAGAATGTGAGGCCTCACAAAATGAAATGGAAAGAGTTTGTGGTGACAAAAAAAAAATTTCCTTTTGTAATTCATGTGATGACTATTGTGTTGCTGCGTTTTGAGCAAGATAGCAATGACATGTCACCAACCTGCGTGAACCTAGGCATAGGCGCCGACTACGCTGAGGCAAGGTGAATCTTGCCCTCCAATAATTTTACTGGGGGAGGGGCAGTTCCCACCCAATGTTTTCGTACTGTTTAATTAAATGAGTTTTTGTTTTTGTATGTCATTTTAGAAATGCGTGAGTTGAAATATTTCTGTAGAGAAAATAAAATGTTTTCCCATGCTATTTCTATTTTCCCGTGGTGTGGTAATTGCAAAAATGCATTTCTTTTCTTCAGAGCTCATTTAAGGAGACAGGGGGCCCGTGGGCTGACAATATTTGAAGGCCCCAGAATTAGTGGCACACATCTAGGTCTTCATTATGCGTGGATGAATAAAAATACCCAGGTGAAAACATTCCCAAAATATGATGAGGAAGCCATAAAAATATTCCAGCCGTATTGAAGTGTTATCCCACGATTCATGGACGAATCAGTGTTAGCAAGAAAATGTAAAAATGCATGGTTGGAAAATAGATACCAGTTCAGTTCTGCTTTAACTCCCCACCAGGGTTGGGTTCAACTTGTTGACATTATATCGAAGTAGTGGACAAAATAATATGATTCAAATATCATGATTCAAACGAATTCTTAATGTATGAAAATTTCCTCCAATTACAGATGTGTATAGAAAAAATTCTGCGGTGCTTTTGAAAGATTTGAGGATGGACGGGGGTGACTGTATTTTTTGCTGAGTCCTAAAAAAGCGGAAAGAAATATAATTTTTTTTTCAATAGGCAGTTTCTTATAGTTTTTGGGGTGCTATCTGCAAACAAACAAAAAAAACCCCTGTAGAACTCTGTCAATTCTTCAAGCATCTTGCTTAATTCTGAGGCCCCTTGAAAATTCGGGGTCCGGGACTGCAGCCATCCTATCCCCCTCTTAAATGAGCTCTGCTTTACTTTATAGAAATGTGTTGTTCTTTATTAGATGGACCGAGATCCCCCTTATGAGGCCAAGTGATTTATTTCTAGAAAAATAATAAATAACAAAATAAGTAAAAACTTTTTTTTCCCATATTCATCTTTGCTCATTTGATATAAAACTTGATTGCCAGCCTCGTATTGTGTTTGACATGTTCTCGTGATATGTGGTAAATGTTTATAACAATTATAAAAAATAAAATAAATAAATAAAAGCACAGAACGTATAATCTCTAGCGCCTTTATTTGTATATTTATTTTTTTGCGCAGATCGTTCTATGTTTGAGTAACAGCGCTAATTTTTCATATTTTTTTATAAAAGTTTGGAAATAAAATCTCTCTGGACATTTTTATATAATCAAAGGCTGAATTTTATTTTCAAAAATATTAATATTCAGCAAAAAAATATTTGTTTCCTTAGAAGCATTTGCCGATGCGCAATTACAACTGCGTTTTAAAATATACGTAGAATATCGTAGTTTATCTTTTGCCCCCTTTTTTATGACAATGGGAAAGACGTGCCCCTCCCACTTCTGATCTTTTCACGCTGCCCCCCCCCTTCCAATAATTTAGTGAATTCGGCGTCCCTGAACCTAAGATTCCTTCGTCGTTAATTATAATTGAAACAAATGGCGCCCTGAAATGGTTACAAAAACCAAGTTTTTTAAAGTAGAAAAGTTTTAAGTAAACATTTTTGCATGAATAAATTTATTGCTTTATCTTTGAAGAATTAAAAAATATTTCAGAGAGAGGAAGGCTTGTACACCACAACAACCAGCTATTTGAATCCTAAAATTTTTCAAAAGAATTTTTTTAACTGGATACAAATATCCGAAATTTATTTGGATGATATAAGCCCTTTTTACCCACTGGAGAATTCAGAAGTTTTGACATAGTAGAAATGAAAGAACTGTCTAAGCATATGACGTATATTCTACTTTCATTCTTTAGTTTTTTTCCCCTTGTAAATTTCGAATTCCTTCTTTTTATGCATTTCAACCTTAACAATAAATTTTCTTACTCAGTGAATTTTATGTGGAAACAGTCTTGAGGCCAAGTTCGAGTGACGTGTGTATGTTATGACAAGTGTGACGTACCTGCCAGCAGGACGCACACGACATAAAGGCAGATAGCAGCGACAACGAACGTCCGCGTAGCTCAATTGGTAGAGCGACTTATTCCGGAACGAGGGAACCCGGGTTCGAGCCCCGGCGTGGACAAAAATGGCGGAGAAATTTACTTCGTTATACAAGATAATAATTTTTTATGTAATGCATAAGAGTGGGTAGATTAGTGTAGCCTTGTATGGCAGTGGCGATCCCAGACCCTCACAACTGGGTGGGCTATAAGGGGGGTAAGCATGATGGGAGAGGGCACAAATTTTGAAGACTTGGCTGAAATTTTGGCAAAAAAATCCGTTTGTGTAGATTTTACCCGACGCTAATAATATTAATGTATTTAAGGACTGACCTGTGATGTTGAGATAGAATAAATCAGCAACATTTATTCACAATTAAATATTTTATTTTAAAATCTACTACATTTTCTCTGAGTGAGTAAATTTTTATTTAACATCTACTATAGTTTCTCTGAGAGGGTAAATTTTTGTTTAAGATCTACTACAGTTTCTCTGAGTGGGTAAATTTTTATTTAAGATCTACTATAGTTCCTCTGAGTTGGTAAATTTTTATTTCAGATCTGGTATAATTTCTCTGAGCGGTAATGTCATTTATCATTCATCAGGACAAATGGCATTTGTCCTGATGAAGCCGAGCCAAACGATCTAGGAAACTATAGTAGATCTTAAAATAAAATACTTAATTGTAAATAAACGTTGCTGATTTATTCTAGCTGATAATGTTATCTCTAGTAAAAAAAAAATGTTTTCAGGTGCATACTGTACGTAGTTTTTAATCAGCGTATGGAACACACTCCATTTGTTTGAAACGCTGCACAAGCCCTGGATACCACACTGTGCAAGATTTAAAACACCCTGGCAACATAACTCATTCGTCGGTTTTCTTCCAGCTTCCATGTAATTTTTCCCCACATGAAATCATCTAGATGATATCTTAAAGACATAAAGTAAATTACAAGTTCGTGCCATTATGCCTTCACATCCAGATATTCCTTCAAACATACACGATATTGACAAACGTCACCATACACCCCTTCAAAAGCAAATGAACGGATTCGATGCGTTGTTAAGATGCACGGTACAGCTGCAAATGGTTCAAAAACAAGCCTGCTGCTGACCGCGATCATACGCTCTGTGAGGTTGAGTGAAAATCTCGGGGCAAGAGAGAACTGACTTTGAGAAAGGAAAGATTGTTGGGTGTTATATTAGTGGGTTGTCCATAAGAGAAACCGAGAGGCATTTAAACATCCCGAGTCAATTGTTTTCGATGTGCCGAATAAATGGAAGACACATGGCGTGCCTGAAGTAGCAAAACGTACCAGCATAATAAAGAAAATCAGTGATAGAGGACGTAGAAGCCTCAGGAGAGTCGTTAAAGCTAATCGACGGAGTACTGCACAAGACCTCAGTGTACAGGTGAGTACAAATGCTGGAACCTCGGTATGTGCACGTACCATTAGCAGAGAACTGCATTCCATGGGTTACCGTAGTCGTGCGACTGCTCATAAGCCTTTCATCTCCACTCGGTATGCTACTCGTCGTTTAGCATGGTGTAAAGAACATTTATCATGGACCGTAGATCAATGGAAACGGGTCCTATGGACTGATGAATCCAGATACACGATCCATTAGTCTGATGATCGTGTGTGAGTATGTTGGCAGGCGGGGAAATGCTATTTACCACAGTGTACTGTTCATAAGGTCATGTTTGGAGCTGGCAGTGTACTCGCGTGGAGGTGTTTTTCATGATATGGTCCCGGCCCATTGGTTATCATGGATAAACCTGTTAACCAGCACGTCTACCTCAATATTCTGCCCTACCAACTCTGTGGCGATACTATGGAACTGCGCGTTGTTCGTACCAGCAGGATAATGCATCGAGACATAAAGCAAGGACTGTTACGGCGTGGTTTGACGATAATTCCGCATAGTGTGTGGACTCATCAGCACAGATCCCTGGTCTTATTCCCATAGAACACCTATAGCATGAATTAGAGCGCCGTGTAAGAAGTTTGGAACCAAATCCTACTACTAAGAAACAATGAGCGGCAGCATTATGTACTGAATGGAAGCGCATACCTATCACTGTGTTCCAAAACCTTGCCGTAAGCATGTCTCGAAGGGTCAGTGCATGCGTTAAGGCCAAAGGTGGTTTCAAAATATCTTTATTCAAGGTAGAAATCAGGAGACGAACTAATAAGGACGTCTAAATACAAATAAAATACGAACAAAGATCGTTAAACTACTAAAACCTATATAAAAATATACAGCATAGTGCACAAGTTGAAAAATGGACCGACACCGTACTAATGTATGTCAATAAATGCTATGTTGTGTTTCTTTTCTAGATGTCCTGTGACTTTTGTCAATATAGTGGACATATATCGCCTATCGCGCCCTTTTCTCTTATATCCATTTAAGTTATAACACATGACCCCTGTGTGCGCACGATACGACATTTGGCATGTGCATCGACTTTCTACTGAACGTTCTCAATTATGCAAATTGCCACAAGCTGTTGCGTCTGATTTCGTGGTTGTTGTTTTTTTTTTTTTTTTTTTTGATTGGAGGTTTAACGACCACCGTGAGCAACTCAATGGGCTATAAGCAGTCGCCCGTCCCTAATTTAGGGTCACTGGTTCCAGGGAAGGGAGAGAGCCAGTGCTGTAAGACAAACACAACATCCATGCCTGACCGGGATTCGAACCCGGACCCCTTACGGACTTATGATCAGAGGCCAGCGCCTTAGACCACTGCGCCACCGGGGCGGCGATTTCGTGGTTGTAAGCTAACGAAATGGCGTTCGTTATTAGATTTTGTTTGGACATCAGTGTGTGTGTGTGGGGGGGGGGTGCATGTGTTGTTTGTGTAGTCCTCCCGGCAGAAGTTACATATGCAATATTAAGAACACGAAACGGCGAAAAGCTCAAGAGAAGGTGGAATTGCTGCGGACATTATGAAAGAAGTAGATGGAGAAAATGAAACTAGACTCGCCCTAGTTCTAACTTGATGTCTCAATGAAGGAAAGATTCCTGAGGATTAGCACAATGCTACAATAATCCTGCTACATTAAAAAGTGACATTGAGGATCTCAGTGGTTTGTAAAACCCTTACTAAGGTTCTTTCACATTGCTTGAAGGTAACACTGGACATACTCAACCGTGAGAACAAGCTGGAATCAGGAGTGGCTACAGCACTATAGCTCATCTCCATGTGCTGAGAAAACTAATTGAAAGGGCGAGGGAATAGGAACTCCCATTATGTATGGCTTTCATCGATTACGAAAATGCCTTTGATTCTGTGAAATCATCAGCAGTTACAATGGCTTTGAAATCCTGCAATATTCAAGATGCATACATTAGTATTAATAGTAGCATCTATGAAAATGCAAATGCAAAGATTCGGTTATTTGAGGATACAGCATCAATAAAAATAGGAAAGGCAGTGAGACAAGGTGTCACCATATCTCCCAAACTCTTTAATGCCACATTGCAAAATGTCTTTCAAGCATTGAATTGGGAAAACAAAGGGATAAATATTAATGGAGATTATTTGACTTACCTTAGTTTTACTGATAACGTAGTCATTTTTACAACTGCCTCTTCAGTGCTATAGATATCTGCTATCCAGAAACTTGCTGACAACAGCAAAGAAGACAAAACTGATGTGCAATGCTTTTACAAGAAATGAAGGTTTGTCGATTGATGGGGAAAAGCTAGAGATAACCAATACCTACATTTACCTTGGAAAGCAGATATCAAGAAAAGGTCACATTGATGAGGGAATTAATCGACGTATAAAACTAGGTTGGAGAGCTTTTGGAAGAAACAATACAATTTTTAAGAGCAATATGCCATAATTATTTTTTTTAGAAGAGTGTTTAATCAATGCATTCTTCCAGTGCTTACGTACGAAGCAGAGACGTGGACCTTAACTGAAAAAAACAAAGACTGCAGACAAATTGAAAGAAACATGAAGAGATGCTTGGTGAAACCAGAAAAGATTATAAGAGAAACTCATGGATCAGGAAAATGACAAGAGTGGAAGACATCATGATCAGACTAAAATCCCTGAAATGGCAGTGGGCTGGACATGTTGCCAGAAGAACGGACCACCGATCGACAACCGAAATTCTAAACTGGATCCGAAGGGACAGGAAAAGACCCGGAAGAAGACCACATGGGAGGTGGGTGGATGAAATTCGAAAGCATGCCAAAGTGACATGGAGGAGACTGGCGCAAGGCAAACAGTTCTTGAAGAAGTTTGGGGAGACCTTCATCCAGCAGTGGATTGATAATGATGATGATGATATGTCAGTACAATAATACAGATATCGTAATTTCTTCGCGCGCGTGTGTCTGTGAGTGTGGGTGTGTGTTGCTTTAATTCTGAACAATAATAATTGTAACTTCTTCACTTTCACAGAAAGAATTAAGCTTCAATGGTAAAAAAACTGCTAATATGTTATCTGGAAAACAAAGTTAGGTATCTCGTAAGAATCTTTGCTTCACAATTCATCATTCATGGCAAAACAGATACCACCTATTAAATTAAAATTCATAGATTTCATATTTTAGACTCTCTCCAAGGACTCTCTGAATATTATTTCAAGTATTTGATATGAACTCTCGAGTTTTCAAGAGCTTTTGTTGGGCTACCATAGTCTCGAAGCAGACGACCAATTCAAGAGCGACTGTATTTGAAATTGAATCTGGAAACGCCTTTTCAACGTAATCCGTTCAACCCCTGAGGAACTGTACAGACAAATTCGACAGATGCAAACCAATAATCGCAGGAGAAACTAGTTTTGAATTGTCCTGCTATGACGGCAACTGTCGTCTGAATTAGAACGATTGTGAGTGATTGTAGCTTGTCTCGGAGGGAAAATGCGGGAAATTGGACAGCAAATATTTCATTTTCTTCCCCCTTCCCCCCCCCCCTTTAGTTTTTCTATTTTATGCATCTGCTGAGATGCATAAGAGCTCATGAGTTTCATTCCTCTCATATCTAAGGTCAAATGGATTTATGAATGTCAACTGAATATGAAAGTTGACTTGAGTCTGAACGTCGATGAAAATGGCGGTAATACGGAGATAACTTCAATACAGTATGATGAAAGAGTCTTAAAACTTCACTGCGGCCACTTTTTTTTTCACGCTTCTTGCCAATTCAGATGCTTCAGGAGCGTGATTGATGATAAAGCAATTTCTTGTCTTTCATTTAAATAAAAGCACAGAAAAGGAAAAGCAAACACTTTGCAGTTTCGTTGGAACTGCAAAACAATATCGAATTTTTGTTTGAACAACATTTGCTGAAGCTACCCAGTAGAAAAACTTTCTTCTATTTTGTTGTTTAAGAGAGGATTTCTTCACAATACTTGTTTTGGAAACACTAATGTTCAAAAAGTTACTTTACAGAATGAAAAAAAAACGAAAACCAATTAATATGTGGGTGGCTGAAATGAAACCAGAAAAAGTGACAAGAAAGTGTTACTGCAATTTCAGAAAGGCTTCACTGCAAAACGATAAACTCCTCACAACACATTTTTTTTTGGGGGGGGGATGTTTTAGTACAATGATTTCTTGCAGTTGTAGCGCCATCAACTTTCTGGTCGACCTCTTGAATATTAAACCACATTCGCAGGAATTAGGAATTTGACAAGTGCCTCGCAGTTTCATGAGACGCTTAGAACCATTTTGTAACTCATTTTTGAACTGCTGCTACTTCATTCTCCCTTATTTCCTTGTTATAGGTTCAGCGTGATCTCAATGTCCACTGCTTGTTGCGACTGAAAAGTGCAATGGGAGGGGCATAAGGGTTGCGCGCACAACTGAATAAGGAGTTTTCTCTAACGGAAATTTGAATAAAACTTCTTTGTTTCGCAGGGCACCATCGCCATCTTTTTAATTTTATCCTTTTAACGTAATTCTTGATTGGAGAGCTTGTGGAAGTGACGGAGGCGATTTTTGTGGCTAACGAGCTGGTTTTATTGTGTAGTCAGTTCCAGAGAAAGTGATTGTGTTCCAACGAACACCCTCACTTTCTCATCACTTTTGCTGGTTTCACGTAGTCTGTGTTTTTGGACAGGACTTTTCTTCGGGTAGAGAATTGCATTTAGAGAGTACATTTTGAGAGTATGTGGTACATTCGCATGGGGATTTAAGGGTTCGGCGAGAATAAGAAGTGAGGGCCAGAACGTTGTTTTTTTTTTTTTTTTTTTTTTTACTTATTATTACGTCTAACTCTGTGGATAGTACGGAGCGACTAACGGCCGACCTCCTGTGACAAAAGTGGGCCCCAATTGAAATCATTATAACGTTAAAAATACGGGCAGCACACTAATCGTGTTAGCATATTCTTAAACAGTATGGAGTCCAATTCGCGTAATGCGCAATACATCGTGCGCGCGACGCTCCCCTCGCTCCCTGTGCGCGGGGAAGATGATGCAATATTTCTGGGGGTGCCGCAGCGTTTGACTCAGTCTATCTCGGCAACCGTGAGTGCAAAACAACTGTGCGTGGTATCGTTTTAAATCTCTCGACGAGATCTATTCAAATATAAGAAGAACATTTCGCAGGGATTTAAATTTTAAAAAATAATAATTGTTTTCGTATGAACGGGTTAACATTTTCGACAATGCCGTGGAGTTTGCAGAATGAAAGCAAGCAAAAATGGAGAAAATCAAAACGAGAAGCAAGAGCAAAAGTGATGAGCAATGTAAGAAGCGGAAGACGACAGAGCACCACGTTGTGTAATTCGTGTATCGATCTGCTTTGTGTTCGCATTGTATCCAGCATTATTTGTAAAACTCGTGTGAGCTACTTTGTAACGTATATTCTATTTTAACTTTCCTTTTGAGTTTCTTTTTCTATGTATTGGGTTGTCGGAAAAGTCATGACGTATTTTAGCCATGTTTTGCAAAGGCCATTTATTGATAGAAAGAACAAAGATCAATCAATGATATAATGCCCGTTTTGTTCGACAACCTTTTGCCATTTTTCAGTGAGGTGCAGAATGCCTCGTTCATAGAACGACCTGTCTTTCGGGGCGAAAAACTGTACAAGGTGCTAATTTACAGCCTCATCTGAATTGAACGTTATACCACGTAAGGACTGTTGAAGAGAGCGAAGTAAGTGCAAGTCTGACGGCGCAAGGTCAGGTGAGTATCCTGGGTGTGGCAACACATCCCACCCAAGCTCCAATAATTTTTGGTGAGTGATCAGACTTGTGTGTGATCTCGCGTTGTCGTGATGGAACACAACACTTTTACGATGAACGGGTTCTGGACGCTTCTAGATGATGGATTCGTTCAAACTGTCCAATTGCCGACAATACACATTCGAATTGATTGTTTGGTTCCGTGGTAGGAGCTCGAAAAACACGACACCTTTAAAATCCCACCACACTGAGACCAGAACCTTCCGCTGATGAATGTCTGCTTTGGATTACGTTTGAGGCGAAGCAGCACGTCGGGTCCAAGACCGTTTGCGCAGCACATTGTTGTACACAATCCACTTTTCGTCACCAGTTATCAGTCGCTTCAAAAAGGATCGTTTTCCTCACGTTCAATGAGCGTATCGCAGATGTTTATACGCACCGTCAGTTGAGCTTCTTTGAGTTCATGAGGAACCCACAAATCAAGCTTGCTTACGTATCCCAGCTTCTTCAGGTGGTCGTTAACGCTTGAATGATGGATGTGCAATGTGTCAGCAATCACTCGTGTCGTGTAACGTGGGTTTGACTCCATCAATGCCTTGATTTGGTAGTCATTAACCTCGGTGGGTCTTCCAGACTGAGGAGCATCGTTGAGGTCAAAATCACCAGCACAGAATTTTTCGAACCACCGCTGGCACTGACGTTCTTGTAGAGCATTATCAACGTACACTTTACGTAACTTTTCCTAATCTTGACGTGCGTTCTTCCCTATACGGAAATAAGACAGTAAAATATGGCAAAAATGCACAGTTTGGTCTTCCATCTTCAACTTGATGTCAAATCTCCGCAGATCAACCAAATCGCTCACTATTCCTTTTAGACTGCAGCTAGAACTGACACCTGTCGAATGCTATAACGATAGCAGAGCTGCGCATGCCTCTAGTACTTTTAAAACCGCCCAACAGCCATCGGGTTCCAAAATACGTCATGACTTTTCCGACAACCCAATAAATTTGAGTTCGTTTCCTTAAACATTCTCAAACTTTAACGTTATGTCTTTTCCGTCAAACGAGAATGACGTCGGCAACAATCTGAGGTCGAAACAAGAGTGGCGTATGTGTGTACTCATAAGAACGTTAGATAAAAATGCCATGTAGCGGTTTCTTTGGGGGATTGATGTTATTGATGGTAGAGATTACAGACGTGCTGTTGATTGCTGTTACACTGTAATTTGATGTTAAATCACTGCTATTGTATTGAGTGCTCTATAGAACTGGATTACGATATAGTTGGCCAGTGCCAAACTAGGAGTGTGGCGTAAACGACATGCAAGAAGAATAAACTTATTTGTAAGTACAAATATTGACCTCTTTCTTTAATGCCTATGGGTACGTTCTAGTATTACACTGACTTTAGTACACATAATTTAATCACCGACGTTAAGGATTAAGTTCTACAGTTACAGCAGAAAGACAATTACCTCATAACTTTTCATATCATAGAACTGTGTTGGCTATAACAAATTAAATAAACGCTTTGAAACCGTACTCGACTAGCTCATTTCAACTCTCTGATCTGCAAGTCGTAGTCCTACGTTCCAAACTGACGGCCCAATGCCTTAGTTGAACTCTAGTACAGCATCGGTATACATTTGCAATAATTTACAATAATGTACATAGGACAGATGCGGTATGCGTAATGAGAACTGTATATTCTTTTGTAAAACACCAATGAACACATTTACAATTATATGCACGTAAAGATCTGGCATGTGTGGTAGCAGTTGTACATTGCACCGTGGTACAACAACTATATACATGTATTTCCCATTTCGGAGCGTGAAGATCTCAATGAACAAGCTACTCAAGAAGAAATGGTTAACAGTAAAATAAATTTTTCTTGTACAGTCCCGATATTGCAGCCGAAGGACATCCCCTTCTCCCTTACCTGCAGAGAAAATACCGTATTTTTCCGAAATATAAGACGTACCCTTATTTTTAGTACGTCTTTTCTAAAAAGAAATGTGCATATGTTATCACTTGGTTCGTCCACCTGTGGACACCATGTCTATGCAATCATTAGTCTGATTTGAAAAATTCATTGTGCACTGGGAAACTTGAAGTGTGAGAATGATTATCCTTGCACTGCAGTTTTTTCCTGATGCACAGCTTCGCCGCTAGGGAGCCGAATGCAGATGATACCGAATTCAAAATACATTTTCTTCCATATATTAGCTTTTAAACATCCGATTGAGAAAATTGTTTTTTCTTTCGATGCGAATTTATATTGAAGATTATTTTAGGTTCAGTCTCGTTTTCAAGTAATGCACAGATTTTCCGCAAGGGGGCGTAAAGGTAAATTACGTTTTCTCCCACATCTCTGCTTCTAAAAGTCCGATTTGAAAAACTTCTTCTTGCATTGGATACAACTTCTGACGGGAAATGTTTTGTATGTAATTTCTGATTTTTAGTAAGAAATGGTTTGGCCACTAGGGAGCGTATGTGTTTATTTATGCTTCTGATGTATATTTGCGGCAAAATCTGAGCTTCTGAAAACTCAATTGAAAACATTCTTTCGTGGACCAATGCCGCTTAGCTCTGAAACATTTCAGAATACTTCCTGCTTAAATGTACGTAGTTTTCCGCTAAGGGCCTAGATGTATATTACATTTTTGTTGATATCTATGTTTCTCAGAATCCGATAAGAAAAATTTATTCTTTGTCCAAGAGCATTTTCGGTGCAAAATGTTTCTCATATAATTTCAAATTTTGGTGAGGAATGGTTTGGCCACCAGGAGCGTACGTGTTTATTTCTGCTTCTGATGTAGATATTTGCAGCAAAATCCGAGCTTCTGAAAACTTGAAGGAAAAAATTATTTCGCTGACCAACACATTTCATCTCAGAACATAGAGTATACCAAGAATACTTGCTGCTGAAAATCGGGCATAGTTTTTCCACCAGGAGGCGTGGACATATATCATATTTTTGTTGATATCTCTGTTTCTAAGAGTCTGATTTGAAAATTTATTTCTTTCTTGGAAAGCGTTTCTGGTGTAAAATGTTTCTCACATTATTTCAAATTTCTCTTAACGAACAAGCGCACCACTAGAGGGCGTAAGTTCACCTTTTCGGTGACAGCAATACCTGCGGGACTAAAAATCCCACCGGAAACATTCTTTTTCGGTCAGATACTAGTAACTGAAACCAAACTCTTTGTTTTATTTTCTTCCCAAAATAATGAACGATTTCGTTGGTAGGGGGCACACATTTTTAATATGTTTTTCTCGATATCTCTGCTTCTAAAAGTGCAATGTAAAGAAATATTTCAATGCCGGATGACATTTTCCTTGTGGAACTCTTTAGGTTTACATTTGTGAAGTTTTATAGTTCACAATTCATTCGCTAGGGGGTTGTACTTCTACTTGTAGCTGTATCTCCGGTTTCAAAAGCCCTATTGAGAAATTTCTTTTTTACTGTATGCCATTCGCTACAATAAATATGGGAAGCATTACCCTCTTTAAATAATGCACGGATTTCTCGCTAGGGGTGTAAAGTCAAAACCTTTTTCTCGCTATGCTTCCAGGAGACATATTTGAAAAGTTCTTTTTCCGTAACATAGCTTTTTCCATGAAGTATATTTTTCGCCTATTTTGTTTTTCCGTTGCGCAAAATTCTTCCGCTAGAAGGCGCAGAGTTCTTAACTCATTTAGCAGTCATTATGGTGGTTCCACCTAAAATCTCTGCCTTATGTTTCCAAATTTGAAACTTCTTTACATATTTTCTTAGCAATTAATGTATTCCCAATGTTGAAAATTTGCGCATCGATAAAAGTAACTTTAAGTTATAGCATGATATACTTAATACTTGCTAAAACATAACCATAACTAAGCAATCCAACATTTGTTTGTCTACTGACGTCATCAATGTACAGGTCGCGCCATCTATTAACAGGTCTGAACATTACTCAAAGAAAAATGATTGATTTTTAATATAATTATGGTTATGTTTTAGCGAGTATTAAGTATCCCATGCCATAACTTAGAGTTAGTTTTATCGATGTGCAAATTTTCATCCTTGGGAATACATTAATTGGGAAGAAAATGTATACAGAAGTTTTACCATTGGAAACATAAGACAGAGATTTTAGGTGGAACCCCTTATAGCAGCATACAAGGGGTGATCAAAACGTAAGGTGAATGGAGCCGCTCTTGCTGCGGAAGCAAAGAAAAAGTCTCTGATATAAGCGGTTATTAACACTGGACCCTCGCATGTGTCACCTGGCCAGAAACTAGTTTTTCAGGGAAAATGCCTGTAGTCTTCCAGACATCAAAGAGTGTAGACACGCGTTTCTCGTTTTTATTCAACTCTATTGGAATGTTGCGATTCGAACAACACGCTAACATGAAATTTTGTTTCCACCTTGGATACTGGGTAAGAGAAACGCATCAGGATTTGGTTTCCACCTAGGATACTGGGTAAGAGAAACGCATCAGGATTTGGTTTTCACCTTGGATACTGGGTAAGAGAAACGCATCAGGATTTGGTTTCCACCTTGGATACTGGGTAAGAGAAACGCATCAGAAACTGATAACTGTTTATGCTGAAAGCGCTGTGACCCAAAAAACAGTGTTTCAGTGGTTTCCCAGGTTTAAAGATTTCGGTTTTTTCCATCGAAGATGAATCTCGTCATGAAAGACCATCAACGGCGGTAAGCGACAGTAACACCACGGAAATTCGCACTATGATCAGGGAGAACCGACGCCTCATCATCAGAGAAATTGCAGCAGAGACTGGTCTGTTGTTTGGTTCAGTTTAAGCCATCCTCACTGACAAATTGAACGTGAAACGTGTCAGTGTCAAGTTCATTTCTCGTCTTCTAAACTACGACCAGGAAATCAATCGAGTTACAATTTCGTCTCATTTGTTTCAACGTGCAACAACAGATGCAAACTTTTATAGACACTTGTGACAGATTAATACACACAATTGACGTGGATTAGGATCCTCAAACAAAACTCATCGCTCTTTTCATTCGCCTCCTAGTTGTTTCTTCATTTGTTGCTTACCATCTTTGGTGAATCCCCAGCATTGTGCGGGGCTCAAAGAAGCAACCTGGCATGTGCTTTGGCAGTTAGTAGTATGTGAGTCTGGAGAATTCGAGGCAGCTCTGGTGCAATGGTAGCATGTCCGGCGCTTAACTGGAAGACCTTGGGTTCGATTTTCGAATCCCGGGGGCTGCCGATTAGAATTTTTCCGTGACTCATATATAAACGTGGAAAGAGCGATGACTCCTGTTTGATGATTGTGACAGATAATGAAACCATGGTTACGACCCTGAAACAAAGGTCCTCAGTGCAAAACTCCTTCCTCCCCAAAAAGCCAGAAAGCAATTCAGTCTCGATAGAACGTCAAAGTCTTGCTTGTGTCATTTTTCGATATCAAAGAATTGGTGCATTGAGAATTTTACCACATGGATCCACTCACTGTTAATGCTGCACATTACTTAGAAATTCTGAAACGCCTGAAGACTGCAGACCATCGCAAGAGACCGGAGAAGAAGACCAGTGAATAGATTATTCACCACGACAGGGCGCCAAGTCACACTGCTGTGCCGATCATCCAATTCTTGGCTACAAAACCCATTCTAGTGCCCCCCCCCCCCCCGTTATTGACCGGACTTAGCACCGAGTGAATTTTGGCTGCTCCCGAAACTTAAGGCATCTTTGAAGGGTGGAAAACATCAAAGGTAATGTAACGATGGTTTTAAAGGGCTTTCCGAAACAGGACTTTTTTCGACTGTTTCCAACAACTGCAGAATCGCTGAAATAAGTATGCTTGCGCCGAGGGGAATTATTTTAAAGGAAAATAATTTGTGTAACTCTACTATAATACTATATCGGAACATACAAAGCAGGTTTGCTGTAAATACGCGCTGTAACGTTCGTGATCTTCAGTTATCGTTGAGATTCGACATAGGGTGTTGATGTTAGTCAAGAATGCCTTTAAGAAGACGAAGAAGCCATTATCAACAGCTCACGGAGTTTGAACGAGGTCGTGTAATAGGGCTACGAGAAGGTGGATTTTCTTTCCGCAATATTGCAGAACGACTTAGCAGGAATGTAGCCACTGTGCATGATTGTTGGCAGCGGTGGTCAAGGGAAGGTACTGCCTCAAGAAGACCGGGTTCCGGCATGCCACGTGGCACTACTGAGAGGGAAGACTGCCGTGTACGGCATATGGCCGTGGCGCATCGTACCGCGTCTGCGGCAGCAATTCGAGCTGCAGTTGCCACCACAGTGACACAACGAACTGTTACAAATCGGTTACTTGAAGGACAGCTCCGAGCCAGACGCCCTGTATCGTGCATTCCACTAACTCCAAACCACTGCCGTTTGCGACGTCAGTGGTGTCAAGCTAGAGCTCATTGGAGGACGGAGTAGAGATCTGTTGTGTTTTCTGATGAAAGCTGGTTCTGCCTGGGTACCAGTGATGGCCGTGTGTTGGTTAGAAGGAGGCCAGGTGAGCGCCTGCAACCAACCTGTCTGCGGCCGAGACACACTGGACCTACACCTGGAGTTATGGTCTGGGGAGCAATTTCCTATGACAGCAGGAGCACTCTCGTGGTTATCCCACGCACCCTGACGGCACAGTTGTACGTCGGTCTGGTGATTCATCCTGTTGTGCTGCCATTCATGAACAGCATTCCAGGGGGTGTTTTCCAACAGGATAACGCTCGCTCGCATACCGCTGTTGTAACCCAACATGCTCTACAGAGTGTCAACATGTTGCCGTGGCCTGCTAGATCACCAGATCTTTCACCAATCGAGCACGTATGGGACATCATTGGACGACAACTCCAGCGTCACCTCCAACCAGCATTAACCGTCCCTGCATTGACCGACCAAGTGCAACAGGCATGGAACTCCATCCCACAAAGTGACATCCAGCACCTGTACGACACAATGCATGAACGTTTGCGTGCTTGCATTCATCATTCTGGCGGTTACACCGGTTATTAATGTACCAGCATTTCACATTTAAAATGGCTCTTCTCGCGCTTACATTAAGCTGTGATCTTGAAACCTTAATCGATTAAATATGTTACCTATACAAATGTATTGCCGCCATTTGATTCCTCTACAACTATTTTTTCGTGGTGTTGGGATTTTTTTCCGTCAGTGTATATTAAATTTATGTCTTCGGAAAAAACATTAACCTTATTTTTTTAATCACACCTTGTAAATGCATACACATTCATGGCGACAATAGTGACCTACGGAATATAAGACGCAGAGGGATTTTGACATAAATTGTTTTTGGTAAAAAAGTGTGCCTCATATTACGCAAAATGCGGTATGTTGTGATTTGTTGTGGTAATAATGGTTCGATTTCGATGAAATTTTAGTATGTGGTAGGGACTACCTGGGGACGAACCCTATTGAAAATGGATGAAATGGGGTCAAAGGTCAGGGCATAGGAGCGGCATCCATTCCATTGCCCTTATGAGTCATAACTTGCGTAAAAATGGTTCGATTTCGATGAAATTTTAGTATGTGGTTTATGAACTTAAACAAGCAGTGTGATGCGCCTGGGCTGGTACACTGTAATTCAGAGGGTAGTCATGTTGTTCTGACACAACCGTGCATGTTGTAACGTCGTATTGAACCCGCAATTAAATAATCGAACCTGCATCCTTTATTTAAAGGCGGACGCAATAACAAGAAAGATGACACCGAATCTTTGAGTGCAATAAGCACGTCTCTTGAATTCTTTCCGACTTGAATAAATTATTATTTATTCACAGTAAATGGAACCAGTTATAAAAAATAAAATAAAATAAAAAGCAAGCGGATTTCTGCATTCCATAAAATTTCTACAAATAGTAATAACTACTTTCTAGCTACTGAAAAATATTTTGCGAAAATTAACAAGTTGTGCGGAAAAAGTTTCTTTTAGATGAAGAAAGATATCAGAAACAAAGGGATTTTCAAAGCGAGCAGTTAAAACAGATATAGAGGAAAGCGCGATATAAATTTCTGCCACCTAACAGAAAATTTGGAATCACAGTAAAATAGAAAAAATTGGGAAAATAGTTTTCATATCAAAAGCTATGCTAAAGAAGATTTTTTAAGTACAGGGTGTCCACAATGTCTTGTTACCCCCCCCTGTAATAAGAAATGTAAGTGAGCTATTATCTGTTGTATGTTGTATATGTTGAGTTATGGTCTGTATTGTGTTTATTTACAGTTTACGTACCGGGACCATGTGTGATACCAGCGAATACACCCTGGAACAGTTGTCAGTGTCTGCGTACACGAACGTCCACACACAGGGAAGGCAATGCGTGACGTGCGTGCCGATTTCCGACAACGATTCGACAAAGAGGCCTCTCCAAAACAAACTCTTCTGCGGTGGAAACATAAACTCTTCGAAGCAGGCAACATCAAGAATAAACCACGAACGGGAAGACCATCAACCAGAGTGCAACAGTGTCAAGCGGTCGAGGAATCAGTTATCAGGTCACCGACGAAGTCGCTCCGCAAACGATCAGCGGAGCTTGGAATAACACGATCGACACTGAATAAGCACATGAAGAATGACCTGAATTTGCTCGCATATCGCCCGATGTTTGTTGAGGAGTTATCAGACATCGATTTAAACCGCAGACGGGATGCATGTGCAATGATGCTTCAGACATTTGCCACAATCCCAAAACGTGGAAAGGTCATTTTCAGTGATGAATGTGCGATATACCGCAGCTGTCGATCACGGAACGTTGTGTTCTGGTCCAAGGAAAACCCACATTATATCAAAGAATTGGAACATCATCCTCCGCATGTCATGATATGGGCTGCAAGGAATAGTCGACATCAGTTTGGACCGTATTTCTTTGATGGTCCAGTGAATCAGACAACTTATCTGGACATGCTGTAAACCTGGTTTGTGTCACAACTTGGAAATCTGGGCATTCTGAATGACGTTTGGTTCCAACAGGATGGGCACCCGCCCATTACGCAATCGCTGTTCGGGAATATACCTTGGTGAGGTTTTTCGGGATCGTTGAATCGGCCGAGGTTCGGCAGTGCTGTCCGCTCCACTTGAATGGCCACCTCGAAGCCCAGATCTCTCAACGTGTGATAATGCCCTTTGGGGTTTCATAAAGGAGGTTGTTGCACAGAAGCGCTAACAAACCACTGATGAACTTAAACAAGCCGTGAGACGTGCTTTCTCTCGTATCACCCAGCAACTGCTTCGGAAAATGTCCCACAGAACATGGCGTAAAATTATTCTCTGTCACGAGAATGACGGAGCACAGACGGATCCACTGATGTTTAAGGATGCCTCAACATATAACTCAACAGATGCATAGCTCACTTACATTTCTTATAACAGGGGGGGGGGGTACAAGATATTGTGGACACCCTGTAGATCTTCTGGAAGTAGCGGTAGCGAGAAAAATGTTTGACATTTACGCCCCCTATCGGAAAAAACAGTAAAAAATGAAATTTTTCCATAACATTTTTAGAAGCCGAGATACAGTTGAAAAAAAAATGCACGCTAACACCACCTACCGCTAAAACTGTGGACTACAAAAAACCGTGAGAGCAAGCAAATATTCGAAAAGATAAATGGTATCCGGTACAAAAATATTTTTTTTTTTAAATTCGACTTTTAGAAGCAGAGAAATCGAGAAAAACATATTAAATGTTTGCTCCCATAAGGTGGAAGTTTTGTATTATTTCGGGAAGAAAATAACCACAAATATTTTTTGTAGTTAGTAGTATCTAACTGAAAAGAGATTTCTGCAATCTGTCAGAATCAAAATTACCCAAAAGTAAGATAAATTTCAAACTTTTCAATTTTTTGTTTATAAAAATTTAAGTGTTTAAAAAGAATAAAAAAAACGTCGGTGATGTTAAAAGCTACAAAGGAAATTCTCTCTTAAATATTTAAATTTGCAAAATGTATCTCGTTTTGTTTTACAGATGTAAACAAAAATTAAAAGAAGTACGTGAATCCAACCATTGTTTCTTAGTTATTGAGAAAGGAAACGACAGCAAAGAATATAAAATTAGAATATGCGGGAATTTATATGTTGCGGTTTTAGAATAATGATCCCGCGATTGAAGTTAATTGCTTCGACAAGCCAGGTTGAGGGGCATCAAGGTCATCGACTCCGATATGAATATCCTGAACTGATTTTTTTTGGAGGTGGAGGAATGAGATAATTCTCCGCTCTTTTCTTCTTAGATTCTCCATTTTCAATTTCTTTGTAACGTTTCGCGGCAGCCAGAATTAGTCTCCTAAACTTGAATGCTTCCCGCTGTTAAATGACGTGTTTTGGAGAAATAATCAGCCAGATCATCTGCAATTTTCTGCCATTTTTCTTCGCAGTTAGAAACTTTTTCTTGTTCGTATCTCTTCTGTTCAGCTTTTGGTGGACGTTTGGTAAATTACCTAAAACCATCGTCATCGGCCGTTGGCCGGCCACAGAAGAACAAAAATGAAATAAAAAAAAAAAAAAAAAGGCAAAGAAAATCATTATAACCAGAACGTCGGATCTCTTTTAAATAAATCCCATCTGATACCACGGAGATTGTAAACGATTTTTCTTCAAATTAAAGTCCTTGCTGTTCCGGAAAGTATGAATGTCATGCGATTAGAGACTGGAATGATAAAACAGATGTAGCAACAGGATGGGAATTCCTAGACTTCTGCTCGGAGTGGGTATAAGAAAACTTTACTAGACTTGCCGCAAAAAAGCGAACTAGAGTGAGGCGAAGTACCGAAGCCGAACGTAATGCAAAAGTGGGCATAACTTTTTTATTAAATCACAGAGGTCGTTCAAATTGCACATGTTGGTAGAGTAACTCTTCCTCTATAGCAGAGGTGGCCAACCTTTTTTTGAAATTGGGCCAGTAAATTCTTGGAAATCATTTGAAGCGCCACCGTAACTAACTTAAAAATTGACAACTATTATCAGTTGAAAATGAAGCTATTTTACATGTTTTGTAAAGTATTGAAACTCATACATTTTTAAACAGTAATTTTATTAAATCATTCACATAATATTAAAATTATTATTATGCAAAAAAAACTTTCTTTTTTACTAGAAATTAAAGAGAAAATTAATTAAAAAATTAAAGTTCCTATGAACTTTACACACCTGCAACACTAATGCGATTTCTGAACCTGCTTTTCAAGTAACAATTTTTCAATGTTGGGTGTAATTCTCGATGTACTTAAAAGAAGCATATAACCAAGGTGTGCATCTGTGATAGTTGAACGAAATTTACTTTTTACAACATTCATGGATGAAAATGTTTGTTCACAAATGTATGTGGATCCAAATCTGTAAATGAGCCTCAGAGCAAGGTCATGAAGCTCGGGAAACTGTTCTTTAAGGACGTATTTGCAGAACTCAATCAAATTAGGAGCAGTGGGAGATACAGATTGTTCTTTAAGCTTAACACTAAGCCCTGAGTGGCTTTGGATTTCTAACATTTCGATTTACATTGATAGGGAATATTTATGTACATCAGACTCTGAAATACAGAATGGATTTATGAATAAGTCTATGTTACTCTTTTCAGATTCAAAGCAGAAAATCGAGTTATGAATGACTCGTACAGAGATGTAACAGCTGATTTGTATTTTAAATGATCCATGGTAAAATTACTGAACTTACTGAAGATTTGCTGAAATACTGGAAAAGATCAAGTTTTCCCTGCTCTAAATTGTTACAAAACAATTTCAACTTTAATTTAAAACTGTTGACTTCATTATATACAAATAAAATGAATGAAATAAAATAAAACTAATTATTATTGTCAGTAAGAGTTAAATTATAAAAACAAAGTTAGTGCTTGGGCTACTGGGGGGCCATTAAAAATGTCCTGCCGGGGGAAGGTTGGCCACCCTTCCCTATAGTAACTCTTCTTCTTCAATGCAGGTAAATAATGGATTCCAAGCAGAAGCAAAGTGCCGTCATTGAGTTCTTGACGAAGGAAGAGTGCAAGCTGTCTAACATCCACAGAAGGCTACAGAATGTTTACGGAGATGACACCATTGACATGAGCAATTTGCGTAGATGAATGAAGAAGTCTAAAGAAGGGGAAACCAGCATTGAAGACAAACTATGCAGTGGGAGACCATCATCTGGGACCAATGACACGAATCGTCAGCGAGTGACTGAATTGATTCGAGTGGATCGATGAGTCACAATCCGTGAGCTTGTTGCACAACTGGACTGTGGTCACAATGCCATACAGAATATGGTGGAAGTCATAGGGTATCGAAAAGTGTGTGCAAAGTGGCAGTTGACACCAAATTTGAAGGAGAGAAGGGTGGTAGTCTTCTCTGATGCCCAGAAGACACGTTTTTTTTTTGTTGTTGCTGTTGTTTTTTTGTTTCTTTGTTTGTTTTCTTCGATCTGGTGACTGGGAATGAAACGTGGACGTTCCTTTACGATCCGGAAACGCAGAATCAATCTATGAATGGCGTCACACCTCTTCACCAAAGCCTAAGAAGTTCAAGAGCCAGCGATCAGCTCAGAAAGTCATGGCTACGGTTTCTTGTTTTTTGGGGGATGGCAGGGGTGTCATTCTCCTTGATTTTCGGGAACGTGACCGTACTGTGACCAGCGAGCGGTATATTGAGACACTGAAGAACCTTAGAGAAGCCATAAGGAGGGAAAAAACGAACAAGAATCTGAAAAGGATCCACATTCACATGACAATACTAGACTACACACATCTTTTGCAAAAAATCAGGCGATCAGCAAATTAGGCATGTCGGTGTTCCTCCATCCACCGCACATCCCATAACTGGAGCCCTCTGACTTCCACCTGTTCTGCCCAATTAAGCGTAGTCTCCGGGGACAACGATTTGATGACCCAGACGAGGTAAAAGTGGCTGTGAAGAAATGGGTACAACAGTCTACACCTGAATTTTTTCAAAAGGGGATTCAAAAACTGGGTTCAGCGATGGCACAAATGCATCGCTTGTAATGTAGATTATGTTGAGTAGTACCTTTGTATAGAGAAAAACTTACTCTTCCAAGATGTGCAATTTGAACGACCTCTGTGAGTTAATAATAATGTCATGCACACTTTTGCATTACTTTCGGTACAACACTCGTATTATTTTTACATTTAAATATTTGCGTTGTTTTATAAGTTAATTCATCATCACCAACCATTTTCAG
This sequence comes from Macrothele yani, assembly GCA_039090855.1. Classification (NCBI taxonomy): domain Eukaryota; kingdom Metazoa; phylum Arthropoda; class Arachnida; order Araneae; family Macrothelidae; genus Macrothele; species Macrothele yani. The sequence goes on from CM076998.1 coordinate 92,121,196, forward strand.
GCCACTGGTAGGTAAAGGTCTCTCTAAGTCTTTTCCACAACTACCTGTCTTGAGCAATTACCGTTCTTGTCTATCCAGCATGCTTTCGAATTACATTCACCCATCTCTCCCCTCTCTCTCTCCCTCTCTCTCTCTGTCTCTCTCGCTCTTTCTCTTCTTCTGGTTCTTTTCCAGTCCCTTGCTACCCAATCTAGATTTTCAGTTGTCCAGTGGTGGTCAGTTGTTTTAGCAATATGTGCAGCCCATTGCCACTCGAGGATCTTTACTTTGATCATAATGACATCAAATTTAATCATTTCCCTGATCAATGAGTTCCTTTTTCTATCTCGTTTTGGTCACACGAAACACACATCGCTCCATGAGCTCCACTGAGTAGTCCGCAGCCTTTGCATGTCATTTTAATTAAGATCCATGTCTCTGTGATCCTCAAGAGAGAACTGTAAAAATGCATTCAATAAATATATTTTGATAAGACATAGTGAAAACTTTCTTTTGAAAACTGTACTGTTTCTTTCAAATACACTCCTGCCAGGTTATTACTTTCTTTTTTGATTTGGCTCTTGCTTCATGTCTCTTTATATGGTTATAAAATAAAAATATTTGCACATGGGCACACAGATAAAGCAATAATGATCTGTGTTAATCCAAAGCTTAGACTTTAGTCAAGGAAGCCATGAGAATTACATTAGGTTCATGCAGAGGTTTCCAGAGTTTTATGGTGGAATAGATGTCATACTTACACAAGTAAATCACATTCATCGAAATGCACTGCTCAACATAGAAACTGCTCCACCCAGAACGAGGCGTGCTACAAACATACAAGTCGCAGAGCGGATGTATCCACTAGAGATATGCAAATGATGTTAAGCCGGAGGCGATAACGTCACACGTTCGTGAGATAAAGGTGACAGCAGCAACAGGGACGGTAATGTATGGTCGCTTGTGGAAGTGTCACGGACATTTCAGATTTGTTGTTAGTGCTGAGAAACTGTTCAGCGAAGGAAGGCCAAAGATGCCGGTTACACGCCATCCGTAGGTTTGTCGCGATTTCGATGCGTTTTAGAGAGGAAGAATTGTAGGCCTGTGTGAAGCGTGCTGTTCTACACGTCGTATCGCTGCACATGCGCAACAGGATGCGTGAACTGTTGGATGTTGTTGGCCCTAGTGGCTACAGAAAGGTTCGTACGTGCATCGGAGCGGCAGGGGTGCAATCCGACAGACGTCAGCACGCCTGGACCGGCGTATTGTTCGACACGCTCGTTCGTCGCCAAAAAGCACTGCAGCCGATATTCGACGTGCTGTGCCATCGGCCATGGAGGTCGCCATAACGACCCGAACTGTAAACCGAAGGTTACATGTGGTAATCCTCCGAAGTAGGTAGCCGTCATGTCGACTGCTATTGGTGACCAACCATCGTATCGCTCATCTAGCTTGGTGCCGAAGACATGCGAACTGGGGTCACGAATGGACCACTGTGGTCTTCAGGGATGAATCCCGTTTCTGTCTGGGTGCTGACGATATGGGGTGCTATTGCGCATGACAGCAGGTCACCTCTTGTCCGCTTCAGGGGCACATTGGCAGCTGCACGATACGTAAGCAAAGTTCTGCAGCCCATTTTAGTACCGTTCCTGAACGGCCTACAGCACCCCGTTTCGAAGCAAGATAAAACCCGTGTACACACCGCTCGGGTCTCCAGACAATGTTTGCCGCTTGTTCGAACACTGCCATGGCCTACAGAACTCCGTTTTCCAGCGAGATAAAGCCCGTGCACATACCGCTCGGGTCTCCAGACAATGTTTGGAACTTGTTCAAACACAATGGCCAGCAAGATCGCCCGATTTATCCCCAATCGAAAACCTGTTAGACCACACTGGACGTCGTCTGCAATTGACCTGGATTGCACACGGTATCGATTAATTATAGGAACAAGACAACCATGCTTGGTGTTCCATTCCTCAGGATGATATGAGTCGACTCTATGACTCATTACCATGCCGTATTGTTGTACTGCCTGTATTGCCGTTCGCGGAGGTGCAACCACTTGCTGAGGCGTACCCATTCTGCTGCATTATCTCACCTGATAAACACTGTACGTGGCTGAAAATAACATCAAGGAAAGCCTTTTGTATTTCTATTTGCATGATCAATTTCACCCCTCTGTGCGCACTCTTTTTGGGTGGAACAATTTCTATGTCGAGCAGTGTACGTATATCGTCCCGTGGGCTATAACCCTTGCTCTATCACTCCGGAAGCTGGCAAATGCTGTCCTGAAAGCACAACGCAGGTTTCGATGTGATGAAGTCATTGATGCAGAATTGGAGATCCTCAAGTTTGGTGAACTAGTAGGAAGCCAAGAAAGTTGCATTGAACGAAACAAATGGAAGTCTGACGGGGTGTCTGAGGTGGGTCCAGGTTCGAATCTTGCTACAGCATGGATGTTGTATTTTCTTTACCGTCACTGGCTTTTACCCAAACCTGGAACTAATGTCCCTAAAATAGGAAGCGGTGGCTACTTATACTTCGTCGAGTTGCTTATATTGGTAGTCGTTGCCACGGAAAAGTCTCAGGATGGAACCCAGGCAGGTATGAACACTCGAACTACTAAATATCCGCCATGTGTCGAATGGGCACATTAAGCCGTCAAACCCCCGAGTACTGGCCCCATTATAAATAAGGACATCTTCGTCCCCCTTTCAACCTCGCTTCCGTGTGACTTTCCTGTCCAGTACTCTAGCCCAAATCTCCTAGCTTCTTACTTATAAGAGTTGTTTAAGACCTGGGGTTCAGGCACTTCCTTCCTAAAATCCTATACACAAATTTCTAATCCCACTGTGGTAGATAAACCTCCAAACAAATTATTTGTTTAATTTACGACCATCAGTTCACAACTACACAGCACTGCGCTGTAACTTTGACGCCTAGCTACTTCCATTTATTCGTTAGTAATACACGTGCATTGAGCATTTTTGTTTGTTTGCTTTCGTTTTGTTTCAGGGTTTTGAACCCTAACCAACTGTTAGGGCTGTAAGCTGTCGCCCATCCTATGTATTTAGGGCAACTGGTTGCAGAAACAGGACACCGCCCCAGTGGCGCAGTGGTCTAAGCGATGGCCTCTGATCATTCGTCTGAAAGGGGGTCCGGTTTCAAATTCCGTGAGGCATGGATGTTGTGTTTGTCTTACGCACTGGCTCTCTGCCTTCCCTGGAACCAGTGACCCTAAATTAGGGACGGGTGACTGCTTATAGTCGATTGAGTTGCTCACGGTGGTCGTTAAACCTCCAATCAAAAAAGAGAAATGGGAGTCAAACCTGGTTCATCTCGAACGAATGGTCAAAAGACACCGCCCTCAGACCACTAGGGCGGCTACATTAAGCCTAAAAATTATGTTTGTGTTTCTCCAAGATGTTCTGGTTCCCTGTAACCTCATACTATTTCTTCACTTTTTCAATGGAATGACGAATAGAGACATTCATTATTATAATGTTCACAAGTGCTGTTGATGAATTTCCAAGCGTGATTACAAACGAGTAAAAAACCGAACATGAAAGTAACGTTTAGCGCAAGAATGCACACCGATGAGCGATTACATTATGATCACCTACCTAATAAGCTGTAGAACCCCCATTAGCCAGCAAAACAGCGACCACTCTGCGAGGCAACGATTCGATGAGGTGGCGATAGGTATCCTGGGGTATCTGGTACCATAATGTCAGCACGAGGTCCTCCAGTTCCCGTACACTCCAGGGTGGTGGTGATTTAGCCCGAACCTGCTTTTTCGAAGTCGATCCACAAATGTCCGATTGGGTTCGTGTCATGTGAATTTGGAGGCCAGGGCATTAACAGAAAGTCACCAGCATGTTCCTCGAACCACTCCTTGACGATTCTGGCATGGCGCAATATCCTGTTGGTAATGGTCATCACCAGCAGGGAACACAGTTGCCATGAATGGGTGAACGTGGTCCGCAACAATGTTCAGATACCTAACAGCTGTCAGGGATTGCACTTTTGGGATATTGGGGCCTAAAATGTCCCAAGAAATCATCTCCCACAGCATAACACCGCCGCTGCCGGCCTTTTTCCGCCTAACAGTACATTCAGGTTCCATAGCCTCCGCTAGTAATCGGCGTTTCCGCGCTCGGTTGTTTACGTGACGCGCCAGGAATCTTGATGCGTCTTTATCTGCATTATTTGAAACAAACAGGAAAAACCTTTTTAATTTCCGTTTTAACTGGACCTTTTTCTTCGCTGTATGATATACAGAATTGTATTAGCATTTGAAATACTAGTAGATACACGAAAGTCTTGTAAAAATTCTGTTCATTCACTTAAAACTTTCTTTGGGTTAATGTAGCAATTTTGAAGTTTTAGAGAAGAATGGGGTTTGATTTAAAAAACAAATTGCAAGAAATTTCATAATTTATCGCATTGTCAGAACAATAGCAGGTTAATGCTGGTATTCTGTGAGTGTACCATACCACTATCTACCAACAAGTAATTGGGCACCCCTGCAATCGACGATATCTGCGGTCCTGATACACGTCACGGCCGCCGCCGTTAAATATCGTGTGGGAAACAACAACGCAACCAGTCGCATGCAAGATGCCACGCAGTTCGAAACTCTCTGATTTTGAGAAAGGTGTAATCGTCGGGTATCACAGAAATGGCCGATCCATACGTGACATATCCAGCGAGTTGAAGTACCCAAAATCGACAGTGGCCTACGTGATTGGCAAATGGAAGATGAGAGGTGACTGTCAGAATGTACCCCGACCCGGCAGACCCACAAAATTGGGAGTTAGAGACCGACGGGTGCTGGCCAGAAAAATTCTGAAGAACCGCACCAAATCGATGGGCCACGTCCGCGAGAAGTTTTAACAGGCATCCGGGAGTGTTCTTTTGATGAATGCCATCCGTAAGGAAGCCCATCTGCTCGGTTATCATGGACGTGCTGCTGCCCACAAGCCTTTGATCACAAAGTCCAATAGCGTTGCAAGGTTAACGTGGTGCAAAGAACGTCGACAGTGGACCGTTGAACAGTGGAAACAGGTTCTCTGGAGCGACGAATCAAGGTTCACCCTCTACCGTTCGGATCGCAGGGTCTGGGCTTGGCGACTGCCTAGAGAACGCCTCCTGCCGGAATGTATTGTGCCAACTGTGAAGTTTGACGGCGGTGGAATTATGCTATGGGGATGTTTCTCCTGGTATGGCACTGGACCTTTGGTCGCAATTCCTGGTAGACTCAACACCGAGACCTGCTACACCATTTTGGATTACCATGCGCTTCCTACGTTGTGGCAGTTTTACGGGGTGGACCCATGTTACTTTCAGGATGACAATGCCACCTGTCATGTTGCGAGGTCCACCATGGCTTGGTATGGTGACAATGGGGTTAATCGAATGGACTGGCTTGCTCAGAGCCCGGACCTTAATCCTATTGAGTACCTCTGGGACGAGTTAGAGCGTCGACTTAAAGGGTACCCTCCCCCCCCCCCCCCCCCGTCCGAAATCGGTGAAGGAACTGACCTGCCTTCTCCAAGCCGAGTGGAAGAAAATACTGCTAGCCGTCGTACAACGCCTGGTTGAGAGTATGCCCCGGATGGTCGCAGCTGTAATCGCCACTCGTAGAGGCTCCACCAACTATTGAAGGTGAATGAACTTCGTTTTCCTTTGCTATCACAGGTGTCCAATTACTTGTTGGTAGATATTGTAGTATAATACATGAAAAAATATCATGAAGCTTACTAGGAGACTTAATGTTCCTTCCAAATAATTCAACGTCAATTTAAACTTTTTTCTGTAGTACCGTTGGTTTGATTTTTGTTATTAATTTAATTTTTTCAGTTTTTTTCGTATTAAGTAGCCCAGTTGTTATTTGGATAAATCCAATAAATTTTCCAAAGTATTCTTTTTGTGGAAATATCGCATCTTCCCAAAGAAAAAAGCATGTTAAATTTGAAATCAAGGCAGAAACTTTATGAAGAGCAAAAATAGAAATCCCATCTTACATGTTCTGATTTTAAGAACTAGGTATGTAATTAGCGTTTAAATAATCCGTTGCAATGTATCAATGAAATTGCACAACAAAAAACCCAACGGTTTTTTTTTTTTTTTTTTTTTTTGGTCTTTTTTCTGCACAAACGGTAGTTGAAGTTGATGGCGTGCTTTAGTAACGGCTCTTTAAAAGTGATGTAGAGACTATTTAATTTTGGTGGAAAAAAATTATTAAAAATAAATCTTCCTGAGCAGCAAAGCGAAGAGGCGTCCTCAGTTTCAAATATATATATATATTAATATATATACGTGAAACAGCAACTGAAATGTGAATAAAAAAACTAACAAAAAAAATGGCTGAAGTTGCGATGACGTTTCGTGACAGGAAACTGACTTATTGTCACAGTCCATCATTACCCTTTCGAAAATTCCCATTCAAGCGAGACCGAAACATCATAAGAGCGCTAAAAAATAATAATACTGCAGCACCTGATGACAGCAGCGACTCAGAAATAGGTGTAGGGTGCGAAAACTGTTGCTTCTGAGAAAGTAGAGTTGCCAGGAAGAAAAGGGAGTTCACGTCGCTGTTGATGACTTCAAATTATTGGTTACTGTATCATCTCTGCGGCTGTTTCTACTCCTCACTGGTAAAGCTCCTCCCATTTTTATTTTTTTATTTTATGAGCTGAGTCTTGAATAATAAAATAAAAGACAATATTAAACGCTTAATTACAAGAATCTATTCAGTGAGTTTATTAAAATGAGTATGACGTGCTCTTATTTATCACTGTGGGCACGCCCCCCAAAAGCTTTAACTCTTTCCCCGTGTCGCTATATAAGCTTGAATTTGATTCCTCCCATTAGTCCCTCCTGTTGATGAACTGCGATTATTATTTAAAACAGGGCAAGATATGGCTTCGCAAGTGGGATATAATTAGCCCGTTGATATCCGCAGCTCCACCTCATCGGCTTAATAAGCAAGCTGATTGAAAAGCACCCTGTAATCTGAAGTAGATATTGCTTTTCCTTCATGTTCTTTTTGTAATTTACCAATCGCAAATAGTCATCTGAGGCTAGGCAAAGTCGCATATCCACACCTTTGTGACTCCAGGGTAGGGAGACAGCAAAAACACCAATAAAAATTGATAGAGTACCCTGGCACTCTTTGTAGGTAATTAATACGCATGCAAGTTTTTTGTGAGTGTGAAATAAAGCGAGTGATTCGAAAGTATACATTTATTTACGCACTGTACATTCGCGTCACTCTCAACCATACCGGAGTACATACCGGTACATACGAAGTGGAATCAAATCATAGCAACAAACAGAATGGTTTGCTGGTTCCTGACATTTTGCGACACTTAGGCTGGTGGGTTAATGAATGTTATTGTCGTAAAACCAATGAAAGAAGATATATGAATCATAAAAGTACTGAATATTTACTAAACTGTGGCGGCGGCAATGGCAAGAATTTCGACTGTTTGGTTTTTCAAAACCAATATTTAATATTATTACATATTATTCAGATTTAGACGAACGTAAGAAACCAGCTTGACACCGATTAAAGGTGTTGTAGCTACGAAAGTTCTTCTGCGCATGCTCAAGTTAAAATCTGACCTCAAGATAGAAAGAAAAGCTGAATCGCAAGTGTGTTAGTGAGGGAAATTAGAAGTTTTGGGTCTGGGATATCTACAGGTTACACCCCATCAAACTATACATCATTTCATCATTTTAAAGCTCTCGTCGATAGCATGTATCCCCCACCCCTCTTCTCCCCATGAGGGATGGGGGTGAGAGGAAGTCGAATTTCGCTACGATGCACCGTTTTCTCAAAAATGCATTTTTGTAATGGCTTTTATCATATTTATCATCAGCTTCTGGTAACCTAATGATTTATGGATGGAAAGTCTTAAAAAAGGTCTGAAATAAACACAGCAAAAACGAAATATATGAACAATACAGAAAAGGATACAGGAAAGATTTTGAAAAAAGGAAAAGAAATCGAAAAAGTGCATGAATACATTTATCTGGGTCAAGAAATCAGTTTTAAAGAAAGACAAGAAAAAGAAATGAATAGAAGAATTATCCAAGGCTATTTAAAAGAAGAATTATCCAAGGCTATTTAATAGAAGAATTATCCAAGACTTAAAGACTATTTAACGGGCGATCTTCTATTGTGTTTAAGAAGAAAAATCTTCAATGCATGTATTAACCCAGTGTTTACTTACGGAAGTGAAACGTGAAGTATCACAGAACGACAATGTGAAAAAATAAGAGTATCTTACGAAAGTTAGAGAGAAAAATGTTGGGAATAACAGGAAAAGACAGTGTTAGAAATGCACTTATAAGAGAAAGAACAGGAATAATAGATATTATAAAAATAATTAAAGAATCAAAGTGAAGATGGGCTGGACATGTTGGAAGACTGAAAGATGAAAGAAAGATGGACACGATTAATAACAGAATGGCAACCGAGAGATGGAAAGAGACGAAGGGGGCGCCAGAGAACAAGATGGAGAGATGACCTTCAGAAATTTAGAGGTGTTAAATGGTAGACTGACGCTAAGGATCAAAGAAGTTGGAAAAGTCTGGGGAGGACTAACCCTGTAGTGGTTGCCAACAGGCTGAGAAGAAGAAGAACAATAGATTGCATATTGCAATGAGATATTGTAACGTTTATATAAAACGGGATGAAAAAATGTTCTGAGATAGTTCAGTAAAATGTATTGTTAAGTAACAATAAAATTGACTATTTTTGCGTCATTTCATGGGACAGCATGCTGCACGGTCTTATTTCAGCAATGATTTTGACTACTTCCGCTACCCATTTTCGTTACACCGAATTTTTTTACTTGGGATTTACTTTACTGCTGTCCGGAGAGATGCATAGCATCAAAAAGCACAACATTCATTTCTTAGCTAAGAAATAAAGGCATGCTTCCGGTAAAAGTGTTAGCATGCAAACCTGTGGCCACAGGAAACAAAATAACAACTTCAAAGCATTTAGCGGTCTATCTTCGGAATAGATGAATGCAAATGTATGTTTGTACAAAAATATAAGCTGCTGATAAAAAATTACAATGGTGATACTTGTTAATAATGGCTGTTTGATAATAATGCTAATTTTAGCAGTTTTCAATATCTCGCAAATATGTACTTAAATCACATATTTTAATAATATTTTAAAATCTGAGAGAGCCTCTTAATAGTGCAGATATTCCTTCGCTTCTTAGGGTGTTAGTGTGTCTAATTAAATAATTCTGATGTCGGAATGGAACTTTTGGGATTGAATTTCAGTGCACGCTAGACGCCGAAGTGAATGACATAATTTGTTTTTTTTTTTTTTATGACCGGTGTCAGCAATTCAGGTAGCAAGAGTGTTCCAACGGAAAGAAAATGGACTTCAGTTTTATGGTGGGAGAGCGTTTTGTTTTCAGAGGGGCTAAAACTTTAACTTTGGCTTCGGACAGAGGTTAGTGCCTGGGCTAGGAATAAGAGTGGTTCGAACAGAAAGAGAGAACTTGTAACCAGAGACCTAGGTAAAGAATGTTGGTGGGGCACTGGGATTGAGCGGGAATGGAGCGGGAAATAAAACTCGAATTCTCTGAAACCCGTACTACAGCTAATGAGTGAAAAATAAAAAATTCGATCATTTCAAAATTTAGTGTTCTGGAATATATTTGCACTTGTCTTAGCGTAGCAGTTCTACTCGAGCCTGCATAAAATTGACTGAAAGAAAAACTCTTATAGCGTAGTAAAAATCGGTTTTTAAAAAGTGCATAGAATCGCCAAGCTTCCGCTTTCCACTTTGAGCCTTCTTCAAGGCAGTAGATTGACATAAAATGCAGAAAATTAGAACGCGTAAGAAACAGATAACTTTTAAAAAATAACGTGAAGCACATCACGAGTGGTATTATGTGTATTTATCACGCAATTATACGGTGTGCTGCGATGTGTTTTCATCTTCTGTCCACGTGAATGATGAATTACAATCGGTCAAAGGTCGATCGGTTTTTGCAAAACCCACCGTGCAGAAAACCTGGGAACCTTTGACCGATTGCAATTCATCAGTCACGTGGACAGAGGCAAGAGCAGCAAATCTCTGGCATGTGAGTCCTGTGTTATTTACCCAAGGTGTCCAGCTCTCCACGCTTCGGAGAAAATACAGTTCTTGAAACAGGTGGCTCGGAAAAATAGCACAAAAATCAGTTTTACAATACGGGAGCAAGACGTTCAATAGTTTTTGATTTATTTTTAGTACATCTTTCGTAAAACCAAGTACTTACATTTTCGCTTTATCCGTCCATCCGTCTGCCGGTAGATATAACATCTCCGCGTCCATTAGTGGGATTCAGAATATCTATTTCTGCATTGGATCGCGATAGCCGTAGGAATGGTCATTCACATCTCTTTCAAATTTCTATGGTGCACAATTTTGCGGCTGGATGGCGGAAAACCGTGTGTGTAAGTGTGTGTGCACGTGTGCGCGTGCGTCTTGATATGGCATAATAAGAAACACAAATCATTTTTTAAAATTAACGTGAAACACTTCATGAGTGGTATTACGTGTATGTATCACGCACTTAAAATGTCGTCCAGGAAAATCTCCCCTTCTTTTCTGTTTGAGGGTTTAACGACCACCATGAGCAACTCAGTGGGCTATAAACAGTCACCCATTCCTAATTTAGGGTCACAGTTCCAGGAAGAGGTCAGAGCTAGTGCCATAAGACAAACACACTACCCATGTCTCAATCGAGACTCAAACCCAGGCCTACTGGAACGAAAGGTCAATATTCCGTGAGTACTGTCTAGTTCTAAATGCCATCATTGTTATCCACCTGATTTGTAGTTTTCAGGATACGCAAATATTCCAGTCATATATGGTGACCATATATTTAGATAATTGGTCACCATATTTGACTATACCATGACCAAGATATTTCTGATGAGATTTATTTTTCTGCTAGGTGAATTAAAACCTAAAGTTCCACAGTAACCTCTCAAATGAAATGCTTTGAAACATAAAAGACGTACTCATTGCACCCAAAAATTGGGTATCGATGAAATGAATTAGAAACCTCCAATGAAACCTTCTTTAAACAATTTAGACAATTCGAATTTCTTCTAAAATTGCGCTTGTATATAGCGATTGGATGATATCGTTTTGATTTTTTTCCTTTTGGAATTTTTATAATACATAATTTTATATTTCAATTCATCTATTTATTTATTTTTATTACAATTTTTACTAATCATAGCAGCTATTCTTTTGTGTTGACTTCTTTCTATGTCTTCCTTCACCAGTCGTCATTCCATCTACGAATTCTTTCGCCATTATCTGACAACAATCACCCGCCGAGGCGACCAAACGCGCAATCAACCCAGAGCCAATCACCTAATTGCTCACTGATGCTGCCAGATTCCGAGATGCCTGGAATTCCGGAGTTCGTAATCAATACAGTCTGGGTGAGAACCGCCACCACCCATAACATAAATCTTTTCTTTTAATGTCATCTTAATTTAGCTGTCGTCAAGTCCTGGATGAATAAGCACGAACAAAAGTTCTTATCAAATCTAATAATCGATGTTCTTCGGAAGATCCTCCCTGGTCAAAATCAATATGTAAAGGAGAAAATTAATACCATTTACTGCGTTAACAAGTTTCATAGGTATAATTAAAATGATAATTTCAAAAGCACAATGCATGCTCTTTGACTGCGACACATTCTTGGGGATTGTGAAATAACTTTATCATATCGATGAAACAATGTCAGACATGTCCCATTTCTTTAGAGATTGAGGGATTGGCTAAATACCTAAACACCGTAAAAACAGTTTGAAATTCATGAGTACTTTCGTAATTCCTTTCAAGGAGCATATCTCTGATACAAGCTTTTCCGTGAAATGACGGAAAAAATCTGAATTTCGTGGATTTTTCCAGGAAAGACGTACGCCAGGAAAATTCTGAATTTTCAGAAATCTTCCCGCAATTTCTTTCTTACATTGGCGGTTAATTGTCGTTTTAAAGTTGTGTTAACGAAAAATTCTGAATTTTTAGAAACCTTTTCGCAATTCCTTTCGTATATTAACGGAAAATTCTGTTCTTACTTTTTCCGCATCCATGTGACGAAATGTTTCCGGTAATAAGAGCGATCGTAGAAATAGTAACGGTTTGATTAACAGTTAAATTTCAATTGTCTGTGGAAGGATGTGATTTTGAAGTTCTGTAGCAAGATCAGATATTGTGGATAGCATATCGCATGAATTTGGTTATTGTGGCACTGGATATTTCTTCTCTGCCCCATTTAATGCACCAGCTATTGTATATTGTGTTATCGTAAGAAAACCGGGTATTTTTGGTTACTGTGGCACTGGATATTTCTTCTCTGCCCCATTTAATGCACCAGCTATTGTAAATTGTGTTATTGTAAGAAACCGGGTATTTTTGGTTATTGTGGCACTGGATATTTCTTCTCTGCCCCATTTAATGCACCAGCTATTGTAAATTGTGTTATCGTAAGAAACCGGGTATTTTTGGTTATTGTGGCACTGGATATTTCTTCTCTGCCCCATTTAATGCACCAGCTATTGTAAATTGTGTTATCGTAAGAAACCGGGTATTTTCGGTTACTGTGGCACTGGATATTTCTTCTCTGCCCCATTTAATGCACCAGCTATTGTAAATTGTGTTATCGTAAGAAACCGGGTATTTTTGGTTATTGTGGCACTGGATATTTCTTCTCTGCCCCATTTAATGCACCAGCTATTGTAAATTGTGTTATCGTAAGAAACCGGGTGTTTTGGGTTATTGTGGCACTGGATATTTCTTCTCTGCCCCATTTAATGCACCAGCTATTGTATATTGTGTTATCGTAAGAAACTAGGTCCTCAAAACAAAAACTGTTATAGCTATTAAGAGTACAAATTTTGAAGATGATAATCCAATTTTTGGCGTAAATGTGACAAGGATATCGTCCTGGAGCGGAACTCGAACCCGCGTCTCCCAGAAAACGCCCGGGTATGCTAACCACTACACCACCCAGAACGACCAAGTTTAAAGTTTCCGATCAATTTGAATATATCCATCACAGCATTCGCTAGTCGAAGCAACCGGCATTCATGTTTAGCGAATCTGGAGGTTCAGAATCTTATCCCGTGTTTGCCCGGAGAAAAAGATAAAACGTGAAAGAAATACGGGATTACGCCATATAATACAAAATTTGTATTATTATCCGTCTTTTGCTTCCGTTTTTTTTAACTTCCGCATTTTCACAGATTATCCGTTGTCAGTAATTCCATTTACTCCAGAGAAGTTCGTTTCGGATTTTTCCGTACTTATACAGAATTCTCTAAAAAAAAAAAAAAAGAACACCCTAAATTTCTACGCCCTTATACCAGAGAATCCTTTTGCTGGTGGGATTCGAACCGAGGTCGTTTGGGCTGGCTCAACAGATAACGTGCCTCTAACTACTGAGCCAGAAAGACCCAGAAGTCACAGGCACATTTAAGGTAGAACTCTAATTACTAAGAATCCAGTCCTTCAAATAGTCTAACTGTACTAGTAATCCGAATTTCTTTGCGTAGAAATATACACTATATTGACAAAAGTCACCGTACACTCCAACAAAAGCAAATGAACGGATCCGCTGCGTTGTTAAGATGCGCGGTACAGCTGCAAAGGGTGTAAAAACAAGCTTGCAGCTGACCGCGATCATATCGCACTGTGAGTTTGAGTGAAAATGTCGCTGCAGGAGAGAACTGACTTTAAGAAAGGAAAGATTGTTGGTGTTATATCAGTGGGTTGTCCATAATAGAAACAAAGAGGCGTATAAACAGACCTAAGTCAACTGTTTTGGATGTACTGAATAAGTGGAAGATACATGGCGTGCCTGAAGCAGCAAAACGTGCCGACAGACCAAAGAAAATCAGTGATAGAAGTCGTCGAAGCCTCAGCAGAGTCGTTAGAGCTAAGCAACGGAGTACTGCGCAAGACGTCAGTGTACAGGTGAGTAAAAATTCTGGAACCTCGGTATGTACACGCACCATTCGCAGAGAACTTCATTCCATGGGTTACCGTAGTCGTGCGGCTGTTCATAAGCCTTTCATCTCCACTCGGAATATTACTCGTCGTTTAGCATGGTGTAAAGAACATTTATCGGGGACAGTATATCAATGGAAACGGGTCATATCGACTGATGAATCCAGATACACGATCCATCAGTCTGATGGCCGTGTGTTGGTATGGCGGCAGCCGGGGGAACGCTATTTAACACAGTGTACTGTTTCTACGGTCAAGTTTGGAGCTGGCAGTGTACTCGCGTGGAGGTGTTTTTCGTGATATGGTCCCGGCCCATTGGTTATCGTGGACAAATCTGTTAACCAGCACGTCTGCCTCGATATTCTGGACAATTATGCCTTACTAACTCTGCGGCGATACTGTGAAACCGAGCCTGTTGGTACCAGCAGGATAATGCATCGAGCCATAAAGCAAGGATTGTTGCGGCATGATTTGACGATGATTCCGTATCGTGTGTGGACTGGCCAGCACAGATCCCTGATCTTAATCCCATAGAGCACCTATGGGATGAATTAGAGGGTCGCATAAGTTTGGAACCAAGGCCTACTATGGTACTAAGCAACAGTTTTCGCCCCGCACGGGGATAACTGGTTTTCCAGTTATTTGGGGAGCGGCGCCCCCACGGCCCGAGCTGACCTTGTGACTGGTCAACATCTGATGTCATGCCACCGCTTGTTTTTTATTTTGGTGTTTGCAGGGACGGCTGTTCATCCAGCTGTTGGGGAGTTGCGGCCCCACGATCCCTAGCTGGTCTTGTGTCTCGCTTTTTCGCTTTTATTTATTTTCTCCACTGGCTAGTTGCCCGTGTTGTATTCTCTAATTAATCGCTACCACGTTATGTACTAACACCCCGGTCTTGTGGTTTTGTTACCCTCCACCACTAACTGTTTTATATTAACCGCTCAGTTCGTAGGTTGCTGAGATTCCGTTTAGCTTCCCTTCCAGGATTTGTCTTCTTTGGATTTCTTTTTTTCCTTTTAGCTGGTTTGGGTGCTAGACCTACCTGCATGTTTGCCGCGTGCGGAGACCCGTGAGGCGGAAATGGGATGTCTGGTGGCTGAGGTCGCAGGAGACCGGTTAAGTGCCTCCTGTGTACCAACACTCCTCTTCGACCCCGGCTTCGCTGTAAACGGGAGGCTAGAGACTAACCCACCTCTAGTCAGAAGTCTTGTACCAAGTTGTGTACAGGGCTTTAGCGGCTTTTTTGTCGTATAGCACGGCAGGGTAAGCCCGGGGGCTGTGGGATCATGCCAAAGGCGTTGGCATGACGGTACCAGGAGGCCGAAGTGTCCGCCGAGTGCGTGTGATCACAGCCAACGGACTATATCTGCAACGTATAAGCTCCAGAACTGTGTCCAGCGTCATTTTCTTGGCTTGCGGACCTCCAGTTCTCCCTTGTAGGGCTCGGTGGTGGGTGGAGTAGTCTGCAGACGAATCTTCCTTCTTTTTTTCGATGGGTAAAACCAAAAACAAAAACTCCAAATTTAAGTCACCTGAGAAAATGATTGTTGCCAACGACACTCTTTCATCTTCTCACCCTACCAAGTCTCATAACCTTAAACGATCTTTAGACCATGACCTGGACCAAGAATGTGGAACCTCTTCTTCGGCAGCTGTACCAGTCGCTCCGAAGCGTCGTCTCCCCTCGATTGCTGTGACTACGCATGCTGCACACTTACTTGTAGAATCCATCGATCCGAATGAGAGACTGTCCACCAGATCTCCATTTTTCATTTCTAAAGCTTTGGACGCTGCGGTTAGCCCCTTGAAGTCTGTGAGGAAGCTTCGCTCTGGGGACCTGCTTGTCCAAACTTGCAGTGTTTCTCAGAGTAACACTTTTCTGCACCTTTTTAGTCTTCAAGGCATTCCTGTCAAAGTGACACCTCACCCGTTTCTTAACACCTCTCGGGGTGTTATTTCGGAGTTTGATCTCTTGCCATGCAGTGAAGACGAACTGGTGACTGAACTTGCAGATCAAGGTGTTATTGCTGCTCGTTGTATGATGTTCCGGCGCGATGGTTCCTTGATTAAGTCTAAAAATGTAATATTGACTTTTAACTCCCCGAAAGTTCCGACCGAAATCAAGGCTGGCTACTTGGTCTGTGGAGTTCGCCCGTACATTCCCAGTCCTCTGCGCTGTTTCCGGTGCCAGAGGTACGGGCATTCCCAACGTTTCTGTAAGAGTTCCGCTCGTTGCGCAAATTGTGGCTCCAGTGAACATGACGGGGATGGTTGCACCTCTGCGGCCAGCTGTGTTAACTGCGGTGAGGCCCATGCAGCTTACTCCCGCAACTGTATGAAATGGAAGGACGAGATGGCGATCCAGCGCCTCAAGACCCTGGAAGGCCTCTCGTACCCTGCTGCCAAGGCCAAGTTGGGTATACCCACCATCCGACAGCGTACTTTTGCCGCAGTAGTTCAGTCTCTGCCACAACCCGTGCAGCCCTTTGTTCCGCGCCCTGTAGCTCTCGCCGCCCTTGCCAAGCGATCTACAACTGATCAAGCGACACAGGTGTTTTTCCCCGAGCTCCAGATTTTTCGGATAGCTGATTCTGGGCCTTCTCTTTTGAAGCCGACCGTCTCTTCCAGTTTCCAGCCGACAGCCTGCACGTGCGGAAGACCCGGCCCTCAATCCGCAAAGGTGTGCAGTGTCCATCCAACTGTCGCGGTCCGCCTGACCAACATTGCAACTGTCTCGGACTCAGCGAGGCCCCCACCCTCAACCAACATTATAGAGGAACATAGGGGGAGGAGAGTGACAGTTCGTCCCCAGCCTCATCCAACATTGCAGAGGAACATGGGGGGAAGAGAGTGACAGTTCGTCCCCGCCCTCGGCCAGCATTGCAGAGGAGCGTGGGGGGAGGAGAGTGACGGTTCGTCCCCCTCCTGGTGACTCATCCTTTGTGTAGTTGTGTTCAAAAAAAAAAATAATAATAATAATAATAATAATTCTAATAGTACATTAATAAATTTTTATATGAACCCAATTAACCAACTTGCCTTCGCAGCTTTCATCATCCTCTTTTCCAACTTTTACCAAGCCTGTCTGCTCTTAATCATTTTCCACGTTTTTAAAAATCTGTAGCTAATAGTTCTTTGTCTGGCGCTCTTTGGCCAAACCTGGCCCTTGCGCCAATAAAATCAAATAACCAAACCAACCAACAGTTATCGGCAGCATTATGTACTGAATGGAAGCGCATACCTATCACTGTGTTCCAAAACCTTGTCGAAAGCATGTCTCGAAGGGTCAGTGCATGCATTAAGGCCAAAGGTGGACCGACACCGTAATAATGTATGTCAATAAATGATATGTTGTGTTTCTCTTCTAGGTGTCCGGTGACTTTTGTCAATATAGTTTATAAATCAAAGTTTCCAGGCTTTCGCACGTCAACGAGATGGCTTTTTCAAGGAAGGTAGACAGTGAAGCGAGATACAAAGGAGGAAAAAGTCTCCCTATTTCTAACCAGGGGTGCGAAAGCTTAGAAACTTTGATTGACATATTTCTACGCCAAGAAATTCCGATTACTAATATAGTTATACTCTTTTAAATACAATTGGTGTACAACTCCTTGGCATGAAGTAAATCCAGTCCTTATTTGAATATGATTTGATTGATTGATTGATTGGAGGTTTAACGACCACCGTGAGCAACTCAATGGGCTATAAGCAGTCGCTCGTCCCTAATTTAAGGTCACTGGTTCCAGGGAAGGTAGAGATCCAGTGCCGTAAGGCAAACACAGCATCCATGCCTCACCGGGATTCGAACCCGGACCCCTTTCGGACGAATGATCAGAGGCCATCGCTTAGACCACTGCGCCACCGGGGCGGCTATTTGAATATGAAAGCCATTACTAATTCTACGCTCAATGGTATTAAATTAAGGATCATCAACTCCTATAATATTTAGATAAAAATCAAGTTCAAAAAATTAGCCTCTGTAGAAATTAATAAAACAGAAAATAGTGTGCTAATACTAAACACAGAATTCCAGACATTACGACAGAATGATAAAAATAATTTTTCAATTCTCTTTAGCCAGAAACACTTCACAAAAAAGAATATTCATTACTCATGAGTACTATTTTGAGAGTCTAGTTCAGTGAAGATCTAAAAAGTCTTCTAAGACTCCGAGCATTTGTCTCGCTTGGAGAACGTACACGTTAAAAGAGTAATTTCGAGCTCTAGTTTCTGCGAGGTTTATGGTCATGCTATTCTGTTCTTAATTCGTTAGATGTCATGCTATTCCATTCATGCAATCAGACGGAGAGGCGTGATGAAAGATCGGCGAAAAGGAATGAAACTACGTTACGTTATGTCCTTCGCAGTCCCAGAATAACGAGGATACCGATTTTGCACGGGTTTCTTTTAACAACACCGCACAATAATTTAAAAAGACAGGACTGAAAAGATTTCCGTTGTTACCTTCCGCAATTGAATGTTTGTGAGTGCATCGTACTTAAACCATAGTAATATTTAAAAATGTCATTATCTTGAAAAAATATGCATGTTTTTTCCTTAGCTCTGTAAAACAAGAATAAAAACTTGTAAAATTCAGTCTAACAAGAAATAACCAAGAATCAGTAATTTATCTAATTACAAGAATGCAAACCAAAAATGCAGGATTCGCAAATTCAAGGAAATGTTCTTTTTGTTCTAGTTTTAGGAAAATCACAAACGCATTACAAGAGAGTTCTAAAAAGCTGTGAGAAAAGAGTTACATATTTACCGCTTTAACCAAACTTTCGGAGACAATGAAGTGTTTCATATCCTAAAATCTTGCAATTTTGTTAACTGATGCTAAATTTGTCTCTCAAGAAAAACTGCATGGTTGCAGGACGAATTTTCTTTTTTAATTACAAAACTTAATATGCAAATGAAGCATGAACATTTTGTAACTTTTTTTTTATTACCGCATCGCAGAGGGGGACAGCAATTGGAGAGGAGAAACTAAATGGGAGTGGAACAACGTCGCTTCCCGAAGTGTCATCGAAATGGAGAACAAAGAGTAAACATGGCGTTAGCCTGACGAGCTGGCGGTAGTGGATATAACGAACCAGCATAGTTTACGAACATTACGGATATACGAATAAACTGTTTTTCTCAAAAATCTGTTCATGTGTAATTAAAACGGCCTTGTTCGCGGCACCGTGCTATCTTTGCCTCCTTGTAACCGAATATTAAAAAGTTAGGGTGAGCTGGAGAATGGAATCTACAGGACACGTAAGTGGAATGTTTCCTGCAATAACATTTCTGCATACAGTTCCCTTTTCCCTCTTTGGAAGAGATGTTTTTTAAAGCTACTAGCATTTGAAAAACATCTTCTGAGATAGTGAAAAGATGGACCTCTAACTCAACATCAAAAAGACTAAGATCGTGACAACAGCCGGCAATGGAATGGTCCAAATAGTCATGAATGATGAGGAGATTGAATGCGTTGGGGACTTCTGCTTCCTGGGATGATTGACAGTACAGGAGATTGTGGCCGTGAGATCAAACGGCGGATTTCATTAGGCCGTTGCGTGATGCTGAACTTGCACCAAATGTGGAAGAGCAGGGACGTCAATCTCACCAGCAAATGTAGACTGGTTCATTCTATTGTGTTTCCCGTAGCAACGTATGGATGTGAAAGTTGGACCTTGAAAAGGCTGACCAAAGGAGAATTAATTCCTTTGACATTTGGTGCTGGAGAAGATGGACAGCAAGGGTTACCAGCAAAGAGATTCTAGAGCGCATCAAACCAGATGTGACGTACCTGCCAGCAGGACGCACACGACATAAAGGCACATAGCAATCAGAGTAATCGTCTGCGTAGCTCAGTTGGTAGAGCGACTTGTTCCGGAATAAGCGGCCTCGGGTTCGAGTCCCGGCGTAGACCGAAAATGGCGGAGAAATTTACTTCGTTATAATGGCGCCCGAACTATCCGGATGACCCGGCCGTTCAAAATCTCGCATGGTGTGATGTTCTTTCCACACCGCGAGATAGGAAAAATCAGAGAATCCCTTCTCCAGCGCTTCGAAAAATAAAAATGTGTGATGTTGCATTCCACACACCAGATTTACTGGGAGTTCTCAAGTGCACGTTCTACAGTGGATGGCTGCCTGCAACGATTCATGGTCACGGCTGACCCGTGGGCCATGCCCCCGGCCCTCTTTCGTGGGGGTGGGAGATGTGACGTACCTGCCAGCAGGACGCACACGACATAAAGGCAGATAGGAATCAGAACAAATGTCTGCGTAGCTCAGGTGGTAGAGCGACTTGTTCCGGAATAAGCGGCCTCGGGTTCGAATCCCGGCGTAGACCAAAAATGACGGAGAAATTTACTTCGTTATACAAAAATGTCACTTCACGGAAAGATTACCAGACAACAGTTTACTTGCTTTGATCATGTGATGCGATCGGACTCATTGGAGAAAGAAATTATGCTTGGAATGGTGGAGGGAAGACGAGGACGACAAAGAACACTTTGGCTGGATACAATCAAAATGAATGCTGGACTTGTGAAAACACAAGTTTGTCTGCGACGGACATCAAATCCGTGTCCACCCTCACTCCAGAGTAAGTCGCTCTCCCAGCTAAGCTACGTGGACAGAATGTCTCGCTGCAGATTTGTCGTCTTGACACATGTTTTCACCTCTGTAGTACGTCACATCATCTCCCTCTTAATTTTTTTTTTTTTTTTTTTTTGAAGCGAAGTAGGAATTTTTCATTAATTCCAAACAATGTGTGGAATAAACATCACACATTTTTCGAAGAACCAAACGGCCAGTGGATCCATTTTCCACAATCGCAGCCAATGTGAAAACATAAGTTTGTTCGCGACGAGCATTGAATGCGTGTCCTTTCACTCCGGAGTAAGTCGCTCTCCCAACTAAGCTACGCGGACAGAATGTCTCGATGCAGATCTGCCGTCTTGGCGCATGTTTTCACCTCTGTAGTACGTCACAGACTGGACATGGAACACCTGAGAAAATCCAAGATCGTGAGGCATGGGGGGCTCACAGCCTATAGAATTGCCAACAGTCGATTTGGACAGAATGGTTAGCATCAGCAGCAGCATTTTAATGGCAATTTCTACTGACACAGTATGCACCAGAAACTTAACAGTAGAGAGTGCAAAGGACATCTGCTATTTAAGAAAGCTTAAGGAATACTTTTAACTTCATTAAACAAAGACTTATGGTGAGTCGGCGGTAAATCAATCAGTCTTAATTATTTTTCAAGCAGAACTTATGCTTTGAAAAATAATACTACCTATAAATTTATATAACGACACATATAAATTTATATAACGTTTTAAATTTATATACCATAAAATATATTAAGTTCGTTGAAAAATATTATTGTAAAAGATCGGTGGTGGAATTTTAAATTTTAATTATTAGTAATTTTCACATGAGTGTAACTTTTACGACGTATACAGTCGATGTCGAAGAGAGAGTTAAAATCATTCGACATACGAAAACTTCGTTATAACCGGACAAATGACAAATCGAGAGTACTCTTCGTAGATAATTTATGCTATGCACCTTTCTCATGCTAAGCTATTTGTATAATAAAATACGAGTGATTCGAGAGTATACGTTTATTTACGTACAATAGATGGCATTTATTCGCGTCACGCACGACCGCATCTAGAACATACTAAGTGGAATTAAATCATAACAACAAACGATAAGGCTGACTAATTCCTCACATTGAGCGGTACTTAGTTAGGTACGTGGATCAATGAATGATGTTGTCGTAAAACCAATGATAGAAGATACGTGAGTCATAAAAGTAAATAGCTACCAAACTATGGCGTTTAGTTTTTCAAAGCATTTACTTAATTGTTACGAATACACTCCTTGCAAAAAAAAAAAAAAAAAAAACACTCAGAAAGAATCATCCAGTCGAGATGAAAAGTAGTGTGTGCAATGCATAGGAATAAAAATTATTGCAATTTCAGAGCATTTGGGTCCTTTATTCGGATAAAACAGCTGCACGAGTGGAACAAGTCGTACGTTGATTGATTGATTGATTGTAGGTTTAACGACCACCGTGAGCAACTCAATGGGCTATAAGCAGTCGCCCGTCCCTAATTTAGGGTCACTGGTTCCAGGGATGGGAGAGAGCCAGTGCTGTAAGACAAACACAACATCCATGCCTCACCGGGATTCGAACCTGTACCCCTTTCGGACGAATGATCAGAGGCCATCGCTTAGACCACTGCGCCACTGGGTCAGCCGTACGTTGAAGCGCCACTTCTGGCTTGGATACAAAGGGTTACCCGACGTGGTACAGTTGTATACGGTTCACGGATACTGTCCTGTGGTACAGCATGCCAGATGGTATGGAAATTGTGGGCCAGTTCACCGACATTCCGGGATGGGCGTAGGTGGGGTCCCATCATGTTCCAAACATGTTCGATCGGTGGAAGGTCGGGCACTCGGGCTGGCCATGGAAGGGATCGACATTACGGAGGCAGACCTGGGAGAACCGTGCCGTGTGCGGTTGGGAATTATCCTGCTGAAAAATTGCTCGGTGATGCTGCGACAGAAATGGCAACACAACAGGTCGTTGAAATATCGTCGACGTGAGGGTAGTACGGAGGACTACCAAGGGTGTCCGGCTATCGTAGGAAATGCCTCCCCAGACAGTCACTCCTGGTGTGCAAGCGGTGTGTCGTTCCACGGTAAAGGCAAGATCAGTGGGCTGGCCAGTTCGTCTCCAGACACGTACGCGCTGGTCATATGCGCCAAGTGCAGATCGTGAGTAATCGTTGAAGACACAGTACCACTGGACACTGTCCCACGTTCATCGGGTCAGACACCACTGCAACCAGTGCCAGTCACACTCGCTGGTCAGTGGTAGGCGGCGGAGTGACTTCCTCGAATGTAGTCCCCATTCCGCAAATCGTCTATGTTGCATCACTTCCATACCTGTAGCAACATAGGCAAGAACGGTCGAGAGCGACGAATTGGGTTCTGTTCGTGCGGGCTCTTGCAATGGCTCGATCCTCGCGTTTTGTCGTTGCCCTCGGTCGTCCATTGCCAATGAAATTTTGCCGAGAGGAAGCCAAATTTTGTTACGACGCACAGTTTTCATAGCATCAAAAATGCATTTTTGTAATGGCTTTTATCACAGTTACCATCAGGTTCTCTCAATTTACGTTTATGTAAAACGTGATAAGATAATGTTCGACGATAATTGGTAAAATATATATTTTGAGTGACAATGAAATTAACTATTATCGCGTCGCTTCAGCAATTCAAAAATAATATTTCAATAATGGTTTGACTGCTGCCGTTACCCATTTTCGTTACATCGAAATTTTTTGCATGTGATTTAATGTACTGCGGCCGGGAAACATGCATGGCTTCAAGAAATGAAAAAATAGATCATCACTTTAGTAAAAATTCTGAATAAAGGCGTTTATGTCAAGCAACAAACTGCTTCACCTCCAACGCGAGTAGATAAAATGCCTTCGGTTAACATCCTACACATTGCCACGCGACAATCTTGACTGATGAATTACGTACACGTTAGAAGTCGTCAAACGGCCTTCAGTTCAGGCATCAAATTACCTCAACACCAACGCGGGTTGATAAAGTGCGTTCAAGTTACGTTTTATGCAATGGCTCGCAGCAGTCTTTTGAGAATACATTACAAGTCGTTAAACGATAGATCAGGCGCAACTTAGTGTTTCATATTACGTCTCAAACGACTTGATTTAAAGGTCCATTCGACTAAATTTCGACGCAGTGGCACTTTGGACTTAAAATTTCGACTACTAATGCGATATAATTGTGGTTACGGTTGTATAGCGTCCTCGGAGACCTGGCAGAGCTTCAACTTGTGGAAATCATTAACGTTTGCTACATTTGCCTCGTGAATGTAACGTTGAAGAACTGAGAACTACTTTGCGTTGTTTCTAAAGGATAGGTGTGATATAGGAAAACATTGTAAGTCTGGTATAATTAATCCTGAGGTCAAATTGTTCTCAGGATTAATAAAAAAGTGATAATCAAATAATACAAAATAATAAAAATACAACTAGAACACGCTACACTGCTGATCTGATTGCATATATTTGAACAACAACATGCTTTATTTTGCATACTGCTCATTCAATTTTTCTCAATTTGTATACTAAATTGTTCGTCTCGTTTCATACTACATTTATAAGCAGATCGGAGAAAAAATTAGTCACCCCTAAGAGAAATGACAGTAGGAAGTTACCGGTTGCACAGAGGGCGCCGTGATAGTATTGTTGGTAGATAAATAGCACTGGCGTGGTCCACAGGATCATTTCCATCTCGTGCAATGGTGAAGAGCAACGTGTGTGTTGAATTTATTCTGCAATATGAGTCGTAAGAGTGACGTTACTGAGTGGCAAAAAGGAACTATCGTATTTTGCCGTGCCCACGGACACAAATTAAATGAAGTCGCCCAAATTTGCTGGTGTGTCGAAGGTGTTCAAGCTGGATGGGGTTCTGTGATGTTTTAGGCGTATTTTTCGTACCATGAAATTGACCCTCTTGTTGCAGCGATGATGAATTTGAACCAGCATGCGTATCTCCGCATTCTGAATGACGAAGTGTTGCCCTTTGCCCTACATCTCCAGTAGCAGCATCACATTGCCACTCCTGTCTTCCAAGACGACAATTGCTGTACGCACGGAGCTGAAAACTGTGTCTGAGTGGCACGATGAACAATCAGCAACACTGTATCACCTCGACTGGTCCGCCGAATCCCCATATTTAAATCCTACTGAAAATCTGTTGGATCATTTCGAACAGAAGGTGAAACGCCGGAATAGACACCCATGTACTCTGGCGGAACTTCGGGGCCAATTGACGCAAGAGTGGCTGAAAATCAATGTTCAATAGATCCACAACCGCGTGGTCTCTACCACACCGGATTCTGCTGTTATCAAGGCAAGAGGCGCCGTCACCCGTTATTAGGTAAGTTCTGGCAGAGGTGCCTGATTTTTTGTTCCGTTTGCTTATAAGGGCTGCGCAATAAGTAATGAGACTATTTGGCTGTAGTGAGCTTGCTAATTTTGTCAATGGATAGCCCTAGTGTACAGACAATTTAAAGGCTATGCAGCTGCATTGCAGCTTCTTTGTTATGGAACCTGTGTAACGCTCTGGACTAATTTCATTGTTCCCTCGTAGGACATGGATACGTTGAAAGTTGCTCAACGTACTGTAATTCAGTTTTTGAAAACGGAGAAAACGTCACCAAGAGAAATTCGCAGACGAATGAAGGTGGTGTATGGGCCTGCTTGTCTTCCACACAGTACTGTAATACGGTGGTGCCAGCTCTTTAGTGGTGGACAAAAATGCACTGTAGACCATCCAAGATCAGGAGTACCAGGTCGTGCTGTTTCAGTGACGAAAATTGCACTTGTGGGAGCTGCAGTAAAGGTCAATCGGAGAATCACGATCCTAGAAATGGCGAACAGTGCGGGTGTGAGCATCGGAACTGCCAATACGATCTTGCATTCGCATCTTGAATATCGCAAGGTCTGCGTCACGTGAGTACCGAAATATCTGTCCGATGAGCCGATAAGTAAATCAACGAGACTATGGTTACAGCATCGGTTCCGCTATCAAGAAGAAAGTGAATATTTCCTGCTACGCATTATTGCTCGGGACGAAAGCTGGCGTCATCATTTCGAGCCAGAGCTTACAGTGGAAACATGCATCATCTCCACCGCCGAGGAAATCAAGGTCCATCATTTCCGTAGGCAAAGTGATGTTTTAACTCTGTTCTTTGACCATCGCTCCTTCAGTGGCCGCCAAAAGGATCAACCATCAATGCCGAATGATACTGTCAAAACTTTAACGAAGCTTCGACAAGCCATCGAAAACAAGACACAGCCAACATCGCTCAGGGGATTGTGCTTCCGCATGATAACGCCCGGCCACATCCGGTAGTTACCCCGCAAATGTTATTGCAGCATTTTTTTCTGGAAAGTCATTCAACATCCGGGGGTATAGTCCTGACTTATCGCCTTGCGATTTTCACATCTTTGGACCTATGAAAAAGTATCTCAAAGGCAAACGTTTCACTTCGGATGATTAGATGCGTGAAGCTATAGATAACTGATTTCAGCAGCAGCCTGACTCCTTCTATGCTGTAGATAACTGATTGAAGCAGCAGCCTGCGTCCTTCTATGCTGTAGATAACTGGTTGCAGCAGCAGCCTGCCTCCTTCTATGCTGTAGATAACTAGTTGCAACAGCAGCTGCCTCCTTCTATGCTGTAGATAACCGGTTGCAGCAGCCTGCCTCCTTCTATGCTGTAGATAACTGGTTGCAGCAGCAGCCTGCCTCCTTCTATGCTGTAGAAAACTGGTTGCAGCAGCAGCCTGCCTTCTTCTATGCTGTAGATAACTGGTTGCAGCAGCAGCAGCCTGCCTCCTTCTATGCTGTAGAATACTGGTTGCAGCAGCACCTTGCCACCTTTTATGCCGCAGAAATGCAAGGACTTATGCAACGATGGGACCGCTGTATAAACGCTGGCGGCGATAATTTTTAGGTATGTCATATTTTGACTCTTTCAGGCAGAAAGTCTCATTACTTATTGAACAACGCATATATACAGGTGTTGGACAGAATAATGTGAACACCACGCTCACAGACGTGAATTTTAATGCACCTGCGTATGTCGCAATACGCAAAGGTATCCACCACTTTTTTGTTGTAATAGCTTTGTTTAGAACCTCAAGGTCCTGTTTAAGTGCATTTAAAGTGCCGTGTCGCAAATTTTCTTTTAGGGTGATGACGAAATAAGCGATCTAACGGACTTCGAAAGAGAGCTAATTGTAGGTGGGCAGCTAGATGGTGCCACCGGAACAACAGCCGCCAGGGTAGTGCGGGTATCAAGAGCTACTGTGTCGAGCGTCACGACAGCATACCGTGTTCGTGGCAAAACCTTGTCGACGAAACACAATAGCGGCAGGAAAACGACCCTAACTGATAAAGACAGGAGAGCATTAAAGAGAATTGTTACCTGTAATAAGAAGACCACGGCGCCGAAAATTAGTGCGAAGCTCAATCTGCATTTCCAGACCCCAGTATCAATGAAAACAGTGCGTAGGGAACCGCATAAACAAGATATTCATGGCAGAGCTGCTATTGCAAAACCTCTGATGACCCGGGTGATTGCACAACGGTGACGGCAGTGGTTCCCTACTCTATAATGTCACCGTCCGCGTCACATCAAATACTTTTCGCTAATTTTTATGCTGTTCGGAGTCTTTCCTTTCTTTTGTTTCTTCGTTCGGTCTTGCATTAGAGTTCGCAGCTTAGAGAGTACTGGCCGTGGGTATTTGTTTTTCTACCTACCTTTCACGGATATTAGAAAAGCTGCTCTCGCCACGTACTGTTAATCTCCTTATGAAGACAGTTCATGGTACACCGTTTTATGTTTCATTATTTGTTCTTTGTCTGTCAGTTGAGGTTTTTTGAATCGTCATAATGTACACTTCATATGTTGCTTCACCGTTTGACCAGCTGCTGCATGCGCTACCTTCGTACGTAAGCTATTTTATCGTTTATTGTGTCTCGTTTGTGTTTAGTTCTTGGCCGTTATAGTTTTGACTCGTTTTTATACTACATATGCAAGTATATGTATATATATATATATATATATATATCGATTTATGGCGTCTAGCGTCGCCTTCCGATCTCCAAGAGTTTTTTCCATTTTTCCCTATCTAAGCACCATTCTTCCATCAAGCCATTTTGACTAAGTGCTCCATTCCATCACACGATGTTCTTCTAGGTCGGCCTCTATGTTTTGGTTTATTTGATTTAAATTCCATTGCAATTTCGGGCAGTGTGTCATTGGTCATTCTTTTTACGTTGCCAAACCAACGCGATTGTTTCTTCTGTATGTCTTCTAAAACTGTTTCTTTCACTTCTATCAATGCTTTAATCCTTTCATTCATAAATTCCTGTCTGTTTGACACTGTATGCGATCTTGTTAAAGCATTCATCTCTACATTATTTGTTTAAGACAGAGAAATGTTTTACCTGGTTATATTCTGCGAAAAAATGTAGTTATATTCTGATAATTTCGTGGTATAAAAAAAAAAAAAAAGTTCCCAAGTCATGTTTCTTTAGCATATGCACGAAATAAAAATAACACATTGTTACCTACGGTATTTGAACTTTCAATTTTTAGACTTAAATGAGAAAAGAAACTGGTTTGACAACCTAAAATAATCATTTTAGTTTCTCAAGGGGAATCTCAAATTTAAATTTCATACGATAGGATAAAATGGAAAATTCTGTATGTCATTTATGAACGACAAAGTAAAATAAAAATTCCTGACGTAACGTTTTCCTGTTTCTAAAGACTTGCTGAAACGATTTTAACAGTGTGACGTAACGCATCTCGGACATTATGTCAGAATGATTTGGATGAGATGACGTCGCATCAGCAGCTATAAAAAATCGGTTTTTGCTCAACAAAACAAAGAGGAACACACGTGCGCTGCGTTGATTGGCTATATTTTATTGCAAGAATCTTACCTTGATATGGACTGTCACAAAAATACACGAAACACTGTCTCGTCAAAGTGAAGCAGATGTGTTCCAAATGTGAAACAATGAGCATTACAAATATGAATATGAACATTATAACGATAAAAAAATATATTGTTCGAGGCATAAATTCAACAATTAAAATAGGCAAGCACCAGGAGGTGCCAACAAAAATGGGACAAACGTTCAAACGTTAAGACAAAGGAAATCATATATGT
Source organism: Macrothele yani (assembly GCA_039090855.1). NCBI lineage: Eukaryota > Metazoa > Arthropoda > Arachnida > Araneae > Macrothelidae > Macrothele > Macrothele yani. Next base: position 92,150,019 of record CM076998.1, read on the forward strand.
TTATATATATATATGTATATTCAGATGTTGCAGACAACTGAAAGTACAGATAGGAGCGTGCTTGGGGTAACCAGAAAGAGGAACTCGTCGATCAGGAAAATGACAAGAGTGGCTGACAGATCCTCATGTGGTAATGGACTGGGAATATTGTAGGAGAATTGACCACCATTGGACAGAAGAAATACTAGACCGGATATCAAAGGACAAAAAGAGACCTAGAAGAAGACCACATGAAAGATAAGTGGATGAAATTAAATGAAAGAGCATGGCTCAAGACAAACCGCTGTGAAAGAGATTTGAAGATACCTTCTTTTCAGAAGGGGAGGAGTTAACTACAACCGTGAGAAACTCAATGAGCTATAAGCAGTCACCCGTCCCTAATTTAAAGACATTGGTACCAGAGAAGAGAGATAGCCAGTGCCGTAAGACAAACACGATATCCATGCCTCACCGGGATTCGAACCCAGCCCATCTAGAACGAATGGTCACAGCACCACCTGAACGGCGGAGGGTCCTTCGTCCAGCAGTGGATTTAGAATGGGTGATGATGATAAACGTTTTACTAAGTTTTATGTTCTGACAGATCTTTAATGTAAAAGTTTGCTGCTATATGTGAATATACAGTATTTAAAATTTATTAGAAAGACCTACTTCCGACTAATAATTAAAAGGCCTGGGAAATGACAGATTTTGAGTTCATGCGCTTTTTTTACCCAATGTAATCTCAGAATCCGTTCAGCAATAAATAGCACAAGCAACAATATAGTGCATAGGTTCTTTCTGTTTGTTTTTTACGCGCAACAGTTGCGATGAAATTAAAAGTTAATGCTGCTATATCGTTTCAGGTTAAACGATTTGCTGCCATACTGTTTGATCGACATATTGCATCTACACTGTAGTCATTACACCAAAGTGTTTTTTTCAGTTCGAGTTTTAAGCAAGACCCTGACAGCTTAAAGTCAAATTACAGCAACAACTCCCATGCAAATACTGTAGTTCCGTATCAAAGCGTTCTCTAGACACTCCTTGCTGTGCAGTTATTACGCTATCCGAAAGGTAATAAAAATAATTAAATCTGGACAATTTACGACGGTGTACAAAGCAGCTGCACCTGAAACAGTGAGATTCTACGCAAAACAAATGAATAAAAGATTTCTCTTTTCCCTTCCTCTAAATTTCATGGCTTCGAGCCATAACCCTCACCCATGACTCGATGGTGAATCCTTCCAAATGCAGTCCACAGTTTCAACTAGTTTGTGATTATAGTCACATAATAGCAAATATGATCTGACTACAAAATACCATTTTTACGGTGTTTTGCACTTTTCATTACACAATGAACCACGGCTGTGTTAATGCTTATCATTAAGTCTTACAGAATCGAGTTATAGTTAAGAGAAGCTATCAGAGATAAGGTTGGGGGACATAGATTATCGTATATCAATAACAGATAAATGGCTCCAAAGGGCAAACGTCAGAAAGCTAATTACACAAGTGCTGTAATTTAGGGGTATAAGACCCCCAGGCATACCTTCCCGCTGAAGCCCCGCCCATGTTTGCGGCTGCTAATTGCCTTCTCATTGGTTGGTTCGGCTGATTAGCTCTTCTACTAATGACGATGGACTGACAGGTCACAGATATGGATCGCGAAATATACCCCCTCTTTTAAGCTTAAAATTATGAGACGGCCCGACAAATAGGAGGTCACGGAGGGTTTGATGAGAGGGGGAGGGGAGGTGTGTGCCTGGGCTTGAAAGCGAATGGGAAAGGATCGACCATCCTTGTCACTTTGATGAATGGTACAGGCTGACTCATAAATATTGGACAACTTTGTACTTTTCTTTAAAATAAGAACAAGAAAAAAAAGTAGAAGACAATAGGATCACACTAATTCACCAAAATGATGCGTAGAGATAAGAAATGCATTATCCTAATCGGAAAAGTGAAGTGCACACGATACAATCCTTTCGGCTTTCAGTCTCAAAAATTCACTCATTTGTCTGCACGCAATTTTTTTTTCAGAAAACTACTCGTTCTAGATAAACTAAAATGCACTATTTTGGACTCACAGGGCCAAATGTGCTAAGCATATGATAAAGTCAGTTAATTAATTGTTCAATAGCTCTGCAAAATTAATGTCACTTTAAAAAGAAATATAAAAAATATTTAAATTAACCAGCACACCTTAGATTCTTCTCTGGATAGACTTGTCGGCGTTTCTCAACTGAAAACTCATAATTAACTATCTACCCCTCACGTCTTTACAACGCTTATATATCTGAATTAATTAAGTTCGACGGCCAGGTGATTCGATAACTGCTCATGAATCACATCTATGAAACTAATTATTTTTAAGCGCTTAAGGCTATATTTTCTCTGCCTTCGAACGAATTCTACTCACAAAACTCCCTCCAGGTACATTTGTAACAAAAGTTTCTCATACTTCCTATTGTTTCTAGCGATGTCAGTAAACTGCATCTCTTTAACATATTCTCAAATAATTTTTACAAAGTGTTAATTTTTTCCGGGAAATAATCAACGTCTACTTTAATAAACATTGCAATGTTTTCCTTATCGAGGACATGACGTGAAATATTTGGCATTGAAATTCCATATTGAAACTGGCACGCCAGAAATATTTTTTTTTCCTGGAAATAATCAACGTCTGCTTTAAAAAAAATTTCAATATTTCTCTTATCGAGGACATGACATGAATAATTCGACATTGAAACTGGCACACCAGAAAAATTTGTTGGAGCGCTGTGGAAATTGGTGTGTATGTGTTGACATTTGGGTTATGTAAATGATTGCAGTTGGAACTGCCACACCAGAAATATTTGTTTTTTTCCGGGAAATAATCAACGTCTACTTTAAAAAAAAATTCAATGTTTTCCTTATCGAAGACATGACATGAAATATTCGACATTGAAGTTCGAAGTTGAAACTGGCACACCAGAAATATTTTTCGGAGCGCTATGCAAATTGGTGTGCATGTGTCGACATTTGGGTTATGTAAACGATTGCAGTTGAAAACCAATCACGTGGCAGGTTACGGAGATAAAAGGGCAAAACTGCTCGGCGTAGCTAAGTTTGATCGTCCTCATCTGAGCGTGTAGTCCACTGAATCGGAGTGATCTCGATGGCGAAAGCACGCGTAAGTATAGAAAATGCGTGTCATCGGGAATCCTACCGTCATAAGGACACCTTTGTAGGGCTACGAATGGCTGGTTTGTTTCTACGTCGCATTGTCGCGGAAATGCAACAAGTGGTTAGAGAAAAGTACTGTGTGTCGCTGTAGTGGAATTAGTGCACGTAGGCAGAGGTTCGAATGCCTCGATAGCCGCATCCGACGGCAAGCCCACAATCCACAGCGGACTACATACGACGAGAAGTACAGGCAGCAAAGGAGATCACCGTGTCGACTCGTATTGTTAATCACAGACAGGTTGAAGCACGTTTGCGCTCTCGCTAGCCATTGTAACGACCGCCAATCACCGCAGCACATCTTTGCGCAAAGTTGCGGTGGTGCCGTAAGAGACAAGCTTGACGGGACGAATGGAACTATATCGTATCCCGCGACAAGTCTCGCTTCTGTCTCAGCGCCGATTATCACCGATTGAGATTCTGAAGGCGACGTAGACAATGGAATAATCTTGCTGCCATCCATGAACGCCATACGGCTTGTCAGCTTAGTGTCATAGTTTGAGGGATTATCGCTTTCAACGGACGCTCACCGCTCGTACTATGAAGTACTACAGAGGTAAAGCACGTATCAAGACAACAAATCTGCAGCGATACATTCCGTCCGTGTAACGTAGTTGGGAGAGCAACTTACTCCGGAGTAAGGGGGCGTGGTTTCGATCCTCGTCAGGGACAAATTTATGTTTTTTCAGTACAGTGACAGCACAACGACCTGACGATGAGGTGATGCCAACCGTTTTGTTGCCGCACCTCTACGGTATCCCTAATGCCCAGTTTCAACAAGATGTCATACACTGTATAAATCAGCACTGAGTAACTACACGGTGTCCAGGTGCTGCCTTAGCAGGCTCGATTTCTAGGCTTCTCCCCAACGTGTGGGACATCATTGGAATACGAGATAACGCCGCTGCACCCTGTCACAATGTCAATGAATTATAGACAAAGGCCAAGGACGCAAGGTCAGCGATACCTCAGGACACCATCCGGAGATTTTTCCATTCGATGCCACGCGTGTTTCCGAATGTATAGCCCAGTATGACTGTCATGCGATCTACTGGCTCGGGCCACATTGTCTCCTTGCCCGCGCATCCACGTAATTTCACAGAAATGAAATAACTTTTTCCCATCTATTTGACCATATGCGTCGTTTCATTTCATGCATTCCTTCATGGTGCGGCATTTTCTGTGTAGTGCTGGTGTAGTATAAAGTGTCACAAAAAGATAGTTTAAAAGCATAAAATTGTCCAAAATTTGTTTTTTTTTATAAATTCTTAATTATTGTTGTGCTTAGTTAAAACATCTAACGGAAAATTCCAAGATATAGAGAAAGCAAGAATAAAAACGTTGTCAAAACATTCTATATAACACTTATTCACTTGGATAAATGATAGATTCGTAATTATGTGTCAAACAGAGTGATAAAAAGCCGTTGGATATAGGACCAATGCTGGTAGCTCTCGAGAACAACGCCTGTCATAACGCAGAGCAAATTTGTTGAAAAGAGAAAACCCGAAAATGTTAATGACTGCATAGAAAATAATCTTACGTTTCGGTAACAATATGTTTCACTTTCTTTTTTAAATAATATTGATTTTTTTTATTCGAGATTATAACGTCCACCGCGAGCAATTCAATGGGCAGTCGACGGTCAATAATTTGGGGTATCTGGTTCCGGGGAAGGAAGAGAGACAGTGCCGTAAGACAAACGCAATATCCATGTCTCACAGGATTCGAACCCGGACCAACTTGGACTAACGATCATAAGCCAGAGCTTAGATCACTGCGCCACCAGGGCGGCTTTGTTGAGAAGTTTGCATATGCCCTCTCCTGCCATTAATACCGGAGGCCCCTCTTTTAATAATGAATTTGGTCATACTCCAGCACCAGATCACAGATCAAATTATAGATATGCTCGTACAGCTATGCTGATGCAATGGCGCCACTGTGAATGCGATCGATAGAGTTGATTAATGTTCAGCACGGGTTGATACTGTAGTTTCACATAAGCACTCGCTTCGTATGTGACCTTCCAGCCGCAAAGATCTCTAGTTCGACTGTTGGGGATACAGTATGAAAATGCAAAAGGATAGGGGCCGAATCTACCAAAAAACGTCGGATAAACCTCCGAAGCTAATATAGTGCCACAGGACAGCTCTACAAAAGTCTGTCAGCTCAAAACGCCAATCTACCTTGTCTCAAATCATACAAGTCCTACGTGAGACTGTTGGGACTGATGTTAGCAACAGTACAGTGCATAGGACACTTCACCACGATCACGGAGCCATCCAAAAGCCGTTCATCACTTGGACTAACGCCACACGCCGGTTAGCTTAAGGAAGGTCTATCTTGGCCTATAGACCAAAGGAAAACTATGCTGTGAAGTGAGGAATCACTGTACACAGTCTGCCAGTCGGATGGTAATTCCTGGGTATGGTGGATACACACAGTAAGATACCTTCCGGACTACATCGTCCTGTTAATAAAGCTGAGTGGAAGCAACATGATGGTATGAAGCAGTTTTTCGTGTTTCGCCTTGAACCCATTAATGGTTTTGGATACAACCATGAATGCTGAGCTCTATCTAGACGTCCTGGACAATCATGCACTACCAATGTTGTAGCAGTACTTTGGGGAAGGCCCATACCTCTGTCTGCAGGACAACGCACCATGGCATTCTATAAGGATACAACCATGAATGCTGAGCTCTACTGAGATGTCTTGGACAATTATGCACTACCAACATTGTAGCTGTACTTTGAGGAAGGCCCATAACTCTATCAGAAGGCCAACGCACCATGGCATACTATTAGGATACAACCATGAATGCTGAGCTCTAATTAGTCGTCCTGGACAATTATGCACTACCAACGTTGTAGCTGTACTTTGAGGAAATCCTATGCCTCTATCAGCAGGACAACGCGCCATGGCATACTACACTATCTACCAACAAGTAATTGGACACCTGTGATAGCAAAGGAAAACGAAGTTTATTCACCTTCAATAGTTGGTGGTGCCTCCACGAGCAGCGATTACCGCTGCGACTCTCCGGGGCATACTCTCAACCAGGCGTTGTACGACGGCTAGCGGTATTTTCTTCCACTCGGCTTGGAGAAGACAGGCCAGTTCCTTCACCGATTTCGGACGGTGGGGGCACCCCTTAAGTCGACGCTCCAACTCGATCCATAGGTGCTCCATAGGGTCAAGGTCCGGGCTCTGCGCAGGCCAGTCCATTCGATTAACCCCATTGTCACCATACCATACCATGGTGAACCTCGCAACATGACAGGTGGCATTGTCATCCTGAAAGTAACATGGATTCACCCCGTAAAACTGCCACAACGTAGGAAACGCATGGTCATCCGAAATGGTGCAGTAGGTATCGGCGTTGAGTCTACCAGGAATTGCGACCAAGGGTCCCGTGCCATACCAGGAGAAACACCCCCATAGCATAATTTCACCGCCGCCCAACTTCACATTTGGCACAATACATTCCGGCAGGAGGCGTTCTCCAGGCAGACGCCAAACCCAGACTCTGCCATCCGAACGGTAGAGGGTGAACCTTGATTCGTCGCTCCAGAGAACCTGTTTCCACTGTTCAACGGTCCACTGTCGACGTTTTTTGCACCACGTTAGCCGAGCAGCGCTATTGGACTTGGTGATCAAAGGCTTGTGGGCGGCAGAACGTCCATAATAACCGAACAGGTGCGCTTCCATATGGATGGTATTCATCGACGGAACACTCCCGGATGCCTGTTGAAACTCCTCCCGGATGTGGCCCATCGATTTGGTGCGGTTCTTCCAAATTTCTCTGGCCATCACCCGTCGGTCTCTAACTCCCAGTTTTGTGGGTCTGCCGAGTCGGGGCAAATTCCGACAGTCACCTCTCATCTTCCACTTGCCAATCACGTAGGCCACTGTCGATTTTGGGTACTTCAACTCGCTGGATATGTCACGTATGGATCGGCCATTTCTGTGATACCCAATGTTTACACCTTCCTCGAAATCAGAGAGCTCCGAACTGCGTGGCATCTTGCATGCGACTGGTTGCGTTGTTGTTTCCCACGCAATATTTAACGGCGGCAGCTGTGACATGTATCAGGACCGCAGATATCGTCGATTGCAGGGGTGTCCAATTACTTGTTGGTAAATAGTGTATAAGGATAAAACCATGAATGCTGGGCTCTACTTAGACGTCCTGGACAATTGTGCACTACCAATGTTGTAGCAGTACTTTGAGGAAGACCCATGCCTCTATCAGCAGGACAATACACCATGGCATACTATAAGGGTAAAACTATGAATGCTAAGTTCTACCTAGACGTGCTGGAGAATTATACACCCCCAACGTTGTAGCAGTATTTTGTGGAAGGCCCATACCTCTATCAGTAAGACAAAGCACCATGGCATGCTATATGGATGAATGCTGAGCTTTACCATGAATGCTGAGCTTTACCATGAATGCTGAGCTTTACGTAGGCGTGTAGGACAGTCATGCACTACCAACGTTGTAGCAGTACTTTGGGGAAGGCCCATGCCTCTATCAGCAAGACAACGTCCCCATGGCATACTATAAGGATAAAATCATGAATACTGGGCTCTACTTAGACGTCCTAGACAATTATACCCTACCAACGTTGTAGCAGTACTTTGGGGAAGGCCCATACCTCTATCAGCAAGACAACGCACCATGTCGTACTATAAGGACGACATCATGAATGCTGAGCTGTACCTAGATGTCCTGGACAATTATACACTACTGACGTTGTAGCAGTATTTTGATTAAGTCCCATACCTTTATCAGCAGGACAATATCATACTGCTCGTGTCGTTACAGATTGGTTTGAGTATATGGATGTTGAAAATTTGGACTAGCCAGTCCAGTGTCCTCACATGAGCCGTGTATGAAATCTGTGGAACGAATAAGTTCCCTTGGTGCATGGAGTAAAAGGTCTTCCAACAAACAATGCTGAACTGGTCACTTCTTTAAAAGCAGAATGGTGGAACATATCGGCGGACTTTTACAAAAACTGGTGGAGAGTATTCCAAGCAGAGTAGAGGCCATTATAAAGGCCAAAGTTTCCGCACACAATATTAAATTTTCTGTAAATACAGATATTTGTAGACATGCAGATATTCGGATATTAATTGCAGGGTAATGTAATGTATTATAATGCACATCTCGTGTCGTAACAGTTAATGTGATTTTTTAGAAGAGAAGACGATCCATGTTTGTTCGTATGACTTTTTAGAAGAGAGAACAATCCATGTGTGTTGGTGTGATTTTTTAGAAAAGAGGACAATCGGCGTTTGTTCGTGTAATATTTTAGAAGAGAGGACAATCCGTGTTTGTCCGCATGACTTTTTGGAAGAGAGGACAATCCGTGTTTATTCGCGTGACTTTTTGGAAGAGACGACAATTCGTGTTTGTTCGTGTGACTTTTTAGAAGAGAGGACAATCCGTGTTTGTCCGCATGACTTTTTGGAAAAGAGAACAATCCGTGTTTATTCGCGTGACTTTTTGGAAGAGAGGACAATCCGTGTTTGTTCGTGTGACTTTTTAGAAGAGAGAACAATCCGTGTTTATTCGCGTAACTTTTAGGAAGAGAGGACAATCCGTGTTTGTTCGTGTGACTTTTTAGAAGAGAGAACAATCCGTGTTTGTTGGTATGACTTTTTAGAAGAGAGAACAATCCATGTTTGTTCGTGTAGCTTTTCAGAAGAGAGGACAATCCGTGTTTGTCCGCGTGACTTTTTGGAAGAGAGAACAATCCGTGTTTATTCGCCTGACTTTTTGGAAGAAAGGACAATCCGTGTTTGTTCGTGTGACTTTTTAGAAGAGAGGACAATCCGTGTTTGTTCGTGTGACTTTTTAGAAGAGAGGACAATCCGTGTTGTCCATGTGACTTCTGGCTCTTCCAGGAAGTCAGAAAGTTGTTAAAAGATAAACAGTTTTCGTTTAAGAAGGAGGTGGTAAAAGCCTTGGAGACAATTAGCAAAAGTCTTTCACTTTATATGCTAGATGTCATGTTCGAAATGTAGCAACGGTGGTAGTATTGCCATGCAGGGGACTACTTTGAAAAGAGGCTGTAAACTTGTATAACTAAGATACGTACTTTTTCTAGGGAATTATGCCTCAATCCTTTTTGATACGCCATCGAACTTTAGAAAAATGTCGAACAAAAATAACTGGTAAGTCAGCTTCGGTAATGCACCTTACGTGTTCCATAATAACAAGGTCTATGGTCAACGTATAAGAAAATGTAAATATGCATCGGGCGTTGTTGTTCAATATTTATCTTTTTTTTTTCTGTAAACGTTTGAAAGTCATATTTCATTTTTCAGGTACGTTAAGCTAATGGCCCTTGCTTTCAAGCCCTTCGAAAGGGAACGGCTGCGATAAATTGCTTAGCCTAAGGAGTTGAGGAATGCAGGATCGAGGAAGCGAAGCCAAGAGTGAATATAAATTGATGGCCGAGGATATGTTCGGTTCCGCTTTGACGCAGAATGGATCCGCCTGATGTTTACCTTCCTGTTTCTAGAATACATATTGGTGTTCTCTCACGTTACGTATGGATGAACGAAGCTGACTAGAATGAAGATTACGCCTCTTCTGAACTCCAACATTAGAGGTTAAAATCGGCGGAATCTGGGAGTCGGCTGTTTGAACTTAATTCCGGGTCAAAATATACAGTAGGGAAGTATCTGTTTGGGAATGAAATAACCTGTGAGGTCAGTCATGTTCGTTTGCTTTGCGTTCACGTCAGTTCAAAGGCAATAAAAAGGGAATTAAATTTCCATTAAGGTGTAGGCATCAATCAAATTCCCGAGTCAAAAACTGAGCTCTTTTATCGGTCGCAAAGAAAGTTTGGAAAAAGGGAAGTGCTAATGTGCCACCTTTGTGCATTAACACACGTGAGGATTATGAGGTAACGATAAGGCAAGTTATTTATGGGGTTCAGGCAAAAGTGTTGCACAAATCCAAGATAACCATTTCAACGCTGTTATTAACATTCACAGGGCATGACGATTTATTGTAATGTAGGTACATTACAGATAAATTTGTTGATCTGTGAAATGAGGAACTGAAGGTTATGTTCTCTGAATGATACCCGCGTACGAGAACTGCAGGGTTTATATGCCAAAAGGTTGCACCAGTTGATTTGGTGGTCAAATCTCAACGCCCACATCAGCTGTTGCAGAACGATTTCCAAGTTCCTTCTGCTGTGAAATAAAAGAAGAAGACCAAGCAGAGAGACCGTCAACTGAGTTATTGCTGCATGATGCATTCAAATGCTTTACACATGTTTGAATAAAAAGGAATAGCAACAAAATGGCTTCGTCAGTTTGTATTACTTTATCTACTGTATTACCATGAGCACTGTTGGAATATCTACAGGGGTTGGACAGGAGAATGTAAACACCACGTTCAGAGACGTGACTTTTAATGCAGCTGCGTACGTCGCAATACGCAAAGTTATGCACCACATTTCGGTTGTAATAGCTTTGTTTAGAACCTCAAGGTCCTCTCTCAGGGCATTCAAAGTGTCTTGTTGAAAAATTTCTTACAGGGTGACGACGAAATGAGCGACCAAACGGACTTCGAAAGAGGGTTAATTGTGACTTCGAAAGAGGGTTAATTGTGACTTCGAAAGAGGGTTAATTGTGACTTCGAAAGAGGGTTAATTGTGACTTCGAAAGAGGGTTAATTGTGACTTCGAAAGAGGGCCAGGATGGCTTCGAAAGAGGGCTAATTGTGACTTCGAAAGAGGGCCAGGTTGACTTCGAAAGAGGGCTAATTGTGACTTCGAACGAGGGCTAATTGTGACTTCGAAAGAGGGCTAATTGTGGCTTCGAAAAAGGGCTAATTGTGGCTTCGAAAGAGGGCTAATTGTGACTTCGAAAGAGGGCCAGGGTGACTTCGAAAGAGGGCTAATTGTAGGTGGGCAGCTAGATCGTGCCTCCGGGACAACAGGTGCCAGGATAGCGGGGGTATCGAGAGCTACTGTATTATGACATAATACCGTGTTAATGGCAAAACCTCGTCTGCGAAACACAAGAGCGGCAGTAAAATGGCCATAGCTGATAGAGGCAGGAGGGCATTAAGAGTTACTCATAATAAGAAAATCACGGCGCCGAAAATTAGTGCGGAGCTCAATCTGCATCTCCAGATCCCAGTATCAACGAAAACAATGCAAAGGGAACTGCATAAACACGATATTCATGTCAGAGCTGCTATTGCAAAACCTCTGGTTACACGGGTGAATGCACAACGCCGACCGCAGTGGTGCCAGAAGCATACAACGTGGACTGCCGATGCATGGAAGCTTGTAATGTGGTCGGATGAATGCGCATTCACACTATTTCACACCGCAGGACGCGTTTACGTGTGGAGAACACCGTCAGAAGCGTAGAACCCAGACTGTCTGCTCCCAACAGTGCAGCATAGCGGTGGCTCTGTCATGCTGTGGGCGGTCATATCGTGGTTTTCAGCAGGTCCCCTGATCACCTTGAAAGGACAGATGACTGGCAGGACGTATGAAAGCGTTTTGGGCAACAAAGTCCATCCAATGGCTCAAGCATTGTTTCTTGCAAGGGATGCCATCTATCAAGAATATAACTCCCCAGTTCACAGAGCTCGAAATGTCCAAACATAGTTTGAGGAACATGAGGACTACCTTAGCCTCCCCAATCCCCAGACTTAATCATCATCGAGCCACTATGGTCTGTTTTGAAAAACAGGGTAAGGCCCTGTTATCCTCCTCCTGCATCTCTCAAGAACCTGGAGTAGTAACTGCATGAAGAATGGTGTAGCATCCCACTAACCACCATTCAGGATTTATATGTGTCCATTCCAAGGAGGATTCAGGCGGTTTTGAATGCCAAAGGTGGTCCCACGCCCTATCATAACGTGAAATCTTCTTTTCCTCGGTGTTCACTTTATTCTGTCCAGCCCCTGTAAATGAAACACTGCCCTTTTTCTTCCATAGCTTTTTAAGCCTGATGTCCCCACTGTACGTGTAAGCAAAAGAAAAACAACTAAGTGATACATGATTTTATTTTAACATTTTCATTTTTCCATTTTTCTATTTCAAGGTTATTCACTCGATTTCATTCAGGGCCCTATCGCACGGTTAGTCAGGCATCGTTTTTTATGTACACTGAACAACAATGATTTTGTTTCAAAGAAAACTTTAACGATTTTGTATGTATTGACGGGTGCTGAAACCAAATATGAAGTCACAATTGCTCCACTTGGCTCCAATTTCTCTATTGGGGTGAATGTTGTGTTACTTCAAGGAATTTCCCTGTGCTTCCCAACGGAGACATCTGTTTGCAGTCAGAATAGCTGTGTCTCTGAGAGTAGACATACTGGCGCTATTACTTCCTGTTGTGCAATTCCTTCTGGGAAGGGGGAACAAAGGAGAATTTTTGCCATTCGAATGCGTTTAATTGGTATTAAAGGACGTGCATTTTCTCGTGGTTTCAAAAGGTAGTGTGAATTGTGCAAAGTGTACGTTAAATAATGCCGCGTGCTTGTGTGAACCATCCAAACATTTTCTGCTACATTTGTGGACAATTTACTTTAAGGTCTCAAAGGCGATATTTCACACCGTTGATTAGGAAACCGTATGAACTTTATTTCCAGTGCAAAATGGGTAATGAAGATAAATCTTGGGCGCCTCACATTTGTTGTAATTCATGTCTAGCTTTGTTGACTGGCTGGTTGAAGGGATCATGTCAAATGCCATTTGCGGTACTAATAGTTTGGAGAGAACCGAAAGACCACTCAACAGACTGTTACTTCTGCATCACTAAGATATCTGGAGTTACAGCTAAGACCAAAGACGCGATTCAGTATCCCAGTATTCCTTTGGCCATAAGACCTGTTGTTCATGGTCCAGATCTTTCCATTCTTGTACCTCCACAGTCATGGAGTTTATATGATAGTGATACTGATGAAATAAATCTTCACCGCGAAGAAGATATTGAAGTACAAGATCCTGATTTCTCGGAAGATTCTGTGCCTCACCTTATAAGTCAGGAAGACTTAAATGATCTGGTTCGCGACCTTCATTTAGAAAAAAGTCAGGTCGAAATATTGGCTTCAAGATTGAAGGGATGGAATATTTTACAACCAAGTACAAAGGTATGTAGTTTTCTTCGACGACAGCAAGAGTTTGAACACTTATTTTCGAAGAGTGGTGATCTTGTGTACTGCAATGATAGAACAGCAACACAAACCTGAAGAATGGAGACTTTTTATAGATTTCTCAAAAATAAGCTTAAAGGCTGTTCTTCTTCATAACGGAAACATGTATCCGTCAGTACCTGTTGCATATGCTGCATACACGAAAGAAACATATGCAAATATGAAACTGTTGCTTCAAAGTATAGTATACAAAAAGCACTCATTGACTATTTGTGGCGATCTTAAATTGATAGCTTCACTCCTTGGTCTGCAACTTGGATACACAAAATACTGTTGCTTTCCCTGTGAATGGAACAGTAGGGACAGAAATTCTCATTACATTAAAAAGACCTGGCCTAAAATAGAGTCCTTAATTCCAGATAATAAAGATGTTGTTGCTGAACCTTTATTAAGTCCTCAGAATGTGTACTTACCACAGCTTTACATCAAACTGGGTTTGATAAAAAAAATGTGAAGGCATTGAATAAAGATAGAGAAGCCTTTCGTTTTCTAAAGAAGAAGTTCCCCAAAATATCTGAAGCCAAAATTAAACAAAGCATTTTTATTGGTCCTCAAAAAAGGGAACTTATGAGTAATCTTGCATTTGACGGCACTTTGAATAAGACTGAAGCTGATGCATGGAAGTCCTTTAAAGATGTGGTACTGAACTTTTTAGGTAACCGGAAGGCAGAAAATTATAACGAACTTGTTACTGAGCTTCTGGAAAACTATACGGCAACTGGATGCAATATGTTCCTCAAAAATACATATCCTTCACTCGCATCTGGACTTTTCCCCACAGAACTTAGGAGCTGTAAGCAATGAGCACGGAGAACGTTTTCATCAGGACATATGTACCATAAAAAATCGCTATAAAGGAAAATGGAGCCCTAAAATATTAGCTGAATACTGTTGAATTCTATAAAGGGATGTAGTACAACCAAAATACAGAATAAAATCTAAAATAAATACTTCTTAAGGTAAGTGTAATTAATTGCTTGCAGCGAAATATACATACCAAAATGAAGGCTTATTGTACACTGAAACAACAGGTTACTCGAGAACTATTTCCGATAGCACAATTTAGGTAGCAGATTTGTAATCAGCATGACAAATACTGCATGATTCGGCATATTAAATCTTTGTAACAAACAAAAGGTTAATTTTTGTTGTTCAGTGGACGTTAAAGAGTTCGGTGTTTTAGCTGCATATTTTCCCGATGATGAAAAGAATGACTTACTAGCTAAATGAGAACTCGCATAAATGTACTGGTGCTCTTTATTCAATACCGCATATGGGGAAGACCAGGGATTTTCTAGTTCTGATTTCTGAATTACTTCTGTATTGCCCTTTACTGTTTGCACATTGTCCTGTTCCTACTTATTCTATCAGGCGTTTATATCGGTCATCTCGCTGCCAGATTTCCCGCTTCCAAATTACTTTCTCACTGGATGTCCAATTCCAAACATAAGAAAAAAATCTTCCTCTCTTTGCATGAGGAGCGGAATCCCACCCATAGCACGGAGAGTCACCAAATTTACCACTTTCAAGCGCAAGATTAAGATTTCTTCCCTGTTTTTTCCTCTTCTCTCAGAAAAGCGCGGGATACTTTTTATTGTCTCACTCCATATTTCGGACCATCTGTGCAGTTGCTAAATTTCATTACCGCGACTTTCACCATCCTCGTAAAAAATCGCTTATTCAAATCATAAGTTTTAAGAAAATGCTTCGAGAATCTCTTCCTACGTGAGCTCTGATGCCTTAAAATCATTCAACCACAGAGCAGTGAAGTAATTCCTAAACTGAACTTCATGAACAGGCGATACAAGAAGCGGTCAGTTATAGTGTTTTCTTTCGAACATCGGAAGAAAAAAATAACTGCAGAGCATAGAAAAATGGCATTGGCTATTCGGATCTATTAACAGAATTCCTCGATATTCATTGAACTTAATTTCCAACTTTAACCATAGAATTTTTATTTGTTTTCTTTTGGGGTTGAATAACTTCCAGGAGAATCCTTAGAGGCGCTGATTTCAGGGAAAGGAGAAAACCCCACGCCTAGGGTAATCGCAACGCACATGCCCCATTTGGAGTTTGAACGGGGACTGAACGCGGACGACTCGTAAGAAGCCCGAGCTTTAACCACTCGATCACCACAGAAACTGAACTTTGATTATCAAGTACACGGCAAGAAATCAAAACAGCTTGTGATACGATAAATATCAAAATCGATTCAGTTACCTTAAACATGTTCGGATTTTCAGTAATTGCTCTGCTTGGGTGGCCTATCTACTGAATGGCAAGATTTTAATGGATGGATTTTCTGCATGTGTTTTCTGGGTTGCTAGTATGGAGAGAAAGCAATTTTGTTTTGCGTGACGAATAACAGTTACTTTGCAATAATGTGGAAGGAGGAAAAGTCAATGGTCACTTCTTTCGGAAAGCAGAAACGCAAAGCATGCGTTTCAAAGTTGCATTCTCTCTTCGCTTGAAGTTGACAAGATAATACAAAAACGCAATGCTTAGCTTCAGGGTGGGATGCAACAGAAATGTTTGCTATGAATGGATCATTCTTGACGGCAGGGATTAATCCAGGAATTTCATACTGGAGTGGTGTTGACTTTGGGGGGAGGGAGGGGGGGTATATGAAAGGAAAATTTTCGAAGGCTGAAAATTCTTATAGTGAAATATTTATTCTTTAAACTTAGGACTAAATATGGGGAAAACTTCAAAATAAAGAAGAACGGCGGATGTTGCACGCTGGTTAATTTGCTTTTGTGCTGGGTTTTTTTTTTTTATCTCTCATGTCTAAACGCTTTTTTAAAAACGGCTAGAGCAAAGAAGTACTAACATGGGTTGCTGAAACTATAGAGATTGATATTTTCACAAATCTTGTGCATGCTGATGTGGTTCAGAAGTACGCGTGTATCTGTAAAACCTGCAATAGACTAAAATGAAGAAATACATTCATAAGTTTTATGGTTGCATGATTGGCTTTAAACATATGAACTATATAAAAAAAAAAAAAGAAAAAAGAACAGGATTGTTATATACATAAACTTCAAATTAAAGAAAGAAAGAAAAATTATTGCTATATGGTAAAAGGTACATCAAGTTAAAGCTGGGGAATTCATGTAAATGCTGACTGCTGTTGACAACTGTACAATATGACAATAAAAATAACTAATACGAAAATTAAATAGTATATAAATATATTTCCCTTTGTGTGTGTGTGTGTGTGTGTGTGTGTGTGTTATTCCTCCAAATGAAGATTTTTAATGGGGGTGTGTTGGAGGGGTGTTAGGCGGGTGTAGACAAATCCCTGCTTGACGGAAAGGCTCATGTAGAAAAAGATTCCGTGCACCGAGCGGACGTGTCCTCAGCGTACACAAAGGGGACCAGGTGGACTGAGCGGACAAGGAATAGGGGACAGCTGGTTTATGGAATGGCTGAATGGTGAAGTAGTACACACGTGTGTACCCTAAAGTTAATCCCTACGAGAACATAGCAGTTTAGAATGAAATTTGTACTATTTTCCAGCAGTATGTATGTGTACTATTTTTCAGCAGTATGTATTTGTACTAGTTTTCAGCAGTATGTGTTTTTACTATTTTTCAGCAGTATGTGTTTGTACTATTTTTCAGCAGTATGTATTTGTACTATTTTGGGCGGTATGTATTTGTTGTATTTTTGACGACAAATTAATAAAACCCTTTTGAAATAAGTAATAAATTCACCTTTTAAACACACCTAATTTTCGGTTCATTTGAAGGCATGAACGCAAGATAGCCAGTCCTAAGTCTGGGAATAAAATGTGAAGGGAAGGTGGTATATTTAGCAAAATAATAAAAATAATAGTATTTTTCAGCAAAAATAATAAAAATGTCATTCTGAGCCCCTTTTGAAACAATTAATAAATTAATTTTAAACATTAATAATGCGGTTCATTTGAAGACAAGATAGCCAGTCCTAAGTTTGGATATAAAGTGTGAAGGGAAACATTTAGCATTTACGTCCAACATTTAGCGGACAAGTTATTGGAAAACCTAGTGTCCGCTCAGTCCACGACCGTAGAAAAGTGCTATTTCTCTGTCTTAAAATCCACAACAACAAAAAGTTTTAGAAAATGTGTGGGAACAGGAAATAGTTGCCCCCCTCCAAAAAAAAAACCTTCTTTTTCGTGATTTAATAGTCGCTATGAGCAACTGGTAAGGTTATAGGTGATCACCCGTCTCGAATTTTGGGCCACCTGCTCCAGGGAAGGGCTATGGCCAGTACCTCAAGACAAAACGACCACATCGAAACCCGGAGCCGAGTCCGTCTGTACGAATGATGGGCAGCCAGCACAATAGAGCACTCGGCCACAGGGGTGGCAAAAATATACTCATCGGCGAATAAAAATCTGGAAAATTTTTCATCAACACATTACAAAATCAAACGGGGCATTAAACGTTATGAAAAACTAAAACGATGACATTGTATTTTCGGGAATCTGTTGTAATCCAGCAATTTCTCGTAAGGTCTTCGTTTTCAAATCTTATGTTCCATACGATTTGAAAACGAAGTTATTGAGCGTAGACTACGACCCAGATAAAGCAGAGGGTATAGAGAGGTCAGAGATGTAAAAGTACAACACTGAAAGGGGGAGTCGGCATAGTTGGGAGTGCCAAACAATGACATCGCGAAGACACGTTTACGAAGAGAGAAAAAGAACGGGAGGAGGGGGATGGCGTTATTTGCAAAGTGGTGTCTACTCCCCTGGTGAAACGGTTTAACGTGCCCATCCGATACACGGCGAATATTCAGTGATTCGGGGCAATTCACCCTACCTGGGATCTATCCAGCGACCATACTGTCGGAATGCGGTTGCTCTAACCACTTGGCCACTCGCGGATTTAGAAATTCTCGGGTGTATTGCTCTGGTTTTTTCCCCTCTCTGAAACTAGTGGCCCTAAATTAAAAATAGGCGACTGCTTATAGACCTAAGAGGGGTTTTCTTGTTTTTTTGTTTGTTTGCTTGTTTGTTTGCTTTTTTCTGGTGGTGGTTGAAAACGAAGAGATACTTCTATACTTATTTTATTGTTTTTTACCCTATCTCCGTATAATGCTTTCGCTACTTTTGTTTCACACTTCATATCAAAATATAATTCCAAATTCTATTACACACCGTATGTACGATTTCACAAATGTGTTCTGAGGTATCATATTACTTATTACAGTGAAACCTTCGAATAACGGTCGTTGCTCGGACCAGGAAAAAGTGACCGTTTTTAGGAGGTGTCGTAGTTCGGAGGTTAGGTCCAGAGGCGTCATTAGGCATTTCTGCGCCCGGAGCAAACCACAAAATATTGCGCCCCCCATATGCCTTTCTATCTTTTAGCATATACATACACATATTAGTACACATATATACATGAATGTACATTGCTCGACAAAATTAACGACACACCTCAATGTTATCTCTACAACCAAACTGTGACTACGGGGAGAATTTAATGCATACAAGTTCAGCGTGGATTCTTAATTGCTTAGCAGGACCGATAAAAACTGTGTTTCGCACGAAAGGAACATGTAAGTCATAAAAGCTGTCTACGTACGATAAAAACATTATCCCTGCTGATACTATAGACTAATTTAAAAAAAAAAATTATTCACAAGTAAAAGCAAGTTAAAAGCGAGATCTTTCGGGATCCCTAGATCCCATCTTCAGGCTTAAGGCCATAACGAACAAGTGGTCCACTTATATACGATCAGGTTTGACCCATGATGTCAACGCAGTGGGCGTTGACATCGGTCAACATAGCAAATCAAAAAACAATCAATAGTTCGAAGATATGTAAGGTAATACAATATTGTTCGTAGTGGTTCCGGGCATGTCGATGGGGATTAGTTTTTTCCATATGTGAGGAATGAATGACGGAAGTTCTGAGTTACAGCATAAAGGCCCATATGAATGGATATATAAGCTCTCGGAGAGGAAAACATTTCCCCTTGTTACTTTAGAGTTCAAAACCACTGCGTTCTTCCCAGAGGGAAAAAATACCTTCAAGAGGGAAAAATACCTGACTGGAAGAACGCAGTGGTTTTGAACTCTAAAGTAACAAGGGGAAATGTTTTCTCTCCGAGAGCCTATATATCCATTCATATGGGCCTTTATGCTGTAACTCAGAACTTCCGTCATTCATTCCTCACATAATGAAAAAACTAATCCCCATCGACATGCCCGGAACCACTACGAACAATATTGTATAACCTTTCATATCTTCGAACTTTTGATTGTTTTTGATTTGCTATGTTGACCGATGTCAACGCCCACTGCGTTGCATCATGGGTCAAACCTGATCGTATATAAGTGGACCACTTGTTGTTCTTTATGGCCTTAAGCCTGAAGATGGGATCTAGGGATCCCGAAAGATCTCGCTTTTAACTTGCTTTTACTTGTGAATAAAGTTTTTTTTTAATTAGTCTATAGTATCAGCAGGGATAATGTTTTTTATCGTACGTAGACAGCTTTTATGACTTACATGTGCTTAGCAGGAACTGAACCTAACGTAAATAATCTCCTACCGTCCAGTTTAATTCACAAGAAAAATCACATCAACATAAGAACTTACAGTTCTTTTAGAGCAGTAAAGTAGCTGATGTATCTTAAGTGCGTACTTCCAGTAGTCTGAGTTTAGTTTTATTTCCTTCCTATAGTAACTTCTGTTACTATCGGACGAGGACTTTGCGTCTATTCCGCTGTCTTGTCTTTTATTTCATTGTAGTTTAGCAACTTAATGCTTATGTATCGTTTGGTGGTGCTAGTGCGGAGGGGGTAAGCACACATTAAATATGGCATTAAGAGTGAGGTTTCATTTCTTATCCCAAACGAAAACTCCACTTTACGCTTTTTCATTGGATAGGAAGAACTTAGGAAATGGGGGAGGCAGCACTCAGCAGACGGATTTCGTACATTTCCCTTATTCTTCCATCAAGGATGTTCTGGGTAGTGACCCGAGCTGGACGCCATCTAGAGCTGTAAAACACATGAGGAGGTGGTGAGATTCCCAACTCATCAGAGATGTTTCCAATCTTGTTGATACATGGATGTTGTATTTGTCTTACGGCACTGTCTCTCTTCCTTTCCTGGAAGCCATGGACCTAAATTAGGAATGGATGACTGCTTGTAGCCTATCGAGTTGCTCACGGTAATCGTTAAACCCCCAAACAAACAAAAAAAAAAAAGAATTCCCAGCTGCCTTGGAGTTCAAATTACATAATTATCAGTACCACTACAAACGGACCGAATCCAACTGACTTTCGTGGCTCGCAGTAAAGATCGAATATCCTTCAGAGAATCTTCCACAATGCGAACAACATCCCTGTCTTGCAACATACGTACAAGAGCGCCTTCATTTCGAATGTGAGAAATCAAAACCCCCTCAACATTTTGAGGAAGAAATGCACATTTTATGCTGATCAGGATACCGAAACTGGTGAAACATATAAGGAAATTCTGCAAATTGTCAAATGACAAAGCATGGTGAGAAGAAATTGTACCAGAAACTGGTGCAAAGTTTCAATTCAAATTTTAATCAAATTGTGAATAGTGGTTTTTTGCAATCTCTCTTGGCTGCCCCGGTGGCGCAGTGGTCTAAGCGATGGCCTCTGATCATTCGTCCGAACGGGGTCCGGGTTCGAATCCCGGTGAGGCATGGATGTTGTTTGTCTTACGGCACTGGCCCTCTCTCCCTTCCCTGGAACCAGTGACCCTAAATTAGGGACGGGCGACTGCTTATAGCCAATTGAGTTGCTCACGGTGGTCGTTAAACCTCCAATAAAAAAAAATATATATATATATATATATATCTTGAGCTGCGCCCGGGGTAGCTGCCCCTCCTGCAGCGCCCTAGTTACGTCTCTGTTAGACCTAGGTTAGCATTGCTAGTCCGTTGCTTTGGTACAAAAGGAGAATAATTGTGCAAAGCTTAAGTACACAGAGAACAGTTTCAGAGCTTCCTCCAAAGGTAGAATGCTGAATGAAACTCAATATAACAATTTGATATAAAATGATGGTGTAGAGGATTTTAGGAAAGTGGTATCTGGTCTCAAAGCCTCAAACTTAGCTTTTTTTTTTTTTTTTTTTTGCGTATCAATGGGTTATAAGCAGTCGCCGCCCGTCTCTAATTTAGGGCAACTGGTTCCAGGGAAGGGAGAGAGCCAGTGCCCATAAGACAAGCACAACATCCATGCCTCACCGGGATTCGAACCCGGACCCCTTCCGGACGAATGATCAGACGCCATCGTTTAGATCACTGCACCACCGGACGGCAAGCTTCCCTTTAGAAATATCAACCTAGGAGATTAAGTTTAGGGTACGATAAGGGAGAGAGAAAAAAAGAAAAATGGCAGACAGTGAAGTGAAAATGCGCAGTTATCTAGCCGCACGCCGAAAAACCTACAGGAACCAATCAAAGATATACCGCTGCCAACAGAAAACATTTCATGCACCAGCACCCCCCCCCCCCCGGTTATTAAAAAAGGGGGGGGGGGGGGCTGGAGTTCGCCTCACGTAGAACTAAATTTTAACTCCTTTCTTTTCACTTAGGTATACCATTGTTCTCACCGTAATCCAAATCGCCGTGCTCGAGGAACAGCAGCATTCTTAATTTTTTTTAGAATTCTTTATTCCTATCTTATCCCTTTCGCCGCAGAATTGAAGGGACTACGCCAAATCCTAAAGGACAAGGTGTTCGTTAGACCTCTTTCGAGACTGACTGGGGTGTCCGTTGTCCGCTGTTAAGAGGTTTCGTTATTCGGAAGTTATCGTTAATGTTACGGAAGCTGTTAGGCACCAATCAAAACTTGACGTTATTCGGAGGTCTCCGTTAAGGGAAGTTTCACTGTATAACTGGTGCGGCGCCTTTTAGGAAGTCTATGAATTAATATAATTTTCAGCAAATACCTGGTGTCGGTTGGAGAGCTAAATAAATAATATTCATTTTTCGTACTCATGTTTCGTGATATGGTAGTCGTTTCACTGGGACTTAAAAAAAAAAAAAAAAAAAAAAGAGTAGGTCTGCTGAGCAAATTCGCATGAATAAGCCGATGGAATTTATTTATTGTGATGATTGCTTGTCGGCCTCATTATGCAAGCCCATTCACCGAAAGTTGAGAATTTGTATGAAATGTTGGCGAATAGACGATCCGAACCAGTTTAGTAGGCAGAAGCAATCCCGATTGTAAAGTAAGATTTCTTGCCGGCCATTCAACTCGAAAACTAAAGCTATCGAAACGGCTGTAAAAAAAAAAAATGGTTTCTCAAATACGTCAAAATCTCGCATTTAACGTTGACACGAATTTTCTCCTCAGTTTTATCGCAAACAACCTGAAAGCTGCATCACTCGATACGAATTGAACAAAATATTTCCCAAAAATGGTACATGTTTCAGGAATTTAATGTATCTCTTAAACTGAATTAAATGGGAATTGCCCTTCCTCCTTAAATGCTTTCTAATGGAATATGAAATTTACATATTTGAAGTGTTTAATACTCTTAAGGCATGAAAATTTCGAAAAACGTGTACGTTTTTGGAGTAGATTATACAATCAACGTAGGTTGGACTCTGTCATTTCAACTATCGTATTTTTCGTCAATAGTCAGCGGATTATCTGTTAAGGAAGTCCTAAATTTAGGGTTCTGCGGTTTATACGCCGATGTGAATAATACATCACTCTAAAAAAAGTATTTGCGGTACTTCGATTTTTAAAAAATCTGCGTTGTAATTGTCAGGAGAGGTCGTGTATTAGGGAAATTTCCAGAAATGCGTTAATAACAGGAAAATGTAACCCATTGCGAAGATTAGAAGTCCACAAACAGTTAGAAAGAAGTGTTTTTGTTTTGTTTTCTTTTTAATTACGAGCATTTTGCCTGAAAATGCGACGCGATGAAGGCGATACTGTTTGCTCTAACAGGCGATCACGTGCAGCTCTACGTCACACACGTATAACGCACAAGCTTGTCCGCGCCGGGCATCGAATCCTCTCACTCCGGAGTAAGTCGCTCTCCCAACTGAGCTACGCGGACATGTGCTCTCACTGCTATCTCCCTTTATCTGATGTGCGTCCTGCGGTGCAGGAATGTCACATACGTTCATGGGTGCTACAGATCTAACTACGGAATTACATGCTAGGGAATCTAACTACGGAACAGTTAGGTCTAACCACACTGCTGCAGTAATACTGAAAACCCCAACATTTGTGTTCTTTATTTCCTTGAAAGGAACAGAAAAGCGTTATGTTTCTTAAATAATTCGGGGGTTGGGTGGCAGGGGGGTTCCATACTTCTTCGGATTACTGTGCCATTCCGTGAATCGCGACTTTTCTGTATGAAACTATGGCTCGAGATCAATATCACGGGCACGATTTTTTCCCCTGAATTTCAAGGCCTGCAGATTATACGAAGGAATTGTTTTTCTTTCCAGGAATTTCCCGGTCTGGGGTTATACGAAGAAAAATACGGAACATTTTGCGATCAACTTGACGGTAGCGACGGAAGGGAGCAAAGAGGGGCATTTTCCACCGGGCGCCATTTTATGAGGGCGATAAAAATGCTATAATGATGTTCCTGCTAAAATTGGAAATTGGGCCACGATACGTCAGCAGCACTTTTTCAAAAGAAAATTGTCAGAAGGACTGGAAATAGAGAGAAGAAGGGGTACGACATTAAATGATTTGAAAGGTTGGAATTTACCTCATGAATGACAATAGCTGTAGTCCTGAGGAAGGGTAGGCGTACTATCCGAAAATTTGACTTATAAATATCCTTTTATTCTTTAATAAAAACCCATAATTTTGAGATATTTATAGTGCAGCTATGCAATCAACTATTACCTGGTGCTAACATCTATCTCAGTAGTCTCACTCAGTGTATACGAGATTTGTGACAATGTTTATTTACATTTTGAGAGGTCAGTTCTTTTCAGAACTCTTCTGTCACCTTATGCTAGATTTGGAGGTTCGCCTGGTAGTTTCCTGGAAGATTCAGCGCCAGTCTGCAGATTGCATATCACATCCCCTCTGACATGCCTGCCCCGCAGGACGACATGAGATAAAAGCAGATAGCAGTGAGATCACATGCCAGTGTATTATAGTGGATAGCACTCCGAGCTCCGGAGCCGAGAGTTGCAGGTTTGAATCACGCCACTGGCATAAAAGTGGAGAAATTTACTTCGTCATACCCCTACCGTGGATTTATAGATCTTCAGTGCAGCTGAAGTACCTAGTACGGAGCGATTACTTATGTGGCACCCTATTGTCATTCCACGCTGGAAATCAGTTAACTCTCTCGCTCAATGCTTCTTTCATTCACACAGTCATGCTATTGTCTCACCATTGTGTGCAAACACAGGTTTGTCCGTGTCCCTCCCTCCGGAGTAAGTCACTCTCCCAACTGAGCTACGCAGACAGAATGTCTCGCTGCAGATTTGTCGTCTTGACACATATTTTCACCTCTGTAGTACGTCACAGTTGCCCTACGAGCTTATTTATAGTTGGGTCTGTGGCGTAGTGCATGCGTAGGGCAGAATTTATAAGCAAATTCTGCCCTACGCATGCACTACGTTACAGATATTAATAGTAGGACAGTGTATATGCCGAATACATTTTATTGATTTTCAAATGCGGATTCCTATAAAATCCGTTGCTAATTGATCTGCCAAAATGACTTTCTGTTTCGGGGGTTTAACGACCACCATGAGCAAGTGGTAGGGCCATAAGCAGGAGCCCATCTCCAGTTTAGGGTCACTGGTTTCAGGGTGGGGGCAAACCAAGCGCTATCAGATGAACACACCTTCAATGCTTTACACAGGACTTGAACGCGTGCCCTTCTCGTGATAATAGTCAGAAACTAGCGCCTCATATCACTCGGCCACCGAGGCAAGCGCATCGATCTGAATTGGGTTCTGTAAATAAGATAGATATTAATAAAAAATATCCTAAGAAAATTTAACATATATCCTAAGAAGATTTTAAAACTGCCGTGCCCTAGAGCAAGAATCGAACTCTTTCCTAACTGGTGATACTTGAACTAGATTCGTTCTTGGTCTCTTAGAATGATTGTCGACGCTACAAGGAGACATCAAGACAGCCCAAATCTGAGGTTGTTCATATTCGTAAGCTACAGCTGTTTGGAAGTTCGTTCTTCTGGATGATCTACTGGTAGCCTACTCGAACCAAAATGGAGAGATCTTAGTTCGATTCCCCCTTCAGGGTGTTAAGCAGAGGTCTTCTGTAGGTTGCAACGTGGAAAGAGCTATGACTTCTGTTTGATGTTCCTAATCCACGTCAATTATGTGTATTAATTATTCATTCGCCTCCTGGTTATTTGTTCAGTTGCTGCTTACCATCATTGGTGAATCCCCGGCATTGTGCGGGGCTCCAAGAAGCAACCTGCCAAGTGGTTTGGAAGTTAGCCGTATGTGAGTCTGGAGATTTCCAGGCTGCTGTGGTGCAGTGGTAGCATGTCCGGCGCGTAACTGGAAGACCCTAGGTTCGATTCCCGGTGGCGGACGATGAGAATTTTACCGTGACGCAATTATAAACGTGGAAAGAGCGATGACTTCTGTTTGAGGTTGAAACTGTTGCAAAATGGGAACTATCCGTGGAAAATTTCATATCTTCCTTGGATAGTTTCTAGTTTACAACAGTTTCAACATGCAACGTATAAAAGTAATTAAATAACTACATTATTTATGAAAAATATGTTCTACCATATATTTCAGGTTATACGGTGCAATAAATAAAGCCACAATTTTATAGATAAATTGAGCTTTTACAGACTCCCACTCATTATTTCGTTTGACCAAAAAAATTATTTGTCAGGGTTCTATTAGAAAAAATAACGTAACACAGACAAAACAGACTTTTCCAAATGTTGTGAGCAGATGGCTACATGGAAAAGTTAGGTATATGGCGCTTCTACGTCGAAAACTATATGCTTATAAGTTCGCTTGTTTATATCCTCTGCTAGTACATTCAACTCCTTCATTGAGAGAAGGTTTAAAACCTGAATTCTCTTTCTTCCGAAGAAGAAGGTTTGCTGTCATTTTTTCAACGCTGTTTTGTTCAGCTAATCGTAAATCCCCCTCATTAAGCAATCAGTTTCACAAAGACATTGTAATTTTGGCATAACACACCGTCATAGAAAAAAACAAAACACTTTCTGTCATCCAGGCATGGGACTTTCACTGAACTTTTGCGCTGGAATTTTGATTAAAGATTAATCAGCATTTTACTGTCAGTACGTGTCCTCCCTTCGTCTCGCCCTAAAATTTAATGGCAAAGTGGGAATACCAAACTAATTCGGAAGAACAAATAATAAAATGTTTCATTAATGCATTACGTATAAAAGAGCTGGTTGTAAAACCAGGACTAGGGTGTGATGTGCCAGCTTTATTGTTACCGCAACGCAGAACAGAAGTTTTATTGTCAATTTTACAGATCCGGTATTCTTTGGAACTTCGGAGAAAGTAATTATCCTGGGATGATTCCAAAGCTTTAAATTCTGTTATTT
This sequence comes from Macrothele yani, assembly GCA_039090855.1. NCBI lineage: Eukaryota > Metazoa > Arthropoda > Arachnida > Araneae > Macrothelidae > Macrothele > Macrothele yani. The sequence goes on from CM076998.1 coordinate 92,176,964, forward strand.
GTGTTCGTAGAAATTAGCTTAATTAACGTGGCGTGTCATTGCTACCTCTGAAGCAAACCCGTGTGTCAAAACTAAATGAAGACAAGTGTTCTCACGTTTATTACGCATGACCTTTCATTTATTATTAATTTCATTTGTATACGATCAGTGGTTTTCAGTTCTATTTTACTGACGTTGGAAGAATTGTATAATTCCCTTCTTCGATATCTTGCAGACAGAGACTAAGGCTGAACAAAAATGCTTTCACTGAAACTTCAGAAAACAAGATATCAAAGTGTTTGATGTTTAGAAGCAGCTAAGTTTGTTCAATCGTTCCTGCCAAAACTGGAACCTATTCTCACAAGGAAAGTGTCTTTTTTTTTTTTTTGTCTCATGATGGAAACAGGTAAAATATTTTGTCGGAAATCTGAAAGGTTAAGGAGATACAGGGAGCGAAAGTTTTCGCATGAAAATTAACACAAACGCACGAAATTTGACTTTGTTTAGGATTTTATTGAAATTTTGAGTGAAATTAAATACAAATATAGAGATTAACAATTGAATGTTCAACGCAGAATACATATGTGCAATGAGCACATCAGATAAAACTGATATTAGTGCAAATTATCAGTTTACTAGTATCTAATTTGGGATTAAAACAATATTCTAGTGGAGTTTGTAATGACCTGGATGAGAAGACAGAAAGCCTCCCTCAAGGTAAAACTACTGAAAGGTATCTCATCCCTGAACGATGTATTGGTATTGTTCGGCCTTTGGATGTAGGATTCTTCAGATCCAACAAGCGATTTGTTCGGTTTATTACTGATTATGCATTAACGGAATCAAATCTTCAATATTTGGCAGCGAGACAACTTCTTAAAATTACAGTCAATTTCTATCTTCCAATTTAGGGCTCCTAGATTCAGAAATTTTATCAAATTTCTAAATCAGGCTTTCTATCTTCCCATCCAGGTCATTATGTAACAACACTGGAATATTTTTTCAAACCCGAATTGGACACTTATAGTACTGATAATTGTACAAATACTAGTTCAAATGTTTATTTTTTCTTGGAGGTTTAACGACCACCGTAAGCAACTCAATGGGCTATAAACAGTCGCCCGTCCCTAATTTAGGGCCACTGGTTCCAGGGAAGGGAGAGAGCCAGTGCAGTAAGACAAACACAACATCCATGCCTCATCGGGATTCGAACCCCCACCCCTTTCGGACGAATCATCAGAAGCCATCGCTTAGATCACTGCGCAACCAAGGCGGCGTTCATTTTTTCGGATGTGTCCATTGCATATATACATTCTGCTTTGAATGTTCAATTGTTAATCTTCATTTTTGTATTTAATATCACTCAATTTTTCAATAAAATGTCTAACAAAGTCATATTTTGTTTGTTTGTGCTACTTTTCATGGGAAAATTACCGCACCCTGTATCTCCCTAACTTTTTGGATTTTTGACGAAATATTTTTAAAGCATCCATCATTTGTGAAGATGAACATTTGTGCCAAGCTTGGTAAAATAAAATCCGAGTGAAACAAAAAAGGGCACTTTCTTTGTCAGACTGAAGTTTTGGAATCTTCAACCGTTTCACACTCGCATTTTGCTAAACAATTTCCACGTTATCACATGTTTCAACATACGAAACTGAAAAATGTCACCGAGAGCCGCTGTTTCCTTGTTAGGGAATACTGGTGATATTTTCAAGAGTTTTTGTACATTCGATTGAACAACTCGGAATATTGTTTTACTTCTGCTTTTCTGTTAAACGCCGGGAAACAAAACACATCTCACATAGAGACCTGCGGTTAAAATTGACTCACACGAGTAACAATAAACTCCTACTTCCACTGCTATTTCTTGAATAGTTAATCTTTCATCATGTGGCAATTAAATTTCACGCTGGAACACTCCAGCAACTAATCGTTCTTTTCGCTATTGAATATCCTGAGCGCTCGCTACTTTTTGCAAACCCCTGCTCCATTTTTAGAATGACAGAACAATACTACAAATTATACACGGCTTGCATTTGAGTGCTATTTGAATGAAACGATAGGTTCACACCTGGGTCTTCCAAATTTCTCAGTAATGCCTTATACTATTCCCATAAACACGTACTGAACACTGAAATTTCCCACCCCGATGGAGCAGTGATATAAGCGCTGGCTTGTCACCATTCGTCCGAGAAGGATCCGGGTTCGAATCCCGGTGAAGCATGGATGTCGTGTTTGTCTTACGGCACTGGCTCTCTATCTTTCCTTTAACAAGTCTTCCTAAATTAGGGACGGACGACTGCTTATAGCCCATTGAATTGCTCACGGTGGTCGTCAAACGTTCAATAAAAAAATCCACTGAAATTAAACAATCGGAATCTGGTGCTAGTAATCATGCATCCACAAGACTGCCTGATTAAGATTCAAGACAGAGATCTTCACATCGCATGACTTTGTTTGTTTGTGAGTTTAACGACCACCGTGAGCAACTCGAATGGATATAAGCAGTCGCCCGTCCCTAATTTAGAGTCACTGGTTCCAGGGAAGGAAGAGAACCAGTGCCGCTAAACAAAAACAACATCCATGTCTCACCGGGATTCGAACCCTAAGCCATCTCGGACGAATGGTCAGAAGCCAGCGCACCGCCACGCTACTGAGACGGCACTCCTGATGATGATATTGTTTCGGGGGTTGATATCCATCGTGAGCATCTGAGACTATCAGCAGTCGCTTGTCCCTAATTTAGGGCTCCTGGATTCAGAAAATGGTTCCAGCAAAAAGAAACAGCTAGTAGCGCAGAACACACGCAACACCCATGCCTTATCTCAGCTCAAACCCGGTCGCAGCTAGGAAGATTGGCCAGAATTCTGATAATCTGACGACTCGATCACCAGGTCGAACGTAGAACAAACGCATCACACATGCTTTATCTGTACTCGAACCCGGTTCCAGCTGCAAAGATTAGCCAGAAGTCTGAGAAACTGACGACTCGGTCACCAGGTCTGTCATGTCTCCAAATGGAGAGTCATGTAATATAAAAGACGATCGATTGTTTCATGTGATTCGGTACTCCACGTGATGTCCGGCTAAGGGTTCTGATTTGGATACCCATGATTTTCCCACACATGATCAACGGAACGTAGGTCCAAAGCATCAAATCTACGGAAACTTTGTATTGTTCTAAGAGCTGTATGTGAACAGGCTTTATCCTGCTGAAATCAACGGAATTGTTTTGTATGGTTAAATGACAAACTGAACAATGAGGTCGATAAAGTGGTGGGTTGTTGCAATGCCTACAGTGGGCTCCAGAATTGTCCAATGGCTGCACACGGTGCCACTCCACCCTAAAACACCGAGTTCTGGCCTTCTGTGATGTCTGACAGTGAACACTTCTGCACGTCACTGATTAAGGTATGAGATCCGAAAGGCTGCATTGGCGCCGAGGCGTAAAAATTACTGGATATAAGCAGAGTTTTGCTGAACGGAAAAGGTATCCGTTGCGAGATTTGCCTCTTCATGTTTCGACAAGTAACTGAGAAGACTCCACTGTTTCGCCAATACGGCTCACCATTCGTCTGGATTGTACAGCATCCCAAGCGGTCACTGTCGTGAATGATAGCCTTTGATTCTTACTCTGTGGAAATAGAAACATTCTCCTCGTCGAAATACTCAGAATATTTCTCTTACACCCCACAGCGTACTGTAATCGTTTTCGTAGTACTCCGTTTGACTCTTTTCAGAAATGGTGCTCTCTGAATAATTTTTTGGCCATTTTTTGTCCTGTACTTAGCACTGACTGAATGCTATAGCATAAAAGCTACTTGCTGGTGGTGAAAATTGAACCCCGCATACTTCTGCTCCGGAGCCAAATGATTTCCCAATTAAACTGCACCGACGGAGTTTGTCACTGCAATTTTGCCGTCTTGACACGTGCGTCACTTCTGAGGTAGGTACGTCACTTATATCCTCCTCTTGAGAAAGGGCTAGGACGGAATCGTAGGTTTCCGGGTCAGCTGGCAAACCACGCTTGAAGGAGAGCTTACTGTAGAAGAAGGAGCTCTCACTAATTCCGGACGATGTGTGGAACGAACATCACACATTTTTCGAAGAAACCAACGGCCAGGATATTCATTTTACGTTCAGGGGCCACTATAGCATAAAAACCTTTTGCTAATGATGAGAATCCGCATCCTTCGGCTCCGGAACCGAATGATTTCCCAATTAAGCTACACCGATGTAGTTTGTTGCTGCAACTTTGCCGTCTTGACATGTGGGTCATCTTTGAAGTAGTCTGTTTTAACAATTCTGTTAGGATTTCTGTCTTAACCGATTCTCTATGTCATTCTGGCATGCTTTCGAATCTCGCCCTTCCATCTCACACTTGGTCTTTTTTTAAGCATTTTCCTATCCCATGGTATCTAGTCTAGAATTTCAGTTGTACTACAGTGGTAACTTTTTCTAGTAAGGTCCAGCCCATTGGTGCTTGAGAGTCTTTGCTTTGATTGTGATGTCATCAACTCTTGTGTTCCTGATTCACGAGTTTCTATTATTGCCTTTCTTGGTTGCACAAAGCATGCATCTTCTGAAGCTTCTGGGAATTGTATGCAGCCTCTGAACATCGTCCTATTATGAGCGATATTAAAATATTAGAGGCACTGGCTCCTTAATGTTTTATTAGGGAATTTAGGTTTCAAACTCCGAAGTTCTATCCTCTATGCTGAGCTAAATGTGTATTCATTGGTGAACAACAGGACGTCTGTTCCTCAAATGTAAAGTTTTGCACCACTCTGGTCGGAAGATCTGGGTGAGAAGACGATTTGAAATGGTCTGCTCGTCAAGCAAGTGAGATCACGTACAGGACTGCTTTCAGCATGTGTGGGTCCCCAGGAATATTTTTTGTGCGGACTTTCTCTATGTAAACAAGTAAACAATTTGATTAGAAAATGTATTACAAAATTCATGGGCCCTATCAGGTATAATGATCTATCAATCAAGATTTTGAATAATGGGTAGATAATCATCATGTAATGGGTAGGCCAAGGTTGCATTTGTTGCTTCAGGGATATGAATTTGATACGAATAATTTTCTTTCTCGTTCACATCTTTAATAAAATCTTCATTTGCTAAAGAAGAGCTAAAGTTGCAGTAATTCCATCTGAACTATTCAAATGCTGGATTCAATGAGAATAAACTTTATTTTCATTAATAATCTAAAGTAACTTATGGGATTTTACTAGGAAATTTTTTCTTTAATAGCAAATTTTCGGAGAAAACTCTTCTCCTTCTTCAGGCTGTCTTGTTTTTTTCACTTTTTCCTTGTCACTATCACGGTTACGGTTTACCTTGACTGTTACGGTTAACCTTGATGGTTTAGGTTATTTTTCAACAAATCCTGCCAGATGTTAGGCAGGGAAAATCCTTTGCAGTCATTGATGATGGAATTTTGATTTTTCTCAATCTCTATTCCTTCTTTCAGTTTTCTTTTTTGGAAATTGCTTTGGAAACTGATTACTTTAAGGGAATTCCAATCCATGCTGTGCCCAGTTTCTCTAACATGTCTATCTAATCCAGTCTTGTTGGAGCAATTTTTATAGCTGCTTTATGCTCTGCTATACGAGTTTCTAGTCTGCGACCTGTTTCCCCTATGTAAGATAGTCCACAAACTACAATTTACTTCATAAACTACTCCTTGCATTTTTAAAATATCTTCTTCTCTTTGAACTATTTTAGGGAAAAAAGTTTTAACTTTATTCTCTAAACTTGGAGCTAGCCTAATATTGTATTTTTTACTAATTCTCTTTAAAGCCTCAAATAAACCTTTGTGATAAGAAATTTTTCTAGTGAATTTTACTTGTTGCTTTTGTGGGTTCTTCGTACCATTAAAATTCAGAAGCTTCTCAATTTCTTCTTTAGGATAGTTATTCTCTGCAAGTATGACTTTAAGCTCTTCTTTTTGGGCTTCTTTTTTATCTGCTGTAGAAACTATTTTATTAATTTTTTCTAAAAACTGACTTGCTACATTCTTCTTAATAGAAACTGGACGATACGAATTGAAATCCAGTAGTCTTTTAGTATTCATTGGTTTTTTATACCAACTAGTGAGGAATTTTTCATCTTCATAATAGATAGTAATATCTAAGAAGTTTATTCTTCTTTCTTTTTGAAGTTCAATAGTGAACTTAAGGGAATCATCTAATTCATTGAATGAGTCTAGAATTCTTTCTGGAATAATTTCTGAGCTATCTATTATAAATAAGATGTCATCCATGTATCTGCTATATAAGCAGAAGTATGTGGGTTGTACTAGTATCTTTTCTTCTAGTTTTCCCACATAATAGTTAGCTAAGAGTGGGGAGAGTGGGAGCCCATTGCTAGCCCCGATTTTTGAATGAAAAAAGTTTTCCCAAATTGAAAGTAGTTGTTCTGCAAAGAGAAAGTAAGCATTTCAAAAATTCCAACTAATATGTTTTTTTCCTTGTTGTGAAAAACTATTAGGTCTGCCAAGTCTTCCGCTATAAAGTCTATAAGTTGATCTATATTAATGTGAGTATACATAGACACTATATCTAAACTACCCATAATAGGAGAATCTAATTTAGGAAGAAGTTCTAGTTTTTCTTTTAGCTGCATTGAGTTTTTAATCAAGTTAGGTGGCTCTTTTAAAAGATTCTGAAGGTGTGACTTTAAAAAATAGTTTAGATTTGAAAGAATAGAGTTTTTTGAGTCTATTATTGGTCTAATTGGTTGGTGTTCTTTATGCAGTTTGACTATTCCATATATTTGAGGTAATCTGAACTGTAATTTTGAGAATTGTTTATAGTTTTCTGGAAGCTGGTTTTTCTTTTTTTGAAGTGAAATAAGCTTAGAGACTTTTTTAATCAAATCTGGTAGTGGGTTTTCTTTTACTTCTTCATACATAGGTTTCTTTAGTTCTTCTTCCATCTTTTCTAGATAATCTTTCTTATCCATAATAGTAATCAACTTACTTTTGTCTGTTTTCACAGCAACTACACTTTCATTTTTTCTGAAATATTTAAGAGCTTTTAATTGACTATTATCAAAATTTTTTTGAGGTTTCCTTACTTGCTTCTGGAATTTTGTAAGGCTATTGTAGTAATCTGTTCTGAGGAGGTCTGCTTTAATTTGGTCCTCTTTTTCTAAAATGCTGCAGATGCTTTCCAATTCAATTATCAATTTTTCTGGATTTATTTTTCTTGGGATAGATTGAAATTACTTCCTTTATTTATCACTTGTAATAATTCTTGGCTAACTCCAGTAGCAGTGTTGTCCTTTACATGACTAAGAACTGCAGTTTTTTTGTTTTTACTGGAATAGTTTTTCTTTAAAAATTTCTCTTCTTTAAGGTTCAGCTTTTTAACAAATTTCTTATTTTTGTTTCTTACTCCAATTTTTAGCCAGTCATCCAATTCTGCTTTTACTGTATCCCTTAAGATTCCAGAAATTTTCTTTTCATTTTCTACTTTTACCTTTTTATAATAAGCAACATTTTTATATTTTGCTTCAATACTTCTTTTTAACGTTTTTTGCTCTATTTTTCTTACGAAGTTGGCTGAAAGTAAATCTTTAAATGGTTTTCTAAGTCTAAATGAATTTGGAATAAAGTTTATTACCTTGCAATTTTTCAGGAACTTGATTTGAGCTATGGATCTTTCCATCTTCAATGTAGCATGTTGAACTTTCTTGATTGTTTGCCAAGTATCTGACCCCTAAATTGCTCCAACAAGACTGGATTAGATAGGCATGTTAGAGAAACTGGGCACAGCATGGATTGGAATTCCCTTAAAGTAATCAGTTTCCAAAGCAATTTCCAAAAAAGAAAACTGAAAGAAGGAATAGAGATTGAGAAAAATCAAAATTCCATCATCAATGACTGCAAAGGATTTTCCCTGCCTAACATCTGGCAGGATTTGTTGAAAAATAACCTAAACCATCAAGGTTAACCGTAACCGTCAAGGTAAACCGTAACCGTGATAGTGACAAGGAAAAAGTGAAAAAAACAAGACAGCCTGAAGAAGGAGAAGAGTTTTCTCCGAAAATTTGCTATTAAAGAAAAAATTTCCTAGTAAAATCCCATAAGTTACTTTAGATTATTAATTCAATTAAACTAGGAAGCCATTTCTCAACATGAGCTTTATTTTCATTTTCGTCTTTGTAATCAGTAATTAAGTTTTCGTTAACTACATAATTTGATTTAGTCTGATCTCTTTCATTGTTTCCAATTTTTAAAAATGTAAGCAGACCACCCGTTTGCAGATCTTCGATTTCTTTATTTCCTGACTACATTCGTATTTTCTATTTCTATCTGGGACTCCCCTTGTATTCATACTCAATTATCTAAAGATTAAAATTTCAATGTATATATTGTCTGTTGGGCAGTATAACTAAATCAAAGAATGGACTATTGATACTTTTTTTTTTTTTACATTTTATAGTGCCCTGTGTCTTAAAACTTCACACACAGTAGTTCTATATTTCTCGAAAGTAAAATAGTAATTGTTTTGTATTAAGTATATAAAATATATCAAAATGAAATCAAGTGGAACTTGATTTCATTTGAAATCAAGTAGAACTTACGTCTCAATATTTTCATATTTTACCGTACCATGTTATTTATTGTTCACGACAGTTAGAACACATACAACAAAAGCGCTTACGGGGATCCAGAGCTATCGTAATCCAGCCTAATCCAGGTCAGTTGGCTGGCTTATTTTAGGCATATTCAGACGTTTTCATAAGCCATATAAGGCAACAATCACTCGGTTGTGCAGGTTGCTCATGATTATTTTGTTTTATTCTGCATATTGCATTTCCATCTGAATAATTTTTGTGCTTACAATGAGCGGGATCCCACAAAGCGAAGCCCCCCCCCGTGAGGTACGGGACCCGGGCCGATTGCGCCGCTTGCCCGGATCTAAGGGTGGTTCTGATCATGTAGTATCAGTAGTCACCACTGTTTCATTGGCTCTTCGAAGATCGCACTGCACTGTGACTCCCGTAGAGGAAAAGTCATGCAATGCATATCCTCCAAGGCAGCCGCTGTGGTCCAGTGTTGCTCTCTAGTTCCGTTGTATCCTGGACGGCAGCGCTGGACCACAACGAATGACAAACAGCGTCGATTCGTGTTCACATTGTGACACAGCGTTTTGATAAATGTTTGCGTAGATAATCTAAATTGATACCGCTCCACGATCCACTTTGTATCCCTCAGTTGCTAATATGATTCACATGGTATATTCTGAGAATATTTGGTATCCCATGAAGAAACCCAGCCCCAAACTTCCCCAGAATTGAGAGGCAAGCTTTCCCATGCAGTTACTCTGTACCTTGTCACCAAACCTGACTGATTACCTATCTCCCTAACATTCTTAATGTCACTCACATGATTGATTGCCTATCTTACGTGAACTGGCATTGTAGCTAGTTACTGACTTGTATGATTGTCCATCTCTCGCAAAACTTTACGTGCAAGATTCTCACAGCTTTATAGCTTTACTCCTATATCTTCCTGCACTGTAAAAAAATGTTCGCAATTCACGGAAAATTCTTTAAAATAATGCTCCTCCGATTTTTAACAAGACTTTCTTTCGTTTTGAAAAGTTTTAGTTTCTAATAACAGAAACGCTCAATATTTGATAGATTTTCCGTAGTAACAAATTTTGTGTTTATTTCTTTACAGAGACGTCAGTTTCAGGTTTTTCCGTTTTAGCACAGAAATTTCAGTCTAGTCATTTCCGTTTTTATATAGATACTAGGTGAAAGCCCGTCAATATTGACAGGGAAACATAAGATGAGTAATTTTTTAATAACCAGGTAGTTTTTTTGTTTGTAATGTCCAAATGCGAAAGTATGTTTCATGAATATTACAACAATAAAATATATATATATATTGGTTGAGGCAGGGATTCGACAATTAAAACAGGTAAGCGCTCGCATTTTCCCAGTGTTTGTTTGCCGCACATCAGATGTTTCTATAGGCAGCTGATGAAACATCGAAAACAAATCACAGTAGCCAGTCGACATCGTTTCTTCTTAAGAAATATTTAAAAAGAAAGCTTTGTCGGTGGTTCCCTTCCTTCAAAATGCCTTAAAAATGCATAATGGTCCTAAAGCGCGCATTGTTTCATTTACTGTAAAAGAAGAAATCCCGCAGATTGCAAGCAACTACGTTCACTTGTTCCTGCTGTTGCCAGATAGCAGAAAAGTGTTAAAATAGTAAAACCATTTTCGGAGACTAAGAATTACGCTATTGCAAATGTTAAAACATTATGGTAGTTCATACGCAGAAGCACCAACAGTATCTTTTCTTTTCTTTTATTTAATTTTCTTCTACGAATATAAATAAAAGAATACCTAGTTATATTCTGAGATTTTCGTGGTTTAAGGAAAAAGAAAGTTCACAAATCCCATTTCTTCAGCATACGCATGAAATAATAAAAACGCACTGTTACCTACTGCATTGGAACTCTCAATTTTTAAACTTAAATGAGAAAAGAAACTGGTTTGACAATCTAAAATAATCATTTTAGGTTTGCAAGGGTAATCTTAAAAATAAATTTCATACGACTAGATTCTAAATGAAAAATTACGTATGTCGTTTATGAACGACAAAGTAGAACCAAAATTCCTGGCGCGCTGTTATCCTGTTTCTAAAGAGTTGATCGTGTGACGTAAATAGTGTGATGTAACGCATCTCTGACGTCATTTCAAAATGATTGGGATGAGATGACGTCACACGAGCAGCTGTTAAAAATAGGTCTGTGTTGCTATGGCAACAAAGCAAAGTGGTTTGCAAAAAAAAGGGATAGACGTTAAGACAAAGGAAATTACTATGCTTAGATTTCCCGAGTTTCCAAAAATTTCAATTTTGAATTTTTCAGTCGCTATGAAGAAATGTTCCTCCATTCATGGAATTTCTGTTTTCTCCTTTTTCTTCAGTCTCTTTATGTAGCCCGCTTTCCTGAGAGAGAGAAAGAGAGAGAGGAATTAGCAGACCCCCACGTTTTACAGGACTTGATGCACCGAGGTAGGAGACCTTCCTTACCACCAGTAGGGTTCGAACTCACGATGGATTGTACGAGCGTACGAAACGCTGCTGACTGACCTATGAGAGCGCTTCCCGTTAAATCTCACTTAAGGTACAAAAGCAGAAGGATGGGGTCCCGTCGATGATGAAAAGTTTTTCGCTATGAATGCGGAATAATTAGTCATTTGATTTTCTGTAGGAACCTGTTTTTCTTTTTCTGTTTTTTTTTCTTAATAGGTTTGCAATAATTTCGTTTTTTTTTTCTTCTAGAAGGAATCATCACAAATTACATTGTTTTTCGTCGTGATTTTCCAAAGCAACAGAATGTTTTGCAACTCGATATTTTTTTAAATTGACAATGACTTTCAGTTATGTCTAAGAAAAGCAGAAATGCACAGTATCATTTCACAAAACCTCTAAATATAAAATTTGATCTCAAAAACTATAATAGGTTTTGAGTTAAGGGAACCAATGTCTGATACATAGACATCATACACTTAATTGCCTGTACAACATTTGAAATGCTCGCCTTCTTACTGTAATACAATATTCAACAGAAAGATGGGGGAATATCCGTTGCCACAATAACCTTACTGACAGCCAAAGACGAGAGTATAAGAATGTTGTTACCGAAAGAGGTTAAGAATGGCATTCGCGATTACAACTTCCAATGGTGTGAACCGAGTGTTTCAGCAAAACTGTTACATTGAAATTTAATAATTAGTTAAACTTCTTTAAATTCAAGTTTTCCAGCGAACCGGCTTTTCCCGTCATATCGAGACGGAAAAGGAGTGAACAGAATGTTTCCGTTAATATACGAACGTAATCAAGGAAAGATTTAGGTTTACCAGATAACAGCTCGCTCTTTAAAATCGGCAATTTTCCGTTACTAACAGGAGAAACACAAACTCTCAGTTCATATACAACAAAATCTGTAAAGTTCAGATTTTTTCCGTCATTTCACGGAAAAGGTTGAATCAGAGATGTGCTTCTTGAATTCACGAAAATAATTGCAAAAAAGGATTCTGAATTTCAGGATTTATTTTATTATTACGATTTTTGTTTTCACAGTTGTGACGTATACTCTAATTTAACCAATTTCGTTTTTTAGTTCCTGTCTTCTTATGTAAATTTTGGTTCATTATCGTTAAGCGCTTTCGGTCTGAACGCTACATTCTCTCTCTCAATGAATTTGTGTTTCGCAACCTGAGAACAGGAAAAAGAGTACTGAGGTTATCGAAAGCTAAAGATAACAGTTAAGGTTTTTAACTGTATGTTTAGCTCTGTTTAGAGCGAGCACATTTTTAGAGCGAGAGCTATTAGGTGCAACCACTTACTATTACGAGCTTTGTTTTATCACAAGCATTGGATTCCTCTTGTCACTCGTTTTTGCCAGTAGCAATTGTTGATCAGTCTGACTTATAAAAATTCGCGATGTATGAAGCACGATAATTGATTACTTTACGAATTGCTGTATTAAAGTGTGAACAGTCTTATAATGCTGCTAAGTGAACAAACAGTGTTAAAAAAAATTCTAAAATTCACTAGCCACTTTCCGTGATTCTTCTCGTGAATTAGCAAAGCATATCCCTGCTACAACCTTCTTCTTGAAACGAAGGAAAGAAACCTGAATTTCACGGATTTTTCGTACTTCAGGAAAATACTGAATTTTCAGAAACCTTTCCACAACTGCTTTTTTATATTGACTTGGTAAAGTGCCGTTTTCAAAATGTGTTAACGGAGACCTGAATTTTCAGAAACTTTTCCCCAATTCCTTTCGTATATTAATGGAAAAACTCCGTTTTCCCATTTTCCCTATCCATATGACATAAAATTTCTGGTAATAGGAGAGATTCCCGGGAACACTTTTTTTCTTTTCCTTTCTTTTCTTTTCTTTTTTTTTTTTTTTTTTTTTTTTTGATTGGAGGTTTAACGACGGGCGACTATATCCCATTGAGTTTCAGAGAGCCAGTGCCTTAAGACAAACACAACATCCAGGCCTTACCGGGATTCGAACCCTGACCCCTTTAGGACGAATGATCAGAAGCCATCGCTTAGACCACTCCGCCACAGGGGCGGCCTTGGGGGTTTGATTAACGGTTAAATTTCCATAGTCTGTCGAAATATTTGATTTTAAAGTTTGTAACGTATATTCTATTTTAAATTTCCTTTTGAGTTTCTTTTTCTATGTAAATTTGAATTCTTTCTCTTAGATATTTTCAAACCTTAACGTTATGTCTTTTCCCTCAAACGAGAATGATGTTGGCAACACAGTGAGGTCGGAACAAGAGTGACGTATGAATGTATGTGATAAGAACGTTAGATAAAAAGACGATGCAGCAGCTGTTTTGTGTGTGTGGAGATGTTCGATTGTTGTTAAGCTAGATTATACGACAGATAATTAAGGGTAGGTTTTTTTTTTTTTTATTTGGGGGTTTAACGACCACCGTGAACAACTCAATGGGCTGTAAGCAGTCGCCCGTCCCTAATTTGGGGTCACTGGTTAAAGGGAAGGGAGAGAGCCAGTGCCGTAATACAAACACATTATCCATGACTCACTGGGATTCGAACCCGGACCCCTTTCGGACAAATGATCATAGGCCAACGTTTAGACCACTGCGCCATCGGCCACTGGTTTCATGGAAGGGAGAGAGCAGTGCCGTAAGACAAACACAGAATCCATGCCTCACTGGGATTCGAACCTGTTCAGTAAAACAACTGTTATCCCACATAGTGCATGTCTGAACTGGGATTCAGACAAAAAAGCTTCGCGCAAGGTACTGTAGATTAGATTTTTCTTGCTTCAGTTATTTTATTATCTTGCACTGTAGATTTATCTTGGTTCAGTTATTTTATTATCTTGCACTGTAGATTTATCTTGCTTCAGTTATTTTTGTCTCATACTTGCATTGCTATTTTTTTGCCTCTCTTTGAATCAAGCGGAAATAGTTGCAATGCAAGAATATTTTATCTTCGTTTTAACAAACTACCTGAAATCTCTCGTTATTCCAAGCTTTCACATTCTTATGGTTTGATATTTCATTTACCTCAAAGCTGGTTGAAGGTTTTTGCCAATTTCAATTACTAAGAGAAATTTTTCGTTGAATTATCCTCAATTTTTTTATCCATGATCGTACCTTCCAAAAAGTATAGTACAGGAACAATATTTAAGACTGCGCAAAACATCACATTTATAGTTTTTCTTTTTTTCAAAAGATATTTAATGTTTCAAATTATCTGCTTAAAAAAATTTAATTGTGTTCACGATGGGAAATTGTGATTAAAAAACATAATTTTTAACAATGTGTAATTGTGATTCCGCGAAGGCAAAACACATTATGTTTCACGTTATTAATTATACTTGATGTTGTTGCTATGGTTGCTGTAAGAAGCTTACTCCATTTCGCAGTGAGATGAATAATCTCACGATGGTGCAAGTGCTTCCATTTCAAAACAATCGTGCGAAATTTCATTACAAAACACCCATAAGCGCTTTTCCTTCCTTCCCTCTCTCTCTCTCTCTCTCTCTCTCTCACATACACACTTCTGTTCTTCCTTGTTTTGGGCAGCATGCATGGCAGTCAGTTGCTTTTTCGTCCAGTGGCATATTTTGCCTTGAAGGTAAACACGCACGTTTGTGGTCAGCGTCAGTTTTTTCCATGAGGATTCGAGATATAATCGATATGTAGACGAGATACCTTTAGACGTGGGCTAATTTCCCTAAACACTCCTTATACAATTAAAAACAGGATTGCCCCCTTTGTTGTTTTACTGGCAGTGAAAATACGCTAGATCCACTGCTTTTATTTTTATTTTCAAGAAGGCAACTATTGCCCCGAGTCTTTGGGTCGACGACCTGCTAAAAGTCAAAAATTAATCACACTTAGAAAACTCGAAAAGCCGGGCTTGCAGCAATCGGATTCTAAATTGAGCAGTGTTGCAAAATGCTTTATTACCTTCGCTGCGGATACTGAGGTCATAATTACCCATACAAAATCTGTAATGAGCCGCCGCGCACTACACAGAGGAGGATGGGATTTCCCCAAATGAAATCCATAATGTCCTGTGTTACCTACTCACAGAGGAGAGATATCTGAATAAAATTATAATGGGCTGAGCTTTTGTGTGGGGATCGGGGTATAAACTAACACCAAAAGTCCTGAATGTGTTATATCACTCCAGATTTTGATTTTGAGACAGCTCCTTCCTATCAGAAATAGTTTTATTATTAATAGGGAAAGTCCTGTGTAACTCCCTAAACGTAACTGCTGCATGTGTTCATCAAGGCAGTTGATGTTCCACTTGTTTTACCATAATTACAGGAAATAATCAGTTCGAAAAAGTACTGTATTTGCTGCCTATGAAGCGGGCCGAACGTGGTTAGAACTGCGCATCAGAAATCCTTGCTTTCCCTCGTAGCTATATTATTCAAAGCGGTCATGCAGTAGATGATTGATAATAATCCTTTCTAACTGATTACCTGCATGTGATGTACTACAGAGGTGGAGCCCATGTCAATACGGCAAAGGTGTAGCGATAAATTCCGTCGGTATAGCTTAATTGGAAAAGCATTCCACTCCGGAGCAGAGATAGAAACGGGTCACCACGTCGATAATTCTTTGCGGGTCAAACGAGCCGTGTCAAGGTGTTTTCCTCAGCTGATTTTGAGCCGGTTTTATTTCCGTTTTGTTTTTGAAAAGAAAAAGATATTTCAGAGGACCCTTCCGGGTACTTTGAAATAATACTTCAGAGCTGCCGATTATGATCCAGGAACTTGCTGAAAAGTGTAAAGAAATGGGATTAACAATGAACTTTCAGAAGAGAAAATTGGAACACAATGCTTCTACACGGAATGAAGATTTATCAATTGATGCGGAAAGGCTGGATATAACCAATTACTATATTTACCTTGGGCAGCAGATATCAAGCGAGGGTCACATTAATAAAGAAATTAATTGCGATTTTTGGAAGAAACAGTACAAATTTTAAGAGCAATGTGCCACTATGTCTTAAAATAAAAAAATTAATCAATGCATCCTTCCAGTGCTTATGTACAGAGCATAGACGTGAACCTTAACTGAAAAAGACATACAAAGACTGCAGACAACTGAAAGAAGCATGGAGAGATGCATGCTTTGTGTAACCAGCAAACATAAGAGGAGGAACTCGTGGATAAGGAAAATGACAAGAGTGGAAGACATCACGATCAGAGTAAAATCCCTGAAATGGCAATGTGTTGGTCATTTGCCAGGAGAACGGACCACCGGTGGACAACTGAAATTTTAGACTGGATTCCAAGGGACATGAAAAGTTCCAGAAGAACACCACGTGGGAGATGGGTGGATGGAGGAGATTGAAGAAACTTTGGGAGACATTCATCCAGCAGAGGATTGTTAATGATTGACAATGACGATGATGATGATAGATTCGAATTTATAGTTCAAAGCATATTTTTCCGGGTCAAGTTCGGGTCGGGTCCAATTATGTGACAGCCGTGTCCGGATCAAAATTTTTTTACCCGTTTCTAACTCTGCTCCAGAGCAGAAGAATGCCGTTTCTATCTTCGCCACTTGCAAATGTGTGTTTTCACATTGACATCCTACTGTTGAAATGGGTCTACTGGCCGTTGGGTCTCTTCTAAAAATTTGTGATGCTTCTTCCACACATCGTCTGGAATAAGTGAGAATTTCTTCTTCTAAACGGAGTTACTTCAAGCATGGTTTGCGGCGGACCCGGAACTTGCGATTTCTTGGCCTGCCTTTCTCAAGGAGGCTGGGGATATATGTGAAGACATATCAACAGGGCAATTTTTTTCTTTTTTTGTATTCAAGGTTTAAAGACCACCTTGAGCAACTCAATGGGCTGTAAGCAGTCGCCCGTCCCTAATTTGGGGTAACTGGTTCCAGGGAAAAGAGAGAGCCAGTGTCGTAAGACAAACACAACACCGATGCCCCACCGGGATTCGAACCCGGACCCCTTTCGGACGAATGATCAGAGGCCATCGCTTAGACCATTGCGCCCAAAATTTCAGCGATTTACACTATATTGACAAAACTCACCGGACACCTCTTCAAAAGCAAATGAACGCATCCACTTCGTTGTTAAGATGCGCGGCACAGCTAGCTGCAAACGGTATAAAAACAAGCCTGCAGCTGACCGCGATCATATCGCACTGTGAGGTTGAGTGAAAATGTCGCGGCGGGAGAGACCTGACTTTGAGAAAGGAAAGATTGTTGGGTGTTATATTGTTTAGTGGGTTGTCCATAAGAGAAACCTAGAGGCGTTTAAACATACCCAAGTCAACTGTTTTGCATGAACTGAATACGTGTAAGACACATGGCGTACCTGAAACAGCAAAACGTACCGGCAGACCAAAGAAAATCAGTGATAGAGGACGTCGAAGCCTCAAGAGAGTCGTTACAGCTAATCGACGAAATACTGCAAAAGACCTCAGTGTACAGGTGAGTAAAAATGCTGGAACCTCGGTATGTACATGTACCATTCGCAAAGAACTTCATTCCATGGGTTACCGTGGTTTTGCGGCTACTCATAAGCCTTTTATCTCCACTCGGAATGCTACTCGTTGTTTAGCATGATGTAAAAAAAATTTATTGTGGACCGTAGATCAATGGAAACGGGTCCCATGGACGAATGAATCAGATACACGATCCATCAGTCTGATGGCCGTGTGTGGGTGTGGCGGCAACCGGAGGAAAGCTATTTGCCACAGTGTACTGTTGCTACGGTCAAGTTTGGAGCTAGCAGTGCACTCATGTGGGGGTGTTTTACGTGGTATGGTCCCGGCCCATTGGTTATCGTGGACGAGCCTGTTAATCAGCACGTCTACCTCTATATTCTGGACAATTATGCCTTACCAACTCTGCGGCAATACTATGGAACCGAGCCTTGTTGGTACCAGCAGGGAGTATGCCCTCCTTCGCACTTCCCTCCTCTCTCTATACCCTGCTTTGGTTACTGCCGACGGACTACGTGTTGTCTCTGGACCCAGTCTTCCTATTCCTTTCTTTCTTCCTCTCCTTGACTCTGTCGCCCCTGTGCTTTCCTTCAGCACTGCCTCCCTCTATCGTTTTCTCCGTTCCCCTTCGAATCTTCCACAACCCGTCTCTGACTTCTCTCCCTCGCTTTCCATGACCGTCTGGTCAGCTTCCTCTTCTCATCTCTCCTCTCCGCTCGAGCGCAATCTTCACTGGCGTTTCCTTCACCGTCGTCTCGCTGTTTCCCCATCTTCTTTTCCGTATGTCTTTGGTCTCTTCTCCATTCTGCTCTTTCTGTGGTAATGTCAGTGATGTTTACCACACCTATTGCCACTGCCCTATCCTGCTACCTGTTCTCAATTCTGCTTTCCGCCTGGCTGGCCTCATCGTTTCTCAAGATCTTCCATTCCAAGCATATCCATGGCTTCGATTAACGAAGCATCCGCCCACACGTCTACCAGATACCTGCTGTTTTCTATTTGTACTTGTCAAACATATCATTCATATGTTTCATCAATCACAACGTTCTGCATCGCAGCCACTTTCAATTCTGCAGGCCGGAAGTCGTTTGCTATCTTGCTTTCGAGTCCGAATAGTTGCACGCCTTCAACTTGAATATAACACCGCCATTTCGTCAAATTCTCTCACAACATTTCACACCACCTGGGCCGAGCACTCAGGATGGTTTACGATGGATGGGAATTCTGTCCGTCTCGCCATTTGAGTATATGTTGTGTGGTTTTTTTTTTTTTGTGTTTGGTTGCACTAAGTCCAGTGTGTCTTTCGTTAGATATTTGTTTCACCGTGCCAAGAGTGCTCTGTGATTTTATTTTTTTTTTCTGTATAGCCACGCTGTGGCAACCTACGTACGCATAATTATGGTAACATGTTAATATTGTATTGTGTTGTACACACTTGAGTTTCGCACCACAGTACGTGGTGTTTTTTTTTCTTCCTATTGTGACCCCATTTATGATTAATGTTACTTGCCTGCTGTTTTCTGTAAATATCGCATTTGTTTGTACGTACTTATACATAGTTATTATAGTTTTATCCGTGTTATAGGCGAATACGCTATTATCGTATTACTCTGCAAATGTGCTGTACATTTTTCTAGTGTATTCTTTCTTGTTCTCTGTATCAGCATGATGAAATTGTACCTCTTTCATAACCTAGGGTCTGCACCTCTCTGGTAGATTTCATTTGCATAGCTTCCCTGAGTGATAATTGTGTTACATATGTACTTTAACGATATTAACCACTCTGAGTGTTCTATTCATTTTATCAGTCGTGTTTCTTCTATTTTAAGTACAGAGTGTAGACCTACGTCATCCTTTTCTTTCTTTCAATATGTTGAAAACAACATGACTTTTTAAAGGTGGTATACTGTTCACGAGACGTTGACTCATCAAGCTTTTGATTTTTGTTTCCACCAGGTTGTATCCACTGTTCTCTATGTTTTGTTTTTTTCACTCACCGTACCTAGTGTGCATTGTGTCTTTACTGTTTTCTTCAGTTTGCTTTTTTTTCCCTCGCCAATGTTGAGTAACATTGTGTGTACTGTTAATTAACTTTATTTGTGTGGCAACATGTTGTACAAATTTCCTTTTTTCTTACATTGCATATTATATGTGATTTTGCTCAAGAACATATTTTTATTGAGTAGTATGGCATTATGTCTTATTAGGTGAGTCGTGTTCTGTGACGATATTATCTCCTTTAGCATCCCTGTATTTTCTGATCAAAGTTCTTGTTGTGTCACCGACTTTGCGATGTTGTATCTTGTGCTTTGAGTATTGTTTTTGTTTATTACATACATCGTTGTATTTACTTACATTCTCTGTTCTAGCACACACTCCCGAAATCATTTTGTTATTTGCTCTCATATGCTAAATATGCTTCCTGTGTTTCTCTAGTTGTAATTCACGTATTATGGGGCTGCACGTGACCCCAGATTCCTGTACCATTACGATACTCATAGAATGCTTGCCTGCATTCGTGTTTTTATTATTTTAATCTGGGTAGTTTTACCCTCTGTCATGTGTACATATCATTATAAACATCATGTGTATTTTTATGTTTTTGATGGGCGCGAATGATGTAACAGCCTTTTTTCTTAAATAAAATTTGTTGAAAACCAGCAGGATAATGCACCGAGCCATAAAGCAAGAACTGTTACGGGGTGGTTTGACGAAAATTCCGTATCGTGTATGGACGGGCCAACACAGAGCCCTGATCTTAATCCCATAGAGAACCTATGGGATGAATTAGAGCGCCGCATAAGAAGTTTGGAACCAAGGCCTACTACTAAGCAACAGTTAGAGGCAGCGTTATGTACTGAATGGAAGCGCTTACCCTATCGCTGTGTTCCTAAACTTTGCCGAAAGCATGTGTCGAAGGGTCAGTGCGAGCATTAAGGCCAAAGGTGGACCGACACCGTACTAATGTATGTCAATAAATGATATGTTGTGTTTTTCTTTTAGGTGTCCAGTGACCTTTGTAAACATAGTGTATTCCGTTGGTGTAGCTTAATTGGGAAAGCATTCGGCTCTGGAGCAGAAGAATGCAGGTTCGAGCTTCGTCACCGGGAAATTTGTATTTCACATACTAAAAGGGCTACGCAACAAGGGCGACGAGCCTAAGAAAGGAGAAAAATGTTTAAATTAGTCGTTTTGCCCAGTAGCATGGTGTCCGTGTTAGCAAGATCAGCTGTCCCCTGTTATGCATTGGGTCATGGAGCAGCCAATAAAGAATTAGATGCGAGTTGACAGATTTATGGTCAATCCTGCTGAGATCAGGTGGAGAAAGAAATTGTTTTTGCCGTAATTTTCGTAAACACTAGCAGCTATGTGAACATTTCTCTTTGTGGAGCGCAGAAACTTTTGGGCGCTGTTTGGTTCAGGTACCTCGGCCACTTCAAGAGTTAGATAACACTGATATCGTTGGACAGTTTTCAATAACTTTCCTGTTCAACCGCAGGTTTTGGAAAAATCGCTTTGTGTGTGTGTGTGTGTGTGTGTGTGTGTGTGTGTGTGTGTGTGTGTGTGTGTGTGTGTGTGTCTTGTCTCAAAAAGTACAGCATTATCTTTCCATAAACACTGTGAAACCCAAATTTGCCGGTGGCGTCTCGAAGACACATCCTTCTGCTCCGGAGCCGAATGCTTTCCCAATTAAGCTACACCGACGAATGCTTATCCCTGCTACTCGCCGTCTTGGGATGTGCGCCACCTCTGTAGTACGACACATACCACCCCCACACCCTACACCTTTGGTAAGATAGGGGCACGAAATCGCAGGTTTCGGATCCGCCGCTGACCTAGCTTGTAGTAACTCTCTGTAGAAGAAAGAATTCTCACTATTTCCAGGCGATGTGTGGAAGAAGCATCACACATTTTCGAAGAACCCAACGGCCAGGCGATTCACGTAGCATAATAGACATTTACCGGTGGCGGACGCCGAACCAGTATTCTTCTGCTCAGGAGCCGAATACTTTTCCAATTAAGCTACGTCGGCAAGTGCTAATCATCGCTATTTTCCATCTTGTTATGTGCGTCACCTCTGTAGTACGTCACAACATACACTTAACTCAATGGCATTCCTTCCAAGCGGCTTAGATATCGAACAACTACCTGCCACTTCATAAGAAAGTCTCTGCCTGTACCAGCGCGAACAGAAAAGCCCAATCTTTGTATTATACGTAAATAATTCAAATGAAATCCTCAAAAGTGAAAAGGAAGTTCAACTGCAACGTCCAAAGGGCTTTTCTTTTTTTATCGAAAGTTTAACGACCACCGTGAGCAACTAGATGGGCTATAAGCAACCGCCCGTCCCTAATTTAGGGCTACTGGCTCCAGGTAAGAGAGAGAGCCAGTGCCATAAGACAAACACAACATTCGTGTCTCACCGGGATTCGATCTCGGACCCATCACGGACGAACAGTCAAAAGCCATATCGCTTAGGCCACTGCGATGCCTGGCGCCCAAAAGGTTTCACCGCAAAACTAAAAATTCGTCCGAGCAGCAACTTCCATTTGAAGTCACATTGATACAGTTATCTTTTATACCATTGAATCCAATTTTCTGCCCAACTTTTAGGGAAACTAAAAAAACGTTTTGCAGAAAGTATGTTTTTAATATTGCAGGAAGTACATTTTACCAGCTCCTCCCAGGAACTATGAGATACTTACAAACGTTCATAAAGAGAGTTTTACGTAAGGTACGACTACAACAACCCCATATTTCTTACTTCCCGGCTTGGCTCCAGGTCGTTTCCGTTTTTGTTTTTGTTTTTTCTTCCCCTCGGAAAGTATTTCCCTACGAGTGAAATACTTTCGTTTTGACTGCAAAGTAAAACGAGAAAATATTTTTCCCGACAACGAGTTTGTCCTTACTGCTTTGCTGGCGAACGTCCTTTCTTTACTGTAAGGAACCTTCAAAGCCAGATATTGTACGAATGGCATTTTCATGAAAACGAAAATGTAAAGACAAAATGAACTAAGCAAAATCAGTCAGAAGCAGGCAATATTTTTTAAACTCGAAAGTTATTATCTCGATAAATTCATTCGCTGTTTATGCGTAAATGAGCGGCAAATTTTTAGATGTATTCAAACTCCAAAAAAAGATCTTTGTGCTAAATCTAATAATTGGGCATGTTTGAGAATGTATATTCTCGCAATCAGAGAAGCAACTTATGCTAACTTTTGGTGCGTTTTTTCATTAATTCATCTTATTTCATATTTTTTCCTGTCAAACGTTTGTTTACAACGATCGTAAATTTGAATGTACATATTTATAAAAAGCAATCGCACTAGAGTTAAGTTTTGAACACCTCTCATACATATACATATGTATTTCATAGAAAAGCATATATATGAAAAATACCTTTTTATAATTCCTTCTCTTCCAAAAAAAAAAAAAAAAGAAAAACTATGATTATCTGCAAAAAAAATCGCAATATGTCTTTAGCGTGAGAATATTAAAGATGAAGCGAAAAAGAGCTGAATGCTATTTTGCGAGTTTAAAGAGACCAATTGTGTTTCTGTTTATTTCGTGATTATCGGTTGATACTTGACTAGAGGTGTGCGAAAGACATTTACTTCATTTGGCAAAATATCAGACATATGATAACTTTTGCACATAGTTCTTTTGTCAAAGTTCTTAATAAAGCACTTAATTCCTTTGGCAAATCCGGGATATCGTTAAATTTTTGTTCGTTAAATATAATCAAATTAGCTTAGAATTAACATTATACCAAGCAAAAGTTCCTATTTTTTCCCCCTTAGATCCGGATTTTCGCTAAATATGAACTCGTTGTAAGCGGTTTCTACTGTAGTTAAACTATTGAAGATTCTTCATCATAAACATTTAATATTTTTCTCCGTGCAGTAAATAGTTATTTCTTTAAATATCTGAATTACTCACTCACTTTTTTAATTCCGGTTTAGGGGTTTAATGACCTCTTTAAGCAACTACAGCCATAATGAGGCGCTCATCGCTAATTTAGGGTCACTGGTTCCAGAGAAAGGAAAGAAGCTTCCCCGGTAGGACACACAAAGCATCCATATCTGGTCCTGGAATTCAAACTGAGACACACACAAAAAAAAAAAAGTCGAAAGCCCGCGCCGTAGACTACTCGACCACTGGTGGACGATCGCGAACGCACTATAACGACAACATATAACTACACTGTTAAAAATTTTGCGATAGGTTGCACCAACTCTCTGAGAAAAGATACTGTTATATGAAAATATTCAAACTTTATTTAAATTGTAACTTCGGTTATTTTTGTGCGCCAACGACAGTGAGAAATTACCTCCCAAGTCAGAAATGCGCTTAGCACAGATTCATTTCGGCCAAAGGTCATTCTCATGTCGACCTTGGGACCCCTCCCACGAACAAAAGGACACTCCTCTCCACCAGCCGTCGTCGGACTTACTCTCAGAGCCGACAGGTACAATAGGAGCAAGCCATTAAGAATTTCTTCTTACGTCAAGGGGACAGATCGTGTAAGGGAATGAGACAGAGAGTCTTGGAGATCTTGAGAGGAGAAAAAGGAACGACTTTTGCGGGGACATTAGGCAGAGGAAACGAGGAAAGATTTCACGCAGGCATGTAGCCACATAAATATAAGATTTGGCGGGGAAAACGTAGAGAAGGCCGTCCATAACGTCCAACTCCCGCTGGAAGTATTTACTATCCAATCAGACCAACTATTATTCCAAATCCCTCCCCCTTGCCCTCCGCTCCAATGACTGGAACCTGCAACCGATTCTTCTGATAAGTTGGCATCCACCACAATACACGAAATAAACCAAGCCAACAATACTTCCATTGTATGGTGCAAACAAAACGCAAAAACATGTTGCAACTTTGTACTATGTTATGGTGCAATGTTTCACCATGTGCAAGGTTAAACCTTGCACCATAACATAGTGAAACCTAAGCCACTATGTATTAAGCCATAACAAAATGAAACCTAAGTCAACAACATGGTGAAACCACATTATGTGCAAGGTTTCACTATGTTGTTGGCTTTTTTTGCACCTCACAATAGTGTATCTTTTCTCGGAAAGTGGTGCAGCTGCTATAGCACCACTTTTTGGTGCAACCTACCACTAAATTTTTCGCAGTGTACGTTTACGTTACGGCATTTTCAGTGGTTACTTCCTGCTGCAGAAATCATTTCAGTCCCTTCTTTCCCGTTGTCTTTTTTTAGTACAGCGGAAATCAGTTTATCTTTATTTAAATTATGTTAAATATAAAATGCTATTATTTATTAATACCACTATGTATAAGGGAAATTTAATATGGCAAATTATATTTACATATTTTTAATATAAGCGAAATATTATTGATATCAGCGGCTGTGTTTGTGGTTGAGGGGTACGAGCCGTTGGCCATTCGTCCGTGATGGGGCCCGGGTCCGAGTCCCAGATGAAAGATATGAAGGTTGCGCAAGTAGTTAGGGCGGCACTTGGGCGTCGTAAATGCGCATGTCCGATGGCTCTGGTGTTATCCCTTTATAGCAACCAATCACCTTGACTTCGGGACGGGCGACCGCTTCTAACTCTTAGAGTTGTTCATGATTGTTAAATGCCGAAAAATAAAAAATATCCGCATATATGAACGCTAGTTAAGGATGTAACACATTATTGATAACAACACATCTAGTTTTGAAGGACACTGCAATTTATCTGTTTTCATATTTATTAATGATCTGTTCAGGCAGAAAAAAAAACTATATTTTGCCTTTCGTTTCCATTTCTTCATTGATTGGAGAAATAAAATGCACGATTAGTCGTTGAGACATGCGGGAAATATGTCTTTGATGTGAAAAGAAGCACACAAAGATGAAGGTGTTTATCGCCAAAAATAAATACAAAAATGAAATTATTGTCGCAAAACGGTGAATCGATGTTATTACTTTAAAGCAATAGAAATGTGATATACCTGTCAGCTTTCGAATCACCCAGTCATCTGCTCGCCATTGCCCAGTAAAATGTCCGCCAGACCACTGAACTATTGATTTTACTGGTCCAGATGGCCAATAAGTTTCGTGTTTTTTTTTTTTTTTTTTTCTAATTTGTCACAAATAAAAAAATGAATTTCTATTTCTACTTCCTTGCTGTACGGTTTTCTTTTTAGGCTGCAAACTAATGATAAGTTTAAAAACAGATATTGGAGATAATTCCATTGAAATGATACGTTATTTTCTACATATATTGTACATATTTATTTTTTTTTTTTTTTTTTACTGGTTAGTGGGCATTTTGGTGGACCAGTGATTTGCTAATTCCAGTGGTCCGTTGGGCCAGTAGAAGATTTATTTCTAATTCTAACACAGCCTGTAGATAAAATACACGCGTGTTAAACATATACAGTTCGTTTAATATACAGCTGCCGAAATGTTTTATTCCATCTCTGAGTCGATTTTAAAATTTGTGTTCCACATTCGTGCATTTCAAGGATGTACCTCAACAGCCCTTCCCCCTTACATAAACTGCCCAAACTGTTTGGAATTTTTTTCTGCGGAAATCATCTCACAGCGTTAAAAGCTTCTGCTGAAGAATAATTTCCTGATTAAAAAATGCTTTTGTAGTGTGGTTCCTTATCCACAGTTCCCACTCCATCCTCACCTCCTTTTATTCTTCTGCTCTTTTTTTTTTTTTTTTTTTTTTTTTTTTTTGTTGAAGTTATCAATGAGGCTCTTTGACATTTATTTCCGTGGAAATCAAGACGCAACATTTTCGTAAAAGCTAGTGTTTGAATAGTTTTCTGCTTAGAAATCCAAGAGCTTTAGATGTAGTTTTAACGAACATATGCCCCCACATGCCCCAGGGACGTACTGATAACTCCCGCAACCTCCGCATTGCGGGGAAGAGGGGGAGGCCTCACGGCTAAGAGTAGCCTCAACAAAAAGTTTACGCAATTTTTTTTGCCGAAACTTCACGTGAAACTGGTTCAAGAAATTGGTAGGGATTAGGCAGCTTTTAATGAAGATTTAAAAAGAAAGACATTTAAAAAGAAAGACATTTTTTTTTTAAGTGAATAAGTAAAACCTTTAGAAATCGTTTTCGTGGCTTTACAAACTGGATAACGGAAAAGCAGCTATCCCAGAGGACTTAAGGCCCCTTTTCACAGCCATAGCAATAGTTTCTACGCATGTATATTAACAAGAGAACGTAAAAGAAACATCAGTACAAGGAATGAAACTTTTACACCAATGACGACAAACGTGTTATATATTACAGTTGTTCGCACATAACTACGCATCCTCCAGAATCTAATGAACTAAAAGGTGTTCTTCGTGGGAACGAAGAAACAGAACCTTATCATTTTTTTAATCTTTTTTTCTAACAGGATCAAGAGAAACAATTTTTACTATGTGCAAAACATTGTGGCATTTCGTTAAATGTAAATACGCAAAGTCAGCTCTCTTTTCACGTTTTTCATCGGAAAGAGCGATGACTTTGTCTATTAACATTGTGTACGCGTATTTGGAAGATTTTCACTATTACTCTCGCCCTTTGGATTTATTAGCTATAATTTCCGTTAAGTGCTTTTAATATCCAAGAGTAAGTAATTTAAGTAGTTTTGCCTTTTCTGTGCAACAATTCTAAATTGTTACTTATTTATTTGCTTATATATATTCTGTATTTCCGTATGAATCGGAATGGCTCATTAGACACTATCACACGGCAGTTACGTGTTTTGTGTCATCACTATCACACTGCAGTTACGTGTTTTACACGGACCGTGCTGACCTTCCAAGCCTGAGCCCGGCCCAGCCCGGGTTTTTAGTTTTAGAGAACAAAGCAACCGGCCGGGATTTTCCCCAGACATGTACGACCGGGCCGGGGCGGGCCAAGTCGACCTATTCTTTTTATCGCAATGGTAAAGAAGAAAAAAAGTCGTGTTTCCCGATTTCCTGGTGTGTTTAACTGTTTCGCTGGATTTTACTACCTTCCATGACATAGCCCAGGGCGTAATCAGAAAAGCAAGGAGAGTCACTCGGAGTGTTTTTACCAATCTGTAGGTATTAAGATGGTAAAACCAATTTGGGGCTTGTTAACAACAAAAAGATTCGACTCCGAGCGAGTCTCTGTCTTGTGTAGAGTGGGGGACAGAGGGTGTGGGGTTTTTTGTATGACAGAGTGGGACGACATGGGGTTTTTTTCCTATCCCTAACTTGTATAGGGATTGACTTTTGTAGTGTTACTGCTTACTAGTTCAGAAAAAGAGTGATTCTGAACGCGCTTAGTCTTCCTTTTTCTCTCTTTTTAAATATTATATTTCTCAGCTATTGTCAAAGTTTAGTTAATATTTTTAGGCTTATACATTCAACTAAATATTTTCAATTATATCTCATTTCATCATTTAACTTTCACATTTTAATAAAATTCAATAGAAAGACAAAATAATACCAAATGGCAGATCACGGGCTGGGCCGGGACTAAATAAGTGCTGCAATTGACGGGCCTGGGCCCGACCGGGACGAGTGTCTGCTTTTTGAAACGGGCCGGACCTTAAATGCCAGAGCTTGCGCAGGGCCGAGCTCACTAAATTAGGCCCGTGCATACCTCTAGTGTGTGTGATCGTTCAGCATTTCAAACAATCTAGCCTTAGTTCTCTAAAAGAATAAAATTTGCGCGATATAACTAACTTTTAGCGCAAGCGTTCTATAGTACTTTGGACTGGTATGAAACCAGGGCAATCATTTTAATTACAACGTGCACATTTATGTTTTGCGCAATAAAGTGTAATAATAATGACTTTACGAAAAATACCTATAGGTTCCAAAGAATTTGAGGTTTTAAAACGCCCATGAAGCCGAGTTAATAATATGAAAATTTAAAGTTTCAGTCACTGAAAGCTAATATGTTTTCGTAAAGGGCATCGAAGATATTTTCGAGGGGGAGGAGGAGCGGAGTTTTTCCGGTACGCCACGGCTCAACCATAATTTTTTTTTATTTATTTTTTTCCGTTCAAGTTCTTACTATTTGAAATCTGTTTCCGTGGAAATCAACACTTAACATAAAAAGCTACTGTTTAGAAAATTTCTATGCTTTAAAATGCATGATTTTTAGGCGTAATTCTTGTACACAATTACCCCCCCCCCCCCCCCTCGTTTTTATCGTTCACTCAAATTCAAAGCTGTTTGAAATTTGCTTCCGTGGAAATCAAAACACAATATCAAGAGCTGCTATTCAGAATAGTTTCCTGCTTAAAAATCCATGATTTTTAAGTTTAGTTCTTACGCACAATTACCCCATTGTTTTATTGTTGTTGATTTAAATGCCCGAGGGAAGGTCTCTCTTAATATCTTCAGTGCCCGTGACGCCAGATTAAGAGAATGAGAATCTGGCTTATAACACCGTGATTTGGTTGTTGCGGCTGTGGGCAGGCATCCATAACATTAGAGCAATCGAGAGTGAATCAAAAGAGAGTGAAAGTAATGATACACTTACTTCCGTGGCGGCTGTCGGAAACAGCAGAGAGAAATCGTATTCCCAACCATTTGGACAACCGGTTCTCGATCGCCACTCGGAGGACCCATTAGCCGAGGCAAAATACTCTCCTCCTGAAGGAGGAGGAGTATTCCAGCTCCCCTCCGTCGTCACGTTGATCGGGAGCCCTGAAGATAGACCTCCTCCGCCCGAGGGCGTCGCTAACACGTGGCATCTCCCGTCAGTGACCGATGCACCGGCGGCGGCCGGGGTTGCGTTGAACTCGGGGATGGCGACGACTTCTTCACCGACGACGATACGGCAGCGATGATTTGGCACCAGCAAGATGAAGATCTGGATCCAGTAACTGAAGGAAAGGTACGAAATGGCCGTCAGCAAAAACACAAAACACAGTAATCTCTGGTAAAGTCCAAATTCTCCAGCGTCTGAAAGAGCGCCGTTAAAACCCATTTTGCAAGTATCAACACGGTAGTGATTGTAAATTTAATACTTAGTCCAGTCCAACGGCTGATTTAGTCCAGCTTGCGGCATAGCTTTAGAATTCCAAAACAGACAAAATCAGTTGCTAGCTATGATTTGATAACTTCCTCGTGGGTCAAAAGTCTCATCTTTCAATTATAGGATGGCTTGCAAAATTCCTTTCACCACCAACTCAGAGAATCGTATTGCAGACTGTTTTTATCTTCTTAAGTCCCCTCACAACAATCTGTTACTGATTTGGAAAGGACCTTCTTAAACGTACTTTCACAGATTAGCTTATTCACTTTATTTGCTTTCCAAATGCGCGTACTAAACACTGAGTAAAATAGTCTCAAAAATAACTGAAAATGCTCAGTCACTTGGTGTATCTTCTGTAACTACTTTTCTCAGATCAATGCAAAGGTCAGTTCCATTTAGTTCAAATCAAGTTCTTATTGGTCATGATTTAGTTCTTTGAATGTTTTGCTAACTGGTGTTTATAAGGTTTGTTTGTTTGTTTTTCTTATTGTCCAATTCTCTCCCAAACTCGCTCACTGAAGTGTTTCCAACTGTGCAACTCACAGTATTCCTACTTACGAAAAAAAATTTATTGTTGTTTTTGCTGTTACTTTCTTCTGTAGAACTTAAATGCAGCACAGTCTTCGTCGAAGAAAATTGTTCTTTAATTAACTGCCGGCCTCATAAAAGTCGAAGAAAATTGTTCTTTAATTAACTGCCGGCCTCATAAAAGTTGAAGAAAATTGTTCTTTAATTAACTGCCGGCCTCATAAAAGTTGAACCTTCTTTGATTAGAAAAATGTTCTTTTCGATAATTTCCTAAATCAGGTTTAGCAATTTTCCATGAGAACGTTGCTTATTTCTTTCCAGTACACTGACAACAAAGTTTTTTTTTCTACCGTTTATAGCGTTCTTTCTTTTCTTTAGTCTTTTCTTCTGCAGAATTTAAATGAAAAACAAAGTTCCTTGTAGAAAGAAATAGAAGTTTTTCAGTTAACTGCTGGCTTCATAAACGCTAAACCCTCGGTGGTTATATTTATTTAATAAATATTCTTTTCAACAATGGATAAAGTCTGAATCAAACTCAGCAAATTTATAATACAAACAATACTTATTCCCTCCGATACAGCAAAGCCAGAGTCCAAGTGCAAAAAACGTTTTCAAATTTTTGTGTGAAATTTTCGAAGTGTACTAAAATTCACTTAAGAATGCCCCATTTCTCGAAAAAGAGAGTTAGGCAGAAAATGCGTCAAACACACGCTTCAAAATCCAGTTACCTTTTTTTTCCCACCTTATTAGTAATAAACAGAATTTCAGATGCTGCGTAAAATTTCAAAATAAAAAAAAAATGTTAAATAAGTGCTTTGCGTTCAATAAGTGTCTTCTGATAATTCACTGAAGATATACCAAACATATGATAAAATATTTATATTTCATTTCTGCAGGACACACAAATATCGTCTCGTTTCACAGATCGTTGAACTCGGTTATATTAAAATGCACTTGACAGAATTCTCTAAAAGTTTTAAATTCCTACTCACTTTTATTTTACCGTTGATACGAACGTGACAGATGAAACGTACTAGCGTCGAGAAAGAAATTTGTTTTTATCCAAATCCCTAATCCGTTAATTTGCTGTTCAGACAAAGGTAAGGTTTCTCAAGCGAAAACCACGAAGAGGAGAAAATGTGATAGCCTGCCATTCATCAGTGTAATCCAGTGATTGAAGTTAATAAGAAAAAAATACGAAGAACGGGGGCAATGGGAAAGAGACAGGTACGTCTCCAAGGAAGAAAAATGCTCTCAGATATCCTTCTCAGGGCCAAGGCATTTATCTGTCATTCAACCTTTCATACTATCACCAAGAGAGTTTTTCCCTTCCACTTGCTCGCAGCCCGTCCGTCTCTCTCAGAGCCACCAAGCCAACTGTCTCCACTCTCCGGGGTGCAAGCCACGCGAACGGGTATTTATAGTGATATCTTGTAATGAGCTACTTGGTTGGACGGTGGGTTGTTTGATGGAGAGGATGGGGGGATAAAATGATGAGGAGGGGGATGTTCCGGATGGTTTGCACGCGAAGGAGCCAGCCTCACAAGCTTCGGCCTCCCATTCGACGCATCAATGACATGAATTTAGATCCGTCAAAAAATGCCATGGTAGCTTGTGAATACTGTATTCTTAAAACTGCAACACCGAACCATAAATTTCTCGGGAGATCGTGATAAGCGGGTGAGTGTGAAGTTGGGATTGCAGGTTTCCCAGTAACTTGATATAATAGCAGAGAACAGTGGTGTTTTTTTTTTGTTTTTTTTTGGTAGTATGTAACACAGAATTAAAAAAAATAATAACCGCAAAACTGCTAGAAGGAGAAGGAGCTATTTTTCTTTAAAACTTCAAAAATAATGTTCTTTTTTTTTTTCGGATCCTTCACACACTGTTGTTGTTGTTATTATTAATATTATTATTATCTTCTTTATTCGAAATATACGAAACACAGCCTATGACAATCAAACATAAACAACAAAATTATCATTGACTGGTGTTGTTGAGCTGATACGAGTTTCCACCGGAGACCCAGGTTTCAGTCAAGAATCGGCGTAATATATATGATGTCCCAAGTAAAGCTGTCTCCTGCAGCTCTGCAGGTTATATATCAGAAAGTTGCAAATTTTCGAAATGATTCATAAAATTTTTGACATTGTTACCCGATGACAATTATTATTATTATTATTATTATTATTATTATTATCTTCTTTATTCAAAATATATGAATTACAGCCTATGACTACAAACATAAACAAGAAAATTATCATTGACTGGTGTTGTTGAGCTGATACGAGTTTCCACCGGAGACCTAGGTATCAGTCAAGAATCGGCGTAAAATATATGATGTCCCAAGTAAAGGTGTCTTCTGCAGTTCTATAGGTAGTAGGCTATATATCAGAAAACTACAATTTTTCGAAATGATTCATAAATTTTTTTGACATTGTTTCATGTGCCTTGATGACAATGGGGACTACCGTTATGTGTTTAGCCCATAATCGGGAAACTTTTATGTCCAGGTCTCAGCCTTTAGTAATTTTTTCCTGTTCCTTTTCATCGACTCTGGCATCTCCAGGAATCGCTATATCAATTATCCAGACTTTCCGATTTTCTATAACTTTAGGGTCTGGTGTATTATATTCTACGTGCCGATCGGTTTAAATTCGAAAATCCCACATGATTTTCGAATTCAAATCGATCGGCACGTAGATTGGTGTTGTTGAGCAACACCAGTCTATGATCATTTTTTACGACATTCTCAGCCTGATATTCTTATTATTAAGGATATTTTATTTGCCTATAATATTGATATCCGGCTTGATTTTAAATATGCAAATAGCAGAATAGGTGTCGTGCTTTTATTATTTGCACAGGGGCGTATTAATAGCTTCCGCAACCCCCGCAACACGGGAGAACCTAACGGCCAAGAGGACCTCAAGCCTCAGCAAAAAGATTTTACCAAATTTTTAGCAGAACTTTTACATGAAGTTGGTTAAGAAAACAACCGGGAATTTTGAAGGTAACTTCGAATGAAGTATTATTAAGAAAATCATTTATTAAGTAAAATATTTAGAAATCATTTTCGCGGTTTTAGTTTATGAAAACTGGATGAGGAAAAAGCAGTTCTTCGACAGAACTTGAGGCCCCTTTTTACAACCACAGCAGTAATTGCTGCACATGTATAATAACAAAGATTTGTGAAAGAAACATCCATTCAGTCAAATGAAACTTTTATACCAATGAGGATAAGGAGTTATGTATTACAGCTACTCATCCTTCAGAATATAATGAACTAAACGATTTTCTCCGCGGAGAATTTTTACTACGTGCAAAATATTGTGGCATGATGCTAAACGTGTATTTGTTTTATTCATACTGTAACGTACCAGGAGATGTGACGTACCTGCCAGCAGGACGCACACGACATAATGGCAGATAGGAATCAGAATAAAACGTCCGCGTAGCTCAATTGGTAGAGCAACTTATTCCGGAATGAGGGGACCCGGGTTCGAATCCCGGCGTACACCAGAAATGACGGAGAAATTTACTTCGTCATAATACATACATACATATCATTAAGCTGTTCTATAAGATTCAGAGGTTAGCTCCTTAAAGAAAGGCCATGTGCCAAGAACACATTTAACTGATAGAACTAGAATTTACTTACTGCTGGAGTGCTGGTGTATCACGTGTCTCCATTTTTGTTAATGAAGCTCGAGCGGTGTGCAGAGCCCCGCTCGAGCTTCATTAACATCTATCACAGGTCTCACACAGTACCTTTTACCTCATACTCATAATCTTTTTCTCAAGCAGACGTTCCTGAATCTGATCCTCCCATCATTTCCTTGGCCTTTCTCTACCTTTCTTTCCTGCCACTTCGGCTGAAAAAATTCTCTTAGTCAGCACCTCATCACTCATTCTTTCAACATGGCCAAACCACCTAAGAATATTAATCTCCACCTTAGTAACAACATTTTGCCTCACATCACACATCTGCAAGACATCTTCATTCCTCACATGATCAGCGCGTGTCTTACCGCAAACACCCCATAAGTAACGCATCCCCCCCAGCACACATACGACTCCCATGTCTTTTCTGCAGAACCCAGGTTTCACTGCCGTACATCAGAGTGGGAACAATTACACTTTCATACACAGCCATTCGGGGCTTCCTTGAGAACATATCATTCCTGTGAAATCCTCCTAAGGCAGCTATGACTTTCAATGAAAAATTCACTCACCTATTAATTTCGCCATCTAATTTATTCTCTCTGTCAAACATACTTCCTAAATATACAAACTCATTCACCTGGCCAATCTCTGTGCCATTTAGGCTTATCTTGCATTCAGTACGAACAGTTCCTCGCTCAAAAACCATAACTTTGGTTTTTTTCAGTTTGAATTTCATACAAACTTCATACATCCGGGACTCTGCAACTCCCTTTTGCTCTCTGCCAACAGGAATGTGTCATCAGCATTCAAGAGTAAATAATTTAGAAAATTTTGCTTCTTTCGTGCCAAAATTCTTAATTGTTACTTACTGATTTCCTTACTTATGTTCTGTATTTTCATGTAAATCAGGAAAGGTCCTTAGTTACTGTCACACGGCAGTTATGTGATCGTGAGTCATTTGAAAGAGGATAAGCCTTAGTTCCCTAAAGGAATAAAATTTGCATGTGATTAACTTTGGCGTAAGTGTTTTGCAGTACTTTATATTGGTATAAAACTAGGGCAATCATTTTAATTACAACGTGCATATATATGTCTTACACACAATAAGGTGCAAGAATTTTGGTTTTACGAAACATACCTGTAGGTTTAAAAAATTTGAATTATTAAAGTGCCCTTGAACCCTAGTTAATAATATGGAATTTAAAAATTTCAGTTATTGAAAGCCAATAGATTTTCGCAAAAGGGTCTGGAAGATATTTTTTGCAGGGGGACCCAAGGTTTTCTGGTGCGCCACTGTATTTACACATTGTTTTTAATAGTTGAAA
This sequence comes from Macrothele yani, assembly GCA_039090855.1. Classification (NCBI taxonomy): domain Eukaryota; kingdom Metazoa; phylum Arthropoda; class Arachnida; order Araneae; family Macrothelidae; genus Macrothele; species Macrothele yani. The sequence goes on from CM076998.1 coordinate 92,211,968, forward strand.
TAACTAGTTAGTGTCCTTATCTAACTCGTTGAACATAAATGACACTCTAGAAATAACTAAGTGAATAAAACAGCCCGCGGTTGAAAGGAATTAGTACTTACATGAACTTCAGTGGCGTATGCAGGATCATTTATCGGGGGAGGGGGTCCTAAATCTTTTTTTTTTTTTTTTTATTGGAGGTTTAACAACGACCGTGAGCAGCTTAATGAGCTATAAGCAGTCGCCCGTCTCTAATTTAGGGTCACTGGATCCAGCGAAGGAAGAAAGCCAGTGCCGTTAGACAAACAAGACATCCATGCCCCGCCGGGATTCGAACCCGGACCCCTTTCAAACGAATGATCAGAAGCCATCGCTTAGACCAATGCGCCACTAGGCGGCACCTAAATCTTATCCCGCACTCTTAATGTCATCATCATCATCATTGTCAACCATTATCAATCCACTGCTGGACGAAGGTCTCCCTACGTTTCCTCCACAACGGTCTGTCTTGTACCAGTCTCCTCCATGTCACTCCCGCATACTTTCGAATTTCATCCACCCATCTCCCATGTGGTCTTCTTCTGGGTATTTTCCTGTCCCTTGGAATCCAATCTAAAACTTCGGCTGTCCATCGATGGTCTGCCCTTCTGGCAGTATGCCCAGCCCATTGCCATTTCAGGGATTTAACTCTGATCATGATGTCTTCCACTCTTGTCATTTTTCGGATCCACGAGTTCCTCTTTTTATCTCTCCTGGTTACACCAAGCATGCACCTGTCCATGATTCTTTGAGTCGTCTGCAGCCTCTGTATGTCTCTTTTAGTTAAGGTCCACGTCTCTGCACCATACGTAAGCACTGGAAGGATGCATTGATCAAACACTTTTCTTTTAAGACATAATGGCCTATTGCTCTTGAAAATTATGCTGTTTCTTCCAAAAGCTCTCCAGGCAAGTTTTGTACGACGATTAATTTCTTCATCAATGTGACACTCACTTGATATCTGCTATCCAAGATAAACGTACGTGTCTGTTATCTCGAGCTTTTCTCCATCAATCGATAAATCTTCATTTCGTGTAAAAGCATTGAACATCACTTTTGTCTTCTGAAAGTTCATTTTTAATCCCACTTCTTTACTCTTGTCAGCAAGTTCTTGGATCATACTCTGCAACTCTGATGGGGTAGTTGCAAAAATGACTATGTCATCAGCAAAACGAAGGTGGGTTAGATAATCTCCATTAATCTTTATCCCATTGTTTTCCCAGTTCAGTGATTGAAAGAACATTTTCCAATGTGGCGTTAAAGAGCTTCGGAAATATGGTGTCACCTTGTCTCACTCCCTTTCCAATTTTTATGTGTGTTGTATTTTCAAACAGCCGAATCTTTGCACTTGCATTTTCATAGATGTTATTAATAATATTAATGTATGCATCTTCAATACCGCACGATTTCAGAGCCATTGTAACTGCTGATGGTTTCACCGAATCAAAGGCTTTTTCATAATCGATAAAAACCATGCACAACGGAAGTTCATATTCCCTCGCTCTTTCAATTAGTTCTATCAGTACGTGGATATGATCTATTGTGCTGTAGCCACTCCTGAATCCAGCTTGTTCTCTCGGTTGAGCCATGTCCAGTGTTACCTTCAAACGGTGTGAAAGAACTTTAGTGAAGATTTTATAAACCACTGATAGGAGGCTGATAGGTCTGTAGTTCCTGAGATCCTCAATGTCACCTTTTTTATGTAGCAGGATCATTATAGCGTTGTTCCAATCCTCAGGAATCTTCCCTTCTTTAAAGCATCGAGTGAAAATTTGGGCGAGTACTGTTTCGATTTCTCCACTTGCTTCTTGTATGATGTCTACAGTAATTCCATCTTCTCCTGGAGCTTTTCCACGCTTCATGTTCTTGATTGCATGTGCAACTTCTGCTGGGAGGACTGAAGGAACTCTGGTACCTTCCATGATGTCTGGAGTACATGCATCATCCCTTTCATATAACTTGGAGTAGAAATCTTTCACTCTTGTCAAAATTTCGCCTCTATTTCTTGTTACAGAACCATCTTCTTTTCTCAGTGCCATAATCTGTTTTCTTCCCTTACTGAGATGTCCCTTTGCTATCTTTAGGCTCTGGTTGTTTTCAATTGCTTTCCTCACTAGTTCACAGTTGAATTTCCTTACGTCTTCAATGATACTTTTTCGTACTGTCTTGCATTGCTCTGTATATTCCACTCTGGAAGTCACATCTTCTTTAGTTGCCCTCATCTCTCTTCTTTTTTGCATCAACATTTTGATTTTTCCTGATAATTTGTTCACATGCAACTTGTTCTTAGACACAGCTATTTTTGTTACTGTTTCCATAAGAGCTTTGGTTACTTTTCTGTTAACTTCAGAAATATCCACTTCTTCCGATGTTAAGCCTTCTAAAGCAGAGAATTTGTTCTTCAATTCCATCTTGAAGGTATTATGGTGTTTTTTAAGGTTGGTTATGTCAATACATTTTGTTTGTCTTATGAGCTTGCCACGTTCGAGTTTAGTGTTGAGGTGCATCTTACATCTCACCAATTTATGGTCACTACCTGTGTTGAACTTGTTTACCACACTGCAGTCTTCTATGACGAATTTTTTGTTACACATAATAAAATCAATTTCACTTGTCGTCCCATTTGGATGTCTCCATGTCCATTTCCTGTGCGGCTTTTTCTTGAAAAACGAGTTCAAGATGAAAAACCCTTCTGCCTCTGCAAAGTCAACGAGAGTATTTCCAAGCTGGTTTCTGTTGCCGTGACCAAATTTACCTACTGAAGTTTAATTCTGTTGCCGTTGTCCTCCTCGGTTATACGTAGGGTAAGATTGGCTCACCGGGACATTCATTTCCCGGTGGAGCACCCAAGAAATAGCCCACTTTCTTGTATTATTGTTTGTCTGGATTTTTTGGAAAGATCGAATTATAATTTGGTTCTTATGAAAATAATCGTTAACAGCTTAATACCTGTCTAAAAGGCTATTTCCTTAAAAAAAGAAAAGAGAAGAAAAAAGTAGCATTTCCTGCTATTTATATGTTGAGAGTTTGTTCTGAAATGACGTGCCAAATTTTTCTGTGCTTATGTGAGAAAAGTGCCGGTGGACCAAGCACGCATTTTAAAATTAATTCTCTGTGCTTATGTGAGAAAAGTGCCGGTGGACCAAGCACGCATTTTTAAATTTATTATCTGTGCTTATGTGAGAAAAGAGCCGGTGGACTAAGCACGCATTTTTAAATTAATTCTTTGTGCTTATGTAAGAAAAGGGCCGGTGGAGCAAGCACGCATTTTTAAATTAATTCTCTGTGCTTATGTGAGAAAAGTGCCGGTGGACCAAGCACGCATTTTAAAATTAATTCTCTGTGCTTATGTGAGAAAAGTGCCGGTGTACCAAGCACGCATTTTTAAATTAATTCTCTGTGCTTATGTGAGAAAAGTGCCGGTGGACCAAGCACGCATTTATAAATTAATTAAGCTAAACCTAACTACTGTTAGACGTAGGTCGTTGGACTTGGAACCCAGAGTCATTGCTATGCCCCTATCCTCCTGTTGTAATCTTGAAGGATCATCCCCACTTTTTTATCTACAGATTGACCTACAGTATAACGAGTGTTCGGCAGAGATATTAAAAATTTCAGTAATCCGGGTCATTCCTACATTTATCTTAAAAGAAACATTGATTTGCCAGGACTGGTTAATGGGTCAAATAATGGGTTGATTTTAAAAAGGCGTCTGCTTAAGGAGGAGGAACCAATACCAATGCGCAGTAGGCAATTTGTGATCAAATAAATATAAAAATTGTAGGAAAATTGCTATGTACACGGTTCTACTTTGAGAGCATGGGCGCCGACAGGGGGGTCACAGGGGTCACTTGACACACACCCCACCACCACCACCGAATTATTTTTTCCTTTATTTTATTTTATTCTATTTTATTTTATTTTATTTTATTTATTACTTTTTTTCTTTTTGCACTTACAGGACTGGACAAGGAAAGATGGAGTTTGGGGCGTTTAATTTAATATCCCAATTTTATTGGAAATTTGGAATTGGAAAACGATAACTTGAAAGCGGAAAACCTAGCAAACCGTAAGGTAGTACGCCCAAACAAGTACCGCTCAGGGTGGTGTGTGCTGAACTTAAAAGGCTTGGCGTGGACCTCCTCGACACTGTTCATTATTTTGAAAACAGTTACCAATGTACATGATAATACAAGACTATTACTAACATACACTTTCTTCAAGAGCAGCATCAATTAGTAATAATAATAATAATAGTGTTCTAGTGTAGTAAGTAGTAGTAATAGTAATAGTTTTAATCTTTCATTTTCACGAATTACCGTTTTCTACATATTAGCCAAACCTTAATTAATTACCCTTGAGCCCCCTTGAAAAATTTCCTGCAAGCACCCATGTTTGAGAGTGATCTTCATTTTGATTTTGTTGGAAATAGGGTCTTCAAGAGTCATGATTTTTTGTGCGTTATGTGTCAGAATTCAAAATTTTTCAAAGGAAAATAATTATATAGTACAACACCCCGTTTTGAGCGTCGTTTCATGCTACATTCAACCATGAACAGACTTTTTTAAATTCCTTGACCATTAAATTGTTAAAATTTGTTTACGACTGAATCCGTTTCACAAAGCATATTTCAACAGTTCTCTTTCGTCAAAGATCTAATAGGATTTTTTTTTCATATGGGACTTTATAAATGTTCTGCTGTTATGTAACGGACCGCAAAACTATAATTCTCGGCCTGGTTTGGCCGTATAAATCCGCCCCTGGTTATACGTTTTTCACTTTTATATACGGAATTTTGCACTAATCCTGATATTTTACTATAGTTTCTATTACATTTTCGATTTGGTTATACGTAATTCATTTGTACACTTTTTTTTTTTACGGTTATTCGTCAAATTTTTGAATTTCAGATTATCAAAAATAAACGTTTCTTGGATTCTTTTATGCGTAAACTGTATGTTGCAAGTTTGAACAGCGTCTTTTTGCAGCCATGAAATGCAACTAAACATTTACTAAATAACGTACACAGTTCCCTCTTTTTTCTGAATTCAAGAAATTTCAAACCAAAAGTTAATGAATGTTTTACTGAACACTAATAACAAATCAAATAGTTGTCAAAATGCTTTGGAAAAAGCGATGCTTATAAGTAAAGAATTTTTTAACCAAGTTATCAAAAATTTGGAAAGATCACGTTGTTAATTTGAGCTTTAAATTATAGCAATTAAAAAGCAAGAAAAATAACATGTGAATTTTACAATAACCTTTAATACGGTAACAAAATCTCTGTACTAGTGCGTGAAAGTTTGATGTTGGAAATTACGCAAGTGTATTTGCTCGGTTGCGATGGTAAGAATCACAACCTTGTGATGCTTGATACCTTTACCCATGATGCATTGCTGTACTTATATAAATCTGTGCGAGTATCACATAACCTCAGTTTCACCTGATGATGGGGTGAATGACTCCCGAAAGTGCTAGTGGGGTTTTTAATTTCAAATATTTTTCATCTTTTAACATTAAATATCGTACAAATACTATGGTGTTATTTGTATGACACATTGTACGAAAATTGATTTCTACCTTTAAGTAAAGAATGTCTGATATGGTACTGAATATAAAACAAAATCGCATTCAGATTCACTTCCTAGTATTTCAAAGGTAAGTTTTTTTTTCTTCATACATTGAAAATATGAAAAGGTACAGAATTTCTTAACCTAGTTTTCGTAATGAAATTTTAATAAAATAATTAATATAAATGTCAAAATAGACACAGCCTTAAGTATTCTATACGTACTGTATATATATATGTATGGTTTTTTTTTTTTTTTTTTTTTTTTTTTTTGGTTGGAGGTTTAACGACCACCGTGAGCAACTCAATGGGCTATAAGCAGTCGCCCGTCCCTAATTTAGGGTCACTGGTTCCAGGGAAGCGAGAGATCCAGTGCCGTAAGACAACCACAACATCCATGCCTCACCGGGATTCGAACCCGGACCCCTTCCGGACGAATGATCAGAGGCCATCGCTTAGACCACTGCGCCACCGGGGCGGCATATATATGTATGTCTGACATTATAAATTAAGGTAATCTAAAATTACGAGTATTTTTTTTTCCTTTTTTTATATTTTTCAAGGCATTCCAAACTTTTGAATGGTGTTTAACATTTTGAAACTTTTTATACGTTTTTTTTTATATATATTTATAGGTTTTTAAGACCATCCCCTAGAAAAACGTTTAGCTGCTCTGTGGCGTAGTGATCTAAGCACTAGCTTATGACCATTCTTCCGAGAAGGGTCAGGGTTCGAATCCCGGTGAGGAATGGGTGCTGTGTTTGTCTTGCGGCACAGGCTCTCTCCCTTCCCTGGAACCAGTGACCCTAAATTAGGGACGGGCGACTGCTTATATCCCATTGAGTTGCTCGCAAAAAAAAATATATATATATAACCGAGGTCCTACCGTATGTATTTTGTCACAGACGCCGACTACGGGCATGCTCAGTTGCTTAAGTATGGCCCTCTGAAATCAGGGTATACTCAGGATGCTCTGATTTCAGCAAGGGAAACCTAAAGTAGTTTTTTGTAAGGATTCGTATATTGTAATTAGAACTAGTACATAAATGTGTTTCGAAAAATCGGCTTTTCCGATGCCATTTTACTAGTAAAAGCATTGCGACTACCTCTTAAACTTGACTGATCGAATAAAAAAAGAATTTTAAGGGAGAGATGGGCGGTCATATTAAATACCAAATCAAAGAGCGACATATTCATTTTGGGCCGCATATGAGGTTTCAATACTATAATATAAATTATGTCAGAAAAGATCCAGGACTGGCCGCATAACTTAGCCAATAGCAGTGGAATAAAATTATGACGTGTATGCCAGAAGATAGCAGTCCTGGGCCAATCAGCAAATATTTGAAAACGGTTTCTACCGGTATCGACAGGCGGCAGACGGGCAATAAGGAAGTCACTGCAAGCGTTCTCGTCCCATTTCATTTTAGCCATGGAAGAGCAGAGAGTAAACATCCATTCTTTACGCTTTCCAACCGTAGGTTGAAGAAGCGTATATGCTCCCGCTTTGTCCGTCCGTCTGTCCGTCCGTCTGTCTGTCTGTCCGCACGATAACTCGCGTAAAAATGGTTCGATTTCGATAAAATTATAGTATATAGTAGAAGACGACCTGGGGACGAACCCTATTGAAAGTGGGGTCAAAGGTCACGACATAGGAGCCGGATGCATTTCATTGCCCTTATGCGTCATAATTTGCGTAAATATGGTTCGATTTCGATGAAATTTTAATATGTGGTAGGGAAATTCCTGGGAAAGAACCCTATTGAAAGTGAACAAAATGGGGTCAAAGGTCAAGACATAGGAGCGGGATCCATTCCATTGCTGTTATGCGTCATAACTAACGTAAAAAAGGTACGATTTTGATAAAATTTTAGTACACGGTAGGGGGCCACCTGGGGAAAAACCCTATTGAAAATGGGCGAAATGGGGTCAAAGGTCAGGACATAGGAGCGGAATCACTTCCATGGCAATTATGCGTCATAACTTAGGTAAAAATGCTTCGATTTAGATGATATGTTAGTATGTTGTAGGGGCCTGCCTGGGCAAGAATCCTATTGAAAATGGGCGAAATGGGGTCAAAGGTTAGGACACAGGAGCGGGATCTATTCCATAGCCCTTATGCATCATAACTTACGTAAAAATGCTTCGATTGCGACAAAACTTTATCATGTTATTTCGGAGGTACACTGAACCGGTTCTGTTGAATATCATCAAAATGGAATCAAAATCCAGGGTGCAGGAGCGAGATGTATTCCACAACCATTATCCTCATAATTTGAGTGATAACTTGAGTAATGATTTCTGGTATGTTGGAAAGCGTATCATAACCAATGCATTGCATGATTTTACTAACTTGTTATTGGAAACTTGGTAAATCAGCTACTGGAACTTACAGAATGTTAAAAGAAGCTTATGGATACACAGCATTATCCCGCAGCAGAGTTTTCAAATGGTATGGCATGGTTTCGTGACGGGCGGAATTCCTTTGATGATGATCCAATATCTGGGTGTCCCTCCAGTGAAGTGGGTACCAATTTGGCCTTAAGATTTTCCCAGATCCTCGCTTAGAATTTCATGATATATCGGCTTACTCATGCCCACCGATGTAGCCAAAAGTTTCACTGTAATTCGGCGATCTATCTTTCACTGATTCCGGACCTCTACGATTTTTTCTACTGTCCTCACATTGGGGAGACGCCCAGATCTCTGATCATCATCAAAGGATTCTCGCCAGTCACGAAACCGTGCATACCATTCAGAAACTCTGCTGGGGGATAATGCTGTGTGTCCATACGCTTCTTTTAACATTCTGAAAGTTCCAGTAGCTGATTTACCAAGTATCTAAACAAAAATGGATCTTTACCCTCTGTTCTTCATTGGCTAAAATGAAATGGGACGAGAACACGTGCTATGACTCCCTTAAGGCCCGTCTGCAGTCTATCGGGACCGGTATAAACCGGTTTCCAGCTGTTTGCTGATTGGCCCAAGACTGCTATTTTCTGGCATACACGTGATATTTTTATCCCACAACTGTTACGTCAGTTATGCGGTCAGTCCTGGAAATTATTGCACTTAGGTTGTATAATAAAGTTTGCTTGGTGGCCTGTGATAAATCAAGTGCAAAATATTCATTTTTCTGTCAGAAAGAATTCCAGTCTATGAGCTCAGTTGTAGTATAGTAACTGTTAAGTAATATTACTCTCAAAATGTGTGATTCTTTGTGTCCATCATTTAAGCTAGTAAATTAGTCCTTGTAAATGGCATACACCGAGTTCGGGCGAACACGTTCCCAAAAACCGGAGCACCGAAACTACAGAGTGTCCCACTCGCTACCGAACCCGGCGTTTCTTTAATAATATTAACACTAATGAAGATATTACAACGAAATTTGAAGTGGATTGACCTCATTTCCTGCGAAATGTGATGACATCACAACATGTGCTGCAAGTGGCCACCATCTGTGTCCAGACAGCATTGAACCCGGCGCACCATATTGTGGAAAGTCCTTGTCAGTACGTCCGCCGTCACTGCCTGAATTTCTTCGGTGATGTTTGCTTTAAAGGCATTTATGGTTCGCGGTTTCTTTTGGTAAACTCTCCCTTTTAGATATCCCCATAAAAAGTAATCAGGAGCAGTGTTTCTTTCAGGACTTTTTGGCTGGGGGAATGGGGGCGAATGGAACCTTAGAGGGAGCAAGTTTTCCATTTGCTATATGTATATACACTGAGTGGCCACTTTATTATGACCACCTGACAGTTTTAAGCAAATGAGCTATGGCTACACGCTGTTGCAGCCAGAGGGTGAGGCTAGTATAAAAAGGGAAAGCTTAGTGCTTGCGACAGTAGTAGAAGTGATTTTTGGGTGGCGAGATGGATAAAAGATGCGATTTGACGGACTTTTAACTTAGGATGATTGTAGGAGCTCGGAGCCATGGAGTGAGTATCACCGAAACCGCCGCATTCGTGAAATGTTCCAGAGCAACTGTTGTTAACGTGGTTAAAGACTCAACTGGTAGCCAAAAAACTGGGTCTCTACGTGCAACGTGTGGTCGTCATCGACTAGTGACTGATCGGGCGGAACGGAGAGTGTACAGACTGGTAACAGACAACAGAAGGGCAACAGTGCAGCAAATAGCAGACCATCTTAATCAAGGATCCTCTCAAATGATCTCTGCACGCAATGTTCGCCGTACACTGCATTGGATGGGGTACGGCAGCCGAAGGCCTGTTCGAACACCTTTGCTGTCTGCAGTTAACAAGAGAAAACGTCTCCAGTTTGCACAGGAGCACAAGGATTGGACAGTGGATAATTGGAAAAAAATTATGTATTCCGATGAATCACGTTTTTAGTTGCACCATGCCGATGGCCGATTGAGAATTTGGCAGAAACAGCACGAAAGCATGGACCCCAAATGCATTGCTACAACCCTTCAAGATGGTGGAGGCAACGTTATGGTTTGGGGAATGTTCTCCTGGCATGCTTTGGGCCCTTTAATTCGTGTTGATGAACGTCTGACTGGCACATCATATCTAAACATCGTTGAGGACCAAGTGCATCCTATGATGTGGATGGCTTATCCCAGTGGCGATGCCTACTTTCAACAAGATAATGCGTCCTGCCATAGTGCTCGTATTGTACAGGATTGGTTTTAGGAACATGCCGGTGAGTTTACTTTGCTTAGGTGGCCCCCACAATCTCCAGATCTCAAACCCATTCAGAATTTGTGAGATGAAGTTGAACGAGCCATCAGAAAGCTGGATCCACAACCCTGCAATCTCCCACTCCTGGAAAGTGCTATTTATCAAGCATGGTCTCAGATTCCACAAACCACTTATCAATATCTCGTGGAGTCCATGCCACGAAGAATCGACACAGTATTAAAGGCAAAAGGTGGCCCAACAAAGCAATGAGCAGGTGGTAATAATAAAGTGGCCACTCAGTGTGTGTATATATATACACTGGTGTGCAAAAATTAAGGGCAAAGAGGAGAAATTAGGATAACAGCGGAACGATCAGGCAGAACGGAACGAAAGACCATTCAGGAGATAGACTAGGGTCCGGTACGGTAGGACATGCGCATATATGCACCATGACGTGGGGGGGGGTGTCTGAAGGGTATAAAGCACACGGGCGGTGTACGCTCAGCAATTCGGTGAAAGCTATTGCACGGTGTACATCGGTTTGAACGACGTCGAGTTGCTGCCACCGTGTGATATGGCTAACAGGCAATCCAGTAGACGACATCTAAATGATTTTACCCGAGGGTCGCGTCATTGGGAAGTTGGAAGAAGGTCGAAGTGTGACTAGTGTAGCCGAGGAGTTCGGGATCGCTCACAGCATCGTTTCACGAGCTTGGAGAGCATTTCAAACGACAGGAACAGCTGTCCGAGAGTTTAACAGTGGTCTTCCACGAGCAACCACGGCGGCGGACGACCGGTATATCGTCCTACAGGCAAGAAGAGACAGACGGCAGACAGCGGGAGAAACCTAAATCCAATCGAACACGTGGGGGGTCTTTTCGGGAGACGCTTGGCAGCACGTCACTAGCTGCCAGCAACGATTCCGCAGCTGCGATTGGCGCTACAAGAGGAATGGGCCGCGATGCTACAACAGCTCCTTGACAACCTCGTTTCTGTCTTCTGTGCAGTTGTACTCGAAGCTACCTTTTCAATAAAGTGCCTTTGTATCCTTTGGATTCCTTGTTTGGACGGTTGTGCTCACTTGTCTCATATTTTTACATCTTGGGAATCTTATGGTACGATTTGAGTCTTCTGCACGACGTTACATTCGAAAAACCGTCTCGTCCTTAATTTTTGCACGCCAGTGTATATATATATATAATTTTAAGTACCATATTTATAAATATAGAAGTAATTACTATATATCAAGTAAGGGGCGCATTTAGAGGGGACCTTTCGCCCAGGAAAATGTTTCATTTTTTTGTTTTTTGGTTAAAATGCTACTTACATCAGAAAAAAATGCCTCAATTTAATAAAAATGTATCAACTTACATTAGAAAAAAATGCTTAAATTTTTCTTCAATTTTTCATTAACTTTAATTTTGTTCCAGGTGGTGGATTTCAAAAACTTCCTTTTTTCGCCCCCCCCCCCTTCCGCCCCGAAGAAACATTCTATATACATACCTGATATAGTAATTACTTCAAACATTTTAGGAATAACAAACTGTTTTCAGCTAAAGGAGGGCGAAGGGGGAGGGGAGGTTCCGCAGGCTTTAAATTTTTATCTATTAAAATGCAAACAACGCACTCTTGTTCCTGAATCACGATTCCCAGACAATTAGGTATGATTAGTCTGCTTATTATAATTTGAAGAATACCATGCGTCGTCATACACTTGTTAATATAATAAACTATAACTAGTACCATAGAAATGGTTAATATATATCAAATACGTGGAGATAATGTAAATGGACGATGTCATCACTCTTTCCACGTTATTTTTTAAACAACGCATAGCGACTGAAAAATTGTATTCCGGCACTGCTGGGATCGAACCCCAGAACTCTCGATAACTAGTCGAGTGCGTTCGAATTTACACTACAGCGCCAACAATTCTCAGCGCAATGCGTGGTTTATCAGTCAGCATCTGACTACACGAATGCGTATTGATGGTCTCAGCAACTGAGATGTCGTCATCTGGTGGCATTTAACGCAACAGCTGCAACAGCCCCTTACTTGATATATAGTAAATTCGAACGCACTCGACTAGTTATCGAGAGTTCTGGGGTTCGATCCCAGCAGTGCCGGAATACAATTTTTCAGTCGCTATGCGTTGTTTAAAAAATAACGTGGAAAGAGTGATGACATCGTCCATTTATATAACTAGTACCATTTGAACAAATATTTAAAAATATATAAGTGGAGAAATATGTGTAGTGTAAAAAGAAACGAAACTTCCTTTTTCATCATAACCTGAATTTAATAAAATTTGGCTCGGTAACCTAAAATGTCTCGGGGGGGGGGTCGTTTCCGTGAGCCCCCCCCCACCCCTGGATGTATGCCTGAAAGAAACACTGGTCAGGAGGCGTCAGATCGGGGAGGCGGAGGGACCATAGACCCTTCGAAATGACGCGGTCGCCGAAAAAGGATTGAATTTCGGCCAAACTGGAAATCGCTCCATCATGCTGGTAATATCCAATGGAGAGTTCTTCGTCGTCCAATTGATTTACAAAAGACAAGTAGTCGGCTCTTGACGCAAGTAGTAGGACCTTTACGTTACGCATCGTTTTCTCGGACATTTGTGGGCGACCTCGCGCATGTTCGTCAAATAAAGTCCCCTTGGTTTCCAATTTCTTCGACAATGCCCAAATGGTGGACTTGCTCGGCGGATGTCTGCCTGCAAGCTTCTCCGGGAATTACTGTTCACAAGACTTTATCGATTTTGTTTTCCAATAAGGGCAAACAATAAACACTCGCTCCTCCAGAGTATAACAATATATTTTTACCATGTACGCGAACAGCCACGAGCACGAGCACTCACTATCAACAACCGTATTGTGTGGACATGCTCAGAGAAATGGCATAACAAAGCAGCAGAGAGGCGCGTCCTGCTGGCTGGCGGACTGCTCCTCAGTGGCGCCACACTTAGGAATGTGTCTGCCACTAAGGAGCACTCCGGCTAGCTGGGGGACAGCACCGGGCTCAATGCTGTCTGGACGCAAATTGTGGACACTTCCAGCACATGTTGTGACGTCATCCCATTTTGCACGAAATGAGGTAAGTCCACTTCAAATTTCGTTGCAATATCTTCATTGGTGTTAGTATTATTACAGAAATGCCGGGTTCGGTAGCAAATGGCGTCCCCTGCATTATTTACTTTTATGCCCTATTTTTTTTTGCCTTTGAAAAACAAAGTGAGAAAATTACTAAAATAATCGCTATATTGGGGGCTCACTAGCATCGCGTGGCTTTATTCATGGGGTTCCTGGGCTTAGCTGTGCATCCGCCCTTGCGCAAATCCCGTCCCATTTTTCCCTGATTTTTTATTCCATAAATTGACTTTGAAATATTTTTTCATGTCGATAATAAATAAAAAAAATGTGCCCATTAAACCAGATAGTTCCGTGTTATTTATTTATTTTATTTTATTTTTATTTTTATTTTTTTTACGGTTTTTTTTATTTATCTTTATTTTTTTTCATTTTTTTTATTCATTTTTTTTATTTATTTATTTTTTCTGGTTTTAAAGATCCCTATATGCATCTATGAGTTCGCCCGTTTTGATTTAGGGTTACTGGTTCCAGGGAAAAGACATAGCAAACGTCGTAGGATGCAGGGGCGTATACAGTATTTTTTTCGGGGGAGGCGAGAGATGAAAGTTTTCGAAATTCACCAGAACAAAATTAAAGTTAATGTTAAAATAGAAGAAAAAATTAAAAGCATTGTAATGCAAGTTTATGCATTTTTATTAAATTAAGGCTTTTTTTTTTCTAATGTAAATCGATTTTAAGCAAAACTTAAAAAAAAAAAAAAAACTTTCGTGGTGCCAAGGCCCCCTTCTAAGTAGGGCCCCTGGTGTGATGTACATAATGCCCCTATTTCGACTTGGGTCGGAGTTCGAGCCAGGTAACTTGAGCTCTGGCTCAAATCGGAAGATTAGCCAAAAACTTGCGATTCTGACTGCTACGATTTTTTACATACGTCATAGATAAAGTGACATGCTGAAAAAAAAAGAGATTACTTGATTTCAGATAATGTACATCCGTCTTTTTCACAGATTCATGTCAAAAACCTGTCCATAATTCCGGGAAGGGTGGCGACGTCATGCTGGGATATTTCATTTAGTCAACACAATACGCTGCTTAAATAATGCGGACTTGGTGGCCTATGACCTCTGGCAGTTATATGTCGTATCTAAGGAGGCTTATGTGTTCTGGAGCAGACATTGCTTTTCACCTTTGGTCAGGATACCAAAAAGAAAGCGGATAGGCTTAAAGATGGCCATGCAAACTCAGTTCTCGTTGCAGTAGTGAGATTTGTGGCACCTCAGAAAACAGCTATCCATTTTATGAATTTAGAATCAAAGAGCTTCAAAAAACGTACTGTCAGTAGTGACCTTTTCTTGTGGGTCATAAACTCGCAGAATACTCGAAGTGAATTATGCAAATCTTCACTGCAGTTATTCTGGGAAAGCAACAATTCAGAGCAGAGGACTTTGTACGGTTTCGAGATCTATTGTGTAATCTTCCTTTTTCATGATGAGCTCACGTTATTCCAAAAGATAAAGAATTCAGGTCACGTAGGAAATCCACCAACCAAAGAATTTCCCTTTTACTTGGAAAGATACTGTATTGAAACCGTTTATTATTCAATGTTTTTATGAAACGTTTTTGATTCTTACTTTTTCCTTCATTTCAAGAGAAGCAGTTTTTGAATGGGAAAGGCGACGTAATATTCATGTTTTTCAGGAAACTGTAATAAAAGGTTTTATAACCCATATCGAAACTGAAAGATGCGAAACGGCATTTAAGTTTAAAAAGTTACCGTTAAGTTAAAAATGTGTTCGATATTCGCTATCCCACCCTCGAACTTACCACACTTTTTGTAGGTGGCTTGCTCTAGGCGATATCATCATCAACAAACTATTCTCAATCCACTGCGGGACTATCTCTCTGACGCTCTCTCCCTCTCTCTCTCCCTCATGCACAGGCAGACAGAGTGTTTTACAGGCGAGCCAAACCAGGAATACAGTAAAAAGCTGAGATTAAATAAGTGGAGTAAAAAGCGGAGATTGTGGTCTTCCGCTGTCTTCACCGTCTGGTATTTTCTTGAATGGGGATCCTGTTGCATTATGGGCATCAAAATTTCTGGGTGTCGTAGTACATCAGACCTTACGCTGAGATGCCCACATAAGTGATTTGGCAAGTATTCTCAAGTCTCGTATTGGCGCTGTTTCTAGAATTTCGGGATTTTCAACAGACTCAGGTTAATATTATATTACTTCATCTACCCTATATTGTCTTATTGTATTTTAGCCTGGGGCCAGACAACGGGCGGTAACGTAAACAGTTTATGTTCTTCAGAAAAAATATATTCGACTTCTAAATTCAACATTAAATACTGGTAGTATTTATTGTCATGTGAGAGGGATGTAGAAAAGAAGTGGACTTGTTTTAAGAATTGTGTTGTATCACTGCCACTAAAGAGGTCTGTGACACCAAAATAGTAGGTAGCACTAGAGGTGGTGCTTGGTGGTGGAATAGTGAGATTGAAGAGGCAGTAAAGATAAAGAAGGAAGTTTATTTGGGGATGTTGCAAGGTAGAGTTTCTGAGGATGCATATCACTGTAAGAAGCGTGAGGCAGCAAAGCTGGTTCGCCAGAGAAAGGCAAAAGATAGGAAGGAAAAGGTAGAAAAGCATGAAATGGCTTCTTGGAAAGATAGAAAAACTTTCTGGAAGTATATGAGACACCAGAAAAATAGGGGAAATAAAGTTGCAAGTTGTGTGAAGAATAGGATCGGGAAATGATTCTGTGAGTTATTAGGTCAAGAAAGCAAAGATGATTCTGAGGCCCAAGTAGATTATGTAACAGTGAAGGATAGAAGCACAGAAGGGATCTCAAGAGAAGAAGTGTGTAAAGCTCTAAAATCTCTTCAGAATGGTAAGGCTCCAGGAGTTGATGGCATAACTGCCGAGATGTTGAAATATGGTGGTGATTCTGTAATTGACTTTTTACTGAAATTTGCCAGTTATGCTGGGAGTTAGGAATGGTACCTTGGGACTGGAGGGATGCTATTATTGTTCCTATATATAAGGGAAAAGGTGATCAGACTGACTGCAAGAACTATCGTGGTATTAGCCTACTGAGTGTGCCAGGAAAGTGTTTGGTAAGGTTGTTATTGAAAAAGTACGGGGTTTTACATCAGAGAAAGTGTGGGATATTCAGAGTGGTTTTATGCCTGGTAAAGGTTGCACTAACGACGTTTTTGCATTACGGGTGATGATTGAAAAGTATCTGGCTGTTGGTAAGAAAGTTTCTGCTGCCTTCATAGATTTAGAGAAAGCTTACGACCGAGTAAATAGGACACTTTTGTGGAAGGTATTGAATGAATATGGTGTTATTGGGAATCTACTTAATAGTGTAAAAGTCATGTATGCTGGTAGTAGAGCTTGTGTACGAGTGAATGGTGTCGTATCAAAATGGTTTTTTATTGGTGCAGGAGTCAGGCAAGATTTTGTAATGTCACCATAGCTGTTTAATGTATTTATAGACGCGTGCATGCTTGATGCCATAATAGATAATAGTGGTTTATGTCTTGGTGATATCCGTGTGTGCAGATTGCTGTATGCTGATGACACTGTCCTGTTGGCAGAGAGCAAATGTGAGTTGCAGAGAATGTTGACTCGGATGCACGAAGTTTGCATGAAATTCAAACTGAGTATAAATAAAGGGAAAACCAAAGTTATGGTGTTTGAGAGAGGAACGGGTAGCACTAAATGTAATGTAAATCTAAATGGCACAGTGATTAAGCAGGTAAATGAGTTTATATATTTGGGAAGCTTGTTTGACAGAGAGAACAGATTAGATGGCGAAATTAGTAGGCGAGTGAGTTCTTCATTGAAAGTCATAGCTGCTTTAGGAGGTTTTCACAGGAATGATAGGTTCTCTAGAGAGTCCCGAATGGCTGTGTATGAAAGTGTAATTGTTCCTACTCTGGTGTATGGCAGTGAAACCTGTGTACTACAGAAGAGACATAGGAGTCGTTTGTGTACCAGAGAAATGCGTTACGTACGAGGGTTTGTGGGAAAACACATTCGATCACGTGAGGAATGAAGATGTGTTGCAGTTGTGTAATTTGAAGCAAAATATTGTTACCAAGGTGGGGACTAATATTCTTAGGTGGTTTGGCCATGTTGAAAGAATGAATGATGAGATGCTTACTGAGAAAAAAATTTCGGCACAAGTGGCATGAAAGAAAGTCAGAGGAAGGCCAGGGAAGTCATAGTAGGATCAGATTCAGGAATGCCTGAATGAAAAAAAGATTATGAGTATGAAGTATAGAAAGTCTTGTGTACGTCATGTGATGGATGTCACTGATGCTCGTGTTCTGTGTCAAGATCGCTGTAAATGGAGATGTTTGATACGGCAACATGAAATAAATAATCAGTTAAAAATTTATCTGGTGGTTTGTATTATCTGTTAAATGTTTATTTGTCAGATGGTCTTTCTTTGAGGAGCTAACCTCTGAATATCGGAGAACAGCTTAATGATGTGTATGTATGTGTTTATCGTCTTTATAATGTACTTTCCTCAGATAAAATATATACTTGTAGGTTATTATAACTTATGCACGACAGAGTTCATGCGGATAGGTATCTTGATTTATTGGAATTACAGCGGTTCCCTCATTCATATGATGCTCGAAGTCATGCAGGTTTCGTGATCCCTAGGGCGCGCTCCGGATCACTGTATGTGGAATAGATTGCCATTGTTTATAAGGGAAATTGTTAATTTTAAAATATTAAAAAAATGCTACTATAATTAGTGTTGTTTGGTTAAGCTCTTCTCTTATTTTTTTTCATTGTATACTAAACATTGGTCGTAATTTATGTTGTTACTGTTGGTGTGTATTTATGTTGTTACTGTTGGTGTATATTTATGTTGTTACTGTTGGTGTGTATTTATGTTGTTACAGTTGGTGGTGTGTTTTGACCTGACATATTGACCTATGGAGATCAGAGGCTCGTCAGGCTACTATTTAAGCATTTTCCCTAATTCCATAATATTATACATACATCATACATACATATCACTAAGCTGTTCTCTGAAATTAAGAGGTTAGCTCCAAAAAGAAATACAAACTACCATATATGTTTACTTACTGTTGTCGTATCAAACTTCTCCATTTACAGCGATCTTGACATACAACTCGGGTTTCACTGATATCCATTACACGCCGTACACAAGATCTTTTATACTTCACACTCAATCTTTTTCTCATGCAGACACTCCTGAATCTGATCCACCCATGTCTTCCTTGGCCTTCCTCTGCCTTTCCTTCCTGCCACTTGGGCTAAAAGATTTTCTTAGTAAGCATCTCATCACACATTCTTTCAACATGGCCAAACCACCGAAGCATATTGGTCTCCACCTTGCTAACAGCATTTTGCTTCACGTCACACAACTGCAACATTTCTTCATTCCTCACACAATCAGACCGTGTCTTGCCACAAACTCCCCGTAAGTAACGCATTTCTCCAGCACACAAAGGTTTCACTGCCATATATCAGAGTAGAAACAATTACACTTTCATACAGAGCCATGCAGGACTCTCTAGAGAACCCATCATTCCTGTGAAAACCTCCCAGAGCAGCTATGACTTTCAATGAAGAATTCACTCGGCTACTGATTTCACCATCCAACTTGTTCTCTCTGTCAAACATGCTTCCTAAATACACAAACTCACTCACCTGGTCAATCACAGTGCCATTTATACTTACATTACATTCAGTGCTACCAGTTCCTCTCTCAAAAATCATAACTTTGGTTTTTCCCTTATTTATACTCAGTTTGAATTTCATGCAAACTTCGTACATCCGAGTACTGTGCAAATCACTTTTGCTCTCAGCCAACAGAACAGTGTCATCAGCATACAGCAATCTGCACACACGTATATCACCAAGGCATAAACCACTATCATCTATTTTGGCATCATTAAAACGATAAAAAGAAAAAAATTAATGCTTCTATTGTACATTACGTTATTTACTTTTATGAATTACTCTATATAGATCTTTTGGTCATTTGTATTAAGTTATTGCTTGCATGTTTACAATTTATTATATGATATATTTGAGGTGGTTGTGATCTTGTTTTCTCCCAGAGTAATTATGCAGTTCTATAGGTTACTTAATTTGAATTTATCTTTGTGATATTATCATGATGTACATCTTTCTACTCTACTGTGTTAATTACTTAGACTAGTTATAATGTTTGTGTTTTGTTAAACATTGATGTACTGTGTTGCATAGCAAACATTTTCATTAAATTCAAATTCAAATTAACATCCCTTCCCAGAAATGACAAGAAAATATCAACCATTATGTATGGTAATATGGTATACAGTAGTCACATCAGAGAGTTATATGTTATTTCATTACCTTCTCTCTCTCTTTCTCTCTCTCTCTCTCTCTCACGCACAGAGAGACAAACCGGAGGCTTTACAGGCGAGCCTAACCAGGAATACAATAAACTACAGATTAACATTAACATCCCTTTCGAGAATACCGGAAAATGTCAACCCTTATTTAAAAGAATGTAGATCGATCATATCAGAGGGTGTAAGTTGTTTTTCACTCCTCCCACTTCCTTCTCTCTCTCACGAGCACACAAATGGAGTGTTTGTCCATAGGCGATCCTGTTTACACCGATGACAATTCATCGTTCATAATATTATTTGAGAAGGTGCCGCATTTGAGTTTCTCGTCATGACGACTAAATAAAGAAATGATCTTTAACCTTTGCCTATATGCATGTCGCATACCGTCATTCAGTAGCCATTTTCGTCATATTGATGAGAGGCGGCACTCATACCAGAGACACGGAAAGTGTTTGGGCGAACACACGATGTTTTGAATAAAACGTCGCACATAAGCTTTCTTTCAACCATCGTCCTCGAAAATATATCCTCGAACCCTGCTTCGTTCACAACACTTTTTTTATTTATGCCCTTGTACTTGGCGCATGAGGGTCTGAAACTGTTTACCTCTGCACCCTTGGATTTTAACAATTTTGCTCGGCAACAGAACTCCATTAAATCACGAGGGCGACAGAAGCCTTGCATTAAGTGTTCTTTACTTCGAGTTGTCACATCTGGCAAGTAGGAAGCAAGGAATCTCTCTCGTTGTCTAGCGGTGATACCACTTCACGCATTGCTAAAATTATCCGCGTGACAAAATTATGAGAGAGTGGGGCTAGCTGACACTGAGTCAACTTACTTGATTCTGCTCTCTCCCACTAGGCTCGAATTCGATAAATTTCACCCGCCACACAGCTCTTACAAAGGTGGAGTGTTTTATGTCTTCTTTTTTTCACGAATGACAGGTAAGATCTCCAACGTTTTAAAACTCCGATAAGAAACTGCTTTTAGATGTCACACAGGCCAGTAAATATTCCGTAAAGCTGGGCTTTTCTTGATTTTTCAAGAGCTGTCACCTACCTAAGTATAACGTACGTTAAAATCATAAAGTATGAATCTTTACTTTTTATTTATTCATCATTTTTCAAGAAAGTGTTTTCGTGCTTTGGCAATCGAGATAGACTTCGCGAAATAAAATGCCATTAATATTTAACGGGTTTGGTAACTTTCAAAATAGTATCCCTCTTATTTTAAATACTCATTCCCCAAACTTCTGTGAGTCATAGAATCAACAATTTGGTGAAAGTACGTTAGTCCATTGATGCTGAGGCTTCGGTTTCCGAAAGAAGTCCCTATGGACGAGTGGTCAGATGCGTTGTCACGTGATCGTTCGTCTGAGACAGGCCCGGACTCGAGTCGCGGATGAAGCATGGGTGACACGTTCCGCTACCCCTTTCCTGGAACCAGTGGCCCCAAATTGGGAATGTGCACCGCTTATAGCCGTAAGAGTCGCCCAAGGTGGTATAAACTCCCAAACAGAGGTTCAGTTCCCGAAAGAACTCGATGTTGTTAACCTTTATCTTTTTCAGGTTTCTAAAATCAATAACATACCAAGGCCGTTACATAAAAGAAATTACTGGCTACCGAAGATCTGTGAAAATACGGAAGTTAAAAAAATGGGGAAATTTTAAAAACGGAAATTCCGTTAAGAGACGGACACTTACCCGCAACTTTGCTCCACGTTATTTTCAGAAATTTCCCGTGAATTCACACCACTTATTTTTTACAATGTACGTGACATACATACCTACTGCGGACTTTGTAATTGTGACGTAGAAATCTTGTTAACTACATCGTTCTTTTCCCGAAAATTAAGTGTTAGGATTCAAAAGCTCACTAAACTAATCAACATTCATAATAACCACACGCATTTTGTCTCTTCTTTTTCACTTAGCCCGCGAGAACTATTTTCCATTTTGCCATGTTGTCCCAGATTCAGAAAAGGTTGAAGACTCCGTATGCATAGAGCTACATAGCAAACGTGCTACATTGAACTGAACAAACCAGTTACAAAAGTAATGCTGAGAGATAAGTCATTTCTCTTAGGAATTCCTCCCAAGGTTTAGAACTGACTAAATGCAGTACTTCTGTTACAAATGTAAAGGTTTTTCCTCTTCTGCAATTAAGCATAACCCTCGATCCCCAAATATGTAAACAAAACGTTTTCAATATATGCAGCAGTAAGCAGGTAATTCGAATTTCCTCATCTCCCTTGTAAGCAAGGAATCGCGCTAGAAGCTCGTTTTGGTTTCGGTAAGCTGAAAAGTCTGTTTATGCAAACACATTTTTAGGAGAAGAAAAAAGCCTGTGGTTTCAGTCACTAAAGGGAAAGGAGTAAAAACGCAATTTGATTTCAATCGTTAAAGATAAAAAAAAATCCTCATTTCAGGCTTTCATCTTAACAACTAAGCTTGTCAGTTTCAGATGCAATTAATCAATGCATCCTGTAGCGGATAGAGTCTTTCGTTTCACTCAGTGGACTTCACCATTTGATTACTTACAGTTCAGTCTTTGTTTTGTGAGGTGAAAAGTTTTTTTTCAATCCAGGGACAGAATGCTAAGCTTTTCCAGTGCGGGCCCGGTCCGTGCAGTCCTCTGTACCAAAGATGGAAACTGGTCAACGGGTCTACAATTTCTTGCGGGTCCAATCGGTTGGGTCAAGGTGTTCCAGACCCGATTTTGACCTGGTTTTATTTTATTTTTATTTTTTTGAAAAGAGAAAAATATATTCCAAAATAAAATGCGCGTTGTGGTATTCTGTAGTCGATACTGATGCCCACGGACTGAATAACGATTTGCCATGCAAAAATATTGTCGTCTCTTTCTTAAAGCAACGAAGATTTCCACCGACCGACGTCAGACATACCGACACCATATCGTAAAAAGATGCTTCCTTTGCGTTCATTTACAGCGCGATTGCACAGGGCAAGGTACAGGCAAACGCCATTCGCCCGTTTCTCAGCTGATTCACTCTCACCGTGAGAAGTTCACTGTATGACTAAGAGTTACTTTTCACATCCCATCTTTTACATTGAGCAGCATTCAGAGGTTTTCGATTGATGTGCTAACATCCCGTTCCCATGACATGTCATGTCAAAATTAACTCCTTATTTGTTAATATGGGTGGATTTAGTATTAAGGAAGTTGAGAAAGGCGTCGAGGCCAACAAATACGTGCTTGTTGAGAACCACAAGGGGAAAAGTGAATGCTGGAAATTGTTTCGTCTCATTAAGGAATCGGTAAATAATTCTGTGTTGTTTGGTTTTGCTTGTTGTTCAAAATGTGGAAAGTGTATAATTACAAACAAAGATGTCGACGGTGTAATGAAAGATTATGGAACCAAAAATCTAACGGACTATATGAAAGTATGAGCACCTCCATCAAAGCGTGGAAACAGTGAACAATCTAAACACATTTAAAAAAATATATTTGTGCAATTGTAAATAATGATTCCCATTTGTAATATACTCCATGGTCACGGTCATAGTCAGCCATTACTTCTGAATTACGCAAAATAGTGGCTCTAAAAATGGCACTGAAATTTAGCAAGTAACCAAATTTTATTATTAAAAAAGGTTTTCAGTTATTAAATATCCAGCAGTTTTTAAGATGAATATGTATATTACGTTGATATGTATACATACACTATGACAAGAAGCCAACGGTAACCGATAACTCGGGTACAGTTGGCAAATTTTGAGAGAAGCGATTGCAAAATCTAAGCTCATTAAGGCGTCTATTGTAACAAATTCCAAAAATACGAACGCGTAAAAATTTATGACTTCCAGAACAAAGGTACGAAACATTCTAACAAAGAAATGCCTACAATTTATCATGAACTATTTTCCTTCACGCATTCACGTTGGTTGTGATCAGGTTGCATGCAAACAAAGCGGAAAGACTCACTCAGATCAGGAACCACGTTTTTCATTTTGTATCGCAAAAGACAGACACACACGCATACACAAACTTCGTTTTCTTATTATAGATTAAGCAAGTCTTGAGCTAACAGACGGAGTCTTTCTATTTCTTCGTTTTTCAATTCAAAGGATTTTTGAAGATTCTCATGACAGATAGACTTACTGATGCGCACCGACTCATACAAAAGTCTCACGGTGATTCGGCGATCTTTCTTTAACAGATTACGCACCTCTTCTATCTTTCTTAAGCAGATGGAAGAGGTGCGATCTTTCTTTTACAGATTACGCACCTCTTCTATCCCCACACTGAAGGGGCACCCAGATCTCGGATCATCATCAAATGATTCTCACCCGTCATGAAACTATGTATACCATTCGAAAACTCTGCTGTGGGATAATGCTATGTCTCAATATGCTTCTTTTAACATTATGTAAGTTTCGGTAACTGATTTATTAAGTTTCCAACAAAAATGAATGTTTACTCTCTCCTTTTCCATGGCTAAAATAAAACGCAACGAGAACGCTTGCTATGACTCCTTTAACGCCCGCCAGCCGCCTGTCAGTACGCGTATAAACCGATTTCCACCTGTTCGCCGATGGCCAAAGACTGCTGTCTTCTGGCATACACGTGATACTTTTATTACACTGTTGTTATGTCAGTTGTATTTCGGACGTAGGTTGTAGATCACTAAGAAAAAAGAGTGATATTATTTTTTGTTTTATGAATGTTTGTTATAAAGCGCCAAAAACACAAACGAAGCAAAAATATTGTAGTAAGTAGAATTTTTCTATTATAACTGAGAAAGGTTTTTTATTTATAACTTAGAAAGGTTTTTTATTTATAACTTAGAAAGGTTTTTTATTTATAACTGAGAAATGATAGATTCATATATATCATCATTATCATTTTCAACCACTGCTGGATGTAAATATTTTTTTAATTATTGGAGGTTTAACGACCACTGTGCACAACTCAAGGGGCTATAAGCAGTCGCCCGTCCCTAATTTAGGGTCACTGGTTCCAGGAAAGGGAGAGAGCCAGTGCCTTAAGACAAACACAACATCCATGCCTCACCGGGATTCGAACCCGGATCCCTTTCCGTACGAATGATCAGAAGTCATCGCTTAGACTACTGCGCCACAGGGGAGGCAATATAAACTTCCCAAAGATTCCTCCGTAAGTCTCCATCCGTACCCTCGTATTTTATCTCATCGATTCCACCTTCCATGTGGTTTTCCTCCGAGTTTTTTCGGATCTCTTAGTATCACTCAAGAAATATATCGGTCCAACGATTGTGCATCCCACCTCCTCCCTTTACCCCTTTTTATCCACCCTATGGCCAATTTATATTATTGTGATTACCTTGTCCCTTGTTAGGTTTCATAAACTTACTCACAGTCTCCGCTTAGCTTACGATAACATTTTGTGCATAATAATTCCCATGTTAGTGATAGCGGAAATTAAGTTGTCAATACAGAGCGAGGATCTCGGACAAAGTAATTAGAATATTGTGATCAAGACAATGTGAAAAGATACAGCCATTGTCATTCTGCTTGTATTTGCATTTGTTTTAAACCCGTAACATTTGGTACTCTCGTTTATCGGCTGATAGATTTTGATTCGACGCATCTCTCTCCATGTGGAGCGGAACAATAGAACCCTATCACTCGAAAGGAAAGTAAATGGTACGGATAGTTTTTGCATTTCTTTGACGTCAGCGCGTGCCTCGTATTCTTTCCTACTACAAAAACATTACGCTTTTATGTGTTTGGCGCTCCACACATCAGCGCTGCTTCGAAGCACAGCATGCGGTTTTCAACTGCTTACTCATAAGCAGTCATTCTCGTATATGCGTTCTCAACCATTCATTCCCAAATCTCCATACAAATGTGCTTATCCAAACTTCTGTTTGTTTCATCTACAGGTACTGGGTAAATTTACTGTGTATAGTTACAGCTTAAACTACAAATAGCTGTATTTCAAGATTTTCCCGACAACTAATTCTCTTTTGGTGGGGCTTAACCGGTTAGAATCCGATAAGGCATCGGTGGTGTGTTTGCTTTATGGGCTCAGTCCCTTCTCTGGAGCTAGTAACCTTAAACTAGAGACTGACGACCTCTTTTAGTATTTGATGCCTGGGATGGGGGGAAGGGTCTGTCACAGTGCTGTTTTATCTCTTTCCGTATATTACCGAAATATGTTTACATCAGAAGATTGACAGGTTCCTTCAGCACTGTACATTTTAATAGAGTACTAATAGATCATTTAACAGAAGAGCGTTGACATTTGATAAAATCCTTTATTGTCGTGATTTTGCTTAATTTAATTATTACTCCTGGTCACCTGTGATTAAACCATCTCTCATGCTCCATAACTTCCCGCTATTCTTTCATTGTTACCGCTCGAAATTTTACTCCTTCCTTCCAACGTCTCGCCCCTTCGCTCTACCCCGTCAGACGCATTCTCCCCTAAAACACGTCATCATTCCTACCCTACCCTCGAATTCTCGTTCTCCTATTATCTTCCGCACTACTTCCAAAAAACGAGCCAAAAGCCTCTGTCCGAACACCTTCTTCTCATTCCGTCTCCTTTCCTAATCACCTCCCCGATGGACACGTCTTCCTTGAGAACGGAAGTCCTTCGTAATGAGTCGCACTAAAACTCTAAAAAATAGCCTTCTTCCATACACGAACTCCTGTGTTTTGTCTACTTCAGGAAGTGCGCCGATAACTAATCGTTTCTGGTGACTTACTAACTCTCCCAAATCCAACTCAAAAATCATATCCTTAGAAGTTTCCCACGATTACTTTTAAAACATTCTGAAACTGCAAGGATTCTTAATTATTTACATATTCATTAAAATTCAACAATTAAAAGATATTTACATTACATTACATTTCGTTAAATAAACATTCCCGTTCCATTACGCTATTATTCAAGGTTATTTACAATTACTACTATTACAGGTCGTTAAACCCAGCAACTTAAAAGCAAAGGAATCTCTTCAACGCTTTGCGAAAAACCGAAATACAGGGTGTCTCAAAAGTCCTTGACACATTTTTTAAATTAATTACAGAAAAAAACTATTCGGAATATGAACATTATTTTTGCAGATTTTGTTAACTTACTTAACAAAGTTCTTTTCTGTTTTCCAAATACGTCACTAGGTGGCGCCACTGATCCAATCGCAAGTTAGTTGGAAAAATGTCTACTCCAGCAGAGAAAGCTATATGTGTAGGTTGGTGTTTCGAAACTGAATCTCTTACCCAAGCGGAAAGAAATTTTCGCACGAAATTTGGAAAAGATCCTCTAAATCGTAATAGCATCTTAACTTGGCACAAGGAGTTTCTGGAAACTGGAAGTGCCCTTGATAGGCCAAGATGTGGAAGACCAAACACGGATGAAGGCGACGTCGAAAGCATTCGTGAAGTCTTTTCACGTAGCCATACTAAATCGATGGATTTATTTAAATCGATACGAGCTGACGCAAAGGAATTGGCAACTCCTCGTGGTGCAACAGTGCATCGAATCCTTCACCAAAAACTCCGCCTATATGCCTACAAATGTACATATTGCAAGCTTTACAGCCGTAGAAAAACCACACCTTTTTACCTTTGCTGTGGACATGGTGAATCATCTAGCGGCAGATCATGACTTCCTAGGAAGCATTGTTTTCCAGGTGAAGCAACTTTTCATGTTTCAGGTAAAGTTAACCTCTACAATATCAGAATTTGGAGATCTGAGAATCCACATCACTTCATCGAACACGTCTGGGATAGTGCTAAAGTGAACGTGTGGTGTGACTTCATGGCTGATTATGTGATCAGACCTTTCTTTTTCTTTCTTTTTTTTTTTTTTTTCAGAATTCGCAGTCACAAAAGAAATTTATTGGGACACGATTCAAATTTTTTCTGTCCCTCAGATTTGCCATTTACATTCTAAAGTCATTTGGCAACAAGATGGTGCACCGCCACATTGGGGTAAGGTTGTGCGAAATTTTTCAAATTAGGCAGTTCCAACCAGGTGGACTCGACGAGATGGACCAATCCGATGGCCTCCCCGGTCTCCAGATCTAACGCCTCTAGACTTCTTCTTGTGAGGATATGTGAAATACAAAGTTGATTATTCCAAAGTGCAATGTGTTGACTAACTGAAAACTCGCATAGTTGCTGTAATCGCATCTGTTACACAATCCACTTTGGCACGTACATGGGCAGAGATTGAATATCAGCTCGATGTACAATGGTGCACGTATTGAAGTTTATTTACCATACGAAAAAGAAAAACATTTGGAGTAAGTTTACGAAATCTGACAAAATTTTGTTTACTGACGAGAATGTATCTGGCAGCATTGTGCTGCGTTATTATTCGTAGTAGAAACATGACCATTTAGAAGCACAACAAGAATTCTGCAATCTGGTGTTGTTCTTCCTTTCATTTCCCCCAAAATAACTTGATAGCAGTTAATTGATTGTGCATGTGCTAACGAGCAACTTACACCTGCTAGCAAAAAGAAAAAAATTAATTTCTAGTCCTGTTGTACTCACCTGTGTAAAGCATGTTCTTTTTATCAGTGTTGTTGACAAAAAGTACTTGTCCTACGTGTACTTGAATCGTTTTTTGAAGAAACATTAGAATTCTATGTCAAATATCTTTCATAACGTTACTCTGCAGTAATGCGTAGACTTAGACATATCTTTAATACGTAGACTTCTGCAGTATTTAATATTAGAATTTTTTTTCAATTTTTAAGCGATTTTCGTTGTTGAAAAAGTTTGAAAAACATTATTTTACCATTCTCGCAGTTCCCATTAAGTGCATTCAGTTTCTGATTTCGACTTATCTTTTTAACAAAGAAACGAGTTTTCCATTCATAAATGCAAAAGTTTCAATAATAATTCCATAAACTTAGCGGCGGCTTTTTTACGCTTTCCAACCGTACGTTGTAGAAGCGTATATGCCCCAGCTTTGTCCGTCTGTCAGCACGATAACTCGCGTAAAAATAATTCGATTTCAATGAAATTTTAGCATGTGGTAGGGGACCCCCTGGGGACGAACCCTATTGAAAATGGGACAAATGGGGCCAAAGGTCAGGACATAGGAGCTTGTTACATTCCATGGCCCTTATGCGTCATAACTTGCGTAAATGTGATTCGATTTCGATGAAATTTTAGTATGTCGTAGAGGACCACCTGGGAACGAACCCTATTGAAAATGGGGCAAGTGGGGTCAAAGGTCAGGACATAGGAGCGGGATGCATTCCATAACATCTTATTAAAGGAGCAATTCTTGTATATATGTAAATTTTATTTTGAAAGCGGCTCTAAGGATGTTGATGAAAGTGGTTAACCTACCGTTTTCTGGTATTAGAAATCGATTTAGCTTGATCTCGACTTTGGAAAAATCTTTTAGTGGGTTAAATAACCACCCCCAGTTATCACGTTTTTAGTGTCATGGCGTCGTCCTATTAATGTTTCCCATTCTTAGAAATCTTATAACGTCACACTGTCGCGATCGACTCGCGATTGAGTTGTTGGCGCGCGGTCACGCCATCTGCCTCATTACGTCAAGCGTTGTTTGTGGATCTTATTAAAGTTGCCTGACGTCACACTCTCGCGACCATCTGCCTCATTAATTCACGCGCTGTGTGCATATTACTCATTACTTCTATTTTCTTCTAGAACAAAAAGTGAGTTGTGTAAGTTGCTTGGAGTTTATGCGTAGTACAGTATAGGCAGTGGAACGCTGATTTCGCATGTTTTTCCCTTCAAAATTTAAACTTAGTACAGCATTTTTTTTTGTTACATTTTTGAATAGTCACTTGATGACGAGCGTATCTGCTGTGCTAAAAGATGATTAGTTCATTTTTATTAATTACTATTAACAAAGTGTCACGTGGATGGTAAAACAATATAAAAAATATGGCTCGTCGACCCCCTACGAAATGTGTACGTTTCAACTTTAATAAGAAGAATGAGAAGAATACGGCACTGTTGGAACAAGAACAAGCGGAAGAAGTAAATATGGAACTGTTTGGGCATTCAAAAGCCGATGGTTTCCGATTACATTCCAGTCTCGAAACACATGACCTTCCATTGGAAAAAGATCAGGCTATAAAATGACCATTCCGAGCAGCTAAGGCGAGGAGCATGGAAATAATGTCCGACGTTATTATAACCCTCAATGAATCTATATCGGAAGAAAACCTCGATCAAATGCGGCGAATAAATAGACAGCGATGAATAACCAATGTTACCATATGGTTCGATGAAGAACCCCATGCTAACATTTATTGTTTGGATTTCATGTTCGGAAATAATAAAAACAATTTAAAAGAATTTCTTACTCTAACACAAATAAAAAATTATCATTCATCTTTGTTTTGATGTTTATTTTAAATTAATTGGTCTCTAATTCGTCTATCATTATTTATCTTGATGGTTTAGACTTAGCGTTGCAGTACTTGGAAATAACATATCAATATATAATTTTTTTGTGCCCTCATCCCCCCTTTACCCAAGCGATTCTCTGTGTTCCTGATATTTGCCCTTATGCGTCATAACTTGCGTAAAAATGATTCGATTTCGATGAAATTTTAGTATGTGATAGGGGACCATCTGGGGACGAGCCCTATTGAAAATGGGTGAAATGGGGTCAAAGGTCAGGACATGGGATCGGGATCCATTTCATTGCCCTTATGCGTTATAACTTACGTAAAAATGCTTCAATTGAGACAAAACTTTTCACGTTGTTCCGGAAGTATACTTTACCGGTTCTACTGAATATCATCGAAATGGGGTCAAAGGTCGAGTCAGAGGAGCGAGATTTATTCTACAGCCATTATCCTCATAACTTGAGTAATGATTTCTGGTATGTTGGAAAGCGTATCATAATCAATGCATTGCATGATTTTACTAACTTATTTTTTTAATATTCATTGTAGCCGCATGCAAACTTTCATCCCAATAAAAACACACTTGTATGCAAAACTTAAGGATGAGCAAGGTTCTGGCCTGTAGCATCGCACAGGTGTCCTGGATATGTGAAATTCAAACTACGGGATCTCTATTTCTTACTGAAACGACGGCGGAAAAAATACGGACACAACCACAGGTGCTAAAGGATGTAGTGGAACTTTATTCGCAATTGGCTATAGCACTGGGTGCCATAATGCAGATTCATCACTGCCGAAGACGGTACGAAAGGAAGACGAGGTCCTCAGTAAAGGATAACATCCCTCCTAACTTTGATGAATGATTTTCACCGTCTGTCCATGCTTTGCACTAGGCTGTTGATGAGTTCTTGCAGTAACATCGCCCATTCTTCCGTCAGCGCGGTCTTCAGCTGTTGGACAGTTACCGGTGTGTGTTGATGTGCGGCAACGCGTCCCCCCAGAGCATCCTGCACGTGTTCTATGGGATTTCGGGGGAAGGGACGTGTTGGCCAATCCATCCGCTAAATGTCTTTTGTTACAGGGCTTGGTGCTGAGTTATATTATAGTGCCCTGTGTGAAGAGTTCGTTTGATGCTTCGTTTGCAGCAAGTTCTATATCGGGGGTTTAACCCGTATTTCTCCCGACTGGAGCAGATAAATAAAATACAAAGTACAAATAAAATCGACTAAAGTTAAACTTTGCTCTTGAAGTGAGGAAGATGTTTATTCAAATGTCCTGAGGCAAGCGTTATCCATCATTTTCATTCCTTCTCTATATTATCATTAGCACGCTGATTGCCCTTTGTTTTCTAGGCCAGTGTTCGCCTCGTACCTTCTCATTCTCCGTCGATTGTCAGCGTTTTCCCTAATTCACACTCACCGGCGAGATTTCTCACCTCCTCTCTCCACTCCTTTCCACTGAATCCCCTGCCGAAGAGTGACACGTCCTTTTGCTCTGAAAACCCCCCAAAAAAGTGTCCGCTGAAGAAGAGTGAAATCCACGGTCTCCCAGAAAGCGCGGACACTCCTTAATTGATGTGCGGTCACTCCTTAATTGAGACGCAGAAGTTCCTTAATTGGCTTCTCGGTCCCCTCTTCTTACTCTCTCTCGCCTGGGATGGCTGAAGAGCAATAATGTCCAGTTCCCCCTTTCTCCCTCCCTCGCAGGAAAGTGTCCACGTAACAACTCCCTCCCCTTGCCTAAGACGGCTGAAAAGCAACAATGTCCTGTTCACCTTTTCTCACATCCACGAAACTATAAATCTAACATCCCCTCAAATAGATGCGTGATAAGAGAGTAATTTAACACCCGTCGCCCTGCTCATCAAAATGGCGGGAATTGGTGGAAAATGAATACAATTCACTATTCTTAAAATGGCTGCTGAACTTCATTTCTGATAAATGTGGATGCCCAGGTTACACTTTACTTTCCAACAGCTGATCAACTGCTAATGTACGATAGGGTGCAGCGTTATCGCCATTAACATAAACTATGGGCCAATGGCACCTCAGAACAGACGAATATGGAGAAGGATTACCTCATTACAGTAGCACGCATTGGAAACAGCACGTCCTTCCAGTATCTGGAGCTCCGTAAGCCCATCGATCAGAATTTCTTCTCATAAGAGAACAATGCGGTAGCCATATCATTGTGTTTCCTGGGCGATACCGAATGTCTACCTCAAACCAGATTAGCTGGCGTTCAGAATCGCTGCAGCGACTAAATCTGTTCTCATCAGTAAAGAGTACTGTATTCCAGTGTTCTGCTGTCCAATCTTCATGTTCTCTGAACCACTGTAAACGGTGTTTCCGGTGTGCAGTAGTTAATGGAACACAGCGTACTGGCCGTCGGGCAAGTAGTCCACCTCTGTGTAGTCCCCTTGCCACTGTAATCGCGATGTTATGCGTCCTGTGCTCATGTTCGGTTGTTTTGCAAGGTTAGTAGCTGTCTAATGTCGATCCTCTTGGCCTGTAGGAGAAGATAGCGGTCCTTAATGGAGCAGGTTTTTGGTGCATGAGCACCACGGGTCTTACGCACAGCTGTACCTGCAATCCTGACGGCCGACCACGTACGCGATACAATGCTATGGACGATACCTAACTCCTGGGCTACACTCATCACAGTTCAACCCTCCTCGGGCCTTCTAATTATTCGACAACCAGTAAAAACCATAAATATGTTTCAGCGTGCCATGTCGTCGTCTCTAGTACACGACAAACACAATAGAACGTCCGTAAGACTTATGCACACCATCCGGTATCTTTCGTTTAACTGATGCTATTGAACTGCGCGGGCGTATTTTGTTCTTATGTCACGCAAACCACACTATTACGCATGTGCTGCTCCCAGACACGGTTCTTGTGTTTGTGTGTTGCTGCGGTTTACAGCGTTATTTGAATTTTTTCACTTCGTCCTTAAGTTCAGCACACCAGTGCACGTTATAGCGTGCAATTTCTTGCCATTGGAATGTAAATGTATTAAGTAGTGTATTTTTTGGCAGAAGCGAAACAAAAAATTTGAAAATCGCCAGTGTATAATAAAAATGGATTCAATGACTAGTAATCGGGAAGAAAGCAAAAGTATGAGCAAAGTTATTTTAGAAATGGTAACCATTCTAGCAGTCATGTCGAATAAAATCGTGAGGTTCAAGCTTATAAGAATATATCGAACTGCGAGGAATCCATAAAAGAGAAACAAGATAAATACAGTCATCAAAAAGGAGTATGTCATCTATAAACCTGTTCAACATAAAAAGAATAGAGAAAATTATAGTTCCGGCTAAATAAATATTGGAAAATGTGTTCGACCCCTATCACAATAGAATAACATTTTCTAGTATTTTCTTGCGTAAGAAGAATATCTTTTTAATTTTACAAGAACGAAGTGCAGAAATGTTTGATTCTGTAAAACTTCGTGAGTATACCGAGCTCTGTACACATGCGCAAGTGGTTTCAAGTCATCTATCAGAATGCAACACAATGGAGCGCAGTCATGATTCGCAACGCCTATTCTAGAAGTCTATGATGATATGATGATATCTGTACCGCGAAACGTCATTCACGTAACCTGACTTTCCTATTTGGTGTTGCAAAACGTCTTACGAAACTAATTGGTTTAACTTTTTGCAGCTTTAGAGGGAAAGAAGAAAGGAAAAGTGAGCGAATTTTGCCTTGCTGAAAGAAAAACAAACGCTCGCATTGTTCGAAGACCATTTTTTTATATTTTATTTTTCCGAATCGAATGCTTTGTAGCTGTTAAGTGAAAAAACAAAGTTTTATTTTTCTCGTAAATTGATTTCTTTAAAAACTATTACATTTTATCATTATCATGACATTGGCGATTATTATGCATTGGCGATTTCCAAACCCCGGAATTTCATATTGAAGGGGGAGTGAAAACTTGGGGGGGGACTCTGGTGGCGGTGTTGGATGAAAGAAAATTTTTTCGAAGGCTGAAAATCCTTATAAAGAAATATTTAGGCATTAAATCCGGGATTGAAAATGGGAAAACATTAAAAAACGGAGAACGGCTGTTTTTTTTTACAGTTCAAAACGGTTATAACCGGAAAACATTTTCCCGAAAACTATATGCTGGTTAATTCGTTTTCGAACTGTTTTTATTTTCCAAACGCTTTCCTAAACAAGGCAAAGAAGAATTAACATGGGCAGCTGAAACTGTAGATATTGATATTTTCTCAAATTCTGTGCATGATGACACTATTTAGAAGTATATCTGCAAAATCTGTAACCGACTAAAATGAAGAAATACATACATACATATGTTTTATGGTTGCATGACTGAGTTTAAACATGTGAATTAACCAAGAAGAAACATTACTGCTTTATACATAGACTTCGAATTAAACAAAGAAAGAAAGAAATATTTTTGCATTATGGTAGAAGGTACTTACGTTAAATTTGGGGAATGCTGATTGCTGTTGACAACTGTGCTATGTGACATAAAAAGTGACTAATACAAGGATTGAAAAGTAAATAAATAAATAAATAGATACATATACACTGAGTGGCCACTTTATAATGACCATCTGACAGTTTTAAGCAAATGAGCTATGGCTGCACGCTGTTGCCGCCAGAGGGTGAGGCTAATATAAAAATGGAAAGCTTAATGCTTGCGACAATAGCAGAAGTGATTTTTGGGTGACGAGATAGGTAAAAAAGGCGATTTGACGGACTTTCAACGTGGGATTATTGTAGGAGCTCGGATCCATGGAGCGAGTACCACCGAAACCGCCGCATTCGTGAAATGTTCCAGAACAGCTGTTGTTAGTGTGTTTAAAGACTGGACTGCCGGCCAAAAAACTGGGTCTCTACGTGCAACGTGTGGTCGTCATCGACTAGTGACTGCTTGGGCGGAACGGAGAGTATCCAGACTGGTAACAGACAACAGAAGGGCAACAATGCAGCAAATTACAGACGATCTTAATCAAGGATCCCCTCAAATGATCTCTGCACGCACTGTCCGAAGGCCTGTTCGAACACCTTTGCTGTCTCCAGTTTGCACAGGAGCACAAGAATTGGACAGTCGATAATTGGAAACAAATTATGTGGTCCGATGAATCACGTTTTCATTTGCACCATGCCGATGGCCCAGTGAGAATTTGGCGGAAACAGCACGAAAGCATTTACCCCAAATTCATTACTAAAACCCTTCAAGCTGGTGGAGGCAACGTTATGGTTTGGGGAATGTTCTCCTGGCATGCTTTGGGCCCTCTAATTCGTGTTGATCAACGTCTGACTGGCACATCATATCTAAACATCGTTGCGGACCAAGTGCATCCTATCATGTGGATGGCTTATCCCAGTGGCGATGCCTACTTTCAACAAGATAATGCGTCCTGCCATAGTGCTCGTATTGTACAGGATTGGTTTCAGGAACATGCCGGTGAGTTAACTTTGCTTAGGTGGCCCCCACAATCTCCAGATCTCAAACCCATTGAGAATTTGTGGGATGAAGTTGAACGAGCCATCAGACTGCTGGATCCACAACCCTGCAATCTCACACTCCTGGAAAGTGCTATTCACCAAGCATGGTCTCAGATTCCACAAACCACCTATCAACATCTCGTGGTCCATGCCTCGAAGAATCGACGCAATATTAAAGGCAAAAGGTGGCGCAACGAAGTACTGAGGGGGTGGTCATAAAAAAGTGGCAGCGGCCAGTGCGACATGAAGGCAGAGGGTGCTAAGAATCCCCGGAGGACCGGACTAGGCTGCCATCTGATGCTGACCTTGGCTACGTATAATGGACGCTCCCTATCTTCTGATTCAAGGCTTCTTGAATTGGAAGAGAAACGACAAAGGATCAAGTGGGACATCGCCGGGCTAAGTGAGGTAAGGAGAAAAGGAGATCTCATTGAACTGAAAAGTAGACATCTCTTCTACTATCGTGGGACTGATACTGGCAGAACTAGTGGTGTTGGATTTATAATAAACAAGAAACTAAAGGATAAAGTTGTAGAAGTTGAAAGTTCCTCTGACAGAGCTGCACGACTCGTTATCCAACTCTCGAGAAGATACCAGGCTCAGATTATTCAAACTTATGCACCCACCACAAGTCATCCTGAAGAAGAAATTGAAGAATTTTATGAGGAAATTCATCATCTAAATAATAAAGGTAAGCAGCACTTAAAAATAATTATGGGAGATTTCAATACAAAAATAGGGCAACGGCAACAGAATGAAATTTCAGTAGGTGAATTCGGTCACGGCAACAGAAACCAGCGTGGAAATACTCTCGTAGAGTTTGCAGAGGCAGAAGGGTTTTTTATCTTGAACTCCTTTTTCAAGAAAAAACCACACAAGAAATGGACATGGAGACATCCAAATGAGACGACAAGTGAAATTGATTTTATTATGTGTAACAAAAAATTCGTCAAAGAAGACTGCAGTGTGCTAAACAAGTTCAACACAGGTAGTGACCATAGATTGGTGAGATGTAAGATGCACCTCAACACTAAACTTGAACATGGCAAGCTCATAAGACAAACAAAATGTATTGGCATAACCAACTTTAAAAAACACCATAACACCTTCAAATTGGAACAGAAGAACAGATTCTCTGCTTTAGAAGGCCTAACATCGGAAGAAGTGGATATTTCTGAAGTTAACAGAAAAGTAACCAAAGCTCTTATGGAAACAGCAACAAAATTAGCTGGGTCTAAGAACAAGTTGCATGATAACAAATTATCAGGAAAAACCAAAATGTTGATGCAAAAAGGAAGAGAGATGAGGACAACTAAAGAAGATGTGACTTCCAAAGTGGAATATATAGAGCTATGCAAGACAGTACGAAAGAGTATCAATGAAGACGTAAGAAAATTCAACTGTGAACTAGTAAGGAAAGCAATTGAAAACAACCAAAGCCTAAAGATAGCAAAGGGACATCTCAGTAAGGGAAAAAAACAGATTATGGCACTGAGAAAAGAAGATGGTTCTGCAAGAAAAAATAGAGGAGAAATTTTGACAAGAGTGAAAGATTTCTACTCCAAATTGTATGAAAGGGATGACACATGTACTCCAGACATCATGAAAGGTACCAGTACCAGAGTTCTTCCAGTCCTCCCAGCAGAAGTTGCACATGCAATCAAGAACATAAAGCGGGGAAAAGCTCCAGGAGAAGATGGAATTACTGTAGACATCATACAAGAAGCAAGTGGAGAAATCGAAATAGTACTCGCCCAAATTTTCACTCGATGCCTTAATGAAGGAAAGATTCCTGAGAATTGGAACAACACTACAATGATCTTGCTACATAAAAAAAGGTGACATTGAGGATCTCAGGAACTACAGATCTATCAGCCTCCTATCAGTGGTTTATAAAATCTTCACTAAAGTTCTTTCACACCGCTTAAAGGTGACATTGGACATGGCTCAACCGAGAGAACAAGCTGGATTCAGGAGTGGCTACAGCACAATAGATCATATCCACGTACTGAGAGAACTAATTGAAAGAGTGAGGGAATATGAACTTCCATTGTGCATGGTTTTTATCGATTATGAAAAAGCCTTTGATTCGATGAAACTATCAGCAGTTACAATGGCTCTGAAAGCCTGCGGTATTAAAGATGCATACATTAATATTATTAATAACATCTATGAAAATGCAAGTGCAAAGATTCGGCTGTTTGAAAATACAACACACATAAAAATTGGAAAAGGAGTGAGACAAGGTGGCACCATATCTCCAAAGCTCTTTAATGCCACATTGGAAAATGTCTTTCAATCACTAAACTGGGAAAACAAAGGGATAAAGATTAATGGAGATTATCTAACACACCTTCGTTTTGCTGATGACATAGTCATTTTTGCAACTACCCTATCAGAGCTGCAGAGTATGATCCAGGAACTTGCTGACAAGAGTAAAGAAGTGGGATTAAAAATGAACTTTCAGAAGACAAAAGTGATGTTCAATGCTTTTACAAGAAATGAAGATTTATCGATTGATGGAGAAAAGCTAGAGATAACAGACACGTACGTTTATCTTGGACAGCAGATATCAAGTGAGGGTCACATTGATGAAGAAATTAATCGGCGTACAAAACTTGCCTGGAGAGCTTTTGGAAGAAACAGCATAATTTTCAAGAGCAATATGCCATTATGTCTTAAAAGAAAAGTGTTTGATCAATACATCCTTCCTGTGCTTACGTATCGTGCAGAGATGTGGACCTTAACTAAAAGAGACATACAAAGGCTGCAGACAACTCAAAAAAGCATGGAGAGGTGCATACTTGGTGTAACCAGGAGAGATAAGAAGAGGAACTTGTGGATCCGAAAAATGACAAAAGTGGAAGACATCATGATCAGAGTTAAATCCCTGAAATGGCAATGGGCTGGACATACTGCCAGAAGGACAGACCATCGATGGACAGCCGAAATTTTAGATTGGATTCCAGGGGACAGGAAAAGACCCAGAAGAAGACCACATGGAAGATGGGTGGATGAAATTGGAAAGTATGCGGGAGTGACATGGAGGAGACTGGCACAAGACAGACCGTTGTGGAGGAAACTTGGGGAGACCTTCGTCCAGCATTGGATTGATAATGGTTGACAATGATGATGATGATGATGATATACTGTATATACCTTTGTGTGTATGGGTGCGGATTACACACCGCTAAATGGATGTGTTGAGGAAATTGGGGGGGGCTGGAAAGGTGTTGGGGGGAATGGAAAAGTTTTCGGATATTATCTGACTTACTATCCTTGTCACATTTACGCCAAAAATCGGATTGTCATTTTCAAAATTTGTATTCAAGTATTGTTTTTGTACTTGAAAGATTTTGTTATGAAATTACTTGCATTTTATTCCAATGCATAGAGTGTTTTACTTTGAAATTATTCGCGTTTGATTGGGATGCACAATGTATTTTCCTTTGAAGTTATTCGCGTTCCACTTTGACGAGTGTAAAAGTTTAATTTTGAAACTACTGTCGTTTTAATTTCTTGGGCCACTAGTTTTTTATTCTGAAATAATTCTTATTTTGTTTTTAAATTGGCGGCATTTTATTTTGATGCAAGAGGTACTGTATTCTACTTTGAAATTATTTGTATTTTACTTTAATGCACTAAGTAAACGATTTATCTATTGAAAAGTCGTTCTTTTTGGAACAAACATTGGGAAATTTTAAATTATTTAATATTCATTATATCCTTGATTAATCCGGGCCTTTGAAAAGTTAGAAATACAATCAAATTCCTAATCACGATTGCCGGGTCTGTCGTTTTTACCATTTGTTTTATTTGGGGGGGGGGTGTTATCTGCGTAAAATAATGTAAAATATGTCTTCATTCAACGTTGAAAATTTGAGGCATTATTAGTCAGCTGGAGAGTATTGTGCTAGATAAACGTGGGCTAGATCAAAGCTTTATTGGTCTTCCAGGCTAAAACGTCTATGTGGTTCTCCAAACCGATGATGTAACATCATGGTGAAGTTCAATAACACACGGAACTCCAGAAATATGCATTGAATTTGGAATAATCAATGCGTTGGGCATTCTTGAAACTAACAATTCGTTTTTATATCAGCAAATTACTGTAACTTTCACTGTTCTAATAAGAACGTCAATTAAAAGCTTGAGATTTCAGGATTTTGTTTTTAACACTTTAGTGATTTAGCATTGCATACTTTTCTTGGTAAATCTTTTTTTTTTTTTTTTTCGTACAAATTACTAAACTGTTTGGTTCATTTACCGTACGTGATGGTCCAAGCTTGAAATAATAAACAACTAGTAGATTTTTCATTTATTGCAAACACATATTTAAGGCGTCAGTATGTAAATCATATTAGTCGCTGCAAACCTAGTCATACTATACAAATATGCGTAAAATGGAATTTTTAAGTAATCATAGCCGGATAAAACGAAACTTTTGAAAATTAGGTTGCCATGTACATACATACACTTCAGTGTTTAGTAGCATTTGTTCTTTGAACGCATCGGCACTCTTTCAGAAGACGCAATGCAAACGGACAAGTGCATAATTTTGGTATTTCAAGTTGCACTGATGCCTTTAAAAGTAAAATATGAAAGTTATCGTTGCTAATGATTAGTTCTAGAAGCTCTCGAAGACATACTAGATATGAAAGTATGGTTGCCGGTTCTAGAAGCTTTCGAAGACGTAATACACATGGGCGCCAATATGGGGGGGGGGACAAGAGGGGGCATTTGCCCTCCCCTGAAAATGGAACTATACCCTATCTCTTCTTGAAACATACTACAGAGATTTTCGCGATGACGCTAATTCTGATTGCTAACTTTTCTGTAGGAATTCTAGATGCTTAAGTATGCAGGAAAAAAAAGGAAAAACGTTCAAAATTTCCAGTAGAAAAAGCGGAAATTTACAGTGGAAAAGCGAAAATTTACAGTACAAAGTAATAATGAAATTTTTCATTGCATGTTGGAAAACACCGTACATACGTATAGTATGGGAATGTAATCTTTTATCTATACATAGTATGAAATAAAGTCCTCGGTAGGCGGTCTGTTTGTTCGGGCTAATCTCGAGAATCGCTGGACGGATTTTGATACGGTTTTTACCATTCCATAGAACATTTGTCGAGAAAGGTTTAGGTGTATGAAACATTAATCTATGACAAAAGGGAGCATAGCAGTAACGATTTTAGTGACAAGCCAAAAAAAACATGTTGGTAAAATCATGCAATGCATTGATTATGATACGCTTTCCAATATACTAGAAATCATTACTCAAGCTATTACTGAAGTTATGAGGGAAATGGCTGTGGAATAAATCCCCCTGTGCCCTGACCTTTGATCCATTTGGATGATATTCAACAGAACTGGTTCAGTATATCTCCGAAATAACATGATAAAGTTTTGTCGCAATCGAAGCAATTTTACGTAAGTTATGATGCATAAGCGTTATGGAATAGATCCCGCTCCTGTGTCCTAACCTTTCACCCCATTTCGCCCATTTTTAACAGGATTCGTCCCCAGACAGGTCCCTACAACATACCAGCATTTCATCCAAATCGAAACATTTTTACGTAAGTTATGACTCATAATGGCGATGGAAGTGATTCCGCTCCTATGTCCTGACCTTTGACCCCCATTTCGCCAATTTTCAATAGGGTTTGTCCCCATGTGTTCTCCTACCACATACTAAAATTTAATCGAAATCGAACTTTGTTTACGTTAGTTATGACACATAAGAGTAGTGGAATGGATCCCGCTCTTATGTCTTGACCTTTGACCCCATTTCGTTCACTTTCAATAGGGTTCTTTCCCAGGTGTTCCCCTATCAGATACTAAAATTTCATCGAAATCGAACGGTTTTACGCAAGTTATCGTGCGGACGAACATGCGCACACAACGCGTGACGTAATGAGGCAGATGGGAATCGCGACCATCTGCTAGCAAGGTGTGACGTCATAAAACTTTAATAGGATCCACAAACAACGCGTGACGTAATGAGATAGATGGCATGACCGCGCGCCAGCATCTAATGCGGCGACGCCATGACACCACACTACAAACTTGGTAATTCGAGGTGGTTATTTAACCCACTAAACAAATTTTCTTAAAGTCGAGATCAAGCTAAATCGATTTTTAGTACCAGAAAACGGTAGGTTAACGACTTTTAT
Source organism: Macrothele yani (assembly GCA_039090855.1). NCBI lineage: Eukaryota > Metazoa > Arthropoda > Arachnida > Araneae > Macrothelidae > Macrothele > Macrothele yani. The sequence continues at coordinate 92,253,687 of CM076998.1, forward strand.
CAAAATCCTGAGAGCCGTTTTCAAAATAAAATTTACATACATACAAGAATTGCTCCTTTAAGATGAACGTCAAGTACTTTTGCTTCCTGTACTTTGTGGAAAAATCTCTGTACACATTTTCTTCCCAATTAATGCGTTCTCAAGGATGAAAATTTTAACATCGATTAACATGTCTTCATTTTATAACTTGGAATACTTAATATTTTCTAAAGCATAACCATAATTATGCAATCCAACATTTTTTTTGTCTGCTGACGTCATGAAAATACAGGTCGCGCCATCTTTTTTCTGGAAAATTAATGCGTTCACAAGGATGAAAATTTGAACATCGATTAAAATAGCTTCATTTTATAACTTGGAATGCTTAATATTTTCTAAAACATAACGATAATTATGCAATCCAACATTTGTTTGTCTACTGACGTCATCAAAGTACAGGTCGCGCCATCCTTTTTCTGGTTTCAACACCACCAAATGAAAAGTTATTGATTTTTAATATAACTATGGTTATGTTTTAGAAAATATTAAGTATTCCAAATTATAATAAAGTAATTTTAATCGATGTTCAAATTTTCAGCCTTGGGAATACATTAATTGTGAAGGAAATGTGTACAAAAGTTTTTCCATTGGAAGTATAGGAAGCAAAATTACTTGACGTCCATCTTAATAATATGGGATAAGAGCGATGGAATGGATCGCAATCCTATATCCTGACCTTCACCCCATTTCGTCCACATTCAATAGGGTTCGTCCCCAGGTGGTCCCCTACCACATACTGAAATTTCATCGAAATCGAACCACTTTTACGCACGTTATGACGCATAAGGGCAACGGAATGCATCCCGCTCTTATGTCCTGACCTTTGACCCCACTTCACCCATTTTAAATAAGGTTCGTCCCCAGGCGGTCCCCTACCACGTAGTAAAATTTCATTGAAATCGTACCATATTTACGCAAGTTATGAGGCATAAGGGCAATGGAATGACCCGCTCCTACGTCGTGACCTTTGACCTCATTTGTCCCATTTTCAATAGAGTTCGTCCCCAGGTGGTTCCCTACCACATAGCAAACTTTCATTGAAATTGAACCATATTTACGCAAGTTATGACGCATAAGGGCAATGGAAGGATCCCGCTCTTAGGTCGTGACCTTTCACCTCATTTGTCCCGTTTTCAACAGGGTTCGTCCCCAGGTGGTCTCCTACCACATACTAAAATTTCATCGAAATCGAACAATTTTTACGCCAGTTATCGTGCGGATGGGCAGACGGACAAAGCTGGAGCATATACGCTTCTTCAACCTACGGTTGGAAAGCGTAAAAAACCGCCGTTTGCATTCTTTCGTGGCTTCCACTGCCTAAACAACGATGCGCGGCGACCGTTTTACGCAACTTTTTTGCTCATTGGGAAAAAGACGCAAGGCGCATGCGCCGCGGCCAGTCTGACAGCATGTAAAGCCACAGACTAAATGCGTAGTTACATCGGACGCTGAAAGAGAATTGGTTTATCGGTGCTCGCAGCACACAAACTTATTTTGAAAGTGGGGGTTCCTATTATATTGTTACGTAATCTAAACCCACCGAAGTTATGCAATGGGACGCGATTGCAAATAATTTTTTTATGAAAGCTACCGTTTTAACTGGCTGTGGCACTGCAGAAACAGTTTTAATACCGAGGATACCAATGATTCCATCAGATTTGTCGTTTCATTTCAAACGAATCAAATTCCCAGTAACACTCTGCTTTGCCATGACAATAAATAAAGCACAGGGTCAGACACTGAACGTGGCTGGTGTTGACCTAAGTGAAGAATGTTTTACTCATGGACAACTTTACGTGGCTCGTTCGCGTGTCACGGCAAAACGAAACCTTTTCGTGCTCACGTCTGGAGGTAAAACGACAAATGTTGTCTACAAAGAAATCTTATAACACCTCGGTGAAAAACAACATTTCGCCGTAAATTCTAAATTGCTGCTAAGCCGGGCCGAGTCGCTAATGAAAAATATATCATTCTCTGCAACAGCTATTCACTATTGGACAATGATCTCTAGAATTCTTTCCCAGAAATTTGTCTTGAGATTATTTTTTCATTCTTAATGACCAGTTGAGTGATCTCTATGATTCCGTGGTGTATGTGGCCGAAATGATCAAAAGAACGACAAAGAAATTTCCTTATTGTCCTAAAATGCTGTCTAATTTCATTTATTTCCATCTTTTTTATGTGGATTTTGGGTCTGCTTGTTTCCGATTAAACTTATGTGTAGAGAGTGTGGTAAAGACGGTTGAATAACAAGAAGGTAAAGTGGAAATTTGCATGTGTTATTTGTAGTCACAATTTCTGTTTGCCCCCTCCTGAAAATTAAGCTATGGCCGCCCATGATACTAGATATGTAAGTTATTGTTGCTAATAATAATCAGTTCAAAAAGCTCTCGAAGACACACTAGATTTGCAGCAGGCAAGCGTTATGATCGCAAAATATTATCTGGGTGTAGTTTAAACCTAATCACACACAGCGAAAAAATTACTGATGAAAGAGAGAAACTAATTTTAACAAGAAGCTGGGGCTGGGCAGAAGTAAATCCGCAAACACCCTGATCAAGTGTTACGTAGTGAGAAATCTGAAACCGTCTCTCCGACGCTACTGTACAGAATGCTACACGAAACGTGCACTGAATCACTGTCTACAAAGCTGCCTGTTTTATGATCTCTGTTTGTGATCGAGTGGATAGCATACGAGACAAAAGTCAAGACCCCTGACGGGCGGAAATGTAATCCATGAATATCAAATAAAATCGGAGAACTACACTCTTTTCTCATTATAAAAAGGAAACACCCTGAGAAAGTCGTTTGATCCTGATGAAACCACTATAACGTAAGCCTTTTTCGTGGGTGAGATTGGTGTTACGCTATGTCTAAAGCCATGACTGTTTAACTAAATGAGAATACGATGCACTAGTTTACGGTCAGACAAACATAAACAGAAGTCAACTTACGATAACCTTTTTATTGGTCCAGCAAATTGCAGACATCCACAATATAGCCACATATACACTGCTGGACAATTGCTAAGGACGGATCATAAACGGCTATATAGCGCATGAAAAAGTAAGTGTGGTTGGATGCCAAGTGAAATAAAATAATGTCAGAATGCCAGGACATTACAAGAAAGACAATATATTGTGCTCTGAAATCCAGAAGGCTTTGGAACGTGTTCAAGAAACAAACAGGCCATTTTGTGCAGAATACGTAAACGTGAAAAAAATGCAATTACCGTCCGCAGGCGTTCCGGCGTAAGATGTCAATACGGGATATGGCCACCATGGAGGGCGATGCAAGATTCCACACGTCGTGTCATGCTTTGCACAACATTATCAAGCAGCTGTTGCGGTAAATTATCCCATTCCTCTGTCAGTGCACGGATGAGGGTGTCCTTGTTTATTGGAGGGCATTGGCGACCAGCAAGACTCCTCCCCAAAGCATCCCACACATTTTCAATGGGATTCATATCTGGAGAACGTGTTGGCCATACGAGGCGTTTAATATCCTTGCTCTCAAGACACTCCTGGACAGCGACTGTTCGATGACATGTTGCGTTGTCGTCCATGAAAATGAATCTATCACCCACAGCACCACGGAACATGCGAACATGAGGTAGCAGAACATCATTAATGTATCGTTGGCCAGTCATAGTCCCAGTTGGAAGCACATAGAGGGACGTACGGCCATTGATCATGATGCCAGCCCATACCATGACACCACATGTCGGATATCGGTCCCTTTCCTGTATGTTTGCTGGACAATATTCAGTACCACTATCACGCCAGATCAGTTGTCGTCGACAATCGGACGATAGACTATATCTACTCTCATCTGAGAAGAGGACAGCAGACCAGTCGTTATCAGTCCAATTGCGATGTTGATGGCACCATTGCAAACGGGCGGTACGGTGACGTCTGGACAATGGGATGCACACAACAGGACGGCGGGCGTATAGTCCTCCTTCATGCAAATGTCTGGCGACAGTTTTTTGGGAGATCCGCTTGCCAGTAGCAGCCATAAACTGACTTGCTACCTCACTAGCTGTGCTGCGCCGGTGTCTTTTTGTTGATAGCACTATGTACCGATCTTCTGCAGGTGTCGTACTGCGAACACGACCTCCCCCGTGACGTTTGCTACACTCTCCATTTGTTTGAAATGATTTCCAAAGCCTTGAAACAACACTGTGGCTGACGTCGAACTCCCTGGCAACATCTATTATTTTTCGCCCTTCTTCAATCTTGCCAATAATACGGCCACGCTTAAAATCATCTAGGTGATGTCGGGAAGATATACTGAAACTTGCAAGTTCGTCAATTGATTCTTTCCCTTTCAACTTTGCGTTTGAACAACAACGGTCAATACGCGTCAAATCCTTTATATCTCTTATCAGCGCTATGACGTCACGAACAAGTTCGGCAATCCAAAATTTGCATACGCACAACACGTCTTACTGTATCCCGCACTTATGCTAATTTCCACATTTTCCTGCCTTCCATTTTATGGTTGCTATCGTTGCTATTGTCATCCGTCCTTAGCAATTGTCCGGCAGTGTAATATCGTACCATCTAGCTTTTACACAGATCGAACATATCCACACACACACACACATACACTGAGCAACTGCTGTATCGTCCTTTTCATCTATCGTTCTTATCACATTCATACGTCACTCTCTCTGACCTCAAAGGTATTGCCATCCTCATTCATGCGAGAGAGAAGATATCACGTTAAGTTTGAAATGTGCAAAAGAGAACAAACTCAAATTTTTATAGGAAAAGGAACTAAAAATGAAAGTTACATTAGAAAATACCTCACACAACACGCGTCTTCTCAGGACCGAATATGCAAATGATTAAAATATAAAAACCAATAATGAAACAGTGGCCCGCCACAGTGCTTGGGAACCGTGCATCAATGAGGGTATAGCAAGAGCAAAGCTCTAATGCAGGGACAATTGTGACAGCGGATTGAGGTTGCGTTGACCTACACAGATTGTGAGGATGCCTCGACACTGGATCCGTGCACAACACAAGTAGTTTAGCGAGTATTAGAGAGGATGTATAGTATAATTGGGTTGAGAGAGGATGTACAGTATAACTGGGCTGAGAGAGTGCCGGTTGGTCAAGTCACCGTATTGCCAGGCATTTGGGTCGGAGCGACACAGCAATCAGACGTTGGCACCAATGGGTCGAGGAGAACACGACCTAGTGGCACGCGGGAGGTGGACGGCCGAGGGCAACAACAGCGCATTCGGATCGAATGATTGCGACAGCAGCATGAACTGAACCGAATTTGTCGCTCTCAGCCATCCATGACCATGCTGCGTCGACTACAGGTACGGAAGTGGCCATCCGGACCGTTGCCAGACGACTTGCCGCGCGGGGACAACATTCGAGAAGGCTACTCCGCCGCCTACCACTGGCCAGCGAGCATCACCGGCACCTGTTGCAGTGATGTCTGGCCCGCTCAACGTGGGATAAGGTTCAGTGGCAAGTTACGGTATTACACTTGGTGCCGATGACCAGTGCATTCGTATCTTTAGACGAGCTGCCCAGCGCGCGGATCCTGACGTTACCGTGGAAAGGCACAAAGTTGCCATTCCGGGAGCGATTTTCTGAAGAGCCATTTCCTACGGTAGCCGGACACCACTGGTAGCCTCCGCACCACCCTCACGGCTCAACGGTACGTCGAAGACATTCGGCGACCTGTTGTGTTGCCATTCCTGTCACAGAAAGAATTTTTGAACAGGATAATGCCCTACCACACACAGCACGGCTGTCCTAGGCCTGCCTCCGTAACGTCGACACCCTTCCATGGCCATCACGATTGCTCTACCTCTCAGCGATAGACACATGTTTGGGACATGAGGATACGCCACCTACGCCCATTTTGGAGTGTCGGCGAACTGACCCGAGCCAGAGATGGCGCTGTAACGTATTGACTTGTTCCACTCGTGTAGCCCGGTGAATTACCCAACTGCTCTAAAATTGCAGTCATTTCCTTTCCTATCCATGAACATTCAAATCTTCATATCGATTGGATGGTTCCCTTTGTGTGCTTCCTTTGGGGGGGGATTGGGGGGACAGTATAAGAAGAATAACGGTATTATATACACTGCTGGCCACCCAAAATGCAACACGAAGAAGGAAGCATCCGATTGGCCTGAAATTCGCAGCATGCGTCGCCCGCGAGAGGACATGCAAACAATTAGCATTGCAGGGCATACGAAAATTAAGCGCGCCCGGCACGCCACCGAGAAGCACCATAAGAAGGATGCACAGAAGGCGGGGTGTAAGTAGTGGAAGTGTGTTGTGCTGCCGGACCTGTGCGTGGGAAGCTTCCTGATGCCTCGTCGCAGAAAACGGCAGTCATTCCAGCACGTTTCGGAGTTCGACAGAGTACGAATAGTGGCTTATCGAGACAGCGGTTTATCGTACCGAGACATCGGTGTCCGTGTGGGACGACATCCAGCCACAGTGAGGCGAGTATGGATTCGGTAGGTGCAGGAGGGACGGACGTACCGACGTGAGCGACGTGAGCGATTCTGCAGCACACCACCGAACGAGAGGTCCGGCATGTTGTGCGTTGGGCATTGACTGTTCGCACCGCAACATCACGAACGTTAGTGCAGGAATAAGGGTGTGTTGCGCAACAACCTGTGTCAGCACGTACCGTTCGACGTCGTCTGAAGGAGCGGGGACTTGTCGCACGGCGCCCATTGCTCCGATTACCATTGACGTTACACCACCGGCGAGTGCGGCGGCAGTGGGAACGCCGCACCTGGACTACGAAATGGCACGACATTGCCTTCTCCGATGAATCCCGCTTCCGCCTGCAACACCACGATGGTTGGATCCGCGTTTGGCGGCACCGCGGCGAGGGACTGTATGACGCCTGTATTATGCATCGCCATACCGGTCCGTCGCCTGGCGTTATGGTTTGGGGTGCAATTGGATATGACATCCTCACCCCTCTGGTACGCATGGCCGGTACACTCAACATCCACAGCTCCATTTCCGACGTTTTGGAGCCTGTAGTTTTGGAGCCATTTCCTACGTTTTGGAGCCTTACCTGCAGGACTTGCCAGCGGCCACGTTTCAACAGGACAATGCGCGCCCGCACATGGCACGCATCGTGCAATATTCTTCACGGCCCACCAGGTGTCAATGCTGCCGTGGCCCACCTATTCTCCCGATATGTCGCCCATCGAACACGTCTGGCCACAGATCGGCAACCGAGTGGCCCGGCAAGCACCACCCGCGGCTACGCCTGATGAACTGTGGCAACGTGTGGAAGCAGCCTGGACCGACATATCCCAAGCCCACATTCAAAGCCTCTTTCGTGCGATGCCGCGGTGTGTAGTGGCCGTTATTGCCAGCCATGAGGGCCACACGAACTATTGATATCTGCGTGTTCCGCAAGTCGCACGGGCCTGTAAGCTCAATCGTTTCATCTTTGTATCTGTTGTTATGTGTCCAGTAAATCTGGCTTTGCTATCTCGTGTCCTTCTTGGTGTTTCATTTTGGGTGGCCAGCAGTGTGTAAAAGCTGTGTATGTAGCGATATGCCACTTGAGCCCTAGGTAATGATAGGCCCTTATGTCCCTACCTTGCCCTGAGTACACCAACAGTATCAAGAGCAGAATTTCAGCATAGACAGCCGGCCGCTGTGGGCATGGGAGATTCAAAACTGGACACTTTGAGGACTGTAAATGGTTGCCTAGTCCGATGAATCACTTTTTCGGTTAATACACGGCGATGGAAGCGTCAGAATATGGCGTCAACATCACGAATCGATGGATCTCAACGGCCTACCTTTAATTTTTCAAGCTGATGAAGGCTGTAATATGGTCTCCGGATCTGTTTATTTGGCGGGTATTGGGTTACTTAATACTCCCGCAGACCATGCGCACCCGTACATGTGCATACTGTTTCCTGATGGAGACCGGCTACTTCCAGCAGGCTGATGTATCATTCTACAAGGGTTGGATTGTCACACAGTGGTTCCAGGAACATGACAGTAACTTCAAAGTGTTCAAATGGCTCGCACAATCCCCAGATCTTAACCCAACTGAACTCCTGTGGAATGAGATTGAGAGAGCCATTCGTAACAGAGATCCTCCTCCAGTGAACATTCAGCAATCGGTGGATGAGATCACATCTGCATGGCTGAACATACCTGTAGAACGATATCAGGACCACGCTGAATGCATACCACATCAAATGGAGGCTGTTTTGATGGCCAAGGGCTGCCCAAAATGTTATTAGGCTGGAGTTCCTAACAATTTTCTGCTTCATATTTTGAAGTATTTACGTATTATGTTCTGTTAATAAAATGCTTTTCCTTTGACGCAGTGGTCTAAGCGCTGGTTTCCGACCATTCGTCTGAGATGAGTCTTGGTTCGGATCTGAGTGAGGCATGGATGTTGAGTTTGTCTTACGGTGCTGGCCCTCTCCCTTCATGGAACCGGTGACCTTAAATTAGGGCTGGGCGACTGCTTGTGGCTCATTGAGATGCTCACAGTGGTCGTTAAACCCCCAAAAAAACAAAAAGTATTTTTCATTTAGATAACACGCATTGTGTTCTCTTACTTAAGATACTTTTGGAGAGATTTTGAGAGAATTTAATTTCTCCTGAACGAGCAGAAGTGACTCAAAATCAAAGAATGAGAACATGACGCATGAAACACTCATTATTTCATAATGAAATGCTTATTTCTTTTTATAGATACGCATGATAAATATCTTGCTAAACCCAGTACGCTTCCTAGTTAAATAATTAAATAAAAAGGAACCATACACCAACTGTACCATACTAGCGACAGATAATATTTATTTTATACAAGCTTGTACATAAAATACATGAAATTATAATTCATATTTCGTGGTGTGTAGCTGCAAGAGGTGAATTATGCAAAACCCAATGACTCACTCTTCCTTGAAAACTGCTTTTTCCAAATTTTGGATCAGAGACGGTTTTGCATTCATACTATCCTATTCTGAAGTTATTCGATTCCGAAACGTATGCCCATATGTGCTCATATACATAGTCGTATCAGAATTATATGACCACCCCCGGAATCACAGTTTACTCGCCTAGGCACGTCACAGAGTGTGCGTGACAAGGTCGACCACACGGATATATAAGCGGCCGGCCAGGACAGATGAGCCATAGGGCGTTATGTCGGCACAACGGGCAGAGGCAGTGATTTCACGGACGTTCAAAAAGGAATGATCATCGGCTACCGCGTCAAGGGTAGAAGCATCTCAGAATCAGCAGACTTTGTGGGCTGTTCGCGAGGTGCTGTAGTAAGGGTGTACCAAGAATGGACCGCTGGCACACCGAGTATCTTCTGACGTCATATCTGTGGAGCCCCAGAGGCCATCGATCACAGAGGAGAACGTCACCTCCGTCGACTGGTGAAGGGCAATCGATGAGCAACAGTGCAGCAATTGCCCTCGCAAATCAACGCGGGGGCAACCCTGTTCATTTGCGGGGCGCAACCCTATTTATTTGCGGGGGGCAACCCTGAGCGAACTCTGTTACGCATGTGTCTCTGGAGTCCCCATGTTAACCCAGGTCCATCGGAAATGACGTCTGTAGGGCGCATGGACTACCGTCATTGGATAGCGGAAGAGTGGAAAAAGGTTGCTTTCTCTGACTAATCGAGGTTTCTACACCACAGAAGTTACGAGCGGTGGCGGATACGGCATCAGACACATGAGAACCAACATCCGGATACGCTTGTCGGTCAAGTATAGGTCAGCGATGGCAGTGTGTATGTCTGAAGGATGTTTTTCTGGTATGACCTGGGACCGCTGGTACTACTGGATGGGCCCCTGAACGCCAATGGCTACCTATCCATCCTCGCTTACCAGATGCATCCCTTCATGTTGGACGTTTACCCTAGTGGTCATGGTGTCTATCAGCAGGACAATGCGCCGTGCCATGTCACTAAGAGGGTAGTGACTGGTTTCAGGAACACGACAACGGTATCCCTGTTCTTCCTTGGCCGGCGAAATCGCCCAACCTCAATCTCATAGATCACTTGTGAGATTATTTGGATCAACAGGTTCGACGTGCCGGGGCACAACCACGTCATCTCCAGGACTTCCGTTCTCTGCTGCAGTCTGAATGGGCACGTGTTTCTCGGGGAACCTTCCGGGACTTCATTGCGTCCATGCCACCCCGTCTCACCGCTGTCATCCGGGCCAAGGGTGGTTATTCCTATTATCAGGTAGGTGGCTACATTATTCTGATAGGACTGTGTATACCCCTTCCCCTTGAGAAAGGCGGGGGCACGAAATCGCAGGTTTTGGGTCCGCCGCAAACCGTGCTTGAAGTAACTTTCTGTAGAAGAAGGAACTCAAGACGATGTGGAAGAAGCAGAAGACATATTTTGAAGCAAAGAAGGCATTTTCGTGAATTCTAGATAATGTGTTAAGGGAACATCACACATTTTTCGAAGAACCCAACGGTCAGTAGATCCATTTTTACACTCTAGCACTAATAGAGCGAGACAATATTTTGCCGGTGACGAGGCTCGAACCGGCTTCCTTGTGCTCCGGAGCCAAATGCTTTCCCGATTAAGTTACACCGATGGAATTTGTTGTTGCAATTTTGCCGTCTTGGCATGTACGCTTTGGTACATTACAATGCGGCGTGTAGAAAACAGTGGAATGTTTTTTTTTAAACACACCCTTAACGACAAGGAATCTTGAAAAATATAGGAAAAGACGTTTAGAGTAGGTAGTGTTATTTTGTCATTTTATACGTAAAATGGCACTTTATTTTTCCCTTGAAGTTGAAAAACAATTTAGATACAGGATCTTATCAACGCAATTTCTTGGAGAAATTGCGCTTAATATTCTTATAAACGCCAAAACAAGCACTGGAATTTCAATTTTATGTGACACATAAAAGAAGGTAAAAACTTCTCTGAAATGGAGCCATTTCGATTGAAAGCGACGTAAAAAATCTCCTATTAATGGCTCTCCTTCAAGCATCTCTTTTGGAAGTGACATGAACGTTTTTATATTTCCTGTGTTTGTCCTAAATGGTGTGCTAAGAACATTTTGAATCTTTTGTCGGAGAAAACCAATAGCTCTCACTTTAAAGAAGCAAATACTTTATAGCTCTTTGTCCTTGTTATTTCACTCTTAAATCCATGCGTCCGTGAAAACGGCCGGTAGTACTTTGCCATTAAGTGTGGAATATTTTATACAGCAAGTGTTGCAAGGATGACAAAAAAAAAAGTTCGCAATTGATCTTCGGTTCACGAATACAACGACCAATAACTTTCCCATCACAACGCCATGACAGCTGAGAAGCAATAACATTACGTGCTAAATTGTCGATAATTTTGGGTTATTTGTATAGTGTTTTTTCTCCATTTATTTCACTCTCACTTTCCAGCACTAACCTCCCACATAGCTGTCTTGTCACATGGCGATGAAGCGTCACTCTGAAATTGTTAAGTATTGTTGAAAAGCGGGAGAAAAAAAGAAAAGAGAAAACAAAACGAGAAAAAAAGAGAAGGAAGAATTATTACTCCCCCATCCATTGCTTTGAAGCCATAGGAAGAGCGTGAGCCCCGGGCAAGGCCAAAATCAGGTTTTCTACTGTGTTTTCGTTCGTAAGGTAGGAAGTTCTTCAAAAGGAATGCCAGCATAATTAGAACCCGGGTCGACGACTTTCTCCGTAGGCGTTCTAATGATGTACTTATAGTCAGGACCGAGACCTCTGGAGGGTCATCATTAGGTGTCTGAATTGTTCAATGAGTAAATTGTTGCCGATCGCATAATATTAGCAAGGTTACTCTCTTACTTAGAAATCTTGCCGGAAATATACATCAACAAGTTATGCTGGTCTTCCAAGACAAAGCAACGCTTCCATGGTAAGAATAACTGAAGACGAACTTTGTAGCAGCACTTTATAGTATTCCAAGAACACAGTAGCTTGAAATGTGTTAATTACATCTCCAGCGCACGACCACTTCTATTTATTTCAAAGCAGTGCCAGTACTTACTTGTACAAAGGCGGTGGCGTACCAGAAAAACTCACCCCCCCCCCCCCCCACGACGCAAAAAATATTTTCGAGGCCCTTTTGCGAAAACCTATCAGCTTTCAATGAGTGAAGTTTTTAAATTGCATATTATTAATCAAGTTTTATTGGCGTTTTAGTAATTCAATTTCTTTGGAACCCCTACAATTATTTTCCGTAGAACCAAAATCTTTGCACTTTATTGCGTGTAACACACAAATGTGCAGGGGCGCACTGATAACCCCGCAACCCCCGCAGTGGGGCGGGGGCTCGTGGTTAAAAGGGCTTCCAGCCTCAGCAGAAATACTTTAGGGTCGCGGATGGCCTAGTGGTCAACGTTCGTGACTGCCACAGAGAAACTTCAGGTTCGATCCTAGACAGGTACGAACGCTCGAACCACTAAATATCCGCTGTACGTCGGATGGGCACGTTAAGCCGTCGGATCCCGGGTACTGCCTACCTCCCGGTAATAAATAAGGGTGTCTTCATCCCCCATTCTATAATACATCGATTCCGTGCCACTTTCCTATCAGGCACACTAGCCCAAATCTTCTAGTTTCATATTTCTCAGGGTTGTTTAAGACCTGAGGTCAGACACTTCCTTCTTAATTCCAGAGTATATAATTTAAGTAGTCTTACGTTATATAAGGAAAACAATTCTAAATCCTTACATAGTCCTTTGCTTACTTATGTTGTGACGTTTCGTATAAATCGGAAAAGTCATTAGACACCGTCGCGCGGCAGTTGTATGCTTTGTGTGTGCCACCGTGAGGCATTACAAAAAAGCTGGCCTTAGTTCTTTAAAATGATAAATTCTGAATGATATGATTAATTTTGACGTAAGTATTTTGTAGTAATTTGTATCAGTAACCAAGGCAATCATTTTAATTATAACGTACACATTTGTGTTTCACGCAATGAAGCGAAATAATTTAGATTTTACGAAAAATGCCCATAGGTTCCAAAGAATTTGATTTATTAAAACACCCGTAAGGCCTAGTTAATAAAATGGAAGTTAAAATCTTTAGTAACGGAAAGCTAATATATTTTCGCAAAAAAACCTCGAAAAAAAAATTGCGCGGGGGGGGGGGGTCGGGTACGCCACTGCAAATGTGCAAATTAAAATCAATACACACAAAGCACTGCAAAACACTTATGCCAAAGTTTATCATATCATGTAATTTTTTTCTTTAAGAGAACTAACGCCAGCCTCTTTTAAAGCCTAACGATCACGCACACACGAAACACACAACTGCCGTGTGAAAGTGTCTAATGACTTTTCCCGATGTATGCGCAAATACAGAACATAAGTAAATAAGTAAGTAACAATTAAGAATTGTGGCACAAAAAAGTAAAACTACTTAAATGTTATTTGCTTTCGAATGTAAAAAACAACTTAACATAAGCCACAATGTATTGCACATATAATTTTTTTTCTCTTGACTGTTATAAAAAAAAACTACACAGGTCTCAGTTTCTTCGTCTCAGCGAAGAACATCTTTTAGTTCATTATATTCTGAAGGACACGTGGTACAGGAGCGTACACAGATTTTTTTTTTCGGGGTGGAGGGCGACGAAAAATGGAAGTTTTTGAAATCCACCAGAACGAATTTAAAGTTAATGAAAAATAGAAGAAAAATATTAAAGCATTTCTTTTAATATAAATTGATGCATTTTTTTTTTTAATTAAGGCATTTTTTTCTAATGTAAGTCGCATTTTAACCAAAAACTCAAAAAAATGAAACACTTTCGAGGGGAGAAAGGCTCCCTGCTCCCCTCCAAATACGCCCCTGCGTGGTAATGTACAAACAACTGATGTAATACAAAACACCTTATCCTTATTGGCATAAAAATTTCATTCACTGAACTGATGTTTCTTTCACATTCTCATGTTGTTAATACATATTTAAAGGAACTATTGCTATGGCTGTGAAAAGGAGCTGTATAGTCCTCTGGAGTATAGCCGCTTTTCAGTCATCTAGTTTTTGCAAACTCTAAAATCGCGAAAATGATTTATGAAGATTTTACTTACTGAAAAGAAATAATAAACATACATACATGTGTGCATACACACATACCTATCATTAAGCTGTTCTCTGATATTCAGATGTTAGCTCCTCAAAGAAAGACCATCTGAAAAATAAACATTTAACAGATAATACACTGCTGGCCACCCAAAATGCAACACCAAGAAGGAAGCATCCGATTGGCCTGAAATTCGCAGCATGTGTCGCCCGCGGAAGGACATGCAAACGATTAGCATTGTAGGGCATATGCAAATCATGTGCGCCCGGCACGCCTCCGAGAAGCACTGTAAGAAGGGTGCAGAGAAGGCTGGGTGTAAGTAGTGGAAGTGTGTTGTGCTGCCGGACCTGTGCGTGGGAAGCTTCCTGATGCCTCTTCGCAGAATGCGGCAGTCATTCCAGCACGCTTCCGAGTTCGACACATAACGAATAGTAGCTTATCGCGATAGCGGTTTATGGTACCGAGACATCAGCGCCCGTGTGGGACGACATCCAGCCACAGTGAGACGAGTATGGTTTCGGTGGGTGCATGAGGGACGGACGGACCGACGTGAGAGATTGCCGCAGCCGCGGCACACCACCGAACGAGAGGACCGGCATGTTGTGCGGCGGGCATTGACGGCTCGCACCGCCACATCACGAACGTTAGCGCAGGAATTAGGGCGTATTGCGTAACAACATGTGTCAGCACGTACCGTTCGACGTTGTCTGCAGGAGCGGGGACTTGTCGCACGGCGCCCATTGCTCCGATTACCATTGACGTTACACCACGGCGAGTGCGGTGGCAGTGGGCCGTTGAACGCCGCACCTGAACTACGGAATGGCATGACATTGTTTTCTCCGACGACTTTTGCTTCTGCCTGCAACACCACGATGGTCGGATCCGCGTGTGGCGGCACCGCGGCGAGAGACTGTATGACGCCTGCATTATGCATCGCCATACCGGTCCGTCGCCTGGCGTTATGGTTTGGGGCGCAATTGGATATGACACCCGCACCCCTCTGGTACGCATCGCCGGTACACTCAACAGCCACCGCTACATCTCCGACGTTTTGGAGCCTGTTGTCCTCCCTTACCTGCAGGACCTGCTAGCGGCCACGTTTCAACAGGACAATGCGCGCCCGTGCGTGGAACGCATCGTGCAACAATTCTTCACGGCCCACCAGGTGTCACTGCTGCCTTGGCCCGCCTGTTCTTCAGATATGTCGCCTATCGAACACGTCTGGTCGCTGATCGGCAACCGAGTGGCCCGGCAAGCACCACCCGTGGCTACGCCTGATGAACTGTGGCAACGTGTGGAAGCAGCCTGGATCGACATACCCCAAGCCCACATCCAAAGCCTCTTTCGTTCAATGCCGCGGCGTGTAGCGGCTGTTATTGCTAGCCATGGGGTCCACACGAACTATTGATGTCTGCGTGTTACGCAAGTCGCACGGGCCTGTAAGCTCAATCGTTTCATCTTTGTATCTGTTGTTATGTGTCCAGTAAATCTGGCTTTGCTATCTCGTATCCTTCTTGGTGTTGCATTTTGGGTGATCAGCAGCGTACAAACCACCAGATAAATTTTTTACTTACTGTTGCCGTATCAAACTTTTCCATTTACAGCGATTTTGACACACAACACGAGCTTCAATGACACCCTATACTTCATACTTATAATCTTTTTCTCATTCAGGTACTCCTGAATCTGATCCTCCCATGATTTCCTCGGCCTTTCTTTCCTGCCATTTGAGCCGAAAACGTTTTCTTAGTAAGCATCTCATCACCCATTCTTTCAACATGTCTAACCCCCGAAGCATATTAGTCTCCACCTTGCTAACAACATTTTGCTTCACATTACACAACTGCAACACATCTTCATTCCTCACATTATCTGAACGTGTCTTCCCACAAAGCCCCCGTAAGTAACGCATTTCTCCGGCACACAACCGCTCCTATGTCTTTTCTTTAGTACCCATGTTGCACTGCCATACATCAGATTAGGAACAATTACACTTTCATACACAGCCATTCGGGACTCTTTTTTTGAGAAACCGCCATTCCTG
The DNA here is from genome assembly GCA_039090855.1 of Macrothele yani. Taxonomy (NCBI): domain Eukaryota; kingdom Metazoa; phylum Arthropoda; class Arachnida; order Araneae; family Macrothelidae; genus Macrothele; species Macrothele yani. The sequence goes on from CM076998.1 coordinate 92,269,837, forward strand.
TGAAAACCTCCTAAAGCAGCTATTACTTTCAATGAAGAATTTACTCGCCATTCGAGGCTCTTTTGAGAATCCATCATTCATGTGAAAACCTAATAAAGACAACCAAAAATGACTTTCTTTTTGTTACTTCATTCAAAAGCTGCCGCCAAAAATTTGTAGCTACAGTATTTCTTATAACAGTTTCGTATGAAGTTTCCGCAAAAAGTATTTCAAAATCTTTTTACTGAGTTTAGAGACCCTCTTACGCGAGAGCCCCCGGCCGTTTCCCACAATGCAGGCGTTATCAGTAGGCTCCTACACAAAGGGCTTTTGACTAGCGGTACGCAAAGGTACCTGGCACCTGGCTCTTTCAAGAAAAGAAGAATTCATCTCAGAAAATTTTGTTTTTAAAGAGTAAATGACATGTAAAATATCTCCGGAACCAATCCATTCCTTTTTATTCAAACAAGGAACTGGCTGTAGGTAAATCCTGAAAGAGCATTTCATGATTATACAGAAATAAAAAAAACAAAAAAACAAAAAAACAATGCATTATGCTTATTATTTCATGATTCTTCATTTGTAATCCTAATCCTGAAAGAACATTTTCATGATTCTTCAATTGTAATCCTAATCCTGAACGAGCATTTTCATGATTCTTCATTTGTAATCCTAATCCTGAACGAGCATTTTCATGATTCTTCATTTGTAATCCTAATTCTGAAAGGGCATTTTCATGATTCTTCATTTGTAATTCTAATCCTGAACGAGCATTTTCATGATTCTTCATTTGTAATCCTGAATAGAGCATTTCATGATTCTTCATTTCATTGATTCAAACAAGGAACTGTCTGTAGGTAATCCCTGAACGCAACAGACAATGCATTCGTCTTTCTCAATGTATTTTCTTTTTTTCTTTTTTTTTTCCGGAGATTACGACCATCTTGGACATTTTGGACTGCAAAAAGAAGACTAAGCCAGCAACGCAGGATTAGAAGTCTGAACTGGCCTAATTCGGTGAGTCCGGCCCGGCCCAAGCCTGTGCGCTCAAGATCCGGCCTGTTTAAAATATCAGACAATCGGCCCGGACCAGCCCGGGCCCATCAATTGCAGCTCTTATTTCGGCATGGACTATTATTTTGTCTTTCTATTGTATTTTATTAAAATGAGAAAATAAAATAATGAAATGAGATATTATTGAAAATATTTAGTTGAATGTAAGTCTAAAAATAGTAACGAAATATATAACCTTTAAAAACAAAGAAAAATGAAGACTAAGCGCGTTCAAATCTCCCTTTCTCTGAACGAGTAAGCGGTAACACTAAAAAGTCAATCCCTATGCAGATTAGGGATAGGAGAAAAAATCCATGTCGTCCCACTTTCTCATACAAACACATACAGACCCCCACCCCACTACAGACACCCTCCGTACCCCACTCTATACATACGCTAGGGATCGAATCTTTTTGCTGCCAACAAGCCCCAAAATGGTTTTACCATCTTACACTTGTAGATTGGTAAAAACACTATGAGTGTCTCTTCTTGCTTTCCTGATTACTCCCTGGGCTATGTCATGAAAGTAAGTAAACTCAGCGAAGCACTTAAACGCACCAGGAAATCGGGGACACGACTTTTTTCTTTCTTTACCATTGAGACAAAAACAATGGGTTAAATTGGTCCGGCCCTGCCAGTTGCTTTGTTCTCTAAATAAAAAAAACCCGGGCCGAGTTCGGGCTTGGCGTGCCAGCCCAGCCCATGCAGTCTTCTACGCAGCAGTATAGCCGTATCACCCAAGCTAATTTTGGAACAATTTGCCAGGTGTCAACGCCTGTGACCACTTGGCCACCGGAGATCCATTTTTTCTGACGGTACCCAACGACACTAATCGCGTGACATTTTACCTTACGAAATGCTCTACTTCCAAAGCTTAGGTACGCAAAGGGGGGGGGGGGAGTTACTTTGCCATATTATTCCTATCTAACTGTTAACATTTTATCCGACATGAAGATGCCATCCCCAGTAAAAAAGAAGTTCTCCGGTACATATTAAAGAAAGCGCCTACTTAAACCCTGTAATAGAACTACACAAAAGCACAGCTGACAGAAGAAAGAAATGGCGAAAATTCGTCTTTGAGTAACCCAACCCGTCTTGAGCGGAAGAGGAAGAAGAAAATTCAATGTATGTAGTACTAGGAACCATAGATACGAACACTCATGACCTTTTAGCAAGTTATATTTCTTCGCAATTTCAGCTTACTTAAGATCATTTTTGTTATTTTAATATCATACGGCTGTTTAAGAATTTTAATTTGTAATCTGACAAGGAACCTGTCTAACCTCTCTCTCTCTCTCTCCCTCTCTCATCTTTTTAAACTACGGGGGATGTCCGATAAGTATCCGTATTTCTATTCCTATCAATACAAAACCGTGTGTATGTATGCGTGAAACTATTTGGATTACTTTCAGTGAAACACCGTAAAAGCGGAACGGCTTGATACTACCTAGGTAATGCTAGGTGGCGCTGTCGATCCAAAACAATAGCAGCTACGTTAAGTGTTAATTTCGAGCAGTGAGCAGTAGTGAATTTTTTAACGAAAGAAGGAGTAACGGCCGTGGACATTACGAGAAGACTTCGAACGGTGTATGGTGGTGCGGCTATATGTCTTGTTCCAGTGTTTATGAATGGGTTACGAAGTTCAAAGCTGGCCACGAGAGCCTTGAAGATGAGGCACAGGCAGGTAGGCCTAACACGCTGGTGACGGCTGAAACGATTGAACGGGTTGACGACTTGATTAAAAGTGACAGACGCATTCGTGTTCAGGATATTGCCATGGAATTGAATATCAGTAAAGATTCTGCTGGATGGATTCTGTTGAACATCTCAACTATTGGAAGATCTGTGCCAGATCGGTATCTCGAATGCTTACAGCGGTGCATAAACGCCAGAGGCTAGACATTTGCAATGAACTGGTACAGCGCTACGATGAGGAGGGTGATGCATTCCTATGATGCATAATCACAGGCGATGAAACGTGGATCAATCAGTTTGAACCGGAGACAAAACGGCAAAGTATGTAATGGCGTCATTCGAATTCGCTCCCATCAAAGAAGTTCACAGTTGGTTCGTCGGCGTCCAAGGTCATGACCATTTAATGCAGACAATTGACGTGGACTAGGAACATCAAACAGAAGTCATCGGTCTTTCCATGTTTTTCTAAGTGACTCACGAAAAAATTGTCAATGGCCGTCACCGGGAATCGAACCCAGGATCTTCCAGTTACGCGCCAGACATGCTTTCACTTCACCATAGCGGCCTCGAATTCCTCCAGACTCACATACGACTAACTGCCAAGCAGTGGCGAAGCGTGACTTTGTAAGTAAGGGAAGCAATATAGTTAATATGCGATAAATAGATGGCAAAAGTGATATGAATGAAAACTTATAATAATTAAAATCAGCAAGTGACCCGTAGTTTATATGCTACGTTGACAATACGGCATAGCAGAAAGCATCGTAAGACCCCACCCCCTCACCCACCCAAGCGACCATGTGCGGCACCACCAAAAAGAAATGTCTGTGTAGAGGTTCAAATGCAAAGATTTATAAAAAAAAATTTTCAGTGAAAATATTGAAAGGGAAAGAAACTTGTCTAACCACACAGCGAAAAGAATTGGTTGTTGCTTCTATCAGAGCTGAGACGGGCTGAGCCCGAGCCCGAAAGCCCGAAGCAGAGCCCAGGCCTGAATCGGGCTCGGGCTGTAGAATATTTACTGCGATTCGGGCTCGGGCTCTTAGAGAGGGGAGAGCAAGATAATTTTTTTATTTATAAATGTGATTTTTTATGAGATATATAAAATCACATATCAACATCAAACAAAGATCTTCGCTCTTTTTACGTTTATAAGTGAGTCACGGAAAAATTCTCATTAGCCGCCACCGGGAGTCGAACCCAGGGTCTTCCAGTTACGCGCCGGATATGCTTCCGCTACACCACAGCGGCCTCGAATTCCTCCAGACTCACACACGCTAACTGCCAAGCCAAGTTGGCAAGTTGCTTCTTGGAGCCCTGCACAATGCTGGGGATTCACCAAAGATGGTAAACAGCAACTGAAGAAATAATTAGAAGGCGAATGAGTAATTAATCCGTGACTCACTTATAAACGTGGAAAGAGCGAAGATCTTTGTTTGATGTTCCTGGTCCACGTTAAATGTCTGTATTAATTATTCATTCGCCTTCTAGTTATTTACTCAGTTGCTACTTACCATCTTCGGTGAATCCCTAGCATTGTGCGGGGCTCCAAGAAGCAACCTGCCAACTTGGCTTGTCAGTTAGCGTGTGTGAGTCTGGAGGAATTCGAGGCCGCTGTGGTGTAGCGGAAGCATATTCGGCGAGTAACTGGAAGACCCTGGGTTCGACTCCCGGTGGTGGCCAATGGGAATTTTTCCGTGACTCACTTATAAACGTGGAAAGAGCGAAGATCTTTGTTTGATGTTCCTGGTCCACGTTAAATGTCTGTATTAATTATTCATTCGCCTTCTAGTTATTTACTCAGTTGCTACTTACCATCTTTGGTGAATCCCTAGCATTGTGCGGGGCTCCAAGAAGCAACCTGCCAACTTGGCTTGTCAGTTAGCGTGTGTGAGTCTGGAGGAATTCGAGGCCGCTGTGGTGTAGCGGAAGCATATTCGGCGAGTAACTGGAAGACCCTGGGTTCGACTCCCGGTGGTGGCCAATGGGAATTTTCCCGTGACTCACTTATAAACGTGGAAAGAGCGAAGATCTTTGTTTGATGTTCCTGGTCCACGTTAAATGTCTGTATTAATTATTCATTCGCCTTCTAGTTATTTACTCAGTTGCTACTTACCATCTTTGGTGAATCCCTAGCATTGTGCGGGGCTCCAAGAAGCAACCTGCCAACTTGGCTTGTCAGTTAGCGTGTGTGAGTCTGGAGGAATTCGAGGCCGCTGTGGTGTAGCGGAAGCATATTCGGCGAGTAACTGGAAGACCCTGGGTTCGACTCCCGGTGGTGGCCAATGGGAATTTTTCCGTGACTCACTTATAAACGTGGAAAGAGCGAAGATCTTTGTTTGATGTTCCTGGTCCACGTTAAATGTCTGTATTAATTATTCATTCGCCTTCTAGTTATTTACTCAGTTGCTACTTACCATCTTTGGTGAATCCCTAGCATTGTGCGGGGCTCCAAGAAGCAACCTGCCAACTTGGCTTGTCAGTTAGCGTGTGTGAGTCTGGAGGAATTCGAGGCCGCTGTGGTGTAGCGGAAGCATATTCGGCGAGTAGCTGGAAGACCCTGGGTTCGACTCCCGGTGGTGGCCAATGGGAATTTTTCCGTGACTCACTTATAAACGTGGAAAGAGCGAAGATCTTTGTTTGATGTTCCTGGTCCACGTTAAATGTCTGTATTAAAATCACATATAAATGTGATTTTTATAGATTTTTTTTTATTTATAAATGTGATTTTATTTGATTTTTACAGAGATTTTTTTTATTTATAAATGTGATTTTATATTATTTTTATAGAGATTTATTTATAAATGTGATTTCATATCATTATAAAAATGATCCAAAAAGACAGAGAAAGTATTTTTTCTGAAATGCAGTCTTCGGAGTTCACGTGGCCGTGTAATGTAGATGCACCAGAGTCCATTGCTTCCATGGTGCTTACATTCCTCAGAAGAGTCACAGAAACAAATAGCTACACTAATAAAAGTAACGCTTATTTTTATATTCCTGAAATAATGACATGTCACCGCTAAAGAACGTGCAACATAAAACTACTGAAAGTTCAAACCATAAGCCAATAATGGAACTGAATAAACTAATTACACTAACACAGAAAACTTTTGATTAATTGCAACTTCAAACTATTGTTACGAGAGTCCTCTGAGTGCTGAGTCTGACTGAACGTTTGGAAAGAGCGCATGCTCAAATTAGTGGCTTTATCCTTGAAACTCTCTTGTGTGTTTCTGCCATCGGCGCCGTGGAAGCGTTTGGGAGAATGCTTCCCCACGCTCTATGCTTAGCATAGCATTACTGGCTATGGCTGGCCACGCTACGGGTGGGCATACCGTGTTACTGAGGTTGAGCTGGATGCATTATCTGCGTTGCTTTCAACGAGCGACTTTTCGTAAAAATGCAAATATCAATTTGCTTTCTTAAAAATAAAATATACTGAAAAAATGCCCGCTGCGTTATGTTGGTGGGATATTTTTATTCTACTTTAATGCTACATATTTATAATTCACGCAAAAGAAAGCGCGTGAACCAAAGGGAAGCAATGCTTTCCTTGCTTCTATTGACGCTTCGCCACTGCCGCCAAGCCATCCAGTTACGCGCATGGCTTCGCATTTAGTCGTATGTGAGTCTGGCCGAATTCGAGGCTGCTATGGTGAAGTGAAAGCATGTCCGGCGCGTAACTGGAAGACCCTGGGTTCGATTCCCGGTGACGGCCAATGACAATTTTTTGTGACTCACTTATAAAAACGTGGAAAGAGCGATGACTTCTGTTTGATGGCATGACCACTGTCTTCTGAGACAAACACGATATCCTTTTGGTAAAGGTAAAGTACTTGGCAAAATATGAAACAATAAATACGAAGGCCTATGTGAAGACACTGAGAAAACTTGCGCAGCGTATCTGTACCAAACGGCCAACATTGAAAAGCAATCAAGTGTTTCTTCAGCATGATAACGCTCGCCCGCATATTGTTAAACCAGTGCAAGCAGAAATCGCAAAATAAAAGTGGACCGTTCTTCCGAACTCTGCTAACAGTCCTGACTTGGCACCTTCTGGTTTTCATGTTTTCGGTTCCTTAAAAGATAGTCTTTGTGACCACCACCATGGGAGCATGGACGATCTGTGAGCGGCTGTCCGTCAATGGATTCGTAACACCCCTGCTGATTTCTTCGCTACCGGAATTAATGGGCTTGAACGGCGGAGGAAATGCATTGTGCTGAACTGAGAATACGTGGAAAAGTGACTTTGACAGTTTGTACCACTGTATTACATATGTGAGTATAATATTTATGCATCCTGCATTTTTTATTTCTCTCCTGATATTGATAGGAATAAAAATCCAGATACTTATCGGGCACCCTCGTATAATTACGAAAACGATGCCATTCTATCACTCTTTCAGATAATCTCTCTGAAGACTCCCTCCATTTCATAGAATAATCCAAAACTAAATTCAACGAAAAATTCATTTTATGTAACTAAATTTCTGTGTATTTGAAAAATTCACATACGTTTATCCAAGTTTCCTAAAATCTTAGTTGATTGCCATTGCCATGTGTTCTAAGTGCTTAAATATTTGGGTGGCGGGGCTAAAGGGGGCCTCACAGAACACTCTGTAGCCTACCCGTAACGTCTCGCCTGCTTCAGAGTAGTCACGCAAAAGCTGGCTGGAACTACTTTTACCGCGGAAGCGTATAAACCCCGCTTCACTTTGTTAGCATAGAAGGAATACACCGATGAGTCATTATATTACGAACACCCCAGCCTAGAGAAATGAGAGCGCTTGGAGACCAAACACTGGCACAAGTGAAGTTCACACAGAGGTATATATACAACCCCAGGACCAGCTTTCGGTTAGTAGAGTGTTCGGATTCAGAATGAGAAAAGCTGCCGATTTGTCGAAGGACAAATTGTGATGACACGGTGCCTCGGAACTACGATCTCGGAAAAGACGCGCCTTATTGGTTGTTCATGTGCCGCTGTAGTATGAATCAAAAGTGATGCACAGACGGCCAAACGACGAATCGTTGTCCAGTTGTGTGTCGTCCACCGCTCACTGATGCCACAGGGGAGCAGAGACTGTCGCGCATTGTTCACAGCAACCGTAGGGCCACTGTGCGAGAAATCACCCTCAGCTACAACAGTGGTGATCAGGGAACGTGTCACAGCCCACAGTTCATCGCAGCCTTTTGTGAATGAGCCTGCGTAGCCGAAGATCCAGCCGGGTCGCCATGCTTACTTCACGTTTTCACCAACAGCACATGAAATGGGCCCAAGATCATCTAGATTGGAAGAAAGTGGCCCGGTCTGACGAATCAGGATTTCTGGTACAACACGTAGACGGCCGATCCCGGTTACGCCGATTACCAAAGGAGGCTATGGCACCTGGATGCACTGTTGGGTGGAAATAGGCCAACGGTGGCGGTGTTATTCTGTCGGCGATGTTTTTTTTTTAGGACACCTTAGACCCCATTATCCCAATAGCACAATCCCTGACAGCTGTCATGTATCTGAACATCGTTGTGGCCCAAGTTCACCCATTCACGCAAACTGTGTTTCCTGCTGGTGATGGCCATTACCAACAGGATAATGCGTAATGCCACACTACCAAAATCGTCAAGGAGTGGTTCGAGGAACATGCTGCTGACCTTCTGTTAATGCCCTGGCCTCCAAATTCACCTGACATTAACTCAACCGAACATTTGTGGTTCGACTTGGAAAAGCGAGTTCGCGCTAAATTGCCACCACCCCGAAATGTACGGGTACTGGAGGACCTGTTTTTGACATTATGGTACCAGATACCCCAGGATACCTATCGCCACCTCATAGAATCTATGCATCGCAGACTGGCCAATGTTTTGCGGGCGAAAGGGGGTCCTACAGCTTATCAAGTAGGTGGTTATAATGTAATGGTTAATCGGTGTATGTGACAGAGCCTCCTCTGAATTTCTATCTCTATGGTCGCCTGTCCCTAATTTAAGGCCACTGGTTCCAGGGAGGCGTAAGAACCAGAGCCTTAAGACCGACGCACCACAAATTTATCATCCGGGGCCTGGGTCCATCACGGACGAGCGGTCTCGAGGCAGCTCAAGTACCTAGTTTCACATAGCCAAGTGTCACGATGTGAAAGAACGGGAAGGTCATTAGAGAATTTTGGAAACAGAATATTGTTTCCATATTATTAATGATATTATTTCTGCAAAACAGTGCCTCTACTGAAGCTAAGCACAGATGGGCACCAGCCCAGGTGATCGAGTGGCTTTTAGCGCTGATCCTTGACCTTTTTCCGAGATGGACCCGTGCTGGAGTACCGAATCATAAGCCTGTCCTATGGCGCTGGATCTATCGCTTCCCTGGAAGCAGTAACCCTGTACTCAGGACGGGCGATTATTTACAGTCCCAAAAGTTACTCATAGCGGTCAATAAATCTTGAACAGGTTAGTAAAATCATGCAATGCATTGATTATGATACGCTTTCCAACATACCAGATCATTACTCAAGTTATTACTCAAATTATGCGGATAATGGCTGTGGAATGCATCTCGCTCCTTTACTCTGATCTTTGACCCCATTTCGACGATATTCAACAGAATTGGTTCGGAACAACATACTAAAGTTTTGTCGCAATAGAAGTATTCTTACGAAAGTTATGACGATAGTGGCTGTGGAGTAAATCTCACTTTTGTGCTCTGACCTTTGACCCCATTTCGATTATATTAAACAGAACCGGTTCAGTACATCTTCGGAACAACATGATGAAGTTTTGTCGCAATCGAAGCATTTTTACGTAAGATATGACGCATAAGGGCGATGGAATGCATCCCCTCCTATGTCCTGACCTTTGACTCCATTTCGCCCATTTTCAAAAGGGTTCCTTCCCAAGTTGTTTCCTACCACATACTAAACTTTCATGGAAATCGAACCATTTTTACGCGAGTTATCTCGCGGACGGAAAGACAAACAGACAGGCAGACGGACAAAGCTAGAGCATATACGCTTCTTCAAGCTACGGTTGGAAAGCGTGAAAAAGAAGAAAACAACAACAACAACAACAAAAACAGTCGTCATGGAATTTCAAAACAAAGTAATGAATGGCTACCATCCCATTGAGGAACAGACGCATCAATAAATAATTTCTTTCATTAATGTTTTTCTACCCTACATTTTTCAAAACATTAAAAAATTAATTTCTTTTTTTTTTTCAGGGAACAACACGCTTTCTCGTCACGGTTCAAGCAATGGTTGACAGGTGAGAGAATCTAGAATTTAAAAAAAAAATCCTAACGCGAGTCATCACGTGCTTGCAAAATGGCATCACGATTTGTTTTGGGCAAGACATAAACCAGTTCCTTAAAGAAGCGACATTTCTTAATTGACTGGCTCAGTACTTGGACGGACGTTTTACAAGCAGCTGCCCACTGATTGCGCGCATCAACTCTGCTTGCTGTGAGATTCGCTTCTGACATTTAATCCTCGAGTCTGAGTAGGCGTGATGGTGTAAATATTCATCCGTGTCAGTGAACGTGAATGACAAATCACCTTCTCTTACTTTTGTTGACATTCGCAGCTTCGTGGGATCTTTGTCTGTAGCAGCATCATGTGTACATTGGATCCAAGGTGCATTGGCCCCTCCCGTATATACATACATACATACATACATACAGACACGCTTTGTTCAAATCTTTTTGTAAGGCGATTTTATTGCTGCTCAAACAACCTGCCCATTTACTTCGTGGGCAGAGTCTGGAGCAACATTAATTACCAAAATCGATCAACGTAATGCGGTAAAAGTTTGAAAATTAACTTTGGAAATGTGTGTTACGAAGTTCATGACACGCCCTGAATTAGGATGGCAATTCATATTCTCGTAGGGACGCATGAATCGAGATAAGAATGCCTGCCGTTCAGTTAAGCGACTAATTCTCTCATGAAAAGCTTGGATTAGAATAACGGGTAAGACACGACACGAGGTCTACAGTACGCTGATTTCATCTGTCTTGTTCTTGAAACCCTGCAGATATAATACAACGCTCATCAAATGTTAAATATGAAGCATTAAAGAGCAAACGACAAACTAAGCAGTAGATTCTGTTGTTAAAAAGCAAATGTCAAAGCTCACATGGGATGGTGATAGCATTCTCTAAATCAAAACGCCCATTAAAAGGACGGCTTTCAGTAGGAAGCTATCGGTACAACGTAGAATGCTCCAGCCTGAATCGGGGAAATCCATTTAAAGTGCCATGTTCCAAAAAAATGTTTAGAAGATAAGCAATGACGCGGAGTCCATGGGAAGCCAGAAGACGGCCAATAAATTACGGAGGAAGATCGATTCTTTCGTGTTAACCATTTTGTGATATCAAGGCTTTGGAACCGCTTTAGAAGTAGAATGAAGACCTATTCCAGCACGATCAACAGTGACAACCCTTCAAAATGAATTCTAAAGTACTTCGTTGGCCAGAAGGTATCAGAGGCCGTCCCGGTCCGACATGGGCCCGGGTTCGACTCCACATGAAGAACGGTTTATGTGTTTAGCATTAGATCTGTCCCTTTCCAGGAAACAGTAACCTTAAAATAGGATAGGACGACTGATTATAGCCTTTAGAGTTGCTTATGGTGCAGTTAAATCCTGAAACAAAACAAAAATAAAATAATTTGAGAGGGGCGGCACTCAGCCTAAAATCGGATCAGCAACAGAAAGCCAGTTATCTGTACATACTTCACCAGAATGCTTCATAACAGTAGACTTTATATCCACTGCGGTCTAAGTGGCAACCAAAGGAGCGCCCGATCATGTCAATTGGAACTTATGAGTCTCGTTTCCCTCTAGAATCAAGCATGTTAGCCTGGGAAGGAAGGCTGAAATCCGCTGTACGTCTGGTAGCATTGTCGAAGGAAGTTCTTTTCGCAGTGGTAGTGTGGCTGTGTGGACTGGCTTTGATTGGATGGAAGTACTAATATCCACGGTTTATTTCTAAAGGTTCTGTGAATTCCGTAAAGTATAGGGTTGTCGGAAAAGTTATGACGTACTTTGCAACCCGATTGCGGTTGGGCCATTTTGGAAGTACTAGAGGCATGCGCAGCTCTGTTATCGCTATCGCATTCGACAGGTGCTAGTTCTAGCTGCAGTCTAAAAGGAATAGTGAGCGATTTGGTTGATTTGTGGAGATTTGACAATAAGTTGAAGATGGAAGACTAAACTGTGCATTTTCGCCATATTTCACTGTTTTACTTCCGTAAAGGGAAGAACGCGCGTCGAGCTTGTGAAATGTTGCGTAAAGTGTACGGTGATAATCCTCTACAAGATCGTCAGTGCCAGCGGTGATTCGCAAAATTCCGTGCTGGTGATTTTGACCTCAACTCTGCTCCTCGGTCCGGGAGGCCCACCGAGGTTGATGACGACCAAATCAAGGCAATGATCGAGTCAAACCCACGTTACATGACACTAGAGATTGCAAACACATTGCACATCCATCATTTAAGCGTTCACGACCACCTGAAGAAGCTGGGATACGTAAGCAAGCTCGATGTGTGGGTTCCTCATGAACTCAAAGAAGCTCAATTGACGGCGCGTATAAAGTTTGAACGAATCCATCATCCAGAAACATTCAGAGCTTGTTAATCGTAAAGGTGTTGTGTTTCATCACGACAACGTGAGACCACACACAAGCTTGATCACCCGCCAAAAATTATTGGTGCTTGGGTGGGATGTGTTGCTACACCCAGCATACTCGCCTGACCTTGCGCCGTCAGATTTCCACTTGTTTCGCTCTCTTCAACAGTCCTTGCGTGGTATAACGTTCGATTCAGATGAGGCTGTAAATCAGCCCATTGTACAGTTTTTCGCCACAAAAGACAGGTTCTTCTATGAACGAGGCATTCTGCAACTCGCTGAAAGATGGCAAAAGGTTATCGAACAAAACGGGCATTATATCATTGATTGATCTTTATTCTTTCTATCAATAAATGACCTTTGCAAAACATGGCTAAAATACGTCATGACTTTTCCGACAACCCAATACCAAAATGGGGATTGTTGTGTAAGTTGGCATACAGGCAGCGTAACATTTTCTGTAATCGATGATAGCACACGTCCCCGCAGAGCTAAAGTCAGCAACGCATATCTTGAAGGAGAAGGTGCACAAAGAATATGGTGGTGAAAGAATTATCCAAATCGGTTCAGTAGTTTTCGAGATTAGTAAAAAAACATTCCGTTTATTATCGTGAACTATTTTCTTTTACGTTGGGTGTGATCAGGTTGTGTGTAAAAAACGCGGAACGATACATGGAAAATCGGGAACTACTTGAAAGCCATCTGATTCGGTAGCACAGCCAAAAATAATAAAACAAATAAAATAGCTTATGTCCACCGGAAAAAAATTATCTTCCCAAAGATGAAATAATTATCCAAATCGGTTCAGTAGTTTTCGAGGTTACCTCAAACACACAAACCAAGTTTCTCTCTTTATATATTAGTATAGATTTATTCCCAATAAATTGCAGTGAACGATTGATTTCCCCAAAACTTAAGAATTTCAACCTAGTAAAATAAAGCAAAATGAAATTAATTGGTGGAACGTGATACCAGGTATTTTCTTTTAAATTTATTTGCACAGTTGAATGTTACGTAGGTGACCAAGGAAACTAAACATGAATACGCTGAAGTAAGGTGTCAAACAAAAAACAAATTCCACGCTAGTAAACTAGTTAAAAAAGAAACATGAGGTTCTAGAAATCACAAATTTTCAATGGCAGACACGATCAAGAGTGTAGTCGACGTTCTATAGATTGTCAAGCACGCGGAAGGAACGGGCGATTGCAGAGGGAAAGCCCAGGGACACTTTCCACCCCCTTACCTAGGAAGGGAAAAAATTTATTTTAATTCTCTGTATTTTTACACCTTGCAAAAAAATACACATCTGTCTACCTATTTTTTGTACTGTTAAAGCTTGTAAAATAATCCCAGTAGTTCTTGAAACTCTTAATGTTGACTTTTTCAGAAAGAAATCCATCATCGCTCAAGCCAATGTGAAGAAGGAAGAAAAGTATATTCTTTTCCAGAATCTGACATAGAATGCATTACTGCAATTCCGACTAATGAAGATCTGATTTTCTTGAACAACATCAAATGTTTGCTAACAGTATGAGCTGTTATCCCGTTACAACAGCGACGCTAGAGAGATGACCCACCTGTCTTGCGCCGACAATGCGTCCACGATCAAAGTCGCTCAGATCACCACGTTTACCCATGTTCGCCCATTGTGAAGATCAGATCAGATCATATGCAGAGGATTTTAGGAAGGGGTGTTTGACCCCAGGTCTTAAACAACCCTTAGAAATAGGAAGCTAGGAGTTTGGGTTAGAGTGTTCGATAAGAAAGTGGCACGGAAGCGGCGTAGAAAGGGGGAGGAAGACGCTCTTATTTGTTACCTGGGGGCGGGGTCAGTACCGGGGTCCGACGGCTTAACCTGCCCATCCGACGCACGGCTGATATTTAGTGGTTCGAGCGTTCGCATCTGCCTGGGGTTGAACCTGAGATTCCTCCGTGGTAGTCACGAACGTTGAGCACTAGGCCATCCGCGACCCACAATGTTGGGAAGCCTTGCTGTCCGCCTATTTATCGGGTGCTTCGGTTTGTGCCATTTCCACTCTGCGCAGGGGATGCCCATGTCTGCTGTCCATCACCCTTATTTCTAATACTTTGTCTACTAAGTGTGTATGACTCAGATCCCAGATTCGGAGCACTGTTCTTTAAAATGTATGGCGAGAAGAAAATACAATAGAGATTTCTTTTTCTTTCTCCAAAAGTTTAAGGGAATAATTTCCAAATCTGCAGCAAAAATCAATAGGTGGGAAATATTACACGAAAATCTGGAAACAAAATAAATAAATTTAGGTAAATTATTTACGATTTTGACTACTTTAAAGGACCAAGTTACAGAAGGCTTTGTAGGAAAAGTAGGAAGCATGAAATGATTTAATTACAGCAGTACACAATTGAATCAGATCCAACTGAGGGCATTAAATAGAGTCCTTAAGTTTGCCTATCCGACCAGAAACCCAGAACCACTTTCTTTCATTCCCCGAGTTCAGACTATTATTAACCAATTGCCGGTTAATGACAGAGACGTCGCCAGGGTACAAATAACCAGAACCCTGAATAAATTTAAAACCTAAAATAAAGTCAACTTACCGAGAGCAACTGGAACAGTTCAAAATATCGAGTGGCCTCACAAGAGCTACAGCCTACGTCGAAAAGTTCCAGGACTGACTGACGTAACAGTAGTGGAATAAAATATCACGTGTATGTTAGAAGACAGCAGTCCTTGGCCATCAGCGAACAGCTGGAAACAGGTTTATACCGGTACCGACAGGCGGCAGAGGGGCATAAAGGAAGTCACAGAAAGCGTTCTCGTCCCATTTCATTTTAGCCATGGGAAGAGCAGAGAGTAAACATCCATTTTCGTTGAACGCTTGGTAAATCAGCAACTGAACAGCTCAAAACATTCTTTAATGATAAAAGTGCATGACAGATTTGAAACAACAAGTAACAAATCGGAGGAACATATCATGCAATATATACAAATGCCGGTCCTCCATGGAAGTCGGAAAGAAAATATAATGTTAAAAGACATGTGTTCCGTGACAGGCACTTGATCACAGGTGCAAAGAAGATACAGCAGATGCACCAACAAAAAATTACAGAAAATTCATACCATGCGCAGTGAAGACAAAAGATATGTACAAAAAATTGTCCCCCGTCTGGAAGGAGAGCACAGCAAAGTAAAAGGTAAGGTATGACTCGAGGAAGCACACATGACAAGCATAAGAAAGACAGAGTAATAGATTCAAAGGACGCAATAAAAATCAACAGGTAATACAACACTAACGGAGAAACACAAGCAATGTACAAATACCATATTACAATGTACACGGTTACATACAGGTGCCGCACTGACATGACTCGTGCGTAAAATTTGCAAGAGCACAATGCTAAGGAAAAGGAACAGGTGATCCGGTCAAGCACAAGCAAAAAGTAACAACACTGATAAAAACACTACAAAAGGTATCTACAATCGCACCCGCAGGGTTGAAACCAACCGTCCGAGATGAGGCAGCACCACTGTTGCTTGACATCACAAGAAAGTACAACCTACTCCAGTAGGAAGAGCACATAGGTACAATAAAACACAAATGACAAAAAAATTCACACAAAGCAAATGCCTAAGAGTATTTAAGATTCAAACATTGTTATGTGGATTCGTAGCAATCGTAATTCAAAACGTGCAGTATAGAGGCGGGAATTGATAAAAAAAGAGACAAAAAACTTTGGTATGATATCATGCACTATTTACAACCTCCGGAACCTAAGATATTCCGGAGATGATCAAAAGCTACTACAAGATTTCAGTAGTAAGCACATAACAACAAATGCCAAGGGGAAACAGCAAGGTTTCCAGTAACGGTATATACAAAAAACGAAAAACACACGTACAATTGGTAAGTGATTTGCAAAAACACTCTTCACCAGGAAGGATAGTGCATCGACTAATGAGAAGTATCTACACAGGCAGGCACACGAAAGAAAATATACCACTGAATTATGCTTTCCAAAAAGAACCCCCGATAAATCATCATACCGTACAACACTTGGAGAAAAGCCAATCTATGTACAGTAGCCAAACACAGTAGAACACAAGATGCAAACAGGTACCGCGCAAACAAAATACATTCCAAAAAAAAAAAAAAAAAAAAAAAATCAGCAACTGAAACTGATAGACTGTTAATGGATGCGTATGGAGACAGCATTATCCCGCAGCACAGTTTTCGTACCAATCTGCTATCAAGTTTTCGTTTTGCCAGATCCTCGCGTAGAATCTCGTGAGAGATAGGCTTACTGATGCCCACCGACTCAACCAAAAGTCTCACTGTAATTCCGTAATCTGTCTTTAACTGATTACGCACTTCTTCTATCTTTTCCGCTGTCCGCACCCTGGAGGGACGCCTAGATCTCGGATCATCATCAAAGGATTCCCGCCTGTCTCGAAACCTGTATACCATTCGAAAACTCTGCTGCTGGATAATGCTGTGCATCCATACGCTTCTTTTAACAATCTGTAACTTTCAGTAGCTGATTTTCCAAGTTTCCAGCAAAAACGGATGTTTACTCTCTGTTCTGCCATGGGTAAAATGAAAGGGCACAAGAACGCTTGCTATGACTCTCTTAATGCCCATCTGCCGCTTGTCGGTACTGGTATAAACCGGTTTCCAGCTGTTTGCTGCTTGTCCAAAGACTGCTGTCTTGACACGTGATATTTTTATCCCACTACTGTTACACCAGTTATGCGGTAAGGCCTGGAACTTTTCGGAAGTAGGTTGCATATTGACAAAAAAAAAAAAAAACATTTGAAAAAAAACCAAAGCGCGAACTGTTAAATATTTAGTAAGAAGTTCAGAAGTTGAACGTGGTCCCTACAGCGACGTAGACAGTACGCCGTTGGTTTTGCCTTCCGTGCAGTGAGCATAGTGCATGCGTAATAAGATCTACAGGGTGTCCATAAAGTCTTTCCCACATTACAATAATTAATATAAAAAAATTATTACAGGTACAAGAAAGGTATTCCACGACAATGATGGTGCACAAGTAAAGTAATTTTTCCAGTGCCAGTATTCCTCCACATGGGCGCCATTTGTGGCCCTGAGGACATCTAAGCGATATTCGATTTCACGCCATGTTTTGTTTAATATCTCAGCAGAGACAGAACCAATGGCGTCGGTTATTCTGCTCTTCAACGTCTCGACATCCGGGACACTGCTAGAGGGTCTTTCAGATAACCCCTAGAGGAATTATATTGGGCGATCGAAGTGGCCATGTCATGTGACTGTCGCGGCCAATTCATCTGTTCGGAAATATGGCCTTCAGGAACTCACAAACCATTATTGACCAATGTGGTGGGGCACCGTCTTGTTGGAAGATAACCGAAGGTTCGAGTGCGTGCAACTGAGGTGGTAGAAAAAGTTCCAGCATGTCCAGGTACACGCTGCATGTTACCGTGGGCTCTGTAAAAAAACAAAGGTCCGATGATTCTGTCATGCATCAGGCCGCAGCTTCCGGGGAAGCACGACGGATGGATTTCCTGGGGCTTCGCATAAATGTCACCTGAACAGCTGCTCTTGTGTCACCGGTAGTCGGCCGGCTCGAGGGAGATCGCCAACAACCATGCTTTTGTGCTTTTTTTGGCCCGGTGGTGATCGGCTGTACTCTTTTCTGAAATGGCGCTGGGCAGTAACCACCAACTTGGTCTTATGGAACCACAACACGCACGCTGCTTTTTCTTTCATGGAAGTCATTATCGATGAAATGCTCCTCTTATTCAACAGTAGCGCTCACCTAAAGATCAGAAAAAAAGAACTTTATGAGTGCTGCTGTATTATGTTGCCAACCATTTTATTTTAACTTACATAGATTTTTTTATATTAATTTTTGTAATGTGGGAAAGACTTTATTGACACCCTGTATATATTTCCCATTGATTATAGGGTTCAGGAACATTTTCTAAAGCTAATATCCAAACTGCTAAACTGCAATACTTTTCATTAAAGTTGTACAGGCTGGTTTGTTTCTTCCTAGTATTTCATATACATATACTGAAGTAGCAAATTATTGGGAAAACCTAATTATAACGTGTTGAGTCGCCCTTAGCCTTCAAAATATTTGCCTCGACTCCATGTAGCATGTATTTGACGAGGTGCTGATATCTTTCTATAGGTATGCTCAGCCAAGCGAATGTAATGGCGTCGGTCAATTGCCGAATATTAGCTGGAGGATCTTGCAAACTTCTATCTCAATCTCATTCCACAGGTGTTCAATTAATTCAAGATCTGGGCACCTGTGAGGGATATTCTATCACTTTCATGTCGCTGTAGTGCTCCTCATAGAACCGTTGTGTGTTGGTTCGAGCCTTGTGCCATGGTGCATTGTTCTGGTGGAAGCCGGAAATACCATGCACATGCCTGGTCTGCAATGATGTTCAGATGCCTCGTAGCATACAATGCTGCTCCAGAGGTATTAAGGAACCTTATGAATGCCATAAATAAGGACCCCGGGCCATTACACTACTTCCACTAGCTTGTACAGTTAACACTAGGCAGCTAAGATACATTGATACATGCTGTTGACGCCATATTCTGGCCCGTCCATCTGCGTGTATTAGCTGAAAACGTGATTCATAGTACATTTCAGCGGCGTGGGGTTTTTTTTTGGGGGGGGGAGTTATTGGAGGTTTAATTAACAACCACCGTGAGCAACTCAATGGACTATAAGCAATCGCCCGTCCCTAATTTAGGGTCACTGATTCCAGGGAAGGGAGATAGCCATTGCCGTAAGACAAACACAACATCCATGCCTCACCGGGATTTGAACCCGGATCCCTGCCGTACGAATGATCAGAAGTCATCGCTTAGACCACTGCGCCGCCGGGGCGGCGTGTTTTAGCTGAAAACGTGGTTCATAGTACCTTCCATTGGAGTGTATTAGATGAAAATGTGATTCATATTACCGTCCATCGGCGTGTATTAACTGTAAACGTGATTCATAGTACCTTCCATCGGCGTGAATTAACTGAAAACGTAATTCATAGTACCGTCCATCGGCGTGTATTAACTGAAAACGTGATTCATAGTACCGTCCATCGACGTGTATTAACTGAAAAGTGATTCATAGTACCCTCCATCGGCGTGTATTAACTGTAAACGCGATTCGTAGCACCGTCCATCGGCGTGTATTAACTGAAAACGTGATTCATACAACCGTCCATCAGCATGTATTAACTGTAAACGTGACTCATAGTACCCTCCATCGGCGTGTATTAACTGAAAACGTGATTCATAGTACCGTCCATCGGCGTGTATTAACTGTAAACGCGATTCGTAGCATCGTCCATCGGCGTGTATTAACTGTAAACGTGACTCATAGTACCCTCCATCGGCGTGTATTAACTGAAAACGTGATTCATAGTACCGTCCATCGGCGTGTATTAACTGTAAACGTGATTCACAGTACCTTCCATCGGCGTGTATTAACTGAAAACGTTATTCATAGTACCGTCCATCGGCGTGTGTATTAACTGTAAACGCGATTCGTAGCACCGTCCATCGGCGTATATTAACTGAAAACGCTATTCCTAGCGCCGTCCATTGGCGTGTATTAACTGAAAACGTGATTCATCGGACCAGGCGACCTTTTCCCCAGTTCTCAAGGGTCCCTTTTTGGTGTTCCCTTTGTCCACTACAAACTAATATTTCTGTTTTTAGCCGAGATGAGTTTACATGAAGGGGGTCTGCTGTTGTAACGACCCTCGCTCCTTTCTAACTGTTTCTCAACATAGTTGTCATCCAGAGAGAGCCCTCACATAATTTTGTTTTGGTTCATTTCCCAAGGTAGAATCACGCACTCCAAGAAAAATAGAATTCAGGTTCTTTCTTGACAATAACAAAAACAAACAATTCATTTCACAAAAACTATGTGGTTTCGGACTTTTCGAGGGGTAAGTTAATGGAATGCTTGATTGCCATGGTCTCCGTCTGTGCTATCGATACTAGATCCGAACTTCGTGTTTCCCGTAAATCCCCATTGCTACTACGCAACGCAATACAAATCGCTCTCCGGAAACAAATCGTCTCCGCCGCCAATTCCAAGACCCGACTTCTCACTCCAAAACTAAGGTCCTTCTGTCTCTTTTCCACTTGCAAAGTGCCCCTTCTATCTTAAAACTTCAGAAAAGATCTACTGCCCACACTTAATCGGATTTCTGAGATAATACTCACATACGTGGGGCTACCTGAACACACTCTTAAGCTCCTGTTTCACTCATTAAAGCATCCTTGAGATGACCCCATTGCCACACAAGACAGGTAAAATATACTTCAAATACTTATGTACTAAGCCGGTTGAAATGCGCGACGGCGTGTGGCACGATGATCTCCTTTACAAGTTGCAGGAGCTGTGGTGTCCCCGCCTACTTGTTGAGCTGATTGGCTCGTAGCTTAACAGCCGCAGCTTCACCGTATAACGAAGTGAATTTCTCCGTCATTTTTGGTCTACGCCGGGATTCGAACCCGGGTCCACTCATTCCGGAATAAGTTGCTCTACCAATTAAGCTACGCGGACATGTATTCTGATTCCTATCTGCCTTTATGTCATGTGCGTCCTGCTGGCAGGTACGTCACATCTCCCCCCCCCCGAAAGAGGGCCGGGGGCATGGCCCACGGATCAGCCGTGACCATGAATCGCTGCAGGCAGACAACCACTGTAGAACGTGCACTTGAGAACTCCCAGTGAATCTGGTGTGTGGAATGCAACGTCACACACATTTATTTTTCGAAGCACTGGAGAAGGGATTCTCTGATTTTTCCTATCTCGCGGTGTGGAAAGAACATCACACCATTGCGAGATTTTGAACGGTCGGGTCATCCGGGTAGTTCGGGGGCCATTATAACGAAGTAAATTTCTCCGTCATTTTTGGTCTACGCCGGGATTCGAACCCGAGTACGCTTATTCCGGAACAAGCAGCTCTACCAACTGAGCTACGCAGACATGTATTCTGATTGCTATGTGCCTTTATGTCGTATGCGTCCTGCTGGCAGGTACGTCACAACCGTTAAGATTAACGGTGAGCTTTCTTCCGAAATTAAGATGCGGGCTGGTGTTCCCCAGGGTTATGTTCTTGAACCAACGCTGTTCTCCATTTATCTTCACGACCTAAACAAACCCAAATATGGACTGGCCATGATGTACGCAGATGATGCAGCTGTTGTCTTCAGGTCCCTGAACAAAAGCAATGTAGTGAAGCTCCTCCAGGACTTTCTCTCTCAGCTGGAAACCAACTACACTGACTGGCGGATCAAGATCAGCCCGTGTAAGAGCAGTGCGCTGTTGTTTTGGATCTTTCCAAGGAGTGTCGAAACTTGTTACGTTTCGAGAGACAACCCCTGAGTTACCCCCACTAAGTACCTTGGGCTCCAACTAGATTGTTAACTTTCATGGGTAGCGAACACCAGCTATCACACGAATAAAGCTAGGCAATGCCGTGGGCATGTAGTTCCACTACTCCACTGGAGAAGCTTCCTTACAACACGGCACAAAGTACTGCTTCGGGACAGTGCTCACCTACGCCACCCCTATCTGGATAGGCGTTTGTAGGAGTCAGCGAGAAAGAATCGAGAGAGTGCAGGGCCGAGCACTTGTGCGATCACTGGGCCCACCCCGACAGGCTTTTGGGGAAGAGCAGCACTGTTGAGCACTGTTTCCTTAGATCAGATGGGGCTGGATCGGATGGTAGTAAGTGTGTGAACATTAGGTGGGTCACGTGGGTGTTAGAGAAACCATCACTACCTTCTTTTTCATGTTGGCATTGAGATGGTGAGTACTGATTGATGCTCCGGCATCCGGATGTGGTTTTCTGTGAGTTTCAGTCCCTGTGATAGATAACTTAGTGCTTAGTCCCCTCCCCCTCCCCCCGTTCCTTCTCTCCCTTCCCACTTCGGACTGGTGTCTCGGTTTACTCAAAAGATAAGGTCTCCTCTCCTTTCACTTATTTTGTGTTTCTCTTTTCTATTGAGTTCATTTACTCATATCTCCCAGTTTCCGATTTCTAAGGGCAGTTTTAGACCTGGGGTCAGACATTCTCTTTCTAAAACTACTTCAAACGAAGTCGAAGTCGGTTGTAATGCGGCTAATAGCGTATATCTGACAGCAACAGCTGATTTCGTCCGCTCTGCCCCAAAATGGCGCTAACAAAGAAATCCCAAGTGGGGAATGAATATATACACTCACTGACAATGAAATTTGCGCACCAAGAAGGAAGCATCGGATTGAACTGAAATTTTCTGGACGTAATGATACAGATGAATAATGCACATGATGGCAAAAACAGAGCAGCACGACAATTACAGAAGGATCTGTGGTACGCAGTCCGGTCATCTTCAATAGCGCGTCGCGTCGCATCGCCTCGTGCGGCGATACATGCTGCAATACGGTCCGGCATGAAGGCGAACAGACGCCTGATGTTCTCCTGTGGCAGACTGGCCCACACGTGTTAGGCAGTGTGCTCCAAATCCCGGATAATGCGGCACGGTGGCAGCCGGCATTTCAACAGGTCCCACACATTCCCGCGATAGGTGACATGTCCGGGGAGTGGGAAGGCCATGGATATGCCTGGACATGACGTAGGCAGTCCTGGGCAACCCGAGCCGCGTGCAGGCGGGCATTATTTTGCTGGTATGGCGCACCTGGAATCCCGGCCAGGAATGGGAGCACATGGGGCCGTAGGATCTCATCCACATACCACTGGCCCGTCAATGATCCTCGTACCACTACTAGAGCTAATTGGCTATCGTAAGCAATGGCTCTTGAGATCATAATGCCTGCAGTGGGGAAGGTGTGACGCTCGATAGCGAGATTAGGATTGTGCCGTTGACCCGAGGACCTCCACACCTGATCACGATGATAATCTGTCCCAAAAACGAAGCGGCACTCATAGCTAAACACCACACGTTCCCAGTCTGTGGCGATCCACGTCGCTTTGGCCTGGCACCACTGCACACGGAGCCGGAGATGTTCCGGTGTTAATGGCAGCACACGTATGGGGCTCTGGGATCGCAGATTCGCTTCCGCGAGGTGTCGGGAATTGGTTCGTGGGTATATAGGAGCCGCTACACCTGCCTGTGTAGTGAACCAGGTCCCCGTATGATCCGTTCGCGCCTGGCACACAATCCGTCGATCCTCTGTACCGGTGGTCCTCCTGGTTCGTCCGGAGCCGCTCTGCCGTGTGACAGTGCCGTCACGTGTCAACTGCTCCCAACACAGTCGGACGGTATAGTAAGAACGATCCACGTGGCGGGCTATACGGCGTGCCGAATACCCTGCGGTTTTCAGCCCGATGATCAGGCCTCTCTCAAAGTCCGTAAATGCGTAAATCGACGTCTCTGGCGTCTGCCCGGCATTCTTGTCGCTCCCTACTCTTGCTTGGGTCGGCCGGTGCTTTTCGCTTTCATGGAGCATCGGCTACACACCGGTTTATAACGCTGCCGGTTCGTGCTTGCAGCGCCACCACAGGGTGTGCGGTCATGCGCATTCGCACCAAACGTGGATCATTTGCATACCAGCACGCACTCTAGCTATTTGCAAAGTTTCGCGGTTGTAGCATATTTTTTTCTATATGCGCAAATTTCATTTTCCGTGAGTGTACATACATACCAGTATTGTTTGTGAGGGCTAGCGAATCTTATAGCTGTTATTGCCCATTCGGGCCAATGTGCGGCGGACTGTGTACGCTGAAATTCTCCTCTCGATATCATTGTTGCATAGCGCGGTAACTCGACGAAATGGATCTTGTGTGTCTTACGTCGTACAATCATCTCCAGCTGTTTTTACCCTCGAACATCGGCTAGTCGTTTCTCCCCCAGAAAGAGCAGTGACTGCTTGTTTTGTTGTTTGTGCTATATACTCTCGGCACAGTTGTTCTTGCATAGAACAGAAGGTTTGCCGTTTCTGATATGCTGCCATTTGCCCTCCAAGCGTCACTTATCATACTTCTTTGACAGGCGCTTAAACCACCAGCTTTTCCCACATTGCAAAAGGAGACATACACTACAGCCCAGTGGCTGACCTCTCTTATATTATTTGTCCGATCTCCTTTACATCCTTTGTCTGACCTCAATTATCAGCCTCCCCTTACAGATTTCTCTATCTGGCTACGGGCCTGGTCTGAATCCTCTGCGGTGAGCTGTTTATAAAGCCATCTCAACAGCATAATTGTGCGCGTAAATGAGTATTGCACACGGGCGTCGACTTCGCCAAATTATTGGGGAGGGGGAGCAGGCTTGAAGAGATCAGTCGTGGGAGGGGCATATCTCTTCCATTGTCAGAAAAAAATTAAAAAGAAAAGGGGGCAAAAAGATAAATTACGAGATTTGACGTATTTTTTTAAAACGCAATTGTAACTGCTCATCAGTAAATGAACAAGAAAACAGAAATATTCGAAATTAGCTGGGTTACTTAACAGAAAAACAAGAAGTGTAAAAAAATAAATAGATAAATAAAGGCGCAACGATTCTGCGTTTTTATTTATTTTATTTTTGATAACTGTTTTGAACATTTACCATATATCACGAAAACATCTCAAACACAATACGGGGCTGGTAATCCCGTTTCTTATCAAATGAGCAAGGAAATATGGAAAAAAAAGTTTATTTATTTCGATATTTATTATTTTTTTCGAAATTCGCTTTGGCCTCACAAGGTGGAGCTCGGTCCACCTTGTGATGCTAAAACCGTTATTTACTTAAACAGGATGAAAAATATTGGATGGACACTGCCCCCCCCTTCCAGTTAAATTATTGGAGGGGCAAGATTCACCTCTTCCCCCAATAATTTTATGGGGGTTCCTGTGGGATGGCATGTGTCTGATTGCTATTAGAAGTTCCAAATAATTTACTGCTTCAGTGCATTTTATCATTTAGAATTTCTCTTTCTGATAACGTTTCCAATTTTTCCGGTATGTAACTTCTTTTTGCATTTATTGAATAACTTGTAATACAATCAGTTTTTTTTTCCTTTCTTTTTTAGCCTGTATGCGCCGGCTCAAAAAAAAAGCCCTAATAAGGCAGTAAAACCTTTGAAGATTTAGCCTTAGGAAGGCACAAAAACTTCTGAAGACCTAAAAAAAAGCCCTAGGAAAGTACTAAAACTTCTGAAGATTAGCGAGGCTAGCTCCAAGCAGCAGAAAGTTAGCACAGCGTACAACCCACGCCAATTGAGCCAATCAAATGAATTTGATTGAAACACCAACAAGAGCAATGATACACCTGAAGACTAAGGTCACTGATGTTCGATCCTCCCCTACGGGTGTTTCAACTTTTAACTTGCGTAAATTCCTGTTCCCTGAAAAGTAAACATGTAGCAATTGACATTGACGGCAAGGAACGGCGCGTGAAAATGGCGGTAACAATGCATTAATGGATTTTACGAATCTGCTTTCATATAAGGTACCCATATTTGTAATTATTATTATTATTATTACACTCATCGTCAAAATAGTTGCACCCAGTAGGAAGCAACCGACAGGTATGAAACTTGGTGGGTAGGTTTGATATCGTGAGACATGCAAATGATTCAAGTATCGCGCTCGGCCGCGCATGTGACGCCAGCAAGGAGGGGTCGTAGCTCAGATCAGATCAGATGTAGAGGATTTTAGGAAGGGAGTGTCTGACCCCAGGTCTTAAACAACCCTTAGAAATAGGAAGCTAGGAGATTTGGGCTAGAGTGCCCGATAGGAAAGTCACGCGGAAGCGAAGTAGAAAGGGGGAGGAAGACACCCTTATTTATTACCGGGGGACAGTACCCAGGGTCCGAAGGCTTAACGTGCCCATCCGACGCACGGTGGGTATTTAGTGGATCGAGCGTTCGTACCTGCCTGGGATAGAACCTGGGGTCCTTTCCGTGGCAGTCACGAACGTTGCCCACTGGGCCACCCGCGGCCCTGAGGGGCAGTAGCGCTGTGCCTGACCGGCTATATAAGGTTGTCACGTTGCGCGTGCTCGCTATTCTGACTCATACTGTTGTGTTGGTTGCATTGTTTGCAAGCGAAGTATGCCTCGGGGAGAAGTTCGGAAGAAATTCGAGCAGTTGGAGGAGTTTGACAGGGACCGCATCTTCTGCGAAGAGGGATGGTCTTATCGCCGTACTGCGCGCCATACCGGTCGTACGGATATCCCCATAGCACGCTGTTGGCAGCAGTGGATAGAACAAGGCACGCAACAGCAACAGGAAGGGTCTGGGAGACCTAGACGAACCACGGAGAGAGAGGACCGACGGGGTGTCCGACATGCGCGGAGTGACCCAACAGCCACGATTGCGGATATTCAGCGCGCAGTGGTGTCTTGCATGCATCATCCGATTTGTGCCAGCTCCATTGGCAGACGGCTGCACGACGTAGCACTGCATGCACGCATACTGTTACGACGACTGCCCTAAACGCCATTGCATCGTCGCCAAAGACTCCAATGGTGTCGTGCCAGACTGTCATGGAGCCACTCAAAATGGCAGCGGGTGATCTTCAGTGACGAGTCCCGCTTTTGTCTTGGAGGAGACGACCAAAAAATCTGTGTGGCGAGTCAACCTGGTCAGCGCCAAAATGAATGGTGTGTTGTTGAGAGTCACAGGTCCAGAAGTTCTGATGTCATAGTGTGAGGTGCAACTGCCTACGATGCCAGACCACTTTTGGTGTTCATTACAGACACTTTGACAACTGAACGTTACGTTAATGCGCTCCTGCAACCAGTGGCTTTACCTTTTCTGAACGCTCACTCCGGTGCGATTTTCCCACAGGACAACGCTCGTTCGCATACTTCTGCTGTCTCAAGAGCTTGCCTTCAAGGCACTGACACTCTGCCATGGCCAGTCGCATTGCCAGCCCTATCGCCAATTAAAAATATATATGATGCTATTGGACGCGTTGCCCACACTCCACCCCTACCACACAATCTGCAGGAACTGCGTAAGATGAATCAAGCTGCATAGGATGACTTATCGCAGGACACCATTAGGAACCGGCACAACTCCATACCGAGACGTCTGACATGCTGTGTGAGCAAACAGGGCGGCCCGACTCCATACTGAGAGACTCTACTTATTGGCGTGTAGCTCAATAAATATTGGCCATATCAGTCTCAATGTTTAATCATTTATTGTTCCTGGTAAGCTTTAACTTCCTCCTGAATAGCATTGCAATCCGACACGTCCTTCTGGGTACAACCGCTTTTTTTTGACGATGACTGTACTATTGTTATTATCTTTTTTATTCGAAATATACGAATCACAGCCTATGACAATCAAACATAAACAACAAAATTATCATTGACTGGTGTTGTTGAGTTGTTACGAGTCCCCACCGGAGACCTAGGTATCAGTCAGGAATCGGCGTAACATATATGATGTACCAAGCAAAGCTGTCTTCTGCAGTTCTGTAGGTGGTATATCAGAAAACTGCAATTTTTTTAAATGATTCATAAATATTTGACATTGTTCCAAGTGCCCTGATGACAGTGGGGACCGCCATTGTGTGTTTAGTCCATAATCGGGTAACTTCTATGGCCAGGTCTCTATATTTTGTCATTTTTTCCAGTTCTTTTTTATCGATTCTGGTATCTCCAGGAATTGCTATATCAATTATCCAGATTTTCCGATTTTCTATTACTGTTATGTCTGGTGTATTATGTTCTAGGTGCTGGATTATTATTATTATTTTATTTTATTTTATTTTATTTCATTTCATTTTCTCATCTACAGTAATGGTATCTGTAGCATGGTCCGCTTGTCAGTACGGACATAAAGTCAAGTATAGACATACTGTAGTGACTCATGGTTTAAAAAGCGTTGTACGATATGGTACGTATCAAGAATTACTGCTTCTTGGATTTTGAGCCTCAGGTGTTGTAGACCTAAAGCATCAATTTGAGTTATAAGAGTCTGAGGATTTATACCAGTTGCAGAGATAATCAATGGACATATGTTAACTGTTTTCAGCTTCCACATCTGTTTAATCTCTGCAGCCAGTTCCACATACTTGTTGATTTTTGTTGCATAGGTATTCTGAACATTACCGTCCAACGGTACCGATAAGTCGATAATGACTGCTTCCTTCTGCCTTTTGTCATATAGCACTATGTCTGGACGATTGGCAGAGATGGCTATATCTGTTTTAATCTCACGGTCCCAGTGTAATTTATATTGTTTATTATCTAGTACCTCAATGGGTTGATATTTATAGTATGGTACTTCTGACACTGATAGTTCTGTATCGTGCCCTAATTGTTGATGTATCATCTTAGCAAAATTATTACGTCGCTGCATGCAATCAACGTTTGCTAGCGTGGTCCATCCTCCGCAGATGTGTTCAATGATCGCACTGCACATACCACGTCTTCTACATTTGTCACTTTGCAGATCCTCCTTTAAAATGTATGTTTTAAAATTTTTTGTTGCAATCACTTTGTCTTGAACAGCCATCATAATCCCAACAGTCTCTCCATATAATTTTCCCCGTTTCAAAAATTGATTTGAGGCTTCCTTGTCAACTTCTGGCCTGTCTAACTGGTTTGGATGAGCCGCATGATGCTCCTTTTGCTTCCATTTTCGAATCTGGTTTTCCGTGGATAATTCTTCTATTACAGCATCTATAGCGCATCTGTTTTTATTATTGTTATTATTATCTCTCTATTCTAAAAAAAGTGCCGCTGCCACCGCTGTTTTAGAAATCTCGCGACATTCTTGCGTATCTAGCTCGCAGCGCAAAAAGTATTGAACACAAAAATATGAAATTTACATCGTTTGTAGAGAATTGGTTGGAGAACACGGTGAAATAAACCGTTTTTCGATTCTGGTGTTACTTCAAGAGCTATTGTATTTCAAAATTAAGGTAAGCAAAAAACTACTATTATTTCGCTTTCCGGACACACTACCAGCAACAGAACCACGAAACTTTGTAAGCACGTAGGGCCATAGCCGAATTTTCGCACCTCGTCGCCCTTTTTTTGAATTTTGATTTAGTTTACGAGAAATTAAATTTTTAAATTTCACAAAATTCCTATTTCCCGATGGGATCCATTTAAAAAAAACGGATATACGGCAAACTATTGATAATAACGCATTGCAATTTTTTCTACATAAACTCACAACTACTATTCCTCTTTTACAAAAAAAAAAAAAGAAAGAAAAAGTCACTTTTTTTAAGCATTTTTTAAAGACGCAAACGAAAAGGACAACCGGTTTACTCTATCTTCAGCATTAACAACACAAGAAAGTTCTGGTCCCATGACCTGCTGCCATGGCGACGCAGCTATTTTTAGCATTCTCTTCTCATTGGGTGATAGGACAGACTACAATCAAACTGGTAATGACGCAATGCGCAATGGCGTAGCGACGCTTTTAAAGCTCGGCGTTTTCCGCCGGTATACGTGAATACCTATGTAAATATGGGCTCTCGCCTCGTATATAAAAAGCAAAGGGGGAAAATGCAAGTGTGTTCGTCCGCAAATTGTTCGACCACTTGTAAATGACCTAGAGATCTGAAAATTGACATGCTGATAGGTCTTAAGGTCCGTATACCTAGAAACGTTCGAAAACAACGACAACAAAATCAAATTGGCGGCATTGGAACATTGTCTTCCTGAATTTTTTGCGAATTGTTAGACCACTTCTAAATAACCTAGAGATCTAAAAACTGTCATGCTGGTAGGTCTTAAAGTCCGGATACCTGTAAATGCACGAAAAAAAAAAAACAAACAGGGATTTGAAACAATGTCGGCTTGAATTTTTCTACCACTTCTATACCTAGAAAAAGTCTGAAAACCAAAAAATTCAAAAGGGTGGTTTAACTTTACTGTTTCAAAATGCTGAAAGGTTTATAGATAATTTTGCCGGAATCACTGAAATGCTTTGAAAATTTCGAATTTTGATTTAAAATTAAGGGGTGCCAAAGCCTGCTCCATTTTGCGTGAAACCGTACACATTGACGTAACGATGCTGTTCTAAATCGCAACGGATTTTAAATTGCTTTTTTCCCCTTAATTACTTTTCCCTTTCTTTAATTGTATATTCAAAAAATGATTTTATACCTTCACCGTTTGGAAAACGGGCGTGATTGCTAGTTATTAATATCATTATTATTATTATTATTATTAAACAATTTAAAGTTATTAGTAATATTACTGCTGGTAATAATAATTGTTATTATTGTTTACGTTGTATCGATGTAAACAATGGAGCTGCGTAAGGGAATGGGATGAATGAGTACCAGTAAACTTTATTTTAGAAAAAAAAAGCACTGAATACAATTATACACGGGCGGAAAGTGAAAAAAGAACACCAAGAAGGAGACGTCTGATACCAACGAAATTTATACAGCATAATAACGGAATACAGAGGATAACGTGATCAAAACATTATGGCAAAATACAGCAGTATTTGCTGGTAAACTGAAAAATAACATTTCCATGTAGCATGGTTAGTACGACGTTCAACCGCCATGAACTGCGTCACACTGTGCAATTCTGGCATGGAGTCTGTCGTACAGATGTTGGATGTAAGTTTGGGGTATTGAGTTCCAAGCATCCTCAAACTGGACGCGTAAATCGGGGATGGTCGTGGTGACCGGATAAGTCGTTGTCCCATAAAATCCCACACGTGCTCAATGGGGGACAAATCCGGGGAACGTGCAGGCCATGGAAGTTGTCTCACACCCTGAAATGCATGTTGCGTTGCACGTGCCGTGTTTGGGCGTGCGTCATCTTACTGAAAAACACCACGATGGACCGACCTTACAAATGGCACAACAACGGGCTGAATGATGTTGTTGATGTAGGAGGTGCTGCTTAACGTACCCGGTACAAACACTAGTTGTGTACGGGAGTGATAGCTGATCACTCCCCACACCAGGTGTAGGCCCTGCGTGTCGCTGGCGGATGCAAGAAGGGTGGAGACGCTCCCCTGTGCGTCTGCGAACACGCATACGGCCATCGGAGGCTCCCAAGCAGAATATGCTTTCATCGCTGAACACGACAGATCGCCATTGCGTTCTCCAGTGCAGACGTTGGCGACACCACTGCAGCCGTTCCTGACGGTGGGCTGGAGGTGAGGTACACATGTCAGAGGCACACGTGCACGTAGTCCTGCATAAAGTAGACGGTTGCGGATTGTTCGCACAGTCACCTCAGGTGCAACGGCAGCTCGGATTATAGTCGCAGTGGATGTTCTGCTTGACAACGCCGCTCTTCTTATGCGTCGATCGGTCCGCTCATCAGTCCGTCTGTGACTCCCGGTTCCACGTCTTCTCGTGTGAGAATGTTCCTCGGACCATCTACGCCCCCATCGTACCACCACCGATACTTCCCGTCCAATTCGCTCCGCAATACGACGATACGACCACCCGGCCTCGCGGAGTCCGACTAGACGACCTCGCTCAAAGTCCGATAACTGCTGAAATCGTACACGTCTTCCATGTCCAGGCATTGCAGCTTCTTCGGGGTCTTCGCACGTGTCCGTACGCCGACGACTGATTACATTCACTTCGCCGTACTCCTTAAATACCACCGGCGATAATTTGCATGTTATGCCGTGCTGTGGCGTAAGCGCTCACCGGTTGGTCCCGAAATTAACACCACACCTACGTCAACTCGACTCCATTACCATATGTAAATTTCATGATCGTCCGCCAATTCCTTCTTGGTGTTCTTTTTTCACTTTCCGCCAGTGTATTTTAAGTATAGTCGTTCAAAAGGCTAAAGCGTGTGCGTCGTAAATTACGCTATGAGAAAACAATAAATGTTTCAAAACGTTTGATGTTGGTATAGTGGAACCCCCCTCCCCACTTTTAGGCTCTACTGTTTCTTGACTGCAACTAAAAGTGAATGTAAAACATTTATCTCATGTTTCGCTTCTTAAGGAAATGCTTGTCTTAAATCAGAATCACAGCATTGAAAAATGCACCACAGAAAAAAAAAAAAAATATATATATATATATATATATATATATATATATATATATATCATTTTGGAGGGGGAAAGTATGCAAGCTGGATTCAGGAGTGGCTACAGCAGAATAGATCATATCCACGTGCTGAGAGAACTAATTGAAAGAGCGAGGGAATATGAGCTTCCATTGTGCATGGCTTTTATCGATTATGAAAAAGCCTTTGATTCGGTGAAACCATCAGCAGTTACAATGGCTCTGAAAACCTGCGGTATTGAAGATGCATACATTAATATTATTAATAACATCTATGAAAATGCAAGTGCAAAGATTAGGCTGTTTGAAAATACAACACACGTAAAAATTGGAAAGGGAGTGAGACAAGGTGACACCATATCTCCGAAGCTCTTTAATGCCACATTGGAGGATGTTTTTCAGTCGCTGAGCTGGGAAAACAAGGGGATAAAGATTAATGGAGATTATCTAACCCACCTTCGTTTTGCTGATGACGTAGTCATTTTTGCAACTACCCCATCAGAGCTGCAGAGTATGATCCAGGAACTTGCTGACAAGAGTAAAGAAGTGGGATTAAAAATGAACTTTCAGAAAACAAAAGTGGTGTTCAATGCTTTTACAAGAAATGAAGATTTATCGATTGATGGAGAAAAGCTGGAGATAACAGACACGTACGTTTATCTTGGACAGCAGATATCAAGTGAGGGTCACATTGATGAAGAAATTAATCGGCGTACAAAACTTGCCTGGAGAGCTTTTGGAAGAAACAGCATAATTTTCAAGAGCAATATGCCATTATGTCTTAAAAGAAAAGTGTTTGATCAGTGCATCCTTCCAGTGCTTACGTATGGTGTAGAGACGTGGACCTTAACTAAAAGAGACATACAAAGGCTGCAGACAACTCAAAGGAGCATGGAGAGGTGCATACTTGGTGTAACCAGGAGAGGTAAGAAGAGGAACACGTGGATCCGAAAAATGACAAGAGTGGAAGACATCATGATCAGAGTTAAATCCCTGAAATGGCAATGGGCTGGACATACTGCCAGAAGGACAGATCATCGATGGACAGCCGAAATTTTAGATTGGATTCCAAGGGACAGGAAAAGACCCAGAAGAAGACCACATGGGAGATGGGTGGATGAAATTCGAAAGTATGCAGGGGTGACATGGAGGAGACTGGCACAAGACAGACCGTTGTGGAGGAAACTTGGGGAGACCTTCGTCCAGCAGTGGATTGATAATGGTTGACAATGATGATGATGATGATATATATCCATTCGCACAATTGTGAAAAACATTTCGCTTTAAAATTCCGCTCCAATAAACGTAAAAACCTGTGGCATGCTGAGAAAGCTTTTCTTCAACAAGTTTTTTTGAGCAGCATTTCGTTACTATTTAAAACGATTAGCATCAAAGAGATGTTGCCTCCGCAATGAATGAGATGGATACAGGTTTTTCAGTGGGCTGGATTAGAGGGTGGTGCAAAGAAATCGTATGAGGTGAAGGACCGTCTGACGTCATCTACCCGAGTTTTATAGGTTCGTAAATAGCTCTGGCGTAGTTTGACGCCGGAAATGGATCAGTGCTCAGAGATGTGTTTCCATTTGCAGGAAGGCGACAAATACATAAGAGTTGGATACTTGGAGACACTATCTTTTTCTTTTTTTGTAAGCAAGCTGACCTTTTTCGTGGGTCAGTTTCAGGTTGTTCATCCATGCTGCGAGCCTCGAATATGACTAAGCAATCAGTTTTTCAGGATATTCACCAAACAAGAATCTTAAACTCCAAGGGATTTACAAAAGATTTTCACACCTTTTTAGAACAATTTTCCACCAATATAATTATTGTCCAACAATTTTCAATTTTCCACCAATATAATTAATGTTCAAAATAAAATTATATCTTAGTAATATTTTATTCCATTCCTCTTCCAATGCTTTCCGTAGTCCAATCTTTGTTTTAGCTCTCCGTTTAGAAATCGCTCTTTTTATCAGTCCGACAGCACAATAGCAGTAGCGTACCGGAAGAACCCCCCCCCCTCCTGCAGAAAACATTTTCTAGGCTCTTTTGCGAAAATTCATTAGCTTTCAATTACTGAAAATTTTTACTTCCATATTATTAACTAGACTTTATGTGTGTTTTAATAAATCAAATTCTTTGGAACCTATACCAGTATTTTTCGTAAAATCAAAATTATTCCACGTTATTGCGTAAAACACAAAATTGTAAATCAAATGATTTCCCTGGTATTACACTAGTTCAAATTACTGTAAAATACTTATGCCAAAGTTAATTATATCGCGCAAAATTTATCATTTTAAAGAACTAAGGCCATCTTTTTTTAAATGAGTCACGATTACAAACACAAAACATGCAACTGGCGTCTGACAGTGTCTAATGACTTTTTCGATTTATGCGAAATGTCGCAAAATAAGTAAGCAAAGAACTAAGTAACGATTAAGACCTGCAGCACAGAAAATGTAAAACTACATAAATTATACACTCTGTAATATAAGAAACACACCTGACATAATGCCACAATGTTTCACACATAGTTAAAGAAATCTTTCGACTCTGTTATACACTGAGTGGCCACTTTATTATGACCACCTGACAGTTTTAAGCAAATGAGCTATGGCTGCAAGCTGTTGTCTCCAGAGGGCGAGGCTAGTATAAAAAGGGAAAGCTTAGTACTTGCGACAGTAGTAGAAGGGATTTTTGGGTGACGAGATGGGTAAAAAATGCGATTTGGCGGACTTTCAACGTGGGATGATTGTAGGAGCTCGGAACCATGGAGCGAGTATCACCGAAACCACCGCATTCGTGAAATGTTCCAGAACAGCTGTTGTTAAAGTGTTTAAAGACTGGACTGTGAGCCAAAAAACTGGGTCTCTACGTACAACGTGTGATCGTCGTCGACTAGTGACTGCTCGGGCGGAACGGAGAGTGTCCAGACTGGTAACAGACAACAGAAGAGCAACAGTGCAGCAAATTACGGACCATCTTAATCAAGGACCCCCTCAAATGTTCTCTGCACGCACTGTTCGCCGTACACTGCATCGGATGGGATATGGCAGCCGAAGGCCTGTTCGAACACCTTTGCTGTCTGCAGTTAACAAGAGAAAATGTCTCCAGTTCGCACAGGAGCACAAGGATTGGACAGTCGATAATTGGAAACAAATTATGTGGTCCGATGAATCACGTTTTCAGTTGCGCCATGCCGATGGGCGAGTGAGAAATTGGCGAAAACAGCACGAAAGCATGGACCCCAAATGCATTGCTACAACCCTTCAAGCTCGTGGAGGCAACGTTATGGTTTGGAGAATGTTTTCCTGGCATGCTTTGGGCCCTTTAATTCGTCTTGATTAACGTCTGACTGGCACATCATATCTAAACATCGTTGCGGATTAAGTGAATCCTGTTATGCGGATGGTTTATCCCAATGGCGATGGCTACTTTCAACAAGATAATGCGTCCTGCCATAGTGCTCGTATTGTACAGGATTGGTTTCAGGAACATGCCGGTGAGTTTACTTTGCTTAGATTGCCCCCACAATCTCCAAAATTCAACCCCATTGATAATTTGTTTGATGAAGTTGAACGATCCATCAGACAGCTGGATCCACAGCCCTGCAATCTCACACTCCTGGAAAGTGCTATTCATCAAGGATGGTCTCAGATTCCACAAACCACCTATCAACATCTCGTGGAGTTCATGCCACGAAGAATCGACGTAGTATTAAAGGCAAAATGTGGCCCAACGAAGTGCTGAAGGGGTGGTCATAAAAAGTGGCTACTCAGTGTATAAAAAAACTAGCGATCCGTCCCGGCTTCGCACGGTAGCAACTTAGAATAACTACGCGTTTAGTCTGTCGAGCAACGATAAACCATTCTCTTTCAGCGTCCGATGTAACTACGCATTTAGTCTGTGGCCTTATAGACCGGTCGCCGCGCATGCGCCTCGCGTCTTTTTCCCAACAGTCGCCGCGCATGCACCTCACGTCTTTTTCCCAATGAGCAAAAAAGTATCGTAAACCGGTCGCTTCGCATCGTTCTTTAGGCCAGTGCTTCTCAAACTTTTTATCCTATGGAACCCTTTTTTGTATAGTGTCTAGCAACGGAACAACTCTATTAATATCATTAAAACCAATATGTCTATATGCGAATTATGTATCACTGATTTGAAATAAAAATGAAACGAAAAAAATAAGCAATTAGTCAATAAAAAAGATATCACTTACAAAAAGATAATGTAGAGCCAATAAAATTTATTATGCCAATGATGCTAGTAATCATTAATGAAAAATATTGATGTGATGAATGGCTTTGCTTTTTATTGCCACAAAGCTCTTTAAAATTTGGGTGTATCGAAGAAAGTTGTAATCTCATATCGGGCTTCGCATCCAGCTTATTAAGGTGCTTATTTTTTGTTAAGACATGCACAGAAAAGCCCATTTCACAAAGCCAGGTTGTCGCAAATGGTAAGAATACTGACACAGCTTTTTGCGAAAATACCGGATATTCATTTCCCTTTCAAACTGCACCAAAATTCTGCCACTGGCACTGTTTTATAAAGGGATGTCACTGAGAAATCCAACATCAGATGAATATATTTTTCATATAAATCAGATGAAAAGCATGGAGTTTTTTCATTACTAACAAATGGATTTTTAATCCATTATCAACTTTTTATTTAATTTTCCGTGCTGCTCATCTGGAAAATAGTACCTCATTGAATCATGGAGAGCTTCCAAATGCTGGGTGATTTCATCACATTTTTTGTTTTATATTTATGAACCATTGTTCGTTTTATATTTACCACCAGGATGCGAACCCGGACCCCTCTTGGACAAATGAGCAGAAATTCAGAAGGTCTTTATTGCTCATAAAATTATGTACAATAAAAAAAACGTCGCCGGAAAAAGACACTTCCGGCGTCACAATCAACAACCATAAATAATAAAACATTAAAAAATCACTACCAATAGGCAGTATGTAACTTTCAGCATATAGTCACTTGCAGTATTAAAGAAATTGTGCCTGGGGGAAAAAAACACATTGTAATAGAACAAAAAAAAACAATAAAATAGACCAAGACACCTAAAGAAAAAAAAACATAAAAACCATTAAAGAAGAAAGGAAACACGGTCTTGATCAATATCGCACCCCGTCCCATCAATTTTTCAGGTTTGAAAAAAGGACGACACACGATCAGCTGCTTTGGCAATGTCAAACTCAGTTTGAACGATAGAGATTATTGCTGAGCGAAATTGTATGCAGAGAAAACGGCGAGCAACATGATAGCGACGCAATGCTGGATCATCAACAGAAGATTGATACAAGTGATAGATAGTAAGTTTAGCCTGAAGGAAAAAAACCGCACACAGTTGATTATGATGATTTGCAGACTGATGATAACGGCGAAGGTAGAGAAAGTGCATCATGGTGTGAAGTGAAGGGCAAACTTTTTTGGTAAGTGAAAACATCAAGGAAAATAAAGGCTGTAAAACCAAACAAAGCGAGTAGGAATGATGGACATCACCAACAATGGAACAAAAAAAAAACAATCCGGAGACAGAAGATGACGAAATCGACGAAGGGTGCGTGGAGAAAGAAGACGTTGATAAAGATGGAGCCAATGAATATCTTTCGCACGTGGTGCAGCAAGAGAAATATTGGTATCCATCCAGGTAGTATTTAATTCATCAGCAGGAATGGTACTAATCGGTATTGGAGCAGTGAAGTATGTCAAGAAATGATAATAAAGTGGCTTCATAGATATTTTGTGCAAAAGATAGGGAATACCATTCAAATAAACAAGAAAGGGCAAACAGTAAGCATCCGAAGGGTTGAAAATCAATCCATTTTGATCTGCAAGGGAAGGGTAAAGAGTTTGGGTGCACTTTTGAATAAAACTGAGTTTAGAACGGGAAGCTGATGTGTCAGGCAACGGAGGAGATATAGACTGAAACGATTTCCAACGGAGGGAAGAATCAACGAGCTGAGAAACCTTCACCACTTCACAAGCAAACCAAGAGGAGAAGTGAAGGTAGGGGGTGGTAGAAGAATGGATAGCAGAGGAAAAGAAGAGAGGTTCTGCCTATAAATCATTAGTAGTGGAGGGACGGAGCCGGACTGGACATAAGGAGCGCTAAAAGGAAAACACAGAAATGTAAGTATCGAGGAAATGTCTGGGAACAATAGGTAAAAGGTCCATCTGCAGAAAAGTCGAGACAGTAAGAAATGGGTTACGAGGGAAAAGCAGAGTATCGATAATGGTGTGTGAAGAAGACAGAGGAAGGGAGAAATCACGAATAAAATTAAACAGATGAAAGGATTGGAATTTCAGAGACACATCAGCAAGACCAAGGCCGCCAAACGACAGACGAAGATTTAAAGTAGATCGGTGAACCCAGTGAATGGTACTTCAGATGAAATCTGTAAACACGCGTTGAACATTCTTCAAAAAAATATTCGGTGGCGAGTTGGCAATCCAGGTATGAAAAAACATCGGTAAAATAAAAGTATTGATTAAGGAAGCTCGATTGAAGAAGGAAAGTTTAGTTTTAAGATAACAGAATGGAACAAGACTTTTATTAATTTTCTGAATAAGCGGTGTCCAGGTTGCTGCTGTAGCCGCTACCGGAGAGCCCACGTAGATACCAAGCATTTTGATTATCGAAGACCATTGAGCTCTCCATGGGCAGTGTCCTTGGGAGGTCCACGTACCGACCCAGAGTCCTGAGCATCTTGAGACATTCAAAGCCGAGCCAGAAATGGCGGCATATTCTTGCTTGGTTGAACGTAGTACTTGAAAAGAATCAGTGGAACGGAGAAACATCGTGAGGTCATCGGCATAAGCTGTTAAAACAATATGATGATGTCGCTTGGTGGATATATTTCGTGGAATGGTGAAAGAAATGCGGAAACGAAGAGCAATCAACAATATTTCAGAAACAAGAGAAAAAAGTTGACCAGACAGGGGGCAACCCTGCCTGATCCCGTTAGTAAACGGGACGGTGGAGGTAGAAAAATTGGCGGTACATACACGAAATGAAGCGTCGGTATAGAGATTAGAAATAGCAGTAATGAAAGTAGGAGGAAAGCCAAAGTGGCGTAGAACAGTGAATAGATAAGAATGGTTAATTGAGTCAAAAGCCTGTTTTTGGTCAAGGCAGAAAATTGCCAGGGGTTCCGAAAGCCTGGACGCAAGTGAGTAAAGGTTACGTATAGTGAAGATATTAGAGAAGATCAAGCGGGACGGAACCGTGTAAGTTTGGTCTGGGTGTATAATGTCAGAAAGAACAGGATTAAGGCGAAGGACGAGAATTTTAGCAAAGATTTTGTAATCAGTATTAAGAACCGAGATGGGCCGCCAATTAGTCAGAAAACTGAGATTACCGGATTTGGGGATAAGACGGAGAGTTGCAAAAGAAAAATTGGAAGAATAAAAGTGTAGAGTAGAAAAAATAAAATTATAAGCAGAAACCAACAAAGGAAGAAGGACTGGAAGAAAGAATTTAAAAAAGGAAGGAGGAGACCATCTTCTCCCGGGGCAGATCTGTCATTAAGGCTGTAAATGGAATTTCGAATCTCGGCTGGAGAAATCGGAGAGGAAAGGTGAGTACTGAAATGGTCAATACCTGCGGAAGATGTTGGATGAGTGGAGAACTGACTGCAGAAGAAGTCAAATTATGGCTGAAGCGTTGTCTGTAGAAATCAAGGGTGGCTTCACAAATTTTGAATAGGTCATTTGATTCCGATTCATCGGGAAGAGTAAGAAAAGTAATGGTTTTATTTTTAACAGTAGAGCGTTCCAACTGGCGAAGATTATCAGGGGGGTTATCATCAAAACAAAGGGTAGCATACTTGAGTCGGGTAAGGGCAGATGAAGCAAAAGAATTATGAAAAAGACGAAGTTTAGCCTTGAGTATCTCATGATTTGGCGACGTTAACGGGGTTTGAAGTAGTTCTTGATTCAAAGAAGCAAGTTCCATGGACTGAATTGTGCGACGCTGAAAAGAGTAATCCCGAGAAAATAAAATAGTTTGATTTTTCGTGGCAAGCCACAGAGCAGCTGGGTCATCGACGGAGGACAGAACAGAAACGGCATTCGAAATAAGTCTTAACTGCTAAAACAAAAACTGGGTCTTTAAGAAGGGAATTATCAAAAGTCCAAACATGAGGATGCGGCGTGACGATAATATTAGGGAAAAAGACGAGAACAGCCGGCCGATGATCTGAAGAAAGGCTGGAATATGGGAAACAGAACTAATAGCAGAATGGAAAAAATAAGAAACATAAAACCGATCTAATCTAGCAGGTACACAAAAAGAAGCAGCGGGGGAGGGGGACCAAGTAAATTCTTTTGCTGTAGGATAAAGTAATCTGAAAGAATCCTGAAAGTTGAAATTAGAAATAACTTGAGTAAGCTGTGAAACGTGTAAATGACGAGATTCCGTGGAACCAACTCTGTCATGTGTAGGATTAAGAGTGCATTTGAAATCACCGGCAAAATGAATACAATCAGCAGGCGGAATAACCCTAAGAATAGAAGCAACATGAGTAATAAGAGATTCAGCTTCAGTAGAAATTTGTGGGACATGAATATTGAGAAGATGAAAATAAACTGATTGGAGACGAAAGGAAATATATTGAAAAATAACCAGCCTGCTCTGTTCCACGGAATCTCGTGAATATCAGAGATTAAAGAAAGGAAACGAGTATGAAAGCCAATAGATGTACCAGAACCAATATGAGAACGGAAATTATGAAAGAATTGATATGGCCAACGCCGCCAGCAGGAGGTATTGGTGGTAGAAGAGACGTTTGTCTCTTACAACATCTTTGTATTGGCCTTCAAGTGTCTGACATCCTCAAAAACCAGAGCATTCGCTGCCGAAACAGCGAGACCCCGGCAATTGAAGGTAACAACAGTAATTTTGTTCGCCATTACGGTGCCTGTAAGTGACTATCAACATACCGGTTGAGCACTTTTAAAACATATTTGGTGCGACGACCACACTGAACTGACCAATCTGGCAGTTCAGTATTGTCAAATAATTCATCAACAAATGATAATTGATGAATGACTTCTGGCAAATTACTTAGATGCTTTCTAATGCATGTGGATTTGATTAGAGAGCATTTTTTGGACAACTATATAAAGACATCAATTCAGCAAGATTAAATGGTGAGATAGGAATTGTGGAACTTTCCAAATATGTAGGAAGTTCGATGATATCGTGCGGGGGAATACATTCCCCAGTGTTTTCCTCTGGCACACTCGTTCTAAGTTCAGTATCAGAAATAACAGAAGTAATGTCCATGCAGTCATCAGCATCACTAAGTAGGGTAAATCTGTTTGAAGTGGTTAAGTTTGAAGAATCGCTGTCAGCTATGGAAGAAACAGAAGAACTGCGTGAAGAAGAATTAACTTTGTTGCGCCTTTTTTTACCTCTGGTTTGCGACCGGGTTTGTGGAGGTGAAACTGGCTGGACAGAGCGTTTAGCTGGGATAACAAAAGTAGAGGTATCTCTTAGTGGAAGGAGTGTAAAGCCAGTGTCCATGGAAGCAATAGGCTGCACTTCAGACGTTGGAGATAATGGTTTCGGACCCGGTTGAGGCTTTTCAAAGAAAACTTCAGTGGTGGTCGCGACCTCCGTGGGCAAAGCAGTTAAAACAGGACTGGCATCATGAGCTGGTGGTGTGAAATTCTGTAGATTTGAAACAGGCTGGTCAGGAAAAAACGTTTTAGGAGCAAGGGTGCTGGCTTGAGGATTTTCAAAACTATTAGTTGCTGGAGAGGAACGTAGTGGGCATTCTCGTATTACATGCCCTTCAGCTTTGCAGCTGAAACATTGGACTCCTGCAAATAAATTGATTGTAAGTTTATGGGAGCCAAAGTCCAACAAAAGCGACGAAGGTCTCCCTAAAAATAGGTCTTCGCTGGGAAACACTACTCGGTATTGTCGTCCCCCCCCCTGCACGTTCGCATAGGGGGAGTCTTTCCCAACTGCTGACAAAATCTTGGTATGGCCAACAATACGGCCCAGTGACCCCAAAGCAGTGATTAGGATTGAGTCCGGGACGGCAGTAGGAACTGGTGAAAGCGTGACCGTAATCGGTCGCTGTATGCAAGGAATAGCTGAAAGATGAATTGGTCCAATGTCAATGCCCAACAGTAAAATTTTTTCAACAGCAGGTCGAACCTTGAAGTGAGCAATCACTCCCCATCCCATACGTATCACAGAAATAATACTTTCGGATTAACATGTTGGCAAATAGCATCAAGGTATAATGGGAGTGGGGTGTCACGCAATGTAGGAAAGTATACGCTCAAAAGTAAAGCATTAGAATAGCTCTTACCTTCCTCAGACATCTCTGGAACTTTGACGTTAAGTACAGCAGCATCACGAGAAATTGTCACAGAGGTAGAACCAGCCTTCATAGAATGCACATTAGAAGCACTATTATTACCAGCAGCTGCAGCATATGAAGAAACAGGAGGTGTAAAGGGGATTGTTTACACCATCCCTAACACCCAGAACTTGCGGCACTGCACTATACAGAAGATTAGTAGAAGGACGAACAGTAGACATATCCACAAGCCTGACGTTGGTGGGAGCAGTAGAAACAGAAGCACTTAATGATCCACATGCAGCAGAAACACTAGACGAAGACGAAACTGGAAGCTGGGCTAAAGCCATTTCAGCCTCTAGCCCTAACGAAGTTCAGTGTTGCAATTCGCAACAGCCACAAAAGCAAAAAAAGGAACCACGTAATTGTAGTGATCCACTAACACAACTAATGAACTATAAGGTAAGTAAAAA
Organism: Macrothele yani; assembly: GCA_039090855.1. NCBI lineage: Eukaryota > Metazoa > Arthropoda > Arachnida > Araneae > Macrothelidae > Macrothele > Macrothele yani. The sequence continues at coordinate 92,312,943 of CM076998.1, forward strand.
AACTCAAGAACACGAAGCAATTAGTATAAAACGGTCAAAAATCCCAAAATAATCTCGGGAGCTCCGAAACGTGCAACTGCTCAGTTGACAGAAGCCATCGCTTTGACCACTGCGCCTCCGGGGCTGTGCTAATTCCTTCACTTGGAGAGACACTATCGCTTGATAACGAAATTTTCGCTATTTCTTTGGCCGATTTTTCACCAAGCCTGCACTCAACCTTGTCAATAGCACATGGCTTGATAAGATTCTCGGCTATTGTATAAGGTTCACCTGCTTATACTATTTGATAGCTTACTAAATGGGAAACAACGGTAGCTTTTTCAGTCAATTTATTTATATGTGCTGCATGAAAAAAAAATTTTCACTTTTAAAAGTTCATCATGCTTGTGTACGAAAAAATAAACATTTTTATCTTTGAACTCTAGATGTGCATTCCCTAAATGGCGCCGCAGTTTAGCAGGGGCCATTGAGCTATTATGAACAACTTTGCTGCATATGACACACTACGGATTATCATCAGCGTTTATAAATCCGAAAATAATATAGCTCTGATCGTACTTTCTTCTTTTCGCGAATTTGACAGTTTTATCTTAATCACACCTTCCAGAACGTGAATTATTTTTTTGAACTGTTTTTTACTGGCTGTGGGAAATTGGTTAGTTAAGGCTGTCATCAGGAAAAATATGGAATTCACAGATTTTCTTGAAAATTTCGGACCTGTTTTACGAATTGTTTGCGGAACCCCTAGGCAACCGTCGCGGAACCCCGGGGTTCCACGGAACACACTTTGAGAAACACTGGTTTAGGCAGTGCAAGCCACGAAAGAATTCGAACGGCGTTTTTTTCTTCGACTTGTCACTAAAATTGTTACTGCTCGGCTCCCTTTTGTCATAGATTAATGTTTCATACACCTAAACCTTCCTCGACAAATGCTCTATGGAATGGTGAAAACCGCATTAAAATCCGTCAAGCGATTCTTGAGATTAGCCCGAACAAAGAAACAGACGCCTACCGGGGACTTTATTTTATACTATGCATAGAAGATGACACAGGTCTCTGAACTTTCGTTCCCGTGAAGAATACATTATACAGTATTATATTCTGAAGGATGCGTAGTTGTGTGCAGACAAGTATAATAAATAACACATTATTCACTGGTATGTAATTCCACTCATTGAACTGATGTTTCTTTCACATTATCTTTTTAATATACATGTATAGGAACTATTGCAAGGGCTGTAAAAAGGTACCTCAAGTTCTCTTGAATACCTGCTTTCCAGTCATTCAGTTTTTGCGAACTAAAGCAACGAAAATAATTTCTAAAGATTTTACTTATTTACCGAAAAAAAAATTGCTTTTGTGTTTAGTACTTCATTCACAGCTGCCTTAATTGTTGGCTATTTCTTTAACCAGTTTCATGCGAAGTATCCGCAAAGAAAATTCATAAAAATATTTCTGCTGAGGCTAGAGGACCTTTTAACCACGAGGCTTACGGAGACTGTCAGTAACTCCCCTGCACAATAGTTCATTGGTGACACATTAGGGAGCGTTGAAGGAATATGATCAAAAGTTATAGACCTAATAGCTGTCTCTGTTTTTCTTTTTTTTTTTTTCAAGAAATAGGGTGGTAGATTTGGATGTGTGATTGGTAGCCTTATCCTGGTGGAACTCTTCTCTTTGGAGGCTTTGTGAATAAAGGAGTGGTTTTTACACTTTGAATATAGGAGTTACATTGTTTTACTAATATACATATACGACGAAATTTTCCGGTTTTCTAATACTCTGGCGGAAAGTGAAAAAAGAACACCAAGAAGGAGACGTCTGATACCAACGAAATTTGTACAGCATAATAACGGAATACAGAGGATAACGTGATCAAAACATTATGGCAAAATACAGTTGTATTTGCTGGTAAACTGAAAAGTAACATTTCCATGTAACATGGTTAGTACGAGGTTGAACCGCCATGAACTGCGTCACACTGTGCAATTCTGGCATGGAGTCTGTCGCACAGATGTTGGATGTAAGTTTGGAGTATTGAGTTCCAAGCATCCTCAACCTGGACGCGTAAATCAGGGATGGTCGTGGTTGGCCACGGAGACCGCATAAGTCGTTCTCCCATAAAATCCCACACGTGCTCAATGGAGGACAAATCCGGTGAACGGGCAGGCCATGGAAGTTGTCTCACACTCTGAAGTGCATGTTGCGTTGCACGTGCCGTGTGTGGGCGTGCGTTTTGTTGCTGGAAAACACCACGATGGACCGACCTTACAAATGACACGAAAAAGGGCTGAATGATGTTGTTGATGTAGGAGGTGCTGTTTAACGTACCCGGTACAAACACTAGTTGTGTACGGGAGTGATAGCTGATCGCTCCCCACACCAGGAGACCAGGTGTAGGCCCTGTGTGTCGCTGGCGGATGCAAGAAGGGTGGAGACGCTCCCCTGTGCGTCTGCGAACATGCATACGGCCATCGGAGGCTCCCAAGCAGAATATGCTTTCATCGCTGAACACGACAGATCGCCATTGCGTTCTCCAGTGCAGACGTTGGCGACACCACTGCAGCCGTTCCTGACGGTGGGCTGGAGGAGAGGTACACATGCCAGAGGCACACGTGCACGCAGTCCTGCATCCAGTAGACGGTTGCGGATTGTTCGCACAGTCACTTCAGGTTCCATCGGCAGCTCGGCCGCCCCGGTGGCGAAGTGGTCTAAGCGATGGCCTCTGATCATTCATCCGAACGGGGTCCGGGTTCGAATCCCGGTGAGGCATGGTGTTGAGTTTGTCTTACGGCACTGGCTCTCTCCCTTCCCTGGAGTCAGTGACCCTAAATTAGGGACGGACGACTGCTTATAGCCCATTGAGTTGCTCACGGTGGTCGTTAAACCTCCAATCAAAAAAAAAAAAAAAAAACGGCAGCTCGGATTTGCGTCGCAGTGGATGTTCTGCTTGACAACGCCGCTCTTCTTATACGTCGATCGGTCCGCTCATCAGTCCGTCTGTGACTCCCGGTTCCACGTCTTCTCGTGTGGGAATGCTCCTCGGACCGTCTACGCACCATCGTACCACCACCGGTACTTCCCGTCCAATTCGCTCCGCAATACGACGATACGCCCACCCGGCCTCGCGGAGTCCGACTAGACGACCTCGCTCAAAGTTCGATAACTGCTGAAATCGTACACGTCTTCCATGTCCAGGCATTGCAGCTTCTTCAGGGTCTTCGCACGTGTCCGTACGCCGACGACTGATTACATTCACTTCGCCGTACTCCTTAAATACCACCGACGATAATTTGCATATTATGCCGTGCTGTGACGTAAGCGCTCACCGGTTGGTCCCGAAATTAACATCACACCTACGTCAACTCGACGCCGTTAACATATGTAAACTTCATGATCGTCCGCCAATTCCTTCTTGGTGTTGTTTTTTCACTTTCCGGCAGTGTATTATCTGATATACGATCCTTGTCATATTTACACCAAAAATTTGTAATAATCATGAATCCTATACTGAAACTTTCTTTGGATTCTTGGAACCAAGTTGGTAAGTCTTTTCCTGCTCTTTTGCGCTAGTAGATCGAATTTTTTTTCATTACAGTCGTTTAAGTAGATCGTACTTCGTCAATAGTCACAATAAATTTCCATCTGTCTCCGGCTAAGTGATTTTCATAAAGAAGTCTGCATCGTGTCCTGTGCTCAGATACGTGCCTAGGCAAAAGGTGGTGAGCATTATGGTTTTTAGATTTTTCAGATTCAAATCTTTGTTTATTACTTTGTTTAAAGTTGATACAGAGATTTTAACGACTTAGCGGTTGCTCTTTGGGTAGGTGGATTTTCTTTTAAGACCAGAGACCTTACTTTTGAAATAGTCGTAAAAGTACGTACCTTCTTCGGACATTTATTTGATGTTCTTTTTCTTGTTAAAAGAAATGCTTTATGATTTTTCTCTCTATTATTAAAAATATTGTTTATTTTACATTTAGAAATGGCAATTCCATGATTTTCACAGCATTTTTTAATTGCAGAATACGAATATTTCCCTTTATAAAGAGCAAAAACATAACCTAAAACTATACTAGATATCCGATTTACTGGTGAAAGACTATATAAATGAATATTTCCAAGCTTTCGAACATCAAACAGATGGATTTTCAAGGAAGGTAGACAGAAAGTTCCTTGAAAAAGCTATCTGGTTGATGTGTTGATGTACGAAAACTTGGAAACATTTATTTATAGTTATACGCCAATAAATCGGATATCTAGTATGGTTTAGCTGTAGTTGGCGTACAATTCCTCTTTAGTAAAAACATAACCTTCTTATCCACAGCTTGTTTACGAGTGCCATTTTCTTAGCAGACGATATTTAACTGCAGCAGATGTTTCTTTCGTGTTCATCTAACACTCTGTTGCCAGTTTCAATTCTTTTAACTTCTTTTATTTTCTGTAATTTCTTATCAAAAACGTTCCGAAAATGTGTGAACATCCTCTGTAGTAGTTATAGTGTTGTTTGTGCTTTTCTTATTTTTTGTGCATTTGAACTTCCTGTTGGGTTTCTCTGTAGAATGTGTCTTGTAAGTCCGAACCAATAGGAGTTTCTCACCATTTACAGTATTATGCATGCGAATAATAGGAGTTTTACAGGAGACGGGAGCAGGGAGAAAGTAGGAATAGTAAACGTTTGTTTTCTATACTCTAGAGGTCAATTAAACTGAACTTGTTTTCACATCAGGAAGGAAAATTTCAATTTCGATGCCGCGAGGCAGTCAAAGGATTTTGCCCACAGAATTTCATACCAGCTGTTTTTATTTTTTAGTTCAGAGAACTGGTAATCAATAAATTCCAATTTATTACTGATCCGTATAGTGTTCTAAGAGCCTGAGGAAAATGCCTTGCTTTGGGCGTTGTGGCAGGTTTGACTGGGCAGACGTATAATGGCCGATGTTGATGGAGATCGGAATCATATCTGTTTGTGCGCTACTAATTTGTAACATAAACTATCACCATTGTGAATAAAAAAATTCTTTCAAAATCGGATTTTTTTTCACTGAAGTTGTAGCGCGAAAGTGCTGGCGAACAAATCTGCACTAGTTCTAAGTACCGCATTTGCACTTGTTCTAAGTACCGATTTAGAACATTTTTAACAGAAAGGATCCACTATTGTTTCGAAAGTACATGCTAAAATTTCGCCGCAATCGAACTATTTCTTCGCAAGTCATCACGCAGAAGGTCAGAGAAATATACCACCGCTCCTGGTTGAATGGGGTAATCACAGTCCACGGGGAGTGGGAGTTTTCGGGTGTGTCGGAGACGTCTATCTTGGGCATGGTTTTCGCAGGGTATTTCGTGTCATCTACCTGAACATTGATGGTTGAATGGGGTAATCACAGTCCACGGGGAGTGGGAGTTTTCGGGTGTGTCGGAGACGTCTATCTTGGGCATGGTTTTCGCAGGGTATTTCGTGTCATCTACCTGAACATTGATGGTTGAATGGGGTAATCACAGTCCACGGGGAGTGGGAGTTTTCGGGTGTGTCGGAGACGTCTATCTTGGGCATGGTTTTCGCAGGGTATTTCGTGTCATCTACCTGAACATTGATGGTTGAATGGGGTAATCACAGTCCACGGGGAGTGGGAGTTTTCGGGTGTGTCGGAGACGTCTATCTTGGGCATGGTTTTCGCAGGGTATTTCGTGTCATCTACCTGAACATTGATGGTTGAATGGGGTAATCACAGTCCACGGGGAGTGGGAGTTTTCGGGTGTGTCGGAGACGTCTATCTTGGGCATGGTTTTCGCAGAGTATTTCGTGTCATCTACCTGAACATTGATGGTTGAATGGGGTAATCACAGTCCACAGGGAGTGGGAGTTTTCGGGTGTGTCGGAGACGTCTATCTTGGGCATGGTTTTCGCAGGGTATTTCGTGTCATCTACCTGAACATTGATGGTTGAATGGGGTAATCACAGTCCACGGGGAGTGGGAGTTTTCGGGTGTGTCGGAGACGTCTATCTTGGGCATGGTTTTCGCAGGGTATTTCGTGTCATCTACCTGAACATTGATGGTTGAATGGGGTAATCACAGTCCACGGGGAGTGGGAGTTTTCGGGTGTATCGGAGCCGGCTACCCTGGGCATGGTTTTAGCAGGGTATTTCGTGTCATCTACCTGAACATTGATGTAGTTTTTTTACGTCGGCCCTGCACGCATTTCTTCCCCTCCCCCATCTCTCGGGCCCGTTTAGCCCTCATGCGAAATATTAAAATCATAACTCAAGATTTAGTGAGTCGCAAAGCTTCTACTTAGACCTTGTGCTTCTACATAGACCTAGATTTAGTGAGTCGGAACCATAGACTTAGACCTTGTGTCATTATGATGTTATATACGCATTTATATCCCTAGGAAAACACAGATTTCGTTTTGTTCTACTAGGGAAACTCCCACATTTTGACAAGATTTCGGAACGAAACGCAATTTGCCATTTATGCAATATGTATACGACCCAGTAACGTCGCAGACTCTGAAGGGTAGCAATCTCCCGGGCTATCTATGGTATGAGTAGATGAGTAGATTTCCTTGGAAATCCATTTTATTTTACCAAACAGAGCCGGTATATGAGGTCCAAGTGGAGGAGTTGCAGCTTTTTGTAATGGAGAAGGAACTGGACATCCGTGTATTTCAATTTGCTTAATAGCCGAAGGATTCGGTTAATAGGAACTATGGCGGTGATGGCGTGAGGAATTTTGGTGATAGCTGCAAGCATCTTTTCATGGTAGTCTCTCCTGTTCAGAATTACAATTTGTAAGATTTTATCAGCCATGATTAATGAAATATTAGGTTCGTTCTTTAATAACATGAGTTCTAGTTTAGCATTCCGGGAGTGTAATGGATTAGTTGGTCTTTGTGGATTGCTGAGCTTGAGTTTGGAAAGAGATCTTGTGATTTTATGTTGTGCGTAATCTTGATCATTCGTAGGAAGATTTTTAATTATTTGTTCCATTTGTGGTAAGACGAGTTCAGATCGTAGAGTGGTATTTGGAAATGGAAATTTGGGACCTTCTTGCAAGGCTTGAAGTAGTTCATCAGAGAGGATCTTAGTGCTTAAGTTAATGAATTTTATAGGCTGTATTTGGGAATTTGTGTTATTGAAATTATTAAATCTTTCAAAGAAACTTGGAGTTCAAGCCTTACAAAAAGGTCCCAAATTTGCATTTCCAATTAAGACTGATGTCCAGTAATGACGACAACCCAATTATCCTGCCTCTACCCTGGAAGATTCTTTTCACGACGAAAACACCAATTACCCAGCCCTTAGAAATACTTATGCACGACACAGCACCCGAAGGAAATATTTCTCCATAACAATACTTACGTCATCTCAAGTCAAATGATTACATATGTTAGTTTGCATTTGGGGGTTAACGCCCCGTAAATTTAAACTTTTCTAATTTTTCAAGTGCGTTGTTCGTCTATAGACAGCGTTGTCTAATGACTTAATTTTGAGCTTTTTAGAGGACATGAAAAAGATTATATATGTTTGTTTGCATTTGGGGGTTTACACCCCTTAAATTTAAACTTTTCCAAATTTTCAAGTGCGTTGTTCGCCTATTCATAGCGTTGTCTTGTGATTTAGGTTTGAGCTTTTTTGAGCCCATAACAAAGGTAATATATATATATATAGGTTAGGTTTGGGGGTAACCCCCTTAAATTTCAACATTTCTAAAACAAAGTGCAATTTTTATATGGTCGGTAAATATTTATGTGATCAGTTTTCCTAGACTAGACCGGAAGCGTCCTCCGACGTGTTACGTATTATATACAAATCATCCATAGTGGGCAAGTGTCTGTGTGGGCAACTGTCCAATGTCCGGTTGGGCAAATATCCGAGTGGGATGATAAAGATGTATCTTTGTTTTTAAATCACTCCGTCAAAGCTTAAGCGAAATAATGTAATAGCATTTTCGCGCCCCATTAACTTTCGACGTAGGTGAATCAAGAAGTTTGCTCCAGGTCAATCCCTCCCCTCTAGCAGGTGAAAGTTATAGGTCAGACAAGAATAGGCGAATCAAGAATTCTTTCCTCGCCTAAAATGGACGTACGAAGAATAGGCCAATCAAGCATAGGGGAATGCGGAAGACACGGTTGGTGAGTGTGGGATAGCATTTCCTCTAATCCCGATGGTATAGTTATACCGCTGTTGGCGGTCGTCAGAACTCCTTTAGTGGGAACAGGATGCACTGCGAGAAAGCGGGGTTGACATTTGTCAAGGAGAGGCTGTATATATACACTATATACCAACAAGTAATTGGACACCTGTGATAGCAAAGAAAAACGAAGTTTATTCACCTTCAATAGTTGGTGGAGCCTCCACGAGCGGCGATTACAGCTGCGACCCTCCTGGGCATACTCTCAACCAGGCGTTGTACTACGGCTAGCGGCATTTTCTTCCACTCGGCTTGGAGAAGACAAGTCAGTTTCTTCACCGATTTCGGACGATGGGGGCACCCCTTAAGTTGACGCTCCAACTCGTCCCAGAGGTGCTCGATAGGGTTAAGGTCCGGGATCTACGCAGGCCAGTCCATTCGATTAACCCCATTGTCACCATACCAAGCCATGGTGGACCTCGCAACATGACAGGTGGCGTTGTCATCCTGAAAGTAACGTGGGTCCGCCCCGTAAAACTGCCACAACGTAGGAAGCGCATGGTCATCCAAAATGGTGCAGTAGGTCTCGGCGTTGAGTTTACCAGGAATTGCGACCAAGGGTCCCGTGCCATATCAGGAGAAACATCCCCATACCATAATTCCACCGCCGCCAAACTTCACAGTTGGCACAATACATTCCGGCAGGAGGCGTTCTGCAGGCAGACGCCAAACCCAGACCCTGCCATCCGAACGGTAGAGCGTGAACCTTGATTCATCGCTCCAGAGAACCTGTTTCCACTGTTCAACGGTCCACTGTCGACGTTCTTTGCACCACGTTAGCCGAGCAGCGCTATTGGACTTGGTGATCAAAGGCTTGTGGGCGGCAGCACGTCCATGATAACCGAGCAGATGGGATTCCTTACGGATGGTATTCATCGAAAGAACGCTTCCGGATGCCTGTTGAAACTCCTCGCGGATATGGCCCATCGATTTGGTGCGGTTCTTCCGAATTTCTCTGGCCAGCACCCGTCGGTCTCTAACTCCCAGTTTTGGGGGTCTGCCGGGTCGGGGCACATTCCGAAAGTCACCTCTCATCTTCCACTTGCCAACCACGTAGGCCACTGTCGATTTTGGGTACTTCAACTCGCTGGATATGTCACGTATGGATCGGCCATTTCTGTGATACCCGACGATTACACCTTTCTCGAAATCAGAGAGCTCAAAACTGCGTGGCATCTTGCATGCGACTGGTTGCGTTGTTGTTTCCCACACGATATTTAACGGCAGCGGCCGTGACGTGTATCAGGACCACAGATATCGTCGATTGCAGGGGTGTCCAATTACTTTTTGGTAGATAGTGTATATATATTGGGAAAATTAAACATAGTTACCAAGATGTTTTTGTTTTGAGGTTTTTGTTTTCCTTTAAAAGAATTTGTTGTTTATTTATTGCTTGCTGTTTAAATTGTTATAGCTTATGGATGACAGTAGAACTGTGGTTTTAAAACAAAAAAAGCAGAAATGTATGAAATAGATCTGTACCAAAGAAAAAGCAAAAATGTATATAATAGATCCATACCGATAGCACAATGTTGTTGGCAAGGTGGAGACTAATATGCTTTGGTGGTTTCGCCATGTTGAAAGAATGAGTGATGAGATGCTTGCAGAGAATTTTTTTAGCCCAAGTGGCAGGAGGAAAGGCAGAGGAAGGCCAAGGAGGTCATGGAAGTATTAGATTCAGGAGTGTCTGCATGAGAAAAAGATTATGAGTATGAAGTATAGAAGGTCTTGTGTATGTCGTGTGATGGATGTCAGTGTAGCCCGAGTTGTGTGTCAAGATCGCTGTAAATGGAGAAGTTTGATACAGCAACAGTAAGTAAATAATCAGTTAGAAATTTATCTGGTAGTTTTTGTTTCTTTGTGGAGCTAACCTAGTAGAAATACAAACTACCAGATGAAAATGTATCTGGTAGTTTGTATTTCTTTGTGGAGCTAAGCTCTGAATTTCAAAGAACAGCTTTGTGATATGTAATGTAGATCCGTACTGAAACGTTTTCAGTCACACATGGTTAGCCTTCAATAACCAGTTAATGAGATATAAAATAAAGGTGCAGAATCTTAATGCTCTCAAATGTCGACACTTCTTTACGGAAATTAGTAACTGACTCTTCAAAAGAAAAAAAAGATGCACCTTGAATATCATACGGTGTTTGTATTTTGAATTACACTGGTGTCCGAAAGTTAACCATAATAAACTACAAGAAAGATGACACCGAATTTTCGGGTGTAATAAGCACGTCTTTTGAATCCGTTCTGACGCAAATTAAATTTATCAAAGCTATTCAAAGGCAATGGAACCGGTATGGAAAACAATAGTATCTGCCGGAAGAAAGAAGTTTTTCAATCGGGTCTTTAATCCCTCAGATATTGGTGTAAACGGAATCTTGAGCTTACGAACTCTTAGAAACAGAGTTATCGAAAAAAATAAGATGTCACTTTACGTCCCCTGGTGGGAAAACCATGCATTATTTTAGGAAGAAAGTATTCTCAAAAGGTTTATCCATATGAGCGGTATCAGTCCAAGAAAAAAAAAATTAGTAGAGTTTTCAGGAGCCCAGATTTTGCTACAAATTCATCAGAAGCAGAAATTAACACTTATGACCCCTGGTGGCCAAACCATTCTTTACAAAACATTAGAAATTATGTGAAAAATATTTTCCGTCAGGTCCTGTATGCGATACAGGAAGAATTTTTCAAATCGGAGTTTTAGGAGCAGAAAACGCAATTTACCTTTACGCCCCCTAGCGGAAAGTCTATGAATTACTTGATAATTTTGAATTTTTAGGAAAAACATGTCACACTAGAAACACTATCTAACAAAGAAGGAATTTTTTAAATTGGGCTCCTAGAAGTCGAGATATTGACAAAAATAAGATATACCTATACGCCCCCTGGCGCAGAAACCATGCACTATTTTAAGAAGAAAATGTTTCTAAAAGGATTGTCGACACGAGTAGTTCGGTCTACAAACGACGTTTTTTTCAATCGAGAATTTAGAAGCTCATATTTTCTGCAAATACATCAGAAGCGTAAATTAAGATTTACGCCCCCTGGTGGCCAAACCATTTTTTTACAAAAATTAGAAAATATGTGCAAGCGATTTCCCATCAGGAGCTGTATCCGGTGCTGAAAGAATTTTTCAAATCGGAGATTTAGAAGCAGAGATATAGGGCTAAACTCAATTTACCGCTACGCCCCCTAGCGGAAAGTCTATGAATTACTTGAAAATTTTGAAATTATATTAAAAACATGTCACACCGAAAACACTATCCAACAAAGAATGAATTTTTTAAATCGGACTCCTAGAAGTAGAGATATTGACAAAAATAAGATATACATCTACGTCCCCTGGCGAAGAAACTGTGGGATATTTTAGGAAGAAAGTATTCCGAAAAGGTTTATCGATGTGAGTGCATCAGTCCACGAAAGAATTTTTTCAATCGATATTTTAGAAGCTCAGATTTTATGGTAAATACATCAGAAGCAAAAATTAACACTTACGCCCCCTGGTGGCCAAAGTATTCTTTACCAAAAATTCGAAATTATATGCAAAAGATTTTCCATTAGGAGATGTATCCGCTGAAAAAAAGATTTTTCAAATCGAAGTTTTTGCATGAAATTCAAACTGAGTATAAATAAGGGAAAACCCAAAGTTATGGTGTTTGAGAGAGGAATGGGTAGCACTGAATGTAATGTAAGTATAAATGGCACTGTGATTGACCAGGTGAGTGAGTTTGTGTATTTAGGAAGCATGTTTGACAGAGAGAACAAGTTGGATGGTGAAATCAGTAGGCGAGTGAATTCTTCTTTGAAAGTCATAGCTGTTCTGGGAGGTTTTCACAGGAATGATGGGTTCTCTAGAGAGTCCCGCATGGCTGTGTATGAAACAGTAATTGTTCCTACTCTGATGTATGGCAGTGAAACCTGGGTACTGCAGAAGAAACATAGGAGTAGTTTGTGTGCTGGAGAAATGCGTTACTTACGTGGGGTTTGTGGCAAGACACGATCTGATTGTGAGAGGAAGGAAGATGTATTGCAGTTGTGTGATGTAAAGCAAAATGTTGTTAGCAAGGTGGAGACCAATATGCTTCGGTGGTTTGGCCATGTTGAAAGAATGAGTGATGAAATGCTTACTAAGAAAATATTTTCAGCCCAAGTGGCAGGAAGGAAAGGCAGAGGAAGGCCAAGGAAGACATGGGCGGATCAGATTCAGGAGTGTCTGCATGAGAAAAAAGATTATGAGTATGAAGTATAAAAGATCTTGTGTACGGCGTGTAATGGATATCAGTGAAGCCCGAGTTGTATGTCAAGATCGCTGTAAATGGCGAAGTTTGATACGACAACAATAAGTAAAAATATCTGGAAGTTTGTATTTCTTTTTGGAGCTAACCACTGAATCTCAAAGAACAGCTTAGTGATATGTATGTATGTATGTTATCGGAAAAAATGTAATTTACTTTTACTCCCCCTAGCGGAAAATCTATGCGTAATTTGAAAATGAAACTTTATCTAAAACACTCTTCGATATAAATGGAATCGAAAGATAAAAGAATTTTTTCAATCGGATGTTTAGAAGCAAATATGTGGATTAAAACGTAATTTTGAATTCGACATCATCTGCACTTACGCCCCCTAGCGGCAAAATTGTGCATCGTAAAAAAAACGAAATGAAGGATCATCATTTGCATATTTCAAGCTTCCGAATGCAAAAAGAATTTTTCAAATCGGACTAATAGTTGCAGAGATTCCGTGGGTACAGACGGACTGACGGACGGACGGACGGACAGCCCGATAACAGAAGCACGATCTTTTTTTACAAAAGACGTGCTAAAAAGTGGCTTCAGTTCCGCCACTTATGCTTACCGTGAGGATGGCTTCAAATATATAAGCTGCTGCTGACATAGGGATATAGCCAAAATTTAGACTCCCTATTCATCTTCATCTTAAATATATGAAAACGTGGAAAACGTGAAATGGGTGAAGCATTTGTCCTTAGGTCTCCCAGACCTTTCCTGTCGCTGCTTACCTATATCAGGGGAAGGAAGAGTAATACTTTTTTTTACCTCTTTTTCCAAAATTACATATACCTATATGAGGGAGGGAAAAAAACAGAATCCAAAAAGAAATTTTTACTTAAGTAGTAAGTAATTAGGGATCAACGATTTAAATTTGATATGTCTTTTGAGGCGATGGAAATTTGTTTGACAGTTGCAACATCAGGGAACCATCCTTTATTTAGCACGTCTTTTGTAAAAAACGTTCGTGCTTATGTTATGGGTTTGTCCGTCTGTAGATAAGATATCTCTGCAACTATTAGTCTGATTTGAAAAATTATTTTTGCATTGGGAAGCTTGAAATATGCAAATGATGATCCATTATTTGGTTTTTGTTTTACGATGTACAATTTCGCCGCTAGAGGGCGTAAACGCAGATGATGTCGAATTCAAAAATACGTTTTATTCCACATATTTGTTTCTAAAAATCCGATTGAAAAAATTCGTTTACCTTTCGATTCCATTTATGTCGAAGAGTATTTTAGATATAGTTACTTTTTCAAATTACGCATAGATTTTCCGCTAGGGGGCGTAAAATATTTGCAGCAAAATATGAGCTTCTAAAATCTCGATTGAAAAAAAAGTCGTTTGTTGACCTATACTACTTATGTCGACAAACCTTTTAGGACCATTTTCTTCTTGAAATGTTGTATGGTTTCTACGCCAGGGGGCGTAGATGAATATCCTATTTTTGTTAATATCTTTACTTCTAAAAGTCTGATTTGAAAAATTCCTTCTTTGTTGGATAGTGTTTCCTATGCGAAATGTTTTTCCTACAAATTCAAAATTTTCAAGTAAATCACAGACTTTCCGCTAGGGGGCACTATGGTAAATTGCGTTTTCTGCGTTATTTCCGCTCCTAAAACTCCGATTTGAAAAATTCTTCCTGTATCGTATACAAGACCTGATGGAAAATAATTTTCACATAATTACTAATGTTTGGTAAAGAATGGTTTGGCCACCAGGAGTCATAAGTGTTAATTTCTGCTTCTGATGTATTTGCAGCAAAATCTGGGCTCCTGAAAACTCGACTAAATTTTTTTCTTCTTGGACCGATACCGCTCGTATGAAAAAACCTTTTGAGAATACTTTCTTCCTAAAATAATGCATGGTTTTTCCTTCAGGGGACGTAAAGTCACATCTTATTTTTGTCGATATCTCTGTTTCTAAGAGTCCGATATGAAAAATTCTTTCAGAGCGTTTCCGGTGCGAAATGTTTCTTTTATAAAATCATGCTTTTCTTAACGCACAAGTTTGCAACTAAAAGGGCCGCCCCGGTGGCGCAGTGGTCTAAGCGATGGCCTCTGATCATTCGTCCGAATGGGGTCCGGGTTCGAATCCCGGTGAGGCATGGGTGTTGTGTTTGTCTTACTGCCCTGGCTCTCTCCCTTCCCTGGAACTAGTGACCCTAAATTAGGGACGGGCGACTGCTTATAGCCCATTGAGTTGCTCACGGTGGTCGTTAAACCTCCAATAAAAAAAAAAAAAAGGCGTAAGCTCATGATTCCGTTTACAACAGCATCTGAGGGATTGAAAAACTTCTTTCTTCCGTCAGATACTATTGTTTTCCATTCGTTTAAAATAGCTTTGATAAATTTAATTTGCGTCAGAACGGATTCAAAAGACGTGTTTATTACACCCGAAAATTCGGTGTCATCTTTCTTGTTTTTTTTTTTTTTTTAAGAGTAAGTTCCTAATGATTTAGGAGGTGATAGCAGCAGCAGAGCATAATTTGAGTGATCAGACTTCAGAATTCCTTTTTGGAAGGGTTAAAGAAACTCCAGAAACGCTGCGCCAAGTGTGTTGAACTTCGGGGTGATTATGTGAAAGATTCTGTAAGTTTCATGGCTCTAACCCGTTTTCTTGGTGAGACCTGGAACTTATCAGCATCGCCTCGTAGACATGAAGATTTGTGCGCCCGTTGGACATAATGCCGCCGCAGACATAATACACCAGCTGCTCATGCGCCCAGCCTTTACCCCGGACATTCTCCAACCGACTACCACCTTTTTCGGTCGTTGCAACATTTTCTGGACAGACAGCGCTTCACCAACCGCGACGATGTCGAACCCGTACTAACTCACTTCTTTGCGTCCAAGCCTTGTTGGTAGATAGTGTACTTGTATATACGGTAATTAGAACTTTCCTGTTGCCTTGAATTTGTAGACTTTACTTTGTTTCCAACACAATAAATATTTACTAAACTATGGCGGCGGCAATAGTAAGTAATTCGACTGTTCAGCTTTTCAAAAATAATATTTATTACTATTATTTTCATATTTAGACGAACGTAAGAAACGACCCTGACATCGATGAAATGTGATGCAGCAACAAAGTTCCATCTACGCATGCGCAAGCTAAAATCTGACCTCATGATAGTAAAAAAAAAGCTGAATCACAAGTGTGTTAGTAAAGGGGATTGGTAACTTTTGGTCTAGGATTTCTGCAGGTTGCATTCCATTGTGTTATACATCACTTCAGAGCTCTCGTCAATAGAAGGTAACCCCCTCCCCTTGAGGATGTGGAAATGAAGCCAGAATTCACGAACAAAATACACAAGAACCAAAGGTTCGAACTTCGCCTCATTCATAATTCGAAGAGGACTTCGGGTTTCTTGCCCCTAACAAGATTTAGTCGCGTGAAAGATCGCTGTCACAGCTTTGTTAGACGGGAAAGACGTGACGCCGCAGGTCCAACCGCCTTGAAAATAGGAAGGAACAGGTGTTCCATAGAAAAGATTAAAATGCAAAGTAGTTGAAATTAGGGGGTAGAGTATGCGCATCGCCTTAGGCTAGATGCTAAATAATGAAGCCAGCTAAAACTAAACTGTGCTTACTTAATTTAATATTTTATTTTTTAAATTTTATTTTGATGTCCGGTGGCATTTATTAATCTGGAGGGTCGTTATAATTTTTTCTTTGTTTTTGCTGAGGATTTGGTTATATGTATCTCAGGGTATCAGTATAATTTAGATTTTATTATTTATGTTATTCGTCCTGCTCTTATTATGAGATAATATGTTTCTTTAGTATTCTGCTGTCCCTATTGCTTATTTAATTTGATTGGAGGTTCTAATTATTTACTTTTGTTTAACTTTAAGGACCAAGCACATGTTTGTAATGCTATTAAATATTTAATATAATGTTATTGTTGCACGTGATTGTAATGCTATTGATGTTTGGTGTAATGTGTTGCTGGGGAAAACTAAGAAAGGTTATGGATATTTATAAAATTTAATGCCAGTATAAAAATAGAAGGTAAAATTTAGGGTGTGTTCGAAAGGAAATGAAATCCGTATTGTGTATACAATAAGTTATAAATTCATGAAGAGAGGGAGAGATTGCACTTCAGCTGTCCAAGCTTATCCACAGTGTTTATGTTATGTTCCCTAAGTCAAGAGCATTCATGTGTATTTGCAAATCTTGATTTTCTGGGTGAAATATGTTCACAGACCACCCGAAAGAGATAAATTTGATTCTTACGTCATAGAGGTGTTGTGAAAAAAATCTAAAGAGTGCTGTAACAACTAGATTTGAGTTTAAGTGAGATTATTGCCTATAAAAGTGGCCAATGTGAAATTCAGGGTAGCAAATTAGTATTCGCTGGCAGAAATATGTGTTCCACCTTTCTGAATTATAGAAATGCATCAAGTGTGTGTGTCATTTGATTTTTTTCTTTTTTTATCATTTTATAAGGCCGGTTTGCCAAAGGTTAGAAATTTCAAAAATGTTAAAAGCTGATTGTGTTCGAACAGAAACAAAGTGTTGATTTGGGTATTTTTTCGATTAATGGAAACACCTTGTTGTTGTTTTTTTGTTATTTGGTTAAGTTTTTAAAATAAATGCAGGCCAAGTGGCCTTTCAAAAACCCAAACCTTGTGCAGTGAAGAATTAGTTGACGCAGTTGAAGTTCATCGCAGGGTCACATGCCAATCCACCTTAGCTTGCCTAAGGCCGGAAACGACCCGGGGAAGTTTGTTTATTTAATTGATGCATTTTGTCCTAACCACTAATTTGATCATCCAAAATTTATTACACGTGTACATTGTATACCATCTAATTTTTAGTGTTTACAAATTTGGTACACATGTAAACAATAATTACTTATTTTACACTTGCAGGTGCCTCAACTCATCGTATATTCAAACAACGCAAACCTTCAATTATAACTTTTGGGAATTTTTCAAACATCAGAGTTGCATTTTATGTATATTTTCATTTATCATGGCCTTAAGATAATTGAACTTACTTTTGTTTCGAAATGCATCCACCCATCTCTCAAATTTTAATTGTCAACTAAATCCAACTTTTACCATAATTTTGATCAGTGCAATAAGTTTAACTATTAATTACACAGATACCCTTTCTCTTCATTTTCCACCATAACAAATGTCATTGTTGCACATGATTGTAATGTTATTGAATGTTTGGTGTAATGTCATTGCTGCATATCTTTGGAATGCTATTAAATACTTGGTGTAATGTCATTGTTGCGCACGATTGTACTGCTCTTGAGTGTTTAGTGTAATGGTAATGTCGCACATGATTGTGATGCTATTAAATGTTTGGTGTATTTGCACTTGTTTCTATAAATTAAGCAACAACCCAAAAAAATCGCAATAATTGGGTGAAATACAGTTCAAATTGCAAGAAATTTGCTTATGTTATGGACTAAGGCATACGGCACTGATGTATGGAAGGCAAATGAGTGGCGCTGGTAGCGCTACATGCAAATGCGCAAGAGCTTAAAACCAACTGTTTCGGAGGGAGTCGCCAATTCATGTGCGGCGGTGAAAGACAAGATCTCGAGATAGCGATTTTGTTAATATGGCTATGACATTTACCAGCGGAGTTATGATACAGAGCGATAGGCCGACTCAAAGCAGGACAACGGCAGGCGGACGTCGCAAGATGGCTCAACGTCGATCGTTCTGTAGTCAGCAGGATGTGGCAGCAGTTCCAAGACACGGCTGTAGCTTCCCGCAAGCACAGCGAAGGTAGACCAAGGACGACAACCACCGCGGATGACCGGTATTTGCTGCTTTCGGCACGGTGGAACAGGACGGCTACACCGATTCATCTCAGATATGTGACATATCTGACGGATGGTATCAGCTTCGACGGTATGCAGAAGGTTGCATGTAGGAAGACTGTATGCTCGGTGACTGGTATTATGCGTCTCCCCCCCCCCCCCATCGGAGGTAGACTTTTAAATTGCGCAGAAATGCATGTAAACTGGACTCAAAATCTGTGGAGGTCCCTTCTGTTCACTAATGAGTCGCGATAATGTTTACAGAGTGATTCTCTCAGAGTTTACATCTGGAGAGAGGCCAGTACTCGCTCTCTTCCCTCTAATATTCAGGAAAGGGACACCAATGGTGGTTGTAATGCTCTGGTGTGGACAGGCGTATTGTTAGGCGGCCGTACCGACCTCTGTGTGTTGCCACTTGGAAGCCTCAATGCTCAGAGGTACAGAGACGACATCCTGGACCTTATTGTTCGTCTGTATGCGGCCGCAATTGGAGTTACATTTGTACTGCAGGAGGATAAAGCCCTCCCTCATACAGCTCGTCTCGTGCACCAGTACCTGGAACAGGTTACTATAGTTCGTATGGAATGACCAGCACACTCTCCCGATCTGAATCCCATTGAGCATTTCTGGAATGCTCACGGGAGGCATGTTGCTCGCCTCCAGCCCTCTCCCTGAACCATGCAGGGGCTCCGGAACATTGCTGTCAGGCCTGTATTGCTGTTCGGGATAACCACACTCCGTATTGAAGTACCTTTTCCTATTTCATCTTGATACCTATATTTCTGTATTTTCATATTTGCATCAATCATACAAAATGTAAATGCTTTGTATCATATGTTCTTACGTTTCTTTGCTGCATTTGGTCTGATAAAGCTTATCACCAAATTTCACTCGAATCAGTTGCATACTTTTTGAGTTATCACGATTTTTCCATTTGTTGCTTAATTTATGGAAACCAGTGTATTTCAGACATTTTATGGCTCAAGAAGCACTATCTACGGACGAAATAAATATCATTAAATAAGCTACTCATTAAAACAAATAAAATCCAACTGTACCATCAGCATCTCTGTCAGGTAAAAAATAAAAAAATTAAGGAATGTTTCAGTTCGCATGGCGATGAACTCGGACTCTTTGCCTAAAGTTTTTTTCTTAAAAAAAAATACTCACGGAAAAAGATTCAGTACGCATAAGCGGAATTCGGACCGTAAGGTACAATTTCCGCATTCCGAAAAAACATCAGAACTTCAAAAAATCTGCTACTTCATTAAGCAGGAATTAAGTTCAATGAAGTAGGGTTACCCACGTATGCGTGTGTAATCCATCTCATGCACCCTGTGGGACAGCTGGGGGAGCAAAGGTCGATCGAGGGGGTGGGGGGGGGTCTGGACTGTGCAATGGGATACATTCAGAGTGCGTCACATTATAAAAAAAGTAGTACAATCTCCGTTCTTTTGCATTATCTCTTGTATCTCTGGGACACTCCGAGGTTAATTGTCCAAAATGCACGCAGTGCTCTGTGAAGCTATAAAATGAAAGACTCAGGGGCGTATTGATAGACCTCGCAAACCACTCATTGCTGGGGAGAGGAGAGGAATCACAGCTAAGAAGGCTTGTAGCCTCAAGAAAACAGATTTTGCAAAATGTTTTGCGAAAACTGCATATGAAGTTGTTAGAGAAATAGCCAAGATATTTTTACAATGGATTGAATGAAGTATTAAAAAATAATTTTTGGTAATTTTTTCAATAGATAAGTAAAGTATTTGGAAATCATTTTCGCAGCTAAATTTTATACAAATAAGGATATTTTATACCGTATTATGTATTACAGTTGTTTGCACATAACTACGTTTTCAGAATATCAGGGGTGTATGTAGAGGGGGAGGCACGGAAATCTTGGCCCTCCCGAAAATGTTTCATTTTTTTTAACTTACATTAGAAAAAAAATGCCTTTATTTAATAAAAATACATCAAATTTCATTAGAAAAAAATGCTTTAATTCTTTCTTCTATTTTCCATGAACTTTGATTTTATTCTGGTAGATTCCAAAAATTTCCATTTTCGCAACCCCCCCCCACCATAAAAAAGTTCTATGTACGCCCCTGCAGAATATAATGAACTGAAAGGTGTTCTTTGCGGGAACGAAGAAACAGGGAGTCCTGCGCAATTTTTTTTTAACAGTCAAGAGAAGAAATTTTTACTATGTGCAAAACATTGTGGCATTGTATTAAGTCCTTTTTTTACTTTTCGTGAGCCATAATTCTTCATCGTTACTTGTTTATTTGCTTACTAGGTTCTGTATTTTCGTATTAATCGGAAAAGGTCATTAGATAATGTCATATGAAGTTACGTGTTTTATGTGTGTGATCGTGAGATACTTCAAATAGGCTGGCCTTAGTTATCTAAAAGAATAAAATTTGCATGATATGATAAACTTTGGCATAAGTATTTTGTAGTATTTTGTAATGGTATAAAACAAGGGCAATCGATTTATTTACAACGTGCACATTTCTGTTATGCGCAATAAAGTGCAAAACAAAAATGTGCGTAAATAATATAATATCTTGGTTTTATGAAAAATACCTGTAGGTTTCAAAGAATGTAAATTATTTTTAACGAGAGCTTACTTTGGCTACGACCCGGTTAAAAATAAGATTTTGTAGTGGCAGTAAATCGTTGATTTATGCATGTACTTCACGCTAAAAAAAATTGAATTGCCATTTGTATTGCTATAATACGAATCGCAATTCAAAAATTTTGAGCGTGCTACAGCATGATAACATGTAGTCATCAGTCACCATTGGATATTCTACATATCTCTCAAACTGTTCAGTGCCACATTGCAGATTGTTTTTCAATCACTAAATTGAGAAGATAAGGAAATAGTGATTAATGCAGGTAGTTTGTCCCACCTTCGGTTTACTGACGACATGATCATGTTTGTAAGTGTCCCCTTCAGACAAGGAGGAAGAATCTTACCTTGGGAAGGGGAGCGATTCCTATAGTCTAAAAAAAAAAAAAAAAAAGATTGAGAGACCTTGTGGAAGATGACATAAACAAGTCGCCTATACCTCAACTGGGACTCGAACCCAAACTCAACACGAACAACTAGCCAGAAACCTGCACCTCTGACTTCTCGGCCACTTAGGTAGCCCACCTTTTTATGGGAATGAGATTAGCAACACACAGGACTACTGTTATAAATAACAATATGTTTATAAGTAACAACATATTATGCAGTTGAATTAAGAAAAAAAAAGGCTTCCTAATATATTTGTGTTTTTATTTTCAAAATTGAAATCACTTTTCCACTAACCCAATGCAACAAACTCCCTTACTCTGAGAAAGGTATTCATACACATTGTAATTCGTAGTCCAAACTGCGTCGTGACTTGCGAGCCGTCAGTCCTATATTATAAAACGTAAGTATCTCGGGGATCAAAAACTTGAGTTCTTTCAATGACTGGTGTGTAATAATTTACCTTTCAGCACACCGTCACATTGACTGACTATTTAACCGACCCCGAGCATGCTCAGCATCATGATAACTCCTTTTCACTGAAAAAACAGAAGATAATCAAATTTTTCGTCTCCAGAGGAACTGGCTTGTCGGGTAACCATCTATCATTTTCTCGCCTCACGGTGTTTTCTCTTTAATTTCACGAAGGGCCGACGAAGATGCAAGTTTTGGTACTGAATAACATACTGTTTCTTTTTAATACCTCGCCTCTCTTGAATATTCATGAGAACAGCTCTGAAATATTTTTAGCAATTGAGAGGACACTGAACCTGCTGTGGTGTCAAAATTCATCAACGTCACTCGTTTAAACAACGTCACGGGGTCACGTACTGTCTCTGTGGTAGGTATGACATGATCGTGACTGGGAAAGGGAAGATTAATGTCAGCTAATGGGATAGGAATTCAAGTTGTGGCAACTATGACACCCTCACATCAACCATGATGTTCCTGTGATCCCCGCTTAGCAGTGTTGTGAAACATAACAGGGTCAACTTTGTTCCGCGTAGGGAGACGAATAGGGTCACTCGTGAGATCTGTCCATGAAAATCAACTATGTCATCTACAGTGGAAAGAATATTTTGTTCTTGTTAAAAACTCTCAGCACAAAGCTTAATCCTTTGATGGGAGACACATTAGCCAACGGTGGTCTTGAAAAAAATGTGGTGAGAAATAAAAAAAACGAAAGCAAAAAAAAACGGTGAGAAATAAAAAACAAGGCGGCAGCATGCGTCTTGCTTGTCGATATTTTTTTTTCTGTTCTAATACATATTTAAGTTTTACTTTTATTCCTCCTGATACGGCAGAATGCAGCTTTGTACCTTAATCTCTAGTACTAAGAAACGCTTTTAACAATGAGTTGATATAGCGAAGAGGAACATTTTGATGGAAAACGGAAGTATGCAGGGCCGTAGCTAGCAGGGGGCTGGAGGGGTTCAGCAACCCCTGAAAGGACCCCTACCCCCGCGAGAATACCTACATTGTTGTAAATTCTCTGAACTTTTATTTTCGGTGGTTTATAAAAATTACTGTTGTATTACATCATATTTATTCGTGTATTGAACTTTAAAAAAAATTTAATGATGCGATACGAACGATGACTGACTCAAAATAAAAAAATTACTTCTTGGGGTGAATCTGTAGGAATAGTTGCGGCAATGATTCTCAACCACACAGCGGCATTGCTTGTTGGTGTTAAGTGTTATGGACGAGATAAATTCCCCCTTTTTTTTTTTTTTGTAGAAGAAACGTAAAATATGGAAGAGCGTTACTACTCCCTTCCCCTTCCCGAGAAGGAAAAGAAGAAAGAAAAAGAAAAAAAAGCAGTAGCGGCACGTAAGGCTGAATCATAGCGGCAACCGGCAGAGGTGAGACGGGCCGACCCCGAGCCCAAAAGCCCGAAGCAGAGCCCGGGCCTGAATCGGGCTCGGGCTGTAGAATATTTACTGCAGTGCGGGGTCGGGCTCTTAGAGAAAGGGAGAGCGAGATATTTTTTTTATATGTACACTGAAGAGCAATTGAATTAGAGATACCTGTATAGTAACGTGTAGCACCACTTTTCGCCCTGATGACGGCGGAGATTTGTCTCGGCATGGACTCGACAAGACACCGTAACTGTTGGGAAGCCATACGGATCCACGACCTCTGAACAAGCTCCCACAGTTCACAAAGATTTGATGGAGGGCGGTCAGATTCTCGAACATCTCTCTCTCGATGGCATACCAGATGTGCTCGATGGGATTGAGGTCAGGTGACCAAGCTGGCCAAAGAAGTGAGGTCACGTCGGTGGAGTGTTCATCCAATCATTCGGATACAATTCGGGAGCTGCATTGTCTTGTTGCAGGATGAGGTCCTCAGTGGGAGGTTGAAGACGCACAAACGGGAGCAAATGGTCGTCCAGGATATCCCGGTAACGTTAACCTGTGAGGGAAGATGTCACAAGTACCAGGGATCCCATTTCAGTCCACATAAACAGTCCCCAGACGAGAATGCCACCCCCACCAACTTGAAGAGTGCCCTGCTGGCAAGAATGATCCATCGCTTCATTTGGTTTGCGCCGCACTCGTATCCTGCCATCCGCATGTACCAACGTGAATCTCGGCTCATCAGTCCAGGTAGCATTTTTCCCACATGTCTAGGGTCCAATGGCGATGTTCCCGCTCCCATACTAATCTTTGCACCCTGTGATGTCCGGTCAGCAGCGGTACCCTCGTGGGACGATGGTTTCTGTACCACATAGCAAGGAGATGGTTCTGGATGGTGTGGCTGTTTACACGTTTTTGTGCACCAGCGTTAAATTGCCGAGTGATTTCTTGCACTGTGGCCCGTCTATCCGCTGTTACAATGCGAGCTAGCCGACGATGACTCTGCTCATCCACACGCTGTTGTCCACGGCAGTTGGCCCTTGCAGGGATGGTTTTACCGGATTCGATGTACTCACGGTGCACCCGTGACGCAATGGCTCGTGAAAATCCCAGTGTCTGCACGACTTCCGAGATGGAGTGACCCATTCGTCGGGCCCCGACAGTTTGCCCACGATGAAATGCGCTTAGATCTTCGTCTTACCCATACTGCGTCCGACTCTTACTGATTCCCATCGCATCACTCCTTATATTGTCGGATCGCTGCATACGTCATGTCGTTTCAGTTTACAGGGCCGCCCACAGCGCCACATTTACATAACGCCAGCTGTCTGTAATTCAATTGCTCTTCAGTGTAAATCTGATTTTATATGATTTAGCAAATGAGACACTTTATGGTTGGTAAAGAGAATTCAGCAAGACGGAGAAAATGAGAGAATTCAGAGTGAAACTGAGAGAAAATGAGAGAAAATGAGAGAAAATGAGAGAAAATGAAAGAGAATTCTTCGGCAACTGGTTCTGGTTGGGGAGTGGGCATTCGAGATGGATATTTATTCCGGGCTTGGGTAGAAAATGCCAGAGATCGCGCATTAATGTGTTTGTGAAGAGAAGAAAAAGCTTTTCAAAAACTATAGACATTGGATAGTTGATAGCGTGCCGACGACAATTTACCCCTTATCTCCACGCAGTAGCTCCCTGCTAATTCTATTTAGCAACGTACATATTGTAGCGTATTATGGCACGATAGCGTTAGCATTATTTGAGCAACATGCAATTGTAGCACCGCCCTATCATTTTGCATGTCCGGCCGCCCGAAGTGCTTCAGGTGGAAATAAACGGTCAAGGAAAATCGTACAGTTACACTGTAAAAATAGATAGAGGTCCCTTCCCCACTTCCCATTTGAGAAATACATTAATTAATAGCAGAAGGAGGAAAGAGTGGAAGTTTGAAAAGGAAGATATTTTTTATGAATGGTTGAACAGGCTAGCCAGTTTTGGGGCTCGTTCGGGCCCGGGCTCTATCTTGAAACAAAAAAATTCGAGCTCAGATGGGTTCGGGCTGATGGGCCACGGACTCGGACTGGCTCGGGCTCCGAAAATTGAGACCGAACTCAGCTCTAGGAACCCGGGTGGTTGCCCCGGGCCCCGTATCTTAAGGAGCATCGCAGTTTAGGACAAACAATCATTTTCGATAGAATTGTTTACAATTACTTTTTGTATGTAAGTTTTGGGCTGCGAGGCCCTTAATAAGATGTTTTTTAAAAGTTCTTTTTTTTCCAATCGCCCACTTTTCGAATATATTATCGCCCTTCGCCGTACAAATACTGAGATTTGCAGATTCCAAGTGATTATTGCAACTGCCTGTGACGTGCCTGCCCCGCAGGACGCACATTAGATAAAGGCAGATAGCAGAGAGAGCACATGCCAGCGTAGTATGATGGGTAGCACTCGGAGCTCCGGAGCCGAGAGCAGTTGGTTCAAATTCCCCTCCCTGGCGTAAAAATGATGGAGATATTTACTTCGTCTTAAGCTTTAATATTTTTAGCATTCATAAAATTATGTGGCCCTTACTTATATATATGTGCGCATATATATTTAAGAATTTGCGTGCAAACCAAATACTTAAATTTAAATAAATAAAAAGAACGATATCAAAGTTGGTTTCGAGCTACGTATGGAGTCCATTTATTCAGTGACTTTAAAATAATTACTAGAAATTAAAAAACAAGTCATATAAGAGTGCGTATAAAAGCTTAAAAAGGTCACTAATTCAGTAATTTATCACTTAGTCCACTTTTATTAAACATCAATCACTAAATCATGTATCAGGAGAAAAAAAACTATTTATGCGAATTTGTTATTGTTCCAACACTAAAATATTTGCAATCCAAAAATTTTAGCTACGAAGGTAGCGTTTTGTCATTTTGTGAGAAATTTTTTGTAAGAGTCAAAATACAACCTCAATCCCATCTCCCCGGAAAAAAATCGCAGATTTTAACAGTTTTTACTCTCTCAATCTCTCGGAACTCCCAATCCATACTATGGTCCTTTTGTTAAGCTTAAAGCAAATACTTCTTTGAGATAATTGTTCTGTCTTTATGATAGTTTTCGCTATGGCGTAATATAGAGGTAAAGCCCATGTCAAGACGGAAAAGATACAGCGATAAATTCTGTCGGTGTAGCTTAATTGGTAAAGCATTCTGCTCCGGAGTAAAGGAATGCAGGTTCGTCGCCGTCATCGGCAAATTTGTGGATTTTAGATCGTGTGTGTGTTTTTACGGAGATTTTTCACGTAACGACGTTATTAAAATATGAGATTTATTTCCTAGTGCCAGCAATGAAATCTTGCTCCGGGGCTCCGCAATGAAATTTGGCCACGGGCCCGCAAAAGTTCCAGCCAGCCCTGAGATGCGGAGGTAGATGCGTAGTTGCGCAGAAGGGTAAAACGCTATTCATAATTTCATAACTGACTATGAAATGCAAATCTGCTGTTCTTAACAGCAGATTTACAAACTTCCATGAAGTTAATTGCCCTCAAAATAATGTCCAGTGGAGGAGATGTGGTTAGTAACTAAATATGAGAAAGAAGAGGGGGAGGAAGGGAGAGAGAGAGAGACAGAACGCGCTTTCGGCTTCTTCCTATTTATTGCTTTGGGTTCAGTAGGATCGGTTTTACGATGTGTGTGGGGGGGGGGGGGAGAAAAATGATTGGCGTGAATTTGAGTTTTTGAATGGGAAGGGAGGGGGTTTGGCTGTTTACTGGCTCTTTTCCTGCGTCTTGGTACCACCATAAGAAAAGGTACCAGCGAAGGAGAACGCGTGGTAAAAGATGGAGAAAAAAGTGGGACCAAAGAAGAGAGTAGAAAGAGTCAAAATACGACACCAGTAACTCCTCGGTATATAGTTGCGCTGATATACAGAAAGGACCAGAATCGTAAACTAAAAAATCAAGTTGTTTGTTAAACAATAAGGAACCTGCAATTAAACCACAATGAAGTAAATTCAGAGAATGCGATTATTTGTTCTTTATATTTTAAGATAGTTCAGTTTCCTTTCAGCATTCTCTTTTGCCATATTTTGTATTTTATTTTATTGTTTTTACTTTTGGTTTGGAAACATTATTCGCTACTGAAGTACAATAACAAAGGGAGCGCAAAAACAAAGAAAAACTTGCGTTTGTATTACTGGAAAACGTTAGTTTGTAGTTTAACACCGAGCCCGCCCCCCATGACCCTTCATCCCCCTCTCCCCGGGTCTAGGACCTAGCTACGGCTCTGGAAGTATATTAGAGGAAAGCATATAAAATTTCGTATATCAACGAAAAAAAATGTAAGAGGAAAGTGCATTAAAAGAAAGTATACAAAAGGGAAGTATATTAAGGAAAAGTATATTAAATTTTCTAAGGAAATGATATTTTTAGCTACATCAACCTGATTTCCAGAAATCTGAGAAAATGAATCCTGGTTAAAAGAAAGTCATTCAGATTTTCAAGGCATCGCAAAAAGAATAAAAATAAGCATGCATAACTTATGCATGCTTCAAAAATATTTTAATTACATTAGTAACACAAATTTTTAAGTTTGAAAATGTAAACAAAAAAAAGAAAACAAGAAACTGGAATACTCAAGAAACGCATATTGCGTATTAAATCCATTTATTTCTGTGGCGAAATAAGCACAAAGATTCGCCAAGCTTTCGAACTCCACTGGGAGGCTTTTTCAAGACAATGGTAGGTGTCTTGAAAAAGCCTCCCACCTATGGGTACCCACCCCTCTATCTTCAATACTTGCGGAAGCAGCACCTAGACCACTAGAAGATCTCATCTTTCTAAATTGTGTCAAGAAACTCCGAGTGTGGATCCGCTACGCTGTCGATATATTCTTCATATGGGAATATGGAGTAGACGAATAAAATCATTTCATGCATAAGATAAACAACCTACACAATACGATAAACTTCACCATGGAGTCTGAAGTGGATGGGACGTTGAATTATCCTGACGTAGCGCTCGGAAGAAATAGAACAACCAGTTTCGATTTGAACATTTTTTATAAACCGACCCAAGTACCGAACCTTGTCCCTTCTGATTCGCACTGCCCAAAAGAGTACAAACTTTCTGCCTTTAGAGCATGGTTATATAGAGCGTATAACTTATGCACACCCGACTACCTACAGGGGTTGTCCAAAATATTGGAAACTCCTCGCTGAAAACGGTGATTTTGGTATGGGCTGCTTTTTGAGTAAAACGAACATGTAGCTACAATTGTTTCTGTAAAAAAGTGTTGCTTATAATCTCCAGTGTCTGTGTTATTGCATTGTAAATCAGTGTTTGCATAATTTCGTTCCAGGGAAGGCACAATGAGTAACTTGTCGGAGTTCCAAGGAGGGTAGGTTGCAGGAACCGGTCTGGTTGACGCGTCGGTAACCACAGCGGTGCCATTGTGTATTGGGAGTATCGAGAGGTTCCGTGTCGAAGGTCATGACAGCATACAATGTTCACGGCACAACATCATCTGCGAGACACAACTGTGGAAGGAAAACCAAACTCACTGTGAGAGACAGGAAAACATTAAAGATGGTTTTGACAGCAAGGAGATAGAACACGGCGACCAAAGTGACTGTTGAGCTTAATGCACATCACCAAAACCCAGTGTCGACCCATACCGTGCGAAAGGAATTGCATCAGCACAATATTAACGGCAGAGCTGCGATTGCAAAACCCCTGGTGTCACAGGTGAAAATGAAACGGAGACTACAGTGGTGCCAGAAACATAAAATGTGGAGTGTGGATTAATGTAAACATGTCTTGTTTTCCGATGAATCAAGTTTCTCACTATTCCCCACCACAGGACGGGTTTACGTGTGGAGAACCCTCGCAGAAGCCTACAACTCAGACTGTCTCCTTCCTACAGTGAATCATGAGGGGAGGTTCTGTAATGGTTTGAGCCATGATCTTGTGGTTTGCAGCAAGTCCCATTACCACCTTAAACGGACGGATCACTAGCAGAGACTATGTCACTCTTTTGGCCGACCATGTGCATTCAATGGCGCAGACATTGTTTCTGCCAGTGGATTGCACCTTTCGAGATGATAATGCCCCGATTCACAGAAGTCGAACTGTTCAAGCATGGTTTGAAGAACATGAGGATGAAGTTGTACACCTTCCCTGGTCTGCAAAATCACCGGACTTAAACATCATTGAGCCCCTGTGGTCTGTATTGGAGAACAGATTGCGATCCCGTTATACTCCTCCGGTGTTTCTCAAGGAATTGTAACAGTTTCTGCAGGAAGAATAGTACAACATACCACTTACCACCATCCAGGACTTGTATGCGTCCATTCCAAGGAGGATTCAAGCGGTTTTAAATGCCAAGGGTGCTCCCATGCCATTTTAGGTGCGTAACACCTATTGTTTCAAGGTGTTTACATTATCTTGGACAAGCCCTGTAAATAACAAGGAAATTGATCATATTTATAGCAAATGTCTAAAGGCTGAATATAAGAAGGATGACATAGACAGAATACATAGAACTGTAAGAAATCGTATAATGTCAGCAGCAACAAAATCACCTATAGTAAGACAATGAGATATGCAGGATCCATCACATATGTCCCAGGCTTTGCATATTGGTTAAAGAATTTGTTACGTAAATACAACATATTAATAGCAATGAAGTTCCCCGGCCTCGTTATCACATATAATATCAAGCGGCAAGGAGAGACAGTGTGAAAAAGAAAAGGCGGGTGTGCGCTATACCGTTGGTACATACTAACAACACGGAAAAGATATACTGTATATCGAAATGGCAAAGCGATCCTTGAATACTAGATGTAAAGAACACGTGCGAAGTGTCAACCAGGACATGCAGAATACAGCCCTCGCCAGAGAATTTATGCATTCATCGGCCGCTCCTATGTGGAATGGTACACTGCTGGACAATTGCTAAGGACGTATCATAAACGGCTCTATAGCGCATAAAACAGTAAGTGTGGTTGGATGCCAAGTGAAATAAAATAATGTCAGAATGCCAGGACATTATAAGAAAGACAATTTATTGTGCTCTGAAATCCAGAAGGCTTTGGAACGTGTTCAAGGGACAAACAGGCCATTTTGTGCAGAATACGTAAACGTGAAAAAAATGCAATTACCGTCCGCAGGCGTTCCGGCGTAAGATGTCGATACGGGATATGGCCACCATGGAGGGCGATGCAAGATTCCACACGTCGTGTCATGCTTTGCACAACATTATCAAGCAGCTGTTGGGGTAATTTATCCCATTCCTCTGTCAGTGCACGGATGAAGGTGTCCTTGTTTATTAGAGGGCATTGGCGACCAGCAAGACTCCTCCCCAAAGCATCCCACACATTTTCAATGGGATTCAGATCTGGAGAACGTGCTGGCCATACGAGGCGTTGATTATCCTCGCTCTCAAGACACTCCTGGACAGCGACTGTTCGATGACATGTTGCGTTGTCGTCCATGAAAATGAATATATCACCGACAGCACCGCGGAAGATGCGAACATGAGGTAGCAGAACATCATTAATGTATCGTTGGCCAGTCATAGTCCCAGTTGGAAGCACATAGAGAGACGTACGGCCATTGATCATGATGCCAGCCCATACCATGACACTACATGTCGGATATCGGTCCCTTTCCTGTATGTTTGCTGGACAATATGCAGTACCACTATCACGCCAGATCAGTTGTCGTCGACAATCAGACGATAGACTGTATCTACTCTCATCTGAGAAGAGGACAGCAGACCAGTCGTTATCAGTCCAATTGCGATGTTGATGGCACCATTGCAAACGGGCGGTACGGTGACGTCTGGACAATGGGATGCACACAAAAGGACGGCGGGCGTATAGTCCTCCTTCATGCAAACGTCTGGCGACAGTTTTTTGGGAGATCCGCTTGCCAGTAGCAGCCATAAACTGATTTGCTACCTCACTAGCTGTGCTGCGCCGGTGTCTTTTTGTTGATAGCGCTATGTACCGATCTTCTGCAGGTGCCGTACTGCGAACACGACCTCCCCCGTGACGTTTGCTACACTCTCCATTTGTTTGAAATGATTTCCAAAGCCTTGAAACAACTCTTTGGCTGACGTCGAACTCCCTAGCAACATCTGTTATTTTTCGCCCTTCTTCAATCTTGCCAATAATACGGCCACGCGTAAAATCATCTAGGTGATGTCGGGAAGACATACTTGAAAATTGCAAGTTCGTCAATTGATTCTTTCCCTTTCAACTTTGCGTTTGAACAACAACGGTCAATACGCGTCAAATCCTTTATATCTCTTATCAGCGCTATGACGTCACGAACAAGTTCGGCAATCCAAAATTTGGATACGCACAACACGTCTTACTGTATCCCGCACTTATGCTAATTTCCACATTTTCCTGCCTTCCATTTTATGGTTGCTATCGTTGCTATTGTCATCCGTCCTTAGCAATTGTCCGGCAGTGTATTAGAAGAATTGCCCCTCACACGAACTTTAAAGAGACTGCCATCAGGGAAACAGCCGAAATTCTCTCCAACAAAGTAGCATGCAATGATATGATCTCTACTGAACTACCAGTGGTTTGGCATGCGTTATCAAAAGATGGGAGCACGTCGCGGCGCGCTGTATAATTACGTGCTAAAAATTCATGTAATATGATCGTGATGTCACCCACGTTATTTTCAAGAATCATCTTTCCTTACGTGTTCCAATTTCCTGCATTTTTATGTCTACCATTGCCTTGAAAAAGCCTCCCAGTGGAGGGCGAAAGCTTGGCGAATCTTTGTGCTTATTATGCCAAAAAATTAAACGGATTCAACATGCTATATGCGTTTCTTGAGTATTTACAGTCTGGTGTAATTAAAAATAACGTTAAAAGAAACTGGTTCTTCCTTTCCTGCTCTTATTTAGTTTTAACCTTTTAACCAGCTGAAACGAATTAACTCGAGGTCAGAAAAATGGGCTGAAATTAGCACCAACGAATATATTCGCTTTCTAAGAAGTCGGAACTCGGCTGGAATCTGCGCATCAGAAAATTGCGCATCAGTGAACCTGCGCATCAGAAAACGTTATTTCCCCTTAGCTTAGTTATTCAAAGTGGTTATTTAGTATAATGCTAATAAAAAGTACAATGAGAAGCAGCGTGTAATTCAGAAAAGATATTTTCATTCTTTTCATGCAGGTAAGAAGTGCATGAATTAAAACATTTAAATCTGAATTTGATAAGACAGCATAATCTTCGATCTGTGGCGTAGATGAAAAACTCCGGCACCCCACAAAAAATATCTTCGAGGCCCTTTTCTAAAAATCTATTAGCTTTCAATTACTGAATTTTTTAAATTCTATATTATTAACTAGTTTTTACAAGCTTTTTAATGTATAATTCAAATTCTTTGGAACATACAGGTATTTTTCGCAAAACCAAAATGGTTACACTTTATTGCGTATAACACACAAATGTGCATAATGCAATTATAATGACTGCCCAAATTTTATGCTAATACATACAAAGTATTAATACTACGAAACACTTATGCCAAAGTTAGTCATATGATGCAAAATTCTTTTTAAAAACTAATGCCAGCCTCTTTGAAATGTTCACGATTGCACTTACGAAACACGCAACTGGCGTGTGACAGTGTCTGTAATGATCTTTTTCGTTACATACGAAAATACAGGACGTAAGTAAGTAACAATTAAGAATTGTGGCACAAAAATAATAAAATTACTTAAAATATTTACTCTTGAATATTAAAATCACACTAAACATAATGCCACAAAGAATAGTATAACCATACTAGTAATCCGAATTTCTTGGTGTAGAATAGAAATCAAAGTTTCCAAGCTTTCACAGATTAACCAGATGGCTTTTTGAAGGAAGGAAGACAGCACTGCCGTTGCTATCTACCAGTTGCTGTCTCTTGAAAAAGCCATCCGAATTCGGATTCCTAGTATAGTTATACTATTTTTAGTACTGTTGGAGTATAATTCCGTATTATCAATGTTTTGCAAGTAGTAAAAAAATTTTCTTTCGACTCTGTTATAAAAAAAATAAACACGGGTCTATTTTTTCGTCGTCCCCCTCTCCCCCTCCCCCAAAGAAGGACACCTTTTAGCTCAATATGTTCAGAAGGATGCGTAGTTATTATGACGTAGAAGTCTTTTCTTACTTCTACGTTATTTTAAAAATAACATAACCATAAGATGAAATAGTTCCTAAACTGAAACCTTAACGGCCAGACGAAACATGTAAACAACAGAAGTCAAACTTACGGAAAAGATGCTTTATTCAGGATGAAGCACTTCCATAACAAATCATAACATCACATAGTACTTCGCATTAAACTCTCCACACACCACACACTTGCACAACGCTCTACAACACAACGCTCAACTTGCAACACTTCTCCAGGCAACGCTCTCTTTAACAACGCTCGCCAAGCAACAGTTTAGTCGTCGTTTTTATCTCTTGTTCTTATCTTATATCAGGCATACGCCACGTTCATTCAACCTCAATTATGTTGCCAACAGTATTCGTTTGAGAGAAAAGATATTACGTTAAGGGTGAAGTATAACTGAGAATAGAATCAAGATTTACATAGGGAAAGAAACTAAAAAGGAAAGTTAATTTAGAATATACGTCACATTATGTACAAATGGGATGTAAGGTCAGGTGATGCGTAACATCACAGCCTCTCCTTGACAAATGTCAACCCCGCCTTCTCGTGGTGCATCCTGTTCCCACTAAAGGGGCTCTGACGACCGCCAATAGCGGTATAACTATACCACCGGGATCAGAGGAAATGCTATCCCACACTCACCAACCCGCTTGGCCAGCGTGGTGAGTTATGGCCAAACACCTCCAAAATGACTCTACAACTTAAATCTTGGCCCTCAGTCTCCGGCAGCTGGAATGTACCTGGCCAAGGCAGCGGCCAGTGCGACATGAAGGCAGAGGGTGCTAAGAATCCCCGGAGGACCGGACTAGGCTGCCATTTGATGCTGACCTTGGCTACCTATAACGGACGCTCCCTATCTTCTGATTCAAGGCTTCTTGAATTGGAAGAGGAACTACAAAGGATCAAGTGGGACATCGTCGGGCTAAGTGAGGTAAGGAGAAAAGGAGAAGATCTCATTGAACTGAAAAGTGGACATCTCTTCTATTATCGTGGGACAGATACTGGCAGAACTAGTGGTGTTGGATTTATAATAAACAAGAAACTGAAGGATAAAGTGGTAGAAGTTGAAAGTTCCTCTGACAGAGCTGCACGACTCGTTATCCAACTATCGAGAAGATACCAGGCTCAGATTATTCAAACTTATGCACCCACCACAAGTCATCCTGAAGAAGAAATTGAAGAATTTTATGAGGAAATTCGTCATCTAAATAATAAAGGTAAGCAGCACTTGAAGATAATTATGGGAGATTTCAATGCAAAAATAGGGCAACGGCAACAGAATGAAACTTCAGTAGGTAAATTCGGTCACGGCAACAGAAACCAGCGTGGAAATACTCTCGTTGAGTTTGCAGAGGCAGAAGGATTTTTTCATCTTGAACTCCTTTTTCAAGAAAAAAGCCACACAGGAAATGGACATGGAGACATCCAATTGGGACGACAAGTGAAATTGATTTTATTATGTGTAACAAAAAATTCGTCATCGAAGACTGCAGTGTGCTGAACAAGTTCAACACAGGTAGTGACCATAGATTGGTGAGATGTAAGATGCACCTCAACACTAAACTGGAACGTGGCAAGCTCATAAGACAAACAAAATGTATTGACATAACCAACCTTAAAAAACACCATAATACTTTCAAGTTGGAACTGAAGAACAGATTCTCTGCTTTAGAAGGCCTAACATCGGAAGAAGTGGATATTTCGGAAGTTAACAGAAAAGTAACCAAAGCTCTTATGGAAACAGCAACAAAATTAGCTGGGTCTAAGAACAAGTTGCATGTGAACAAATTATCAGGAAAAACCAAAATGTTGATGCAAAAAAGAAGAGAGATGAGGACAACTAAAGAAGATGTGACTTCCAAAGTGGAATATATAGAGCTATGCAAGACAACACGAAAAAGTATCACTGAAGACGTAAGGAAATTCAACTGTGAGCTAGTGAGGAAAGCAATTGAAAACAACCAAAGGCTTAAGATAGCAAAGGGACATCTCAGTAAGGGAAGAAAACAGATTATGGCTCTGAGAAAAGAAGATGGTTCTATAACAAGAAATAGAGGCGAAATTTTGACAAGAGTGAAAGATTTCTACTCCAAATTATATGAAAGGGATGATACATGTACTTCAGACATCATGAAAGGTACCAGAGTTCTTCCAGTCCTCCCAGCAGAAGTTGCTCATGCAATCAAAAACATGAAGCGGGGGAAAGCTCCAGGAGAAGATGGAATTACTATAGACATCATACAAGAAGCAAGTGGAGAAATTGAAACAGTACTCGCCCAAATTTTCACTCGATGCCTTAATGAAGGGAAGATTCCTGAGGATTGGAACAATGCTACAATGATCCTGCTACATAAAAAAGGTGACATTGAGGATCTCAGGAACTACAGACCTATCAGCCTCCTATCAATGGTTTATAAAATCTTCACTAAAGTTCTTTCACACAGCTTGAAGGTAACACTGGACATGGCTCAACCGAGAGAACAAGCTGGATTCAGGAGTGGCTACAGCACAGTAGATCATATCCACGTACTGAGAGAACTAATTGAAAGAGCGAGGGAATATGAACTTCCATTGTGCATGGCTTTTATCGATTATGAAAAAGCCTTTGATTCGGTGAAACCATCAGCAGTTACCACGGCTCTGAAATCCTGCGGTATTGAAGATGCATACATTAATATTATTAATAACATCTATGAAAATGCAAGTGCAAAGATTCGGCTGTTTGAAAATACAACACACATAAAAATTGGAAAGGGAGTGAGACAAGGTGACACCATATCTCCGAAGCTCTTTAATGCCACATTGGAAAATGTCTTTCAATCACTGAACTGGGAAAACAAAGGGATAAAGATTAATGGAGATTATCTAACCCACCTTCGTTTTGCTGATGACGTAGTCATTTTTGCAACTACCCCATCAGAGCTGCAGAGTATGATCCAGGAACTTGCTGACAAGAGTAAAGAAGTGGGATTAAAAATGAACTTTCAGAAGACAAAAGTGATGTTCAATGCTTTTACAAGAAATGAAGATTTATCGATTGATGGAGAAAAACTGGAGATAACAGATACGTATGTTTATCTTGGACAGCAGATATCAAGTGAGGGTCACATTGATGAAGAAATTAATCGGCGCACAAAACTTGCCTGGAGAGCTTTTTGGAAGAAACAGCATAATTTTCAAGAGCAATATGCCATTATGTCTTAAAAGAAAAGTGTTTGATCAATGCATCCTTCCAGTGCTTACGTATGGTGCAGAGACGTGGACCTTAACTAAAAGAGACATACAAAGGCTGCAGACAACTCAAAGCAGCATGGAGAGGTGCATGCTTGGTGTAACCAGGAGAGATAAGAAGAGGAACTCGTGGATCCGAAAAATGACGAGAGTGGAAGACATCATGATCAGAGTTAAATCCCTGAAATGGCAATGGGCTGGACATACTGCCAGAAGGACAGACCATAGATGGACAGCCGAAATTTTAGATTGGATTCCAAGGGACAGGAAAAGACCCAGAAAAAGACCACATGGGAGATGGGTGGATGAAATTCGTAAATATGCGGGAGTGACGTGGAGGAGACTGGCACAAGACAGACCGTTGTGGAGGAAACTTGGGGAGACCTTCGTCCAGCAGTGGATTGATAATGGTTGACAATGATGATGATGATGATGATGATGTACAAATAACTGTAATACCGCTTTATCCTCACTGATATAAAGATTTCAGTGATTCGAGTGATATTTCTTTCACATTCTCTTGTTAATATACATGCACAGGAGCTATTGCTGTGGGCTATGGCTGTTAAAAGGGGATTTAATTCTTCTGGAACAGCTGCTTTCCTATCATCCAGTTTTTATAAACTAAAGCGAACATGATTTCTTCAAGATTTTACTTATTTACTGAGTGAAAATTCCTTTTCTTTTTAACACTCCATTCAAAGCTGACATTAAACATTCCTGGCTATTACTTTAACTAGTTTGATATGAAGTTTCCGACAAAAAAAAAATTGCAAAATCTTTTTACAGAAGCTAGAGTGCCTGTTATCCGTGAGGTTCCCCCGCACGACGTGGGTTTCGGGGACTACCAGAACGGCCTGATTTCGATCTAGAAGAATTGAAATGAAAAAGTTTATATATTGAAAGCAGTGATTGGAAAGCTACTTTTTAAAAGTAGCTTTCTACTGCTACAACTACATTCTTGAAAAAGTAGCTTGCAGCAACTACTTTTTCTGAAAAGTAGCTAGCTACACTACTTTTTTTTAAAGTAACGAGGTTTGCTACTTTTCAGCTACTTTTTTTAACGTTTCGATTTAAATTAAATGTGCAAATTTTGGGGATGATATTTACATCTACTTTACCGTTTATTGTTTTCAGAGTTAAAAACCAAGGTTTTATCTTTACAAAAGTAATTTGTCTTTGCATATGTAACACATTTTGACACATTCAGTGGCGCATATTTCAAGTTACACAGACTAGCTGAGAAGCCCAGGAAATTCAACTAAAAGCCATGTATCATTCTATTAATAATATACCTGCGAACCCATTTTCTTTGACTAAAGGAATTTAACCTCGCAAGTAAAGAACGGTCTTCAATAAAACCACTAGTGGCGTACCACGTGGGCAGTTGTCTTAGAGCTGATTTCTGACCATTCGTCCGACATGGGTCCGGCTTTGAAGCCCGGTGAGACATGGATGTTGTGTTTGTCTTACAGCACTGGCTCGGTTCCTTTCCTGAAAGAACCAGTGGCCCCCAATTAGGAACGAAAGACTGCTTACAACCCATCGAGTTGCTCATTGTGGTCGGTAACGTCGCAACCAACCATAAAAAAAAGAACTGCTAGCATAATTTCCACGAACCGTCATCACTGGCTAATTGAGATTTCCCAGTAAACTTGTGCTGTGAAGGCTCGTCAAATTGTTAAATCAAGTACTTTATCGTAGGCAGAGCACACACAGACCCCCTGTAACAGCCAATTACACTTCAGGAAGTGTGGAAATATCATGTGATTTTTGAAGAATACAATTTTGAACATTTTTTTTTAAAGTAGCAGGATTCGTAATGCGATTTGCCACTACAAGCTGCTTTATTTGTAGCGTGCTACTGCTACAACTACTTTTTCCTATTTGTAGCGATGCTACATGTCACGCTACTCTAAAAGTAAGGTACTACAGTAACTGCTCTACTTGTACCGTGCTACTTCCAATCACTGATTGCAGGCATATGTCCCCGCAAAAAAAAAGACCGAAATTAGGCGCTATAATGTACAAATGAAGATGAATTCTGAAATGCAGATATTTTGATAAAGTTTTTCACTGCCCAGATGAACTTTTTTTCTCTCTTGAAAAAATAGAAAAACACTCACCGGAAAATAATCGATGAGAGAAGGAATGAACAAAGCGTCACCGCATTAACCTCTCTTGAGTGATCTTATCAGTGAACCTGTTACTTTTCCAGTTGCTTCTTTTTGACATGGGAAATTGATCCCTCTCTCTCTCTCTCTTACCTTTTTATCTCAAGATAGTTTACCATTTTCTCGAGAACCAATAATGCTTTCATGGGTTTTCTGCCAGGGTGATTTAGTACAACTGATCTACCTTTCAAATGATAATGCCATTTCCCGTTCAGTGTAAAATCGATTTTTGATGACACTCAGAATCTTCCGCTATTGCCTTCTGGATACATCGTGGGAGGCTTTTACACGCCCTTTTCGCAGATTAGATTTCTTATGACCGCTTCCGGATTCCATATCGGTTCTTCTGATTTATTGTTTGTTGAAGACTTAGAAGAGTTAGTGTGAAGGAATGTCATTTTGTGTATTTCGGATCCGTTAACTAAATTATTTCTGCACGTTAATACAAATCAGCCTGGCGCAATAAGGAATAAATCCAGGCCACCATTTTTTCATTTTTTAACTTAACCTTAACTATTGGTTTGGAAAGAAAGTAGTGTCTGCAAATGCAAGATAACAGAAAAATGCTAATTGCCGTAAAATACAAGCCAGTCCAAAATGCAGTCGCCATTGTTTGCCAAGACCTGCCTGCCCCCATCGTCTAGGCAGCTGTTGGATGCCATCCGTGTAGAATTCTGGCGGCTTGGACGCAAAGAAGTGAGAATTCGATATCGTGCAGGTTGGTCAACCTCTGCCAGTCCAGGAAATGTTTAAATGGCCGGAAAAGGTGGTAGTCGCTTGAGGCAATATCCGGGGAACAAGCTGGGTGTGGTAGCAGCTCCCAGCCCTGATCTTGCGACAGGCCACTCGTGCTGTTTGAGGTCTCACTCCAACCCGCTGTAGGAAGATGCCCTTGCGGTTCAGCATTACTGGTCGTTTCGATGTGAGAGATGCGGGCAGATCGCCGAGCTGACGGCAGTACACATCGGCGGTGATAGTGATGTCGGGCAGAAGCTCAAAAAAAAAAAAAGCATGACACCCCACATATCCCACCAAACAGACAGTAGCACCTAATGTTGACGTAAGCCGGCTTTAGGTGTCAGTATGGGCATCGTTTTGGGTCCAACTACTGTTTCCGAGCTCTAACAGAACCCATTTCTCGTCACCTGCCACAATGCGGTCCGAGAACGGTTCAACCTGGTCACATGTAAGCAGGGAAACGCATGCACTCATGCGATTTGCTTTTTGCACAACTGTGAGTTGATAGGATACCCAAACTCTCCTCTTGTGCACCATCCCAAATTGACACATGTGCGTGATAATGCTTGTGTGGGTAGTCCCCAGCTGTTTGGTTAACTAACGCGTAGTCACACGTGAGTCGGTCTCCACTAAGGTCTTCAGCATGTCCTCATCCACTGTTTCGGATCTTCCGAGTTTGGGACTGTCTGACAGGTCAAAATTTCCTTTTCGAAACCTTTCGAACCAACGATAGCACTGACGATGTGATATGGCATTGGGGTACACACTGGCAACGTCGCGCTCCAGTAAGTTATGTATAGCACTTACGGGTGTACTACCGCTACGAAACTCATATCGCATGCTATGGCGGATGAGCTCCTTGTCCACTTCCATGTTAGCCGACGGTTACACTCTTCGCCTTCTGACGGCTAACTGCTACTAACATAAGTCTGCTTATGTCATACCGGTGTGCTGCGCAATCTCTGTGGTCAATGTGCTTCGTGGCTGAGGCTTCGACTTCGGGTACCTCTTCATCGGACATTACTTTCTCTCCAACCCAATGCTTAAAATACTTCTGCGTTTTCAGGTAATGAAATAGCTCAGGCTATTTCAACGAAGGAAATGGAACTTTTTCTAGATGAGCAAAGAAGAATAAATTTAAAAGAGAGAGGAGTCATTGCTAGCTTTTAACTAGTCAGTAAGGAATATTCTATAGTAATTAAGCCCAGAAACTTTCTTGACGAAAAAATAAAACGCTTTTTTTACAGTTAACGAAAGCGCCCAAAACTCAAAAAAGAATTAAAATTATGTTTTTATCAACAGTACTAGAACCCAATATTTTAAAAATCTTAAAAAATGATTTGGAAAAACCCAGTAAAGTTGAAAATCAAGCCAGCTGATCTTGTACTAGAGATTTGCACAGGGCAGATGTTTGTTTGTTTTTAATGAAAGTTTTCGCACTTTGGACCAGGCCTGTACTGGAAGACTTAGCATTTCGTCCAAATCTTCCAGGCCTGTACTGGAAGATTGAGCATTTCAACTAAATCTTCCAGGCCTGTACTGGAAGATTGAGCATTTCGCCCAAATCTTCCAGGCCTGTACTGGAAGAGTTAGTATTTCGTCTAAATCTTCCAGGTCTGTACTGGAAGATTTAGCATTTCGTCTAAATCTTCCAGGCCTGTACTGAAAAATTTTGCATTTCGTCCAAATCTTCCAGGCCTGTACTGAAAGATTTAGTATTCCGTCCAAATGTTCCAGGCCTGTACTGGAAGATTTAGTATTCCAGGCCTGTACTGGAAGACTTAGCATTTCGTTCAAATCTTCCAGGCCTGTACTGGAAGATTTAGCATTTCGTCCAAATCTTCCAGGCCTGTACTGGAAGATTTAGCATTTCGTCTAAATCTTCCAGGCCTGTACTGGAAGATTTAGCATTTCGTCTAAATCTTCCAGGCCTGTACTGGAAGATTTAGCATTTCGTCTAAATCTTCCAGGCCTGTACTGGAAGATTTAGACGAAATGCTAAATCTATAAAAAATAAAGGCCCTTTTCGTTTCAGAAAACGAGGACTGACTTGTTAAATCATCAGGTAGTGAAGTTCACTGTGTGAAACGAAAGACCCCATCCGCCACCGAATGCACTGATTAATTACAGCTGAAACCACCAACAAGCCGGGCTGTAAGATTAGAGTCCGAAATGGAACAGTTTTCAGCTTCACGACATCAAAACCAAACGAACTTCTGTCTTCTGGCGCAATTCGTTGCTACGATGGAGATAAGGAAGTTTGAAGTATTTGTTTATACACGGTAGAGTCTATAACGTAACCCTTTTTACGTTATGTAGAATTTCCAGCTGAATAGATGTTAAACGAAGGGTAAAAGCGACGCAACTAATTGTACCGGATAGCTCCAATTAAGGTTTTACGGCCAAACGAAACATATACAGAAAGTCAGTTTCACTTACGCAAAATTTTTATTGGTCCAGCAACTTTAGACGACATCCAAAACACACCATTTCATACACTGAAGTGCCAGAAAAACTGGTACAGACGACCTTATGCAAAATATATAGCAACGTCATCTATGCGCGTACTCGGTTGCATCCGCCAGTGCGTATATAAAGCGATAGACATCCTTGCCAGCTGTCAGAGCTGTTTTCGGCATGTGAATGACAAGTAATAACGATTTAAGGGATTTTCAACGCGGTGTCATAGTTGGCGCTCGTGAGATGGACCATAGTAATTCGGAGGTAGAAACGAAGTTCGGATTTTCACGGACGACCATTGCAAGGTTGTACCGTGACTACAAGAATTCCAGCAAAATCTCCTAATTACGATACCAGTGTGGCCGTAAAAAGACATTGGGTGAACGTGACCATCGTCGGCTGTCAAGAATCGTTTCACGCAATAGGCGTACAACACTCTCGCAGGTATCATCGGAATTCAACGCTGGAGCCTCAACAAGCATCAGCGTCCGGACTGTGAAACGTACCCTGCAAGATATGGGCTTAGGGAACCGACGCCCAACTCGAGTCCCCTTGATGGGTGCACGACACAGCGCTATGCGCCTCGCTTGGGCACGGCAACACCGCCACTGGACACTTGATGACTGGAAACAAGTAGCCTGGCCTGACGAGTCGCGTTTCCAACTGTATCGGGCAGATGGAAGGATTCGTGTGTGGCGCAAACCCCATGAAGCCATGGATGCCGCCTGTCAACAGGGAACTGTACCTATGTAGCAGCTGGTGGGGAATCCGTAATGGTATGGGGTGTGTTTAGCTGGACTTCACTGGGACCGCTGCTACATATACAAACGTCTGTGACCGGCCGACGCTATGTGCGCTTCTTTTCTGACGAGGTGCACCCGTCCATGTCCTGCATTCATGCTGATGGGTTGGGCCTGTTCCAACAGAACAATACACCTTCACACAAGTGTAGGGACGCCACATTATGGTTAGAGGAGCATTCATCTGAGTTTTGGGGTGTTGCCATTTCCACCCACGTCCCCAGATCTGAACGGGATAGAACACATTTGGGATACCATGCAACGCGCTATCGAACACAGGAATCCGAGACCTGGGAATACACCCGAATTGTGGAATGCTCTGCAGGAAGTATGGCGTTCATTGCCTACAGCATATTTCCAGAAGCTAGTGGAGTCCATGCCCCATCGTATTTCTGCAGTCCAGCGCTCCCGTGGGGGACCTACCAAGTATTAGACTGGAGTACCAGTTTTTCTAGCACTTCAGTGTATGTCTTGGACAATAGGTTTGCAAGCAAAACTCAGTAAAAATCTAACATCTCCATACGTACAAACAACTGCCGAATCGTCTTTTTATGTAACGTTCTTATCACATACATTCATACGTCATTCTTGTTCCAACCTCAGTGTGTTGCCAACACCATTCTCGTTTGAGAGAAAAGGCATAACGTTAAGGTTTGAAAATATATAAGAGAACAAACTCAAATTTACATAGAAAAAGAAACTCAAAAGGAAAGTTAAAATAGAATATGCGTTACAAGTCACATTATTGTGACCAACTAATGTCCAGAGTAACAGCCGTGTGCAGCACGGACACCAGCCAGCTAGATGAGCTCGCAGTAACTCAATAAGGTGCTGGAAGGTGTTCACAGGTATGTGGTGCCATGCTGGCTGCAGTGCATCTGACAGCCGCTGGTGGGTACGTGATGGAGGATCCATAGAGCGAACAACACGATCGAGGTGGTCCCATAAATGATCATTTGGGTTTAAATCTGAGGAATTAGGGGGGCCAGGAAAGTGCTTT
Source organism: Macrothele yani (assembly GCA_039090855.1). NCBI lineage: Eukaryota > Metazoa > Arthropoda > Arachnida > Araneae > Macrothelidae > Macrothele > Macrothele yani. The sequence continues at coordinate 92,356,687 of CM076998.1, forward strand.
GAAGTCTTCATCGTGCTCTTACAGCCACTTTCGGACATTTCTCGCTGTGTGACACGTCGCATTGTCCGGCTGGAAGATCCCATCTGCTCCAGGGAAGACAATCCTCTTGCATGGGTGGACTCATGACGAATTCAGTCCATAGTGTCTTTCACAGGTATGAGTGGACCCAGAGAATGCTACGAAAACATTCCTCAGACCATAACGCTGCCCCCACCAGCTTGTGTTCTGCCAGCAATGGTTGAAGAGTGTTTGTTCTCCGATGTTTCTCGCCAGATATGCCAACGTCTATCTGTTCGATGAAGCAGAAAATGTGAATCATCGGAGAAGGCAATCCTTTGCCAATCAGCGGGGTTCCAATTCCAATACTGCCGTGCGAATCTAAGCCTTTTCTGCCGATGCACCTTCATTAGCATAGGTGCAGTGACCATTCGTCTGCATCGGAGCCCAATGTGCAGCAGGTTCGCTGAACTGTCGTTTTAGACACACTTCTGGTAGCCCCTGGTTCATTGGGCCAGTGAGCTGCTCAACTGTAGCATGACGATCGGCCCTCACGCACCTTCGAAGCCGAAGTTCACTTCCCATATTAATGGCACGTGGTGCTCCGCAGCTTCCAAGTCACTTATTCGCAATGGTGCCATTTCTCCAATCACAATACACTTTAGCCACAGCAGCGCGCGAAGAGTTAACAAACTGCGCTATTTCAGAAATACCACCACCCTTGACCCGAAAACCGATAACCATCCCTTTCTGCAAATCTGATAAATCGCTCTATTTATCCATGACAGCAACGAGTGATATGTTTTTAGATTGCCTACAGCACACCTTATATACCCTCCAAGCCAGCTCACGACACTTGCCTTCTTTCATTGGCTCCGCGCTGTTAACATCAAAAGTGAGAGGTGGTCTCAATAATGTAACTCGACTGTGTATATTTGGTAATCAAGGTCTACGTTGTTTGCACTTGCGTGTAGAAGAAGAAAACCATTTACATTGTAACAGAAGTAGTGTCTAAACTTTATCCGAGGAAGAAATGCCTACAACAAATGGCACGTCATTTTGCGTTACATTACCTTTACTACAAAGGTAGTTCAGTTCAGTAGATACTCTACTGCTCGCCTTGTTTCTCTAGAGCAGGGTGTTTTCAACCTTTTCTGAATCGCGGACAATATGGCAAAATGGAATAGGACTCGCGAGCCACATAAAAGTGTAAAAATGTGATATATGTGTTTATTAGAAATGTCGACCATTTCAGAGAGCTTTTGAATTCTAAAACTTAACCTTCCGAAATAGAAACGCAGCTGTTAACATGATTTGTATGTAACTATTGGGTTGTCGGAAAAGTCATGACGTATTTTGGCACCCGATGGCGGTTGGGCGGTTTTGGAAGTACCAGAGGCATGCGCAGCTCTGTTGTCGCTATGGCATTCGACAGGTGCTAGTTCTAGCTGCAGTCTAAAAGAAATAGTGAGCGATTTGGTTGATTTGCGGAGATTTGACATCAAGTTGAAGATGGAAACCAAACTGTGCATTTTCGCCATATTTTACTGTTTTACTTCCGTAAAGGGAAGAACGCGCGTCAAGCTTGTGAAAAGTTGCGTAAAGTGTACGCTCATAATGCTCTACAAGAACGTTACTGCCAGCGGTTGTTCGCAAAATTCCGTGCTGGTGATTTTGACCTCAACGATGCTTCTCGGTCCGGGAGGCCCACCGAGGCTGATGACGACCAAATCAAGGCATTGATCAAGTCAAACCCACGTTACACGACACGAGAGATTTCAGACACATTGCACATCCATCATTCAAGCGTTCAGCACCACCTGAAGAAGCTGGGATACGTAAGCAAGCTCGATGTGTGGTTTCTTCATGAACTCAAAGAAGCTCAATTGACGGCGCGTATAAACATCTGCGATATGCTCATTAAACGTGAGTAAAAAGAAAATCCTTTTTTGAAGCGACTGATAACTGGTGACGAAAAGTGGATTGTGTACAACAATCTGCTGCGCAAACGGTCTTGGTCCTGACGTGTTGCTTCGCCTCAAACGACATCCAAAGCAGACATTCATCAGCGGAAGGTTCTGGTCTCGGTCTCAGTGTAGTGGGATTTTAAAGGTGTCGTGTTTTTCGAGCTCCTACCACGGAACCAAACAATCAATTCGAATGTGTTCTGTCGGCAATTGGAGAGTTTGAACGAATCCATCATCCAAAAACGTCCAGAGCTCGTCCATCGTAAAGGTCGTGTTCCATCACGACAACGCGAGACCACACACAAGTTTGATCACCCGCCAAAAATTATTGGAGCTTGGGTGGGATGTGTTGCCACACCCATCATACTCGCCTGACTTTGCGCCGTCAGACTTCCACTTGTTTCGCTCTCTTCAACAGTCCGTACGTGGTATAACGTTCAATTCAGATGAGGCTGTAAATCAGCACCTTGTTCAGTTTTTCGCCACGAAAGACAGGTTCTTCTATGAACGAGGCATTCTGCAGTTCACTGAAATATGGCAAAAGGTTATCGAAAAAAACGGGCGTTATATCAATGATTGATCTTTGTTCTTTCTATCAATAAATGACCTTTGCAAAACATGACTAAAATACGTCATGACTTTTCCGGCAACCCAATACCTGGGAAGTACAATAAATTTTGACCTCAAATGGAATAAACATATTGATTTTCTTTTAATTAAACTATCTAGAAATATTGGTATAGTAAGTAATATCTTGACTGATTGTGGTGGGTGCAAAAGTTTGAATAATCTGAGCCTGGTATCTTTTCGAGAGTTGGATAACAAGTCGTGCAGCTCTGTCAGAGGAACTTTCAACTTCTACAACTTTATCCTTCAGTTTCTTGTTTATTATAAATCCAACACCGCTAGTTCTGCCAGTATCTGTCCCACGATAGTAGAAGAGATGTCCACTTTTCAGTTCGATGAGATCTTCTCTTTTTTCTCCTTACCTCACTTAGCCCCACGATGTCCCACTTGATCCTTTGTAGTTCCTCTTCCAATTCAAGAAGCCTTGAATCAGAAGATAGGGAGCGTCCATTGTAAGTAGCCAAGGTCAGCATCAGATGGCAGCCTAGTCCGGTCCTCCGGGGATTCTTAGCACCCTCTGCCTTCATGTCGCACTGGCCGCTGCCTTGACCAGGTACATTCCAGCTGCCGGAGACTGAGGGCCAAGATTTAAGTTCTGGAATCATTTTGGAGGTTTGGCCATAACTCACCACGCTGGCCAAGCGGGTTGGTGAGTGTGGGATAGCATTTCCTCTGATCCCGATGGTATAGTTATACCGCTATTGGCGGTCGTCAGAGCCCCTTTAGTGGGAACAGGATGTACCACGAGAAGGCGGGGTTGACATTTGTCAAGGAGAGGCTGTGATGTCACGCATCACCTGACCTTGCACCCACCACAAGTCATGCTGAAGAAGAAATTGAAGAATTTTATGAGGAAATTTGTCATCTAAATAATAAAGGTAAGCAGCACTTGAAATTAATTATGGGAGATTTCAATGCAAAAATAGGGCAACGGCAACAGAATGAAACTTCAGTAGGCAAATTCGGTCAAGGCAACAGAAACCAGCGTGGAAATACTCTCGTTGAGTTTGCAGAGGCAGAAGGGTTTTTCATCTTGAACTCCTTCTTCAAGAAAAAGCCACACAGGAAATGGACATGGAGACATCCAAATGGGACGACAAGTGAAATTGATTTTATTATGTGTAACAAAAAATTCGTCATAGAAGACTGCAGTGTGCTAAACAAGTTCAACACAGGTAGTGACCATAGATTGGTGAGATGTAAGATGCACCTCAACACTAAATTTGAACGTGGCAAGCTCATAAGACAAACAAAATCTATTGACATAACCAACCTTAAAAAACACCATAATACCTTCAAGTTGGAACTGAAGAACAGGTTCTCTGCTGTAGAAGGCCTAACATCGGAAGAAGTGGACATCTCTGAAGTTAACAGAAAAGTAACCAAAGCTCTTATGGAAACAGCAACAAAATTAGCTGGGTCTAAGAACAAGTTGCATGTGAACAAATTATCAGGAAAAACCAAAATGTTGATGCAAAAAAGAAGAGAGATGAGGACAACTAAAGAAGATGTGACTTCCAAAGTGGAATATATAGAGCTATGCAAGACAGTAAGAAAAAGTATCACTGAAGACGTAAGGAAATTCAACTGTGAACTAGTGAGGAAAGCAATTGAAAACAACCAAAGCCTAAACATAGCAAAGGGACATCTCAGTAAGGGAAGAAAACAGATTATGGCACTGAGAAAAGAAGATGGTTCTGTAACAAGAAATAGAGGCGAAATTTTGACAAGAGTGAAAGATTTCTACTCCAAATTATATGAAAGGGATGATATATGCACTCCAGACATCATGAAAGATACCAGTACCAGAGTTCCTCCAGTCCTTCCAGCAGAAGTTGCACATGCAATCAAGAACATGAAGCTAGGAAAAGCTCAGGAGAAGATGGAATTACTGTAGACATCATACAAGAAGCAAGTGGAGAAATCGAAACAGTACTCGCCCAAATTTTCACTCGATGCCTTAATGAAGGAAAGATTCCTGAGGATTGGAACACCGCTACAATGATCCTGCTACATAAGAAAGGTGACATTGAGGATCTCGGAAACTACAGACCTATCAGCCTCCTATCAGTAGTTTATAAAATCTTCACTAAAGTTCTTTCACACCGCTTGAAGGTAACACTGGACATGGCTCAACCGAGAGAACAAGCTGGATTCAGGAGTGGCTACAGCACAATAGATCATATCCACGTGCTGAGAGAACTAATTGAAAGAGCGAGGGAATATGAACTTCCATTGTGCATGGCTTTTATCGATTATGAAAAAGCCTTTGATTCGGTGAAACAATCAGCAGTTACAATGGCTCTGAAAACCTGCGGTATTGAAGATGCATACATTAATATTATTAATAACATCTATGAAAATGCAAGTGCAAAGATTAGGCTGTTTGAAAATACAATACACGTAAAAATTGGAAAGGAGAGTGAGACAAGGTGACACCATATCTCCGAAGCTCTTTAATGCCACATTGGAGGGTGTTTTTCAGTCGCTGAGCTGGGAAAACAAGGGGATAAAGATTAATGGAGATTATCTAACCCACCTTCGTTTTGCTGATGACATAGTCATTTTTGCAACTACCCCATCAGAGCTGCAGAGTATGATCCAGGAACTTGCTGACAAGAGTAAAGAAGTGGGATTAAAAATGAACTTTCAGAAGACAAAAGTGATGTTCAATGCTTTTACAAGAAATGAAGATTTATCGATTGATGGAGAAAAGCTGGAGATAACAGACACGTACGTTTATCTTGGACAGCAGATATCAAGTGAGGGTCACATTGGTGAAGAAATTAGTCGGCGTACAAAACTTGCCTGGAGAGCTTTTGGAAGAAACAGCATAATTTTCAAGAGCAATATGCCATTATGTCTTAAAAGAAAAGTGTTTGATCAATGCATCCTTTCAGTGCTTACGTATGGTGCAGAGACGTGGACCTTAACTAAAAGAGACATACAAAGGCTGCAGACAACTCAAAGCAGCATGGAGAGGTGCATGCTTGGTGTAACCAGGAGAGATAAGAAGAGGAACTCGTGGATCCGAAAAATGACAAGAGTGGAAGACATCATGATCAGAGTTAAATCCCTGAAATGGCAATGGGCTGGACATACTGCCAGTAGGACAGATCATCGATGGACAGCCGAAATTTTAGATTGGATTCCAAGGGACAGGAAAAGACCCAGAAGAAGACCACATGGGAGATGGGTGGATGAAATTCGAAAGTATGCGGGAGTGACGTGGAGGAGACTGGCACAAGACAGACCGTTGTGGAGGAAACTTGGGGAGACCTTCGTCCAGCAGTGGATTGATAATGGTTGACAATGATGATGATGATGATCTTGACTGATCTAACAACTAAAACATTGATCTCCTTGTATTACACACTATTTCAAATTCATATCAATTACTGCATACTATCATGGGGACAAACGACACAATACAATATTAATAAATTAACAAATCCTACAAAATAAATTCATTAGACTAATTGATCTCAAATCACATCCTAATACTCGACCTATAATAAATTTTAGAACAAAAGTATATCCTAATAAATATAATATACTTACCATTACTCAACTATACTATTTTAATCTTGGTAAAATTATGTTCAAACGAATTAAATATAATTTATATTCAGATCTCATATTTCTTAATACACATGCACATTCGTACGAAACAAGGAATAAACTACAATTACAACCTATTTTTCCAAAAACGGAATCAATTAAACTTACTCTAAATTACAGAGGCCCTCAGTACTGGAATTCTTTGCCCAGCAACCTGACTAACTTAAACAATTTTAATTTATTTAAAGAAAACTTCAAACTCTATCTTCTTCAATAATTTAAAAAAAAAGGAGAAGATTGGCAAAACGTCTTCTGATTGTCTGACTTGATGTGTCTATTTGTTGTTTCATTTGTTTCTTCTACGGGGAGTTTAGGGCTATGTCAGGCCATTTTGGTCTTTTCCCTTGTCTTTCCTGTTGTTACAGTCTATGTTCATCGTTTATGTACTGTCAATTTCTTTTCCCACTCGTTTTTTTTTCTTTTTTCTTTCTTTTCTTCTAAGAGCATGTAACAACAAAAATAAATAAATAAATAAACAAAATAATTGCAACAAAGTCCGAAGCAGCTACAGCAGCCCTAGTAGCGCAGCTGTCTCAGTTCTGACGATCATTAATCAAACCCAGTGGCGCCCCAAATGATTACGGTGCAAGATGCCGTTCAACACGATGTCTTCGAACACGTATGAGACCATAATGGTGCATCAAGTTGAATCGTGACTCGTCAGAAAACACTACCAGCGCGCCATTGTCTGTGTTCGAGACCCCATTGCAGCGTGAGACGTCTGTGGTGAGGATCAACGGAATGCGCAGCAATGAGCTGCTAGCGACCATTCCTCTGTTAAGCAAACGAATTCGAACTGTACTGGACGACAGAGCTTGACATGTGACAGTGCTCCACTAACACCGCGAATGTGTCGATGCGATCGGTCACTTCCATGCCATAGAGGTGTCGGTCATTCATCGCAGCCTTGCGATTTTGAGGTCCATTTTCCGGATTTCTGTGCGTCTGAGCCTCATGTGTCCGCTGATGCCACGTTCGCATCACTGTACTGGTGTTTTGCCTCGTACTAGTGGCAATTTCGCGGAAGGAAAATAAAGCTTCTCTCATCCCAGCAATCCTTTTTCGCTCAAAATCCGTCGGGTGTTTGTAAAAAAAAAACACTCATCTATTTCTTTTGACTCTGCGGTAAAAAAAATTAGAAAGGTCTCTGCTTCTTCGTCCCTCGCATATATAGGAAACTGTTCAGTACATTATATTCTGAAAATGCTTAGTTACGTGCAAAAAACTTCAATATATAACACCTTGTCCTCATTGGTAAAAAATTTCACCCATTTAACTGATATTTCTGTTACATTATTTTGTTAATATAAACGTATAGGAACTACTGCTATGGCTGTGAAAAGGGGTCTCAAGTCCTTTGGAATAACTACTTTCCCGTCATCCAATTTTTATGAACTTAAACCGCGGAAAAAAATATGTTTTCTTTTTCTTTTTTGATTGGAGGTTTAACGACCACCGTGAGCAACTCAATGGGCTATAAGCAGTCGCCCGTCCCTAATTTAGGGTCACTGGTTCCAGGGAAGGGAGAGAGCCAGTGCCGTAAGACAAACACAACATCCATGCCTGACCGGGATTCGAACCCGGACCCCTTACGGACGAATGATCAGAGGCCAACGCCTTAGACCACTGCGCCACCCGGCTGTTTTCTTTTTAATACTTCTTTCAAAGCTGCCGCAAATAATTCCTAGCAATTTCTTTAACTAGTTTCATATGAAGTTTCAGCTAAAGACTTTGTAAAATCTTTTGCGGAAACTGCATTTGTGAAAACTTCTGCTGCTAAAAGCCCTCTAAGCAGCCCTCCCCCCCATCCCACACACACACAATGGATAAGTTGTGGAAGCTATCAGTACGTCCACGCATACAGGATTGAGGACGACTGGAAGAAGTATAGAGATATATGCATGTTTGGTGTAACCAAGAATGGTGTAACTCGTGAATCAGGAAAATAAATGACATCACGATCAAAGTCGCTCAAACGGCAATGGGCTGGACATATTGCTAAAAGAACTGTTCACCGTTGGATAACTGAAGTCCTAGACTGGATACCAAGGGACAGGAAAAGGCCCAGAAGAACACCACGTGGGAGGTGGGTCAATAAAATTCGTAAACATGCTGGAGTGACATGGAGGAGACAGGCTCAAGACCGATCATTCTGGAAGAAACTTGGGAAGACTTTCATCCAGCAGTGGATTGAGAATGGTTGATGATAATGGTGTGACATTTTTAATATACTAACAGTGCAGTTTAAAATTATTACGACATAGTCGAAATCATTTTGTTTGTTTGGAAGTTTAACGACCACCCAGAGCAATTCGATGGGCTATAAGCAGTCGCCCGTCCCTAATTTAGGGCTACTGGTTCCAGAGAAGGGAGCGAGCCATTGTCGTAAGGCAAACACAACATCCATTCCTCGTAGGAACCGAGCCCGGACCCATCTCGGACCAATAATAAGAAGCCAGCGCTTAAATCACTGCGCAACCGGGCAGCCCGTAATCTTTGAAAGTGTACAAAGCTATGGAGTTTGTGGAAGAAATATTCTTCACAAGTATTAAATACATGGATCCAGTCCATTAAGGAGGAAAACAGAATCGCCATTGCCGTGCTTACTATTCAACATGTAACCTTAACATCAGAAAACATGAATATTACATCCCTCTGGAAGGGAAATCGAACCCGCATCTCCCGATTTCCCTTTGAGCATGTTCCAGGACGAAATAATTTTCAAGTTTTCTGATTTTAAATTACATTTTGCAAGGCAATAACCGTTCTGTTTGAACCTTAAAAATACTGTACAAAACTAATTTCCTTGCAGGGAGAGTTCTCTAATATTTCCCGAGTTTGCATTATGCTACTGGTATGAGCATTTAATGCCATGAAATTGGTGCAAGAAGGAAGAAGGAATAGCATGGCTTCATCCAGGATAGGAACTGTCGGATAGCAATTATTTCACGCTGCATCTGAAAGCAGAGAATTTTACTTGTTCATCGGCGGCATTCGGTAAACGACGACATTTCGCGATTGTGATGGTGATGATGATGAGGAGTAATGAACAGCAGGATTTCCTCTGGTGGGGATAATTTATTAAGAGTTCAGTGCTCAGGATGATGAGCGGCGAATAGAGAGAGAAGAAGCCAATGACCTACGTTCGTTGATAGATGTACTACACGTCGTTGTTTGGGAAGTCGGCTCTGAAATCGTGATCTCAGGTACGGTTTCTTAACAGGCTTTTCTCCCAAGAGAAAAAAAATTCGCCAAAACCTGTAGTGCTACGACTTTGGTAGAACTTAAACCTTGCTGATAAAGATTTAATATCAGTAAAACAATAGTTTATGTGGTGCACTATTAGGAAATTATTTAATTATAATAGACCTTATTCATGTGACGTCAGAAGTGGATTTCTGCCAACCAACATGGCTGCTGATTCAATGTTTTCGCTATTTGATTATCCCATACTGTTGGCTAATTTTCACAATCTTAACGTCATGGAGTCTACCAACGAATTAATAGAGGTACAGGGCGAAGAAATTGATTTCTTAGAAGAACAAATCAAGGTTGCAAAAATTGCGTTCGGTGTTTATTTCGAATGACACGGGAAAGCATCGCCATTAGCCATCATGAACTTTTTAATGTAGCATTACTCGTACATGGTATATAAAATTTTCATGTTCTTATTGTCAGACATTGGCGAAATATCTGAAACATAAACATGGGAACCTTTTTTTGCAGAACAAATCATTTAGAAGCCCAGAGAAATGCGTAATATGGAAACAACTAGGGTTAAAAAAATAAAGGAATGCGTAACATTAAATAAAAGAGAAATTATTGATATGTTTGTTTCGTTCCTTGGGGAAACAACGTAGAACGTAATTTGTAATTTACCGATCCAAATATTCTATCAATTTTCTCCTACCATTTATTTTGTTGTTGTTTTTTTAAATTAAAATTCGAAGGAACACCACAAGGTTTTTATTTATTTATTTATTATTTTTTTTTTTTTTTTCAACAACCACCGTGAGCAACTCAATGGGCTATAAGCAGTCGCTCGTCCCTAATTTAGGACTACTGGTTCCAGGGAAAGGAGGGAACCAGTGCCGTAAGACAAACACAATATCCATGCCTCACCGGGATTCGAACCCGGACCCCTTTCGAACAAATGACTACACGGTTTCAACTGCTTTTTAGTGTCATAATATCCAAAATCTTTTTCGTTAAAGTGGGCAAAACATTTTGGAAAACGCACATTGGGATGGAAATCACCGCTTTTCGTTTTACACAGCCATTCCTTTAACAAGTTCGTCCTTTTCAGAAGAAAATTAAGGAAAGTTGTTCCTTCCTCTATACAATTTAGGTGGCAGGATTTATTAGCGCAACCATGCGATGAGCAAAAGTTAGATATGTCGTTAATAAATTTACGAAAATCGCGATTTTCCTGAACCCCTGCAACTTAACGCCATGTTAAGCAATGGGAAAACACATGCAAACAAACTATTGTTGGTTCGCGGACACGGAAAAGCTTTCCCATAATGCAATGCGAGGTGAATAAGGTCCATCCGTTGTAAAATTACATTTGTTAGTATCTAATATAGCAGTTGTACAGCTAAATTTGCGCTATAGAAGAAAGACAAAAGGAAGCAAATCCATGATCTCCTGCCTTCAAGAAGATACTCAGCAGGGCGGGTTTAGACATTACAGTGCAGGGGCGCCGACTTCAACAAATTATTGGGGCGGGGGGCGTGAGGATATCAGACGTAGGTGGCCCACGTCTCTTCCATTGTCAGGAGGGGAAAAAAGGGGGCAAAAGATAAATTACAAATCCGATGTACATTTTAAAACGCAATTGTAATTGCTGGTCGCGAATAAACAAGGAAATAAAAATATTCTTTTGATTAATATCAATTTTAAAAAAAAAAATTCAGCCTGTGATTTTGTAAAAATATCCGCAGAGATTTTATTTACAAACATTATAAAAAAAATATATTGAAATCAGTACGGTTACTCAAACGAAGAACGAGAAGCGCAAAAAAAAAAAAGGGTAAATAAAGGCGCTAGAGATTATACCTTTCTGTATTTTTATTTATTTATTTTATTTTGATAATTGTTTTAAATATTTACCACATATCGCTAGAGCATGTCAAACACAATACGGGGCTGGAAATCCAGTATCTTATCAAATAAATCAGCAATGCTGATAATGAGAAAAAGTTTTTACTTATTTTGTTATTTATTAATTCTTGTAAAATAAATCGCTTTCAAATTTTTTTGAAAATAACCATTTTCTTTTTTGGCGTCATCAAAATTATCACCTCTATCTATTTCTTTTGGGCAAAATCTTCGGTTATATTAACATCAAACAGAAGTCATCACTCTTCCCACGTTTTTATAAGTGATACACAGAAAAATTCTCATCAGCCGCCACCGGGAATCAAACCGAGGGTCTTCCAGTTACGCGCCGGACATGCTTTCACTGCACCACAGCGGCCCGAATCCTTCAGACTCTAAGATCTCGATGAGAATTTTTCCTTGTATCACTTATAAAAACGTGGATAGAGCGATGACTTCTGTTTGATGTTCCTGGTCCACGTCGCTTTTCTGTTTTAATTATTCATTCGCTTCCTAGTTATTTGTTCAGTTACTGCTTACCATCTTTGGTGAATCCCCAACATTGTGCGGGGCTCCAAGAAGCAACCTACCAAGTGGCTTGGCAGTTAGCCGTATGTGAGTCTGGAGGTATTCGAGGCCGCTGTTGTGCAGTGGAAGAATGTCCGGCGCGTAACTGGAAGACCCTGGGTTCGGTTCCCAGTGACGGCCGATGAGAAATTTTCCGTGTATCACTTATAAAAACGTGGAAAGAGCGATGACTTCAGTTTGATGTTCCTGGTCCACGTCACTTGTCTGCATTAATTGTTATATTAACGTCAATGTGTTTACAATGCATGAAATAAGTCAGAAAACTAGAATGCCGTCGTTCTTTCCTGAGAACTAAATGTCCTCAAATAATTTTGGATGTGTTTCAAAAGAGAAAAATTTTGTTCAGCATAGGTAAATCCTTAGGATAATATCAATATTCGAATTTTTTTATCGATTCTGCTTTCGCCAATAGCATTGCAACATCCGCAACAGGAACACTTGAATCTATCACGGGCATATCTGAATTATTAGCTGTTGTTTTTTTCATTTTCGTTTGAAGGTCTGACGACAACCGTGAGCAACTGGAAATTATTAATTTAGAACAGACTCCAGGGAAGAGTTAGAGCCAATGCCTGAAACAAACACAACATTCATGCATCACCGGAATTCGAAACCAGACTAATCTTGATGAAATAGTCAGAAGTCAACGCTTAGTCTACTGCGTCACCGCCTCGTCATCAAAAGTGTGCCAAAATTTCTGAAAATGCAGGCAGGCATTCCTGTTCGAATTTAGATAAATAATCCAACTTGTGAGGTACGCTACGGGATGTAAGGGCATCCTGAAAGTAATGCCTCGTCCCTCATAAGATTTTTATTTTTAGCAGCAAAAATGTGAAACTTGATGGCAAAATACTTAGACATATTGTTAATAATGCTAGCCTATTCAAAGTATTGCCCATCACTTTATATACATTTCCGCCATCTGTGAACCCATTGGTAAAATCCATTTTGGAAAAATTCCTGAGGCTGTTGTTTCACCCATGAGTTCACAGCCAGTTTAACGTCTGTCACATCGTCGAAACATTCCCAACGAAGGGTGTTTTTCAGAGGGACAAACAGGAAAAAGTCTGAGGCAGCCAAATCAGGAATGTAGAGGGGTTGGGGTATCATCGTCCACAGCATTTTGGAAATACCTGTGAAGTCTCCATTGAGGTGTTGGGATGTGCGTGATCACAGTGTAAAATAACACTATGAAGTGGAATGTCATGCCTTTTCCTTCTAATTGCTTCCTTTAGCTTCTTCAATGTCTGCACGTAGTAAGCACTGTTTATTGTTGCAACTCCTGGCTGGTGACACGACGGTTAGCTGTGACGAGGTCTTTCACTCGTTGCCTGTTGGCATCTGTCACTGCAGTTGCGAGTCATCCACTCCGTTCTTTGCCTGACACCGAACTTCCGTCCTCTCCAAACCGCTTCATCCATCTTCGGACTTTACTGATATCGATTGTAGTAGCTCCATGCACAGCCAGGAGTCTTCTGTGAATTTCTTGGAGACTCACATCCCTCCTTTTCCATGAATTCCATTACGACTCGTTGCTTTTCTCATTCATTCATGATCTTTACTTCCGATTCTGAAAAAATTTGGTCCCACATTGGTAACATATCATAGTATATGGCAATGCAGTTTCATTAAAATCACTTCAAAATTTTGCTCTCCTCCCCTTCAGTCACAACGATGCATGGGGTCCTTGATCTTGCAGAAATCTGCTTCATGAAGTAAACCATTCCGATTTCGAGTTTCTCCCTGTCACCCCAGTTGTCACCCTCAAATTTGTTACAATGCTTGTGAAAACTGTCCGCTCCAGCCTACAAATGACAGGGAGAGATTATCTCTCTCTCTCTCTCTCTCTCTCTCTCCTGTCATTTGAGCCCATTATTAAAGTGTATCTCTCTCTCTCTCTCTCTCTCTCTCTCCCTGTCATTTGAGCCCATTATTAAAGTGTATCTCTCTCTCTCCCTGGCATTTGAGTTCTCGGTTTCACAAGTAACTTCGCTGTCTTACTGAACTCAGCCTATTCAAAGATTCTTACCACCCTGTCGGTCGTCCTTGTTTTTAAATGAATTGATATTTTTAATAATTAAATAAATTGAAAGAGTGCTAATACAATTACAGTGAAACCTCCAAAAAACGGTCGCCTCTCGGACTCGAAAACGGTGACTGTTCTTGATAAGTGGAAGCTATTGGAAGGTTAGACCTAAGTTTACATTGCTAGACCGTTGCGTGTCTACTAAAGCAGAATACATCGAGTGATCTCTAAATTATGACCACCCGTATCAAAAGTGGATGCTGCCCGTTGACCACGTGATTTCCGAGAGGGCGCGATTAGTCGACCGACCTAACATATATAAGGTGTGAGTGGAACAGTAGGACGTAAAATTCGGAGCGTGATGGGTATACGGATGGATTTGTGGTACTTTGAGAAAGGACGGATCGTGAGAGCTCTGAGAGCGGGTGCTTCGATTTCCCAATTGGCTTGTTCGCGAGCCGCCATTATTAAAGTGTATCATGACTGACATCAAAATGGTCAAACGACGACTCGGAAGCAAAACTGCGCAGGACAGCAAAAGGTTGATGTGAAAGGTGAGTGGTGGTTCCGACGACTTGTACAGGCCATTGTTCAACAGTTGACTGACTACTCAATATAACAGAGGTCAGCCCGGAACAGTATCTGTCATGACCATGCGTCACACACGTATGACCTACTATAGCAGGTGACCCCAACGACATCTTCTCTTAACCGCGGTTCATCAGCGCGCATGGTGCAAAGATCATTCAAGTTGGACGTCGGAGGACTGGGGAAAAGTGTGCTGGTCTGACGAGTCGCGGTTTTTACTCCACTCCGTGGATGGTCGTGTACGTATTTGGTGCAAACAACATGAGACATTCAATCCATCCTGCATGGTCTCCGCAGTGCAAGCCGATCGAGGCGGATCTATGGTACGGGGCATGTTTACCAGGCAGGAACTTGGACCCCTGGTGCATGTAGAACTACGTATGACTGGTTCCCACTGTCGTGAACTGCTTGCTGACACTGTAAACTCAGTAATGTTGCGTTTTTTCCCGAATGGCGACAGTGTTTTCCAAGATGACCATGCGCCGAGCCATAGATCCAATGTTATTGCACCAATGGTCTGATGAAAACATCTTAGGCTTCCAGCATATGGATTGGCTTCCCGATATCAATCCCATAGAGCACTTGTGGCATTATGGAACGGCATAACAAGCGTATCGAAACACCAATCACCTCTATACATGTACCTAGGGACGCATTACACACAGCTTGATTAGTCACACCTCCCAACTGCTTCCGGCATCTTATTGAACCGATACCACGTCGGATAGCTGCTGTACTGAGGGCGAAAGGAGGACCTATGTAGTACTAGGTAAGTGATCGTAATTCAGCGATCACTCAGTGTAAGTGCATGAACCTTATGCACAAAGAAAGCGGTTATCGTGCTTTCTTGAAATGTTGAAGGCTGGTGAAAACACGATATAACAATTAAATAAATAATTATTTGCGCGGAGGATTTTAGAAAAATGGTGTCTGAAGTCTAGTTTTAAGCAGTCCTAAGGAGTGCCTATCAGGGCAAGGCTACGAACAGAGAAAAAGAAAAATGTTAGACAGTGAAGTGTAACTTCACCATTAACTGGAAGCATTCCGGAAAGCAGGAGCAGAGCCCACAGGGACCAAACCGCGAGATACCGCCGCCAATGGACAGCATTCCAGGCGTCAGCAATTACTCCCTCAGACCATGAGACGTGACTGAAACATATAAATGAGCTGGAGCTCGTCTCAAGTAGAACTGAACTTTAACCCCTTTCACTTAAACACATCACTGTACCAGCAGCAATCCAATACGTCCTGCTAGAGGCACAGCTCCTTTCTCAATATCTTGTTTTCCTTATCTTACCCCTCTAGCTGAAGTACCGAAAAAACCACGTAAAATGCTAAGGGACAAAGTCTCCTTCGGGACTGAATGGAGTGCCCGTTGACCGCTGTTAAGAGGTTTCGTCTTTCGTAGGTTATCCTTATTGTTAATCCTATGGTAGCTGTTCTGTACCAACCTGTAGCTACTGTTGCTAGAAGATCCCCGTTGTTCTGAGGTGTCCGTTAGTGGAGGTTTCTCTGTGTAATATTAAGCATTAACTGTAAAAACATTTCGGAAATTCAAGGACCATTTTCCGTGATTCCTTTCGTAAATTAACGAAGCACATTCCTGTGACAATCTTTTTCGCGAAACGACATTAAAAATTTAAATTTCATGAATTTTTCGTACTCCAGGAAAATTTCCAATTTTCAGAAACTTTTCCGCAATTACTTCTGTATACTGACGGTACATTGTTGTTTCAAAGAGGTGTTAACGGGAAAACTGTGAATTTTCAGAAAACTTTCAGCAATTCCTTTGGTATATTGACGGAAAATTTCTGTTGTAACTTTTTCTAAACCGCGCCCCGGCGCGGAAAGAAAACTAGCCATCTCTTTGAAATTATCTTGAAAAGTTTATTCTCTTAGAGAACTAGATGTCTCTTTGAAATTCATCACGATCACACACACACACACATACTCAACTGTCGTATGATAGCGTTTCTGTTGTAACTTTTTTCTGTATCCGTATGACGGAAAATAAGTCCGGAAATAGGAGCGATTCGCGGGAATACATTTTAGGTTTGATTAACTACACTGGTTTCCATAAATTAAGCAACAAACCGAAAAATCGCGATAATCTTTTTACTGAGGCAAGAGACCCTCAAAGCCGCGAGGCCCCCTCGCAATGCGGGTGTTGCGGGGGCTATCAGTACGCCCCTGGTAACTAGACATTTCTGTTCTGAGCCCCGGGCAAACCACAAAACATGCCCCCCCCCCATCTGTCTTTCTATCAGATACTATATTATCGTCTTAAACCCTTATTAATTAATCCACTGCTGATAAATGTCTCTCCAAATTTTTTTCATAACTTTCTGTCTTGAACCAGTTTCTACATTGTCAGACTGTTTCTACGGCTTTTTCCAGTTGTTTCGGCCTTTGGACCTTCAGTAACATATTAAATGAACCGAATGTAGCTGGATTTCGTGGCTCGCAGTCGCAGTAATGATTAAATAGCCCCTAGAGGATCTCAAACAATGTGAACGACATTCTTCTCTTGCAACGTGCGTACAACCATGCTTTCATTTTTGAATGTGAGCAACTAAACATTTTGAGAAAGAAACGCGAATTTTAATTTTGCTAGCGTACCCGAAACTGGCGAAATATATTGTAAGCAACTTTTGTAACTGGACAGATGACAAAGTATGGTGCAAAAAAAAAAAATGTACCAGAAACTAGTGCAAAAGCTTCAATTCGAATTTTAATCAGATTGTAAGCAGTGATTTTTGCGCCCGGGGCATACACTTTACTATCGGAGCTGCATGTTCTGTGGTAATGGGTGAAGGGTAGCATTATGCAATTATGTTCCTCCAACCACGATCCATGACTCAGACGGGAAACCTTACTTGCATGTTGGGCCTCTGCTTTGGCGCACAGATGTCGAAGACCGGCCGAAAGTTCAAAGAACATCGTCAGTCCGATGCCGCAGCTCATGCCAGTGGGTTGAAAAGTTGAATAAGCATCACTCTGCCAATCCCATCACCGCCCTAGCGCCCTCGCAGTCTGTGACAAATAGTGGGCGTTATCACGATCGTCGAAAACAGCAGACA
Source organism: Macrothele yani (assembly GCA_039090855.1). NCBI lineage: Eukaryota > Metazoa > Arthropoda > Arachnida > Araneae > Macrothelidae > Macrothele > Macrothele yani. Next base: position 92,374,281 of record CM076998.1, read on the forward strand.
GTGATCGGCGTCAGTCACCACCATTTCTCTTGGCTAGTTAGTTACACTCGTTTTCTTTCTCGTTCTAGTGCAAAATCTAATTTTTCCTGCTTGATTAATTTTGTTGCACGTATTGTGCGTGTTACATGAAAGTGAGGTATTTCTTCCCAAACCAAAGTTTGAAATAACATTTCCGCAAAACGATCAATCCATGATTTTTTCGAACAAGTGTTAATCAGAAGATAAATAAATTATGCGATAGTTCCTACAAAGTGGATAATGATTATCAGACGGCTTGAACTTCATCAACAGCGTGTGGTGAGTCATTTGGAATCAACGAGGATTCTTTAAGTGCTTGTATAGGGATTCAATGGAAAAGTTTTATGAACTCAATGCTTGTGAAAATAAAACACTGGAAGGACCTCATGGTCGCAAGACATTAAAAGTTCAACTCTGAGAGCTTGAAACAGCAACTTCACTTTCGGATCAACCCAAACAGCTTATATTAACCCATTTATGCCTAAAGTGGTAACATTGAATTTTTTTGTAGAAATCACCATGAATTATACTTATTGCACCTTCTTGAAGGTAATAAAAAATTGATATTTATGTTTTCATAATTTTGAACATGTGTGTCCTACCAACCACGATCCATGACTCAGACGGGAAACCTTAGGAGGAATTCATAACATGTTTTCTACTACGTTTATACAGTGTGATAATCTTTGAAACATTTCACGTGGAGTCCTTTGTCACACTCCAGGAATTCATAAAACATGTTATGAATTCCTGGATCAGGAAATTCATAACATGTTTTCTACTACGTTTATACAGTGTGATAATCTTTGAAACATTTCACGTGGAGTCCTTTGTCACACTCCAGGAATTCATAAAGCATGTTATGAATTCCTGGACGCCAGGAATTCATAACATGTTTTCTACTACGTTTATACAGTGTGATAATCTTTGAAACATTTCACGTGGAGTCCTTTGTCACACTTTTCGCACCTAGTTGTGGCTTTCTGATGACAATGGGTGCATCTGCTTTGTTTCTCCAGGGGAATAACCGTATGGTTATATCAGGCGCCATCTATAATATTTTTGATGTCTGGTGTTTAAGTTGACGAGCATTTTGAAAACGTCCTACATATAGGACCCCAGGCATAAATGGGTTAAAACAGTTTCCCCAAAAAAATACGATAAAGAACAAAGAAGCTTCCAAACATATTAGTATAGCATGTTTCCATGGCTTGCATGTAGTATGTATAAAGAGAGATTCCGCCTTTTGTTTTCCGTATAGAATGTTTTCATCGGACGACGAAAAACATGAGGTCACCTTCGCTCAGCGAGGTTACAACAATTGGAAAAAAAGTACTTGAAAAGGATTCGGGTTTTAAAAAACACCAAAACAGCTTGACCCACACAACTTACTTGGTGTCGTGTACTTCTTATAAGAAAATGAAATCAAGAAGGGTAGATTCATCAGTTGCCACACTTCAAAATGCTGCACATGCAGCGGAAGTCAAGGAAAAGCTTTGTTTAGGGCAAGCGACGGCAGTGATTTAAAATTCTTGACTTTAATAATATGTATATATGAAGCATAATTCGTCCCCTCCCCATATTTTGGAGCGCCCCTAGAGCCCCCCCCCCCCCCCCCCCGTTGAAAATTATCTGGCGCCGTCCATGCCGATCGCCCTGCCCTACTTACGCCTCTGGTTTCGACAACGACGTACCGTTACCCTGAATTTTTTTTACTAGGGATTGGCTTTACCGCTGCCGGGGAAGATGCATAACATTAAAGATCCACCTGTTCACTATTCATCGAAAGGAAAATCTTTCTGCTGATGGGTTTCTGAGATGTTCTTTCGAAAATACTGCTCCGGGGGCATATATTAAAGAAAAAGTGTTGTCAATATTCTGATTATACATTCTTATAAAACATTATTGGGTAACCCCGCGTAATTGCTCTGTAATAGCGAACAAGCACATTACTTTTAGCTGAAACACCTTCAAGATGTTGTCCTGAATAACAGTTTAAGCGCAACACACGTATTTCGTGTCATGGCCATTGTGTCATCGATAACATCTGGTATCACTTCTGCCTGTAACTGTAACGGATTAAGAAAGGCAGGACGGAACACTGCAACATTTTATTATGTAGATTTTCTTACGAAGATCCTTCCCCATCAAGTGAAGCCGAAAAAGAAGAAGAATGGTGATCGTGACACACAAATGGCAGGGGGAAACAATGGCTGACGCATAACCTTCGCATCCGAAGTGAGAAAAAGATACACGTCTGATAAACCATAGGTCGCGCAGATTGAACCATCTTTTCTTCAAGGCCGGAGCTGTCCCACAAGTTCTTTGTGAGCAACACTCCACTGTCTTAAGGAACACAGTACTGATAGATGTTAGTGCAATAACAGAACTCCCTTAGAAAACAGGGACGATCTCGAAACGAGGAAATGGTGCTTATTGTTAAAGCGAAGTCCCCCTATTGACGAAGGCACCGGAAAAGAAGGTCAGTAAAACTATTTAAAAAGCAATTATGGGAGAAGATGTAACCTGCGTGTATAGGTACTCAAGACGTTTAATGGGTCACAACACATTTTATCCAAATGGCTGGGTTTAAATCGGCAGCTTGAAACTGTTTGAAAGTTTAATCCCATTTTGACAGCAAGAAAGGAAATGGATTCGCCCCTTTTGTTTAATTTACTGGAAGATTCAGCAGGGCATAAGCACTGTGAAAACGCAAATTTGTCCGTGACGAGGATCGAAATCGCGCCCCCTGACCGGTGTAAGTTGCTCTCCCAACTAAGCTACACGGACGGAATGTATCGCTGCAGATTTGTCATCTTGACACGTACTTTACTTAGTACCTCACAGTACTTCAATAAAATTTAGATTTGGAATAAATATTTTTACTGGGAAAAGCAGTATAAAAGAAAGATCGGCAATTACATTAGATTAATAGACCTTCTTTCAAAACGAAGTACTACTACGACAACGCACATACTTCCGTATGTACACCCTCCAGTTCATCCTAATGATTTCCGAATATTAACAATGCGTCAACTTTTCTATTACAGCCTAGGTAAAATCATGTTTTCAGAGACTCAACAATAATTTGCTTGTATACCTAATTGAAATTACTTGCAATAGACATAACTACCAAACAAGAAATAGATTACCGCTTCGTCCAATACAGCCTAAAAACCAGCTATTAAAACAAAGTCTGAATTATGCTGGTCCAGATTAATTATTGGAACTCATTACCTGTGCATTTAAAAAATATCAATGACCAAAATCTCTTTAAAAAAACACTTAAAATACATTTACTGAGTTAGAAAATAAAAGATACTTTCTTTAATTACATCCAAACACTAATACAAATTATTTACTAAAAACACAAAGTTTTTCCTATATTTATTATTCAGTATTAGATTCATCTACTAAGGCCAAACTCACTTGTCTTATAATTTTAAGGAAACGAAGGGCTATGTCGAGACTCCTAAGAGGCATTTTCCCTTGTTCCCTTTGCTGTTGAATTAATAACTTTTGTATGCATAATTCATTGTAACGTATGATTGTTATGTAACAGCATAAATAAATAAAAATAAACTGATGTCATAAAGTTGCTTCGTGAGAAAACATAGATTTTATAGTGTAGGCCTTTATTGACAGTCAGTGGCGACGCCAGAAGATCAGAACTTTGGGGGGGGGGGGCTAAGTATCGTAGGAGGAAGAAGGAACAAATTTTAAAACTTTGGCCCAAAAAATCCGTTATTCTAGATTTTACTCGACTCTGATGATGTTATCCCAGTAAAAACAAAAAATGTTTTCGGGTATATACTGTACTACTGTACGTAGTATTTATTCAATGGTTGTAGCACTGAGAGCCATGGATACGAAACTACCCAGCCTTTAATATGTTAATATTTTGCAATTTTAGCTTACTTATGTCATTTTTTTTAATATTTGCTGCCATAAGGTTGTTTATGAATCTGAGTTTGTAACTTAAAAAGGCATCCCCCTCTCTCTCTCTCTCTCTCTCTCTCTCTCTCTCTCTCTCTCTCTCTCTCTCTCTCTCTCTCTCTTTCTCTCTCTCTCTCTACCTATCAATAATTACGGAAATTGTATTTTCTACTATTCTCTTGGATATTCGTCGTTCAGAGGACACCCTCCATAAAATACAACACTAAATTTAAAAAAAATCATTTTATACACTCTTTGCCAAAGGAAAAAAAAAAAAAAGAGAGAAGCACCCCGAGAAAGTCGTTCGATCCTGATGAAACTCCGTATTCAAGTACCTCAGAGCCGAATATGCAACTTCTTAAAAAATAGTGGCCAGAAACAGCGCATGTAAACCGGGCATCGAGGAGGGTTTATCAAGAGCAAAGCTCGCACGCAGCAACGATTGTGACAGCGGATTGCGGTTGTATTAACCTCCACGGACTGTGAGGATGCCTTGACGTCGGATCCGTTCACAACAGGAGCAATTCAGCTAGTTTGAGAGAGGACGTATAATTGGGCTGAGAGAGGCCGGTTGGTTAAGTTGTGGTATCGCCAGGCATTTGGATCGAAGCGATTCGGCAGTCGGATGATGTTGGTGCCAATGTGTTGAAGAGGGTACAACCCAGCCGCACGCGAGCAATGGAAGGCCAAATGTAAGGACGACAGAAGCGAGGATTGAGCGACTGTGAGAGTCTCACGAACAGAACCGAATTCTTCGCTCTCACCCATCCGTGTCCATGTTGCGTCGTCTACAGGTACGGAAGTGGCCAATCCATCTGGGCCGTTGACAGGTGACTTACGGCACGGGGACTACATTCAAGGAGGACACTCCATCTCCTACCACTGACCACCGATAATTGCCGGCACCGGTTGCAGTGGTGTCGGCATCGATCAACGTGACATCGTGATGTCTTTATTGATGAGTCACGGTTTGCACTTGGCGCCGATGACTAGTGCATACGTGTCTCTAGAGACGAGCCGGCCAGCGCACGGATCCTGCCTTTACCGTGGAACGGTATACGGCTCGCACACCATTAGCAACTGCCTGGGGAGCCCTTTTTTACGATAGCCGGACACCCTTGGTAGTCACCCGTACCATCCTCAACAGGTCGTAGGATCCTCGACGACATCCTACGACCTGTTGTGTTGCCATTCCTGTCACAGCATCACCGAGAAATTTTCCAACAGGATAGTGCCCGGACACACACGGCACGGCTCTCAAAGTCCTGATCACTCGACCTCTGACCGATTGAGCATGTTATTACGTGGCCAGCCAGAGAACTTTCACCGATCGAACATTTTTGGGACATAATCGGTCGCCACCTACGCCCATTCTCGAATGTCAGCGAACTGACCCGTGATTTGGAAACCATCAGGTATTCTGTACCACAAAACAGTATCCGTGAACTGTATACGTCTATGCCACGCCGGGTAACCGCTTGTATCCGAGCCAGAGGTGGCGCTACAGCGTACTGTTTTACCCGAATAAATAGTCCAACCGCTCTGGAATTGCAATCATTTCCTTTCCTGTACATATACATTGCACAAACCAATTATCCATTAGATGATAACTTCTTGGTATTTTTTTTTTTAGTAAAGAGTGTGTAACAAAATTTTTGGGAATTCCAAAAATTATAAAAAAAAAAAAAAAAAAAAAAAAAAATTATCCAAATTCCCTAAAATCTTAAGTGGTTACACTTGCCAGGCGTTCTGATTGCTTAAAAATATTTTTTTTTTGGGGGGGGGGGAGATAAAAAGGGTGGGGTCGAAGAAAATTTGGGTGGGTTTTAACCCACCTTAGCCCGCCCGTACTGTCGCGCCTGTTTACAGTGGGTTTAACTACCAGCATTGCCGCCCCGGTGGCGCAGTGGTCTAAGGCGCTGGCCTCTGATCATTCGTCCGTAAGGGGTCCGGGTTCGAATCCCGGTCAGGCATGGATGTTGTGTTTGTCTTACGGCACTGGCTCTCTCCCTTCGCTGGAACCAGTGACCCTAAATTAGGGACGGGCGACTGCTTATAGCCCATTGAGTTGCTCACGGTAGTCGTTAAACCTCCAACCAAAAAAAAAAAAAAACTACCAGCATTAACAACTCCTAGGGCTGTAAGCAGCCGCCCGTCCCTAATTTAGGGCCGCTAGTCCAAGAGAAAGTAGATAGTCATCTCCGTAAGATGAACATTCCATTAATACCTTATCCGAGATGCGAACCCGGAACCATCTCAGGAGAATGGTCAGAAGCCAGCGCTTCAGACCACTCGGCAACCCGCGGGGATGAAGGAATTTTGGAGAGCTTTGCCTTTGCCTTCTTTCACGGAGTTTTTCATGTTGAAGCATAAAGCACTCTTATAAAAAGAAACAGAATAGTTACGAAGTACATGATTTAGAGGAGTATACTGTTTTCAGTTAAGTTAAAATCTACTTATAACCATATCGGAAAATTTCAATCTGCTGTTAACACAGGAAAATTTCAGAGTAATTTCAGTGTATTCGGCCACAGGAGGGCTGATGATTGTTTGGAGAGGTCTGTCTCTGTCTTCTTTCACAGAGTTTTTCTTTTCGGAGAATTCCCTTACAGGAAAAGAGCAGAATAGTTACGAAATACGGTTTTCAGTCAATGGCGTACCGGAAAAACTCAGCCCCCGCCACCGCAAAAAAATATCTTCGAACTTCGAGGCCCATTTGCGAAAAACTATTTGACTTCCATTACTGAAAGTTTTAACTTCCATATTATTAATTAGGTTTTACAATCGTTTTAAGAAATCAAATTCTTTGGAACCTACAAGTTTAACAAAAATGCACATGTTGTAATAAAATGATTTCCCAAGTTTTATACCGATGCAAAGTACTACAAAATACTTACTCCAAAGTTAATCATATCAAATAAATTTTATTCTTTTAGAGCCTCTTTCAAAATGCTTCACGATCACACACAAACTGCCGCATGACAGCGTCTAATGACATTTTCCAGTTTAACGCATAACATAAGTAAGCAATAAGTAAGCAACAATTAAGAATTGTAGCATAAAAACAAAAGAAAACAACTTAAATTCTTTACTCTTGAGTATAAAAAACACACTTAACATAACGCCTCAATGTTTCACACATAGCAAACAAAAATTCGATTGTTATAAAAAAAAATGACAGGTCTCCGCTTCGTCGTTCCCATGAAAAACACCTTTTAGTTCATTATATTCTGAACGACGCGTATAGTTGTGTGCAAACAACTGTAATACAGTCTGTATATAACACTTTATCCACATTGTTATATACACGGTCTAGTCACATTAATGTGACCACCAGCTAATATCCAAAGTAACCGCCGTGTGCAGCACCGACAGCTGCTAGACGGGCTGGGAGGGACTCAATAAGATGCTGGAAGGTGTTCACAGGTATGTGGAGCCATGCTGACTGCAGTGCATCTAACAGCTGCTGGAGGGTGCGTGGTGGAAGATCCATAGAGCCAACAACGCGATCGACGTGGTCCCACAGATGCTCAACTGGGTTTACGTCTGCGGAATTAGGGGGCCAGGGAAGTTCTTTGAAGTCTTCATCGTGCTCTTCCAACCACTATGGGACATTTCTAGCTGTGTGACACGTCGTATTGTTGTTCTGGAAGATCCCATCCGCCCCAGGGAAGACAATCAGCATATATGGGTGTACGTGGTCTGCAAGGATGGATTCATAACGAATTCGATCCATAGTACCTTCCACAAGTATAAGTAGACCCAGGGAATGACACGAAAACACTCCCCCGGACCATAACGCTGCCCCCACCAGCTTGTGTTTTTGCAGCAATGGTTGAAGTCTATTTATTCTTCGTGTTTTCCCGCCTTATACACTAACGTCCATCCGTTCGATGAAGCAGAAAACGTGATGCATCGGAGAACTCAATCCTTTGCCAATCAGCAGAGGTCTAATTCCGATACTGCCGTGCAAGTGTAAGCCTTTTCTGCCGATGAACCTTCGTTGGCATAGGAGCAGTGATCATCCGTCTGTATTAGAGCCCCATACAAAGCAAAGTTCGCTGAACTGTCGTTTTAGACACACTTCCGGTAGCTCCCTGGTTCATTATGCCAGGGAGTTGCTCCACTGCAGCGCGTCGATCTGCCCTCACTCATCTTCGAAACCGACGTTCACCTCTTACATAAATGACACTTGGTGCTTCGCAGTTTTCCCGTCGCTTATTCGCAGTGGTGCCATTTCTCCAGTCACGATACATTTTAACCCCTGTAGCACGATAACAGTTCACAAACTGCACTGTTTTAGAAATACTGCCATCCTTGGCCCGAAAGCCGACAATTAACCCCTTTCGAAAATCTTATAAAGCGCTATTTATATCCATGACAGGGATGTAAGGTCAGGTGATGCGTAACATCACAGCCTCTCCTTGACAAATGTCAACCCCGCCTTCTCGTGGTGCATCCTGTTCCCACTAAAGGGGCTCTGACGACCGCCAATAGCGGTATAACTATACCATCGGGATCAGAGGAAATGCTATCCCACACTCACCAACCCGCTTGGCCAGCGTGGTGAGTTATGGCCAAACACCTCCAAAATGACTCTACAACTTAAATCTTGGCCCTCAGTCTCCGGCAGCTGGAATGTACCTGGCCAAGGCAGCGGCCAGTGCGACATGAAGGCAGAGGGTGCTAAGAATCCCCGGAGGACCGGACTAGGCTGCCATTTGATGCTGACCCTGGCTACCTATAACGGACGCTCCCTATCTTCTGATTCAAGGCTTCTTGAATTGGAAGAGGAACTACAAAGGATCAAGTGGGACATCGTCGGGCTAAGTGAGGTAAGGAGAAAAGGAGAAGATCTCATTGAACTGAAAAGTGGACATCTCTTCTATTATCGTGGGACAGATACTGGCAGAACTAGTGGTGTTGGATTTATAATAAACAAGAAACTGAAGGATAAAGTGGTAGAAGTTGAAAGTTCCTCTGACAGAGCTGCACGACTCGTTATCCAACTATCGAGAAGATACCAGGCTCAGATTATTCAAACTTATGCACCCACCACAAGTCATCCTGAAGAAGAAATTGAAGAATTTTATGAGGAAATTCGTCATCTAAATAATAAAGGTAAGCAGCACTTGAAGATAATTATGGGAGATTTCAATGCAAAAATAGGGCAACGGCAACAGAATGAAACTTCAGTAGGTAAATTCGGTCACGGCAACAGAAACCAGCGTGGAAATACTCTCGTTGAGTTTGCAGAGGCAGAAGGATTTTTTCATCTTGAACTCCTTTTTCAAGAAAAAGCCACACAGGAAATGGACATGGAGACATCCAATTGGGACAACAAGTGAAATTGATTTTATTATGTGTAACAAAAAATTCGTCATCGAAGACTGCAGTGTGCTGAACAAGTTCAACACAGGTAGTGACCATAGATTGGTGAGATGTAAGATGCACCTCAACACTAAACTGGAACGTGGCAAGCTCATAAGACAAACAAAATGTATTGACATAACCAACCTTAAAAAACACCATAATACTTTCAAGTTGGAACTGAAGAACAGATTCTCTGCTTTAGAAGGCCTAACATCGGAAGAAGTGGATATTTCGGAAGTTAACAGAAAAGTAACCAAAGCTCTAATGGAAACAGCAACAAAATTAGCTGGGTCTAAGAACAAGTTGCATGTGAACAAATTATCAGGAAAAACCAAAATGTTGATGCAAAAAAGAAGAGAGATGAGGACAACTAAAGAAGATGTGACTTCCAAAGTGGAATATATAGAGCTATGCAAGACAACACGAAAAAGTATCACTGAAGACGTAAGGAAATTCAACTGTGAGCTAGTGAGGAAAGCAATTGAAAACAACCAAAGCCTTAAGATAGCAAAGGGACATCTCAGTAAGGGAAGAAAACAGATTATGGCTCTGAGAAAAGAAGATGGTTCTATAACAAGAAATAGAGGCGAAATTTTGACAAGAGTGAAAGATTTCTACTCCAAATTATATGAAAGGGATGATACATGTTCTCCAGACATCATGAAAGGTACCAGAGTTCTTCCAGTCCTCCCAGCAGAAGTTGCTCATGCGATCAAGAACATGAAGCGGGGGAAAGCTCCAGGAGAAGATGGAATTACTATAGACATCATACAAGAAGCAAGTGGAGAAATTGAAACAGTACTCGCCCAAATTTTCACTCGATGCCTTAATGAAGGGAAGATTCCTGAGGATTGGAACAATGCTACAATGATCCTGCTACATAAAAAAGGTGACATTGAGGATCTCAGGAACTACAGACCTATCAGCCTCCTATCAGTGGTTTATAAAATCTTCACTAAAGTTTTTTCACACCGCTTGAAGGTAACACTGGACATGGCTCAACCGAGAGAACAAGCTGGATTCAGGAGTGGCTACAGCACAATAGATCATATCCACGTACTGAGAGAACTAATTGAAAGAGCGAGGGAATATGAACTTCCATTGTGCATGGCTTTTATCGATTATGAAAAAGCCTTTGATTCGGTGAAACCATCAGCAGTTACCACGGCTCTGAAATCCTGCGGTATTGAAGATGCATACATTAATATTATTAATAACATCTATGAAAATGCAAGTGCAAAGATTCGGTTGTTTGAAAATACAACACACATAAAAATTGGAAAGGGAGTGAGACAAGGTGACACCATATCTCCGAAGCTCTTTAATGCCACATTGGAAAATGTCTTTCAATCACTGAACTGGGAAAACAAAGGGATAGCTGCAGAGTATGATCCAGGAACTTGCTGACAAGAGTAAAGAAGTGGGATTAAAAATGAACTTTCAGAAGACAAAAGTGATGTTCAATGCTTTTACAAGAAATGAAGATTTATCGATTGATGGAGAAAAACTGGAGATAACAGATACGTATGTTTATCTTGGACAGCAGATATCAAGTGAGGGTCACATTGATGAAGAAATTAATCGGCGTACAAAACTTGCCTGGAGAGCTTTTGGAAGAAACAGCATAATTTTCAAGAGCAATATGCCACTATGTCTTAAAAGAAAAGTGTTTGATCAATGCATCCTTCCAGTGCTTACGTATGGTGCAGAGACGTGGACCTTAACTAAAAGAGACATACAAAGGCTGCAGACAACTCAAAGCAGCATGGAGAGGTGCATGCTTGGTGTAACCAGGAGAGATAAGAAGAGGAACTCATGGATCCGAAAATGACGAGAGTGGAAGACATCATGATCAGAGTTAAATCCCTGAAATGGCAATGGGCTGGACATACTGCCAGAAGGACAGACCATAGATGGACAGCCGAAATTTTAGATTGGATTCCAAGGGACAGGAAAAGACCCAGAAAAAGACCACATGGGAGATGGGTGGATGAAATTCGTAAATATGCGGGAGTGGCATGGAGGAGACTGGCACAAGACAGACCGTTGTGGAGGAAACTTGGGAGACCTTCGTCCAGCAGTGGATTGATAATGGTTGACAATGATGATGATGATGATATCGATGACAGCAACGACTGAAGAGCAATTGAATTAGAGGCAGCTGGCGTTATGCAAATGTGGCGCTGCGGGCGGCCCTGTACACGGAAACGACGTGACGTATGCAGCCATCCGACAATATAAGGAGTGATGCGACGGGAATCAGTAAGAGTCGGACGCAGTATGGGTAAGACGAAGGATCTAAGCGCATTTGATCGTGGTCAAATTGTCGGGGCCCGGCGAATGGGTGACTCTATCTCGGAAGTCGTGCAGGCACTGGGATTTTCACGAGCCACTGTGTCACGGGTGCACCGTGAGTACATCGAATCCGGTAAAACCATCCCTGCAAGGGCCAACTGCCGCGGACAACAGTGTGTGGATGAGCGGGGTCATCGTCGGCTAGCTCGCATTGTAACAGCGGATAGACGGGCCACAGTGCATGAAATCACTCGGCAATTTAAGGCTGGTGCAAAAAAACGTGTAAGCAGCCACACCATCCTGAACCATCTCCTCGCTATGGGGTACAGAAGCCATCGTCCCACGAGGGTACCGCTGCTGACCGCATATCACAGGGTGCAAAGATTATCATGGGTGCGGTAACATCGCCACTGGACCCTAGACATGTGAAAAAATGTTGCCTGGACTGATGAGTCGAGATTCACGTTGGTACATGCGGATGGCAGGACCACATGAAGCGATGGATCCTTCTTGCCAGCAGGGTACTCTTCAAGCTGGTGGGGGCGGCATTCTCGTCTAGGGACTGTTTACGTGGACTGAAATGGGACCCCTGGTACGTGTGATATCGTCCCTCACAGGTCAACGTTACCGGGATATCCTGGACGGCCATTTGCTCCCGTTTGTGCGTCTTCAACATCCCACTGGGGTCCTCATCCTGCAACAAGACAATGCAGCTCCCGAATTGCATCCGATTGGTTGGATGAACACTCCACCGACGTGACCTCGCTTCCTTGGCCAGCTAGGTCACCTGACCTCAATCCCATCGAGCACATCTGGGATGTCATCAAGAGAGATGTTCGAGGCTCTGACCCCCCTCCATCAAATCTTCGTGAACTGTGGGAGCTTGTTCAGGGGTCGCATAATCCGTATGGCTTCCCAACACTTCCGGTGTCTTGTCGAGTCCATGCCGAGACGAATCGCCGCCGTCATCAGGACGAAAGGTGGTGCTACACGTTACTAGACAGGTATCTCTAATTCAATTGCTCTTCAGTGTATACCCTTCAAGCCAGCTCACAACACGTGTCTTGTTTCATTGGCTACGCGCTGCTGATGTCAAAAGTAGGAGGTGGTCAAAATAATGGGACTCGACTGTGTAAATTTCATTCACACAGTCGAGTCCCATTTGTTGTTAATACACATGTATAGGAACTAATGTTGTGGCTGTGAAAATGGGACTCAAGTCCTCTCGAGCAGCTGCTCTGCCGTCATCCATTTTTTATAAACTAAACAACGAAAACGATTTCTAAAGATTTTGCCTATTTACTGAAAAAAAAATGCTTTTCTTTTTATTACTTCATTCAAAGCTATCTTAGCTCTTGCTATTTCTTTAACCAGTTTCGCATGAAATTTCAGCAAAAAAATTTGTAAAATCTTTTTGCTGAGACTAGAGGCCCTCTTAGTTGTGAGCTCCGCCCCCTCCCCGCAATGCGGAGGTTGCGGGGGCTATTCAACCTCGATGACCATTTTGAAAGACTATTTATTCCTAAAATTATTAAAACATCATGAAGTTAAAAGCATAAGATCTTTCGGTCTCGCTGCGGTGTCCATCCTCAGATGCACTAGTGCACTACAAATGAAGGAGCGTATATATGAGTACAATATACACTCATCGTCAAAAAATTAGTTGCACCCTTAAGGACGTGTCGTATTGCAATGCTATTCGGGAGGAAGGTAAAGGCTACCAGGAAAAATAAAGGATTAAACATTGAAACTGATATGGGCAATATTTATTGAGCTTTACGTTAATAAGTAGTGTCTCTCAGTATGGCGCCGGGACGCCATGTTTGCTCACACAGCATGCCAGACGTCTCGCCATGGAATTGTACAGGTTTCTAATGGTGTCCTGTGATAAACCATCCCATGCAGCTTGAATCTGCCTCCAGTTCCTTCAGATTGTGCGGAAGGGTGGAGTGTGGATTGCGCGTCCAATAGCATCCACAAATTTTCAATCGGCAATAGGGCTGGTGATGTGGCTGGCCATGGAAAACTATCAGTGCCTTGAAATCAAGCTCTCGAGACAGCAGCAGTATGCGGACGAGCGTTGACCTATTGGAAAATAGCAGCGGAGTGAACGTTCAGAAAAGGTAGAGCCACTGGTTGCAGGACCTCGTTAACGTAACGTTGGGCTGTCAAAGTACCTGTAATGAACATCAAAGGTGATCTAGCATCATAGGCAATTGCACCTCACACCATGACACCAGGCCTTCTGGACGTGTGACGCTCGACAACAAACCGTTCACCTTGGCGCTGACCGCGACGCCTCGACACACGGATTCGGTGGTCGTCTCCTCCAAGACAAAAGCGGGACTCGTCACTGAAGATCACCTGCCATTCTGAGTGGCTCCATGACAATCTGGCACAACACCATTGGAGTCTTTGGCAACGATGCAGTGACGTTAAAGGGAAGTCGTCGTAACAGTCTGCGTGCATGCAGTGCTACGTCATGGAGCCGTCTGCCAATGGAGCTGGCACTAATCGGACGATGCATGCAAGACACCACTGCGCGCTGAATATCCGCAATCGTGGCTGTTGGGTCACTCCGCGCATGTCGAACAACCCGTCGGTCCTCTCTCTCCGTGGTTCGTTTAGGTTTCCCAGACACTTCCCGTCGCTGCTGCTTGCCTTGTTCGATCCACTGCCGACAACAGCGTGCTATGGTGATATCCGCACGACCGGTATGGCGCGCAACATGGCGATAAGACCATCTCGCTGCCCGCAGCCCGACGATGCGGCACCTTTCGAACTCCTCCAACTGCTCGAATTGCTTTCGAACTTTTTTCCGAGGCATACTTCACTTGCAAAGGGTGCAACCAACAGAACAGCACGAATCAGAATGGCAAGCACGCGCAACGGGACAACCTTATATAGCCTGTCAGGCACACAGCTACGAACACCTCCTTGTTTGCGTCACATGCGCGGCCGAGCGTGATACTTCAATCGTTTGCATGTCTCACGATGTCAAACCTACCCACAAAGTTTCATTCTTGTCTGTTGCTTCCTTCTGGGTGCAACTATTTTTTGACGATGAGTGTATATACAGGTTAAGGCCAAGAGATAGCGTGACGTTTGTCATCCGTCGATGAGCACGCGCCAAAAGAGTTCGCTAATGCGAACTTTTTGACGCATGTGCATTGACGAATGACAAACGTCACGCTATCTTTTAGCCTTAACCTGTATATATATTGTATTCATTTACGCTTCTTCATTTGTAGTGCACTAACGCATATGAGGATGGAGACCGCAGCGGGTCCGAAAGATCTTATGCTTTTAAGTTTTTAATGTTTTAATCTCGCTATTCTAAAAAATGTTACTGCCGCTGCCGCCGTAGCCGCTGTTTTAGAAATTTCGTGACACTCGCGCTTCTCTAGCTCGCAGCGCAAAACGTATTGAACACAAAAAATACGAAATTTACATAGTTTGTAGAGAAGTGTTCGGAGAATACGCTGAATTAAACTTTGTTTCGATTCGGGTAATACTTAAAGAGCTATTTTATTTCAAAGTTAAGGTAAGCAAAAAAGTGCTATCAGTTTGCGTTCCGGACTGATAGCACTTTTTTGCTTACCTTTTGGCCGAATTTTTGCACCTCGTTGCCCTTTTTTTGAATTTTGATTTAGTTTACTAGGAATAAAAAAATTTAATTTCACAAAATTCTCTATTTCGCGATGGAATCCATTTTAAAAAATGGATATATGGTGGAGTGCTGATATAAATCATAACGCATTGCAATTTTTACAGCATAAACTCACAACTATCATTCCTCTTTTACTAAGAAAATTTTATGAAAAAGTCCTTTTCCGATTTTTAATCATTTTTTAAAGACTCAAAGGGGAGGAACTAGCGGCTTACTGTGTCTTCGGCGTTAACCACACAGGAAAGTTCTGGTCCCGTGACGTGCTGCCATGGTGACGCAACTATTTTTTTGCACTCTCTTCTCATTGGGTGAAAGGACAGGCTACAATCAAACTGGAAATGACGCAATGCTTAACGACGTAGCGACACTTTTGAATTTCGGCGTTTTCCGCTGGCGTACGTGAATATCTATGTAAATAATAAATAAGTATTGTCTTTCGCCTTGTATATAAAAGACAAAAGGGAAATTGTGAGTTTGTTCGTACGCGAATTGTTCGACCACTTCTAAATGACCTAGAGATCTGAAAATTGGCATGCTGCTAGGTCTTAAGGTCCGTATACCTAGAAAAGTACGAAAACCTAAAAAAAAAAAAAAAAAGTCGGCTTTGGAACATTGTCTGCATGAATTTTTGCGAATTGTTTGACCACTTCTAAATGACCTAGAGATCTGAAAATTGACATGCTGATAGGTCTTAAAGTCCGGATCCCTATAAAAGTCAGAAAACCAAAAGAAAAAAAAAGGGGGAACATTTTCTGCTTGAACTTTTCGCGAATTGTTAGACCACTTCTAAGTAACCTAGAGATCTGAATATTGGCATACTGGCAGGTCTTAAAGTCCGGATACCTGCAAATGTATGACAAAAACAAACAAAAAAACCAGCACTTTGAAATATTGTCTGCTTTAATTTTTATACCACTTCTACACCTAGAAAAAAGTCTGAAAACCAAAAAAATTCAAAAGGGTGACTTAGCTTTACTGTTTTAAAATGCTGGTAGGTTTAAAGATAATTTTGTCAGAATCACTGAATTGCTTTGAAAATTTCAAATTTTGAGTTAAAATTGAGGGGCGCCAAAGCCTGCTCCGTTTTACGTCAAACCGTATGCATTGACGCCACAAAGCTGTTCAAACAGTTGCGGATTTTAAATTACTTTACTTTTCCCTTTCTTTAATTTTATGTTCAAAAAATAATTTTATAGATGAAGAGGTAGCAAACAATGCGTGCTGAAATAATAGTAGGCAAAATGAAAAGCTGTCTAAGCACAATTCAATAAATACACATTTAGCCAAACCACATTTGAAAGATGAAGTTTATTTACAAGAATCTAAAGGCGAGATCTTTTGGGGTCACCGTGATTCCATCCTCAGGTCTAACACTGTAAGGAACAAAACTGCGGTATATACGCTGGCGGAAAGTGAAAAAAACACCAAGAAGGAATTGGCGGGACGATCATGAAATTTACATATGTTAATGGGGTCAAGTTTACGTAGGTGTGATGTTAATTTCGGGACCAACCGGTGAGCTCTTACGCCACAGCACGGCATAATATGCAAATTATCGTCAGTGGTATTTAAGGAGTACAGCGAAGTGGATGTAATCAGTCGTAAGCGTACGGACACGTGCGAAGACCCTGAAGAAGCTGCAATGCCTGTACATGGAAGACCTGTACGATTTCAGCAGTTTTCGGACTTTGAGCGAGGTCGTATAGTCGGACTCCGTGAGGCCGGGGGGTCGTATACTCGGACTCCGTGAGGCCGAGTGGTCGTATACTCGGACTCCGTGAGGCCGGGTGGTCGTATCGTCGTATTGCGGAGCGAATTGGACGGGAAGTATCGGTGGTGGTACGATGGTGGCGTAGATGGTCCGAGGAACATTCCCACACGAGAAGACGTGGAACCGGGAGTCACAAACGGACTGATGAGCGGACCGATCGACGCATAAGAAGAGCGGTGTTGTCAAGCAGAACATCCACTGCGACGCAAATCCGAGCTGCCGTTGCTCCTGAGGTGACTGTGCGAACAATCCGCAACCGTCTACTGGATGCAGGACTATGTGCACGTGTGCCTCTGGCATGTGTACCTCTGACTCCAGCCCACCATCAGGAACGGCTGCAGTGGTGTCGCCAACGTCTGCACTGGAGAACGCAATGGCGATCTGTCGTGTTCAGCGATGAAAGCAGATTCTGCCTGGGAGCCTCTGATAGCCGTATGCGTGTTCGCAGACGCACAGGGGAGCGTCTCCATCCTTCTTGCATCCGCCAGCGACAAACAGGGCCTACACCTGGTCTCCTCGTATGTGGAGCGATCAGCTATTGCTCCCGTACACCATTAGTGTTTGTACCGGGTACGTTAAACAGCACCTCCTACATCAACAACATCATTCAGCCCATTGTTGTGCCATTCGTAAGGTCGGTCCATCGTGGTGTTTTCCAGCAAGATAATGTACGCCCACACACGGCACGTGCAACGCAACATGCACTTCAGGGTGTGAGACAACTTCCATGGCCTGCACGTTCACTGGATTTGTCCCCCATTGAGCATGTGTGGGATTTTATGGGACAACGACTTATCCGGTCTTCACGGCCAGCCACGACCATCCCCGATTTACGCGTCCAGGTTGAGGATGCTTGGAACTCAACACCCCAAACTTACATCCAACATCTGTACGACAGACTCCATGCCAGAATTGCACAGTGTGACGCAGTTCAACCTCGTACTAACCATGTTACATGGAAATGTAATTTTTCAGTTTACCAGCAAATACAGCTGTATTTTGCCATAATGTTTTGATCACGTTATCCTCTGTATTCCGTTATTATGCTGTGTAAATTTCGTTGGTATCAGACGTCTCCTTCTTGGTGTTCTTTTTTCACTTTCCGCCAGTGTATATATATACATCGTGAAGAACCGAAATGCATTAGCATCACAAAACACGTTGCCATCAGAAAAGTTCAAACTATAGTAAAAGTTCAAATATTAACTCAGTGTCAACACCAAATTCTCCTGTGGTAGGTTCAAAAGTAACATGTACTATGGAGATCTTTACTTCTGTACATACCACAGGAGAATTTTGCGTTGACACTGAGTTAATAATTTGAACTTTTACTATATTTTGAACTTTTCTGATAGCAACGTGTTTTGTGATGCTAATGCATTTCGGTTCTTCACGATGTCATCATCATCATCATTGTCAACCATTATCAATCCACTGCTGGACGAAGGTCTCCCCAAGTTTCCTCCACAACGGTCTGTCTTGTGCCAGTCTCCTCCATGTCACTCCCGCATATTTACGAATTTCATCCACCCATCTCCCATGTGGTCTTTTTCTGGGTCTTTTCCTGTCCCTTGGAATCCAATCTAAAATATATAAATATACCGTAGTTTCGTTCCTTACAGTGTTAGACCTGAGGATGGGGTCACGGTGACCCCGAAAGATCTCGCCTTTAGATTCTTTTAACCAGTGTTTTTGGCTGTAAATAAACTTCATCTTTTAAATGTGGTTTGGGTAACTGTGCATTGATTAAATCGTGCTTTGACAGCTTTTTATGTTGCGTACGATTTTATAGATTCACCGTTCGGAGACCGGGCGTGATTGCTAGCGATTTTAAGAATAAATAGTCTTTTAAAATGGTCATCGAGGTTGAATTTTAATTATATTCATACATCACTATTTGGGATCCTGCAAAATACGGTAATACTTTGCATCAAGTGACTTATGTTGTAGCACGAATATAATCTCTCAACATGTCTCAGTTTCTTTTACTTTCAGTATTTACTGAAGCATTAAAAATACAGTTACAGGATTTCGGAGCATTAACTGTATTTGTTCTTGCCTCGTCTTATACTCAGAATAGATTTATCTATGAATGAAGATAAGGAAATTGAGAAATTTAACCCATTCGAATTATATTCTATATCGACTTATAAACCAAAAAATACGGTAAGTTGAAGCCCCGGTGGCAGAGTGGTCTGAGGCAGTGGCTTCTGACTATTCGTCCGAAATGGCCCGAGGCTCGAACCCTAGATGAGCCGTGGGTTGTTGCCCGGCCAAGGCCCCTCGGTGGAACCAGTAGCCAAAATTCTGGGCCGGGTGACTACTTATAACCTTCAGAGCTGCTCACGGTGTGGTCTTTAACCTAAAACTGAAAAAAAAAAAAGCCTTACAAAGCAATTACCTGGCTAACATAACTTACAGAAACTTTTATTCGTGCCAATCATAGAAGTTACTTAGGTAAAAAAGCAGTCTCTACTCAGGAGCTTACTAATAACCGCCGCGTTGCGGAGGGGGGGGGGGGGTATCAGTAAGCCCCTGGCTAAGAGGGCCTCTAACCACTGGGAAAAATTTTTGCAATTTTTTTTTTTTTTTTTTTTCGAAAACTGCATATGAAGCTGGTTAAAGAAATAACCAGGAATTTATTTTTTACGGCAACTTTGAATGAAGTATTGAAAAGAAAAGGAATTTCGGGTATTTTTTCATTAAATAAGTAAAACGTTGGAAAATCGTTTTCGTGGTTTAAATTAATGAAACCCGGATGACGGGAAAGCAGCTACTCCAAACAACTGGACGCCCTCTTTCACAGTCCATATGCATGTATATCAACAGGAGAATGTGAAAGAAATATCAATTCGATGAATGTAATTTTTATACTAATGACGATAACATATCCTGTATTACAGTTGTTTGCTCATGACCACGCATCATTCAGAATATAATGAAGTAAAAGTTGTTCTTAGAGAAGGGGTGGAGGGTGAATAAATGGAGGCCTGTGCCATTTTTTTACAACAAAGTCAAGAAAAAGAAGTGCAAAGCATTGTGGCATTATGTTAAGTGTGTTATTTATACATTCAAAAGTAAATAATTTAATGTATTTTTTATATATTCAAGAGTACATAATTCTTAATTGTCACTTATTTCTTTTGCTTGCTTATGATCCGTATTTTCGTATAAAACGGAAAAGGTCACTGCACGTTGTCACACCGCAGTTAAATGTTTTGTGTGTGTGATCGAGAGATATTTCAAGCGGTTGGCCTTAGTTCTCTAAAAGAAGAAAGTTTGCATTATTTGACTTACTTTGGCCTAGTTTTGTACCATTACTAGTATTTTTTGTAGTACTTTGTAATGGTATAAAACTAGGGCGATGATTTTAATTACAACGTGGACATTTGTGCTTTATGCAATAAAGTTCAATAATTTTGGCTTTAGAAAAAATACCTGTAGGTTCCGCAGAATTTTAATTATTAAACACACATAAAACTTAGTTAATAATGTTGAATTTAACTTTATAATTTTACTAATTGAAAGTTAATAGATTTCCGCAAAAGGGTCTCGAAGGTATTTTTTGCAGGAGAGCCTCCAAGTTTTTCCGGTACGCCATTGTCTCTACTTTTAAACAAATGTGGAAAATTTTCTTAAATTGGTTATTGTGAAATGCATGCAGTCTTCCATAGATGTTCGTGATAAAATAAGTATTTCTTTTTTATACCTGCTCTGGGAAACATACTTTTCGAGTTCCACGTTCGGAGATTTCTTTTGCGTGTGTAGGAGCATTTGCATTCGTACTTTAACCCCAGAGGAACTTATTGCTGCAGTGCTCGAGTATATAACTGAGGGCCACCGGTTCAGTGTTCCACCGACGGAACCGAAAACCCACATCCGGGAAGTTCCTAATGATCGTTAAGACGCGATTTTCTGTGGGGATATGAATCTCTGTTTAAACAATGGACTTGTGAATGTTCTAAAGAAATGGCATTCATTTTGAATGCAGGTAGCTTATCTTTAAAAAAAAACACCAGAAGTTGTGACGTATACTGCCTTTTCAACTTTCCGTTTTTGTTGACTTTTCATTTATAAAAATGTCGGTTACTTCTTGTTATGATTTTTATTCTGAACAACACATCTGACTCCCAGAAATTTTTCTTCTCTGGGATATAACTGACCGTCGGTCAAAAGTTGGATTTCTTTCTCTCTCTCTCTCTCTCATCCAACAGGAGACCAGTGGAGTCTCCCTCGGACACGGAATTTCCTGAGTTGTCTATCTGTCAAGATGTCAAATCATAATAACTAATATAAGCACAGGGACGACGGAATTTGACGCCGGTACTGATTGGACATCTCGCTCGCGTTAGCCTGTGAAGCTTTCAGACTTCGACTGTAGTTCTGTCAAATCTAGCCTACTTAGAGAATAACCATGCTATTCAGAAGCGTTAGCTGCAAGTGAACTTTTTTTTTTTTTAGTGAACGGCAGTTTTTGAATGATTTTTGACACGCAGACATAAATACCAGAGTTGGGCAGGAATGCATCACAAAGTAATAGAAGTACAGATTACAATTAACGTGTAATGCATTACAAGGTAATGCAGTAACAGGTAATGCATTACAAGGTAATCCCAAGTATGGTTTGCACAAAGTAATGGAATTAATCTGTAATGCATTACAATGAAGAGGATACAATTCAATTATTTAATAATGCCATTCCAACGCATTGGAATTATTTGGTAATGAAATTACACAATTTGCGGATAATAATTACATATTAATAGTTTATAGAAATGTACGTGTTCCAAAAGCTATGTCTAGAAAAGTTGGCCATGTAACATATAGCAGATACCGAAGTGTCGTGCAGAATGTTCTAGAAGCGGTAAGAATGGGTTAGACGTTATGTTCTGGTTCTTTGTTAAAGACTAAGATGAATTGTTAATTCTTTGTTGAAGATTAAGATCACATGTAATGGCATTGATCTTTCTTTTATTTTTGTACTATTCTGTAACCTAAATAAACATCCCATTCGTACATACTTCATATGTATTATTTCGTTCAAATCACTTTACTTGCGGCGAAGACGGGGCAACTACTCATGTCATACTCGTACAATCTCCAATACCTATACATACACGCATTTGAGGTCCGAGGGGTGGAATAATTGTCAAATAACCTACACAACGTGGAAGGGTGTACTGGTTTATTCACGTTGTATTGTTACCCATAAGTTATTGGTTAATTACCAACATATGGTTAACCATTAACCATTACGATTATAAAGCTACATGTCAATACTGCTACATGTCATTACAATTACCATGTAGTTCTAATGACCAGTTTACCATTACCGATCAATTCAATTACGATTTTGCCCAACTCTAATACTTACATACATACACCAAGAATAAAAAATTGTGGACCTCATTTTCCTCGCTTTTCCTGTTAGATCAGACACAGAAATATTTCCCTGTGGACACGATATCTCCGTTAATCACATTCATGTGAACGTGCTCTCTTTCCCCCGCCAGACATATGTCATTCAAGGCTGTTCGCTTTGCACAGCAGTAAAATGTAGAAATGCGAGATCTCAGTTCAAATATGCACGGTCGAGTCACATTATTGTGACCACCGCTAATACTTAGAGTAACCGCCGTGTACAGCGCAGACAGCAGCTAGACGGACTAGGAATGACTCAATAAGGTGCTGGAAGGTGTTCACAGGTATGTGAAGCCATGCTGACTGCAGTGTATCTGACAGCTGCTGAAGGATGCATAGTGGAGGATCCGTAGAGCGAACAACACGACTGAGGTGGTCTTACAGATGCTCAATTGTTTTCAGGTCTGTGGAATTAGGGGGCCAGAGAATTACTTTGAAGTCCACATCGTGCTCTTCCAACCGCTCTCGGACATTTCTAGCTATGTGACACGTCGCATTGCCTTATTGGAAGATCCCATCCGCTTCGGGGAAGACAATCAGCATGTATGAATGTACGTGGCCTGCAAGGATGTATTCATAACGAATTCGGTCCATTGTGCCCTCCAGAGGTATGAATGAACTCAGGGAATGCCACGAAAACATTCTCCAGACCATGACGCTGCCCCCATCAGCTTGTGTTCTTCCAGCAATGGTTGAAGAGTTTTTGTTCTCCGATGTTTCTCGCCTTATACGCCAACGTCCGTCCGTTTGATGAAGCAGAAAACGTGACTCATCGGAGAAAGCAATCCTTTGCAAATCAGCGGAGGTCCAATTACGATACTGCCGTGCAAATGCAAGCCTTTTCCGCCGATGCATCTTCGTTAGCATAGGTGCAGTTACCATGCTTCTACATCGGAACCTCATAGGCAGCAGAGTTCGCTGAACTCTCGTTTTAGACACACTTCCGGTAGCCCCCTGGTTCATTCGGCCAGTGAGTTGCTCCACTGTGGCGTGTCGATCGGCCCTCACGCACCTTCGCAGCCGACGTTTACCTCTCACATCAGTGGCACGTGGTGTTCCGTAGTTTCCACGTCGCTTATTCGCAATGGTGACATTTCTCTAATCACGATACATTTTAACCACAGCAGCACGCGAACAGTTCACAAACTGCGCTGTTTCAGAAATACTGCCACCCTTGGCCCAAAAACCGATAATCACCCCTTTTTGCAAATCTGATAAATCGCTCCTTTTATCCAAGACAGCAACGAGTGATATGTTTTCAAAATGCCTACAGCACACCTTATGTACCCTCCAAGTCAGCTGACGACACGTGCTTTCTTTGATTAGCTGCGCGCTGTTGACGTCAAAAGTAGACAGCAACGAATTATATGTTTTCAGAATGCCTACAGCACGCCTTATCTGCCCTCCAAGCCAGCTGACGACATGTGTTTTCTTTGATTAGCTACGCGCTGTTGACGTCAAAAGTAGGAGGACGTTAGTCGAGTCAGAATAATGTGACTCGACTGTGTATTTTTATATATACACTGGCGGAAAGTGAAAAAAGAACACCAAGAAGGAGACGTCTGATACCAACGAAATTTACACAGCATAATAGCGGAATACAGAGGATAACGTGATCAAAACATTATGGCAAAATACAGCTGTATTTGCTGGTAAACTGAAGAATAACATTTCCATGTAACATGGTTAGTACGAGATTGAACCGCCATGAACTGCGTCACAGTGTGCAATTCTGGCATGGAGTCTGTCGTACAGATGTTGGATGTAAGTTTGGAGTATTCAGTTCTAAGCATCCTCAACCTGGACGCGTAAATCGGGGATGGTCGTGGCTGGCCGTGGAGACCGGATAAGTCATTGTCCCATAAAATCGCTCATTTCGTCGTCAACCTGAAAGAAATTTTGCGACAAGACACTTTAAATGCACTTAAACAAGACCTTGAGGTTCTAATCAAAGCTATTTCAACCAAACGGTGTTGGATACCTTTGCGTATTGCGACGTGTTCAGCTGCATTAAAAGTCACGTCTGTGAGCGTGGTGTTCACATTATTCTGTCCACTCCCTGTATATATACTGTATATTATATATACAACGGCCGTTCCATAAAAACTGAGAGTAAATGCACACGGAATGAAGAAATATAGGTACAGCAAACTAAATGTTATTCTTTCTCAAAGTATTGTATCTTCTCTCATCGTTCAGTCCACTTTTCAAAGCATGTGGCGAAGGCATTTTGTGGAAGCTGCTTTAGCGACTCCTGTACAGCTTATATAACGTCAGCATCAGTGTTGAATGTTGCGCCACGGAACTTGGCTGTGGCATGATTTCAATACTGCTTTTCGTGAGAAACTGTTGAACATAAGCAGCCACATGTGGTCGGATATCCACTTGCCCACCAGTTCCGGTCGCTTAATCGATATGTGTCGTCACAGACGCTTCAAAACTCAAATGCAATACTCAGCATTGATAGTAATTTGTGGAGGAACGGTTGCTGGCACACTACACCTTTGCGATCAAAGAAAATGATCATCACCTTCCCAGATGATCTAGTTTGGCGGACTTTTTCGGAGGTGGCGAACCATTGTGTTTCGAGACGTTTGTTGCGCCCTTCGTGAGGGGGTCGAAATAGTGGACCCATGTTTCATCGGCAGTCATTACTGTGTTTAAAAAGTTGGGATCCTTTGCAATCATTTGTCTCCACTCGTGGCACACCTGAACTCTAGTTAACAATTGTTCTCTCGTCACGTGATGAAATACCCATTTGGAACACACACGATGCAGCAGTAATTTGTCGCGTAGAATGCGGAATGCCGACGTTTTTCAAATATTAGTTGACGCCACCATGTCGTCACACGTCATTCGTTGATCTTCTTGCAGGATTGCCCAAACAGTGTTAACAATACGCTCTGTAACAACACTTTCAGGTCGATCAGGCCTAGGAGCGAGTTCTGCCGACAAAAACGCCCTTTTTTGAAATCATGGTGCCATCTAAAAAACGTTGACTTACCCAAACATTTATTTTTGTAAGCTTTTTCATGAAATCAGCTGTTTCTGGAGCCGTTTTACCCAAACGATAGCAAAATTTTATCGCACAAGGCATATTTCCCTTCTTAACTCTGAATCACTCACCTCCATAGCTGTATGACGAAATGTACCTTAAACAACTGCGCAATAACAAAACCAGAATTGTCTTCCACGGCTAATAACTATTGCCACAGATACTTCCTTTATTCAGTTAGTCGCTTGGGTGGTTATTTTTTGTCTTCGCACTGCTGCTAACTCAAAAAAAAAAAAAATACCCTCAGTTTTTATGTAAGGGCCTTTGTATATGCTTAAAGAAATTGTTTTCTTCGCACCAGACAAAGAACTAGCAAAACTCTTTTCAAGGCATTTCCTTGTAATGGCCATTCTGATTTATAAAAATCCATAGAGAAATCGCGATTTTGCTGAAAATAAAGCTAAACAGTCTTCTCATTATTCAGTTCTATTCCTCTGTTTCTTTATTTACAGGGAAATCGCGATTTTGCTGAAATTAAAGCTAAACAGTCTTCTCATTATTCAGTTCTATTCCTCTGTTTCTTTATTTACAGGGAAATCGCGATTTTGCTGAAATTAAAGCTAAACAGTCTTCTCTTTATTCAGTTCTATATCTCTGTTTCTTAATTTACACAGAAAAAATCGTGTAAAGATTGAGGATCCTTTCCTAAAATGCCTTGTTGTTTCGGATATCGGAATTTTTCGGATTTTGAAATACCTGCCTGTAAGCAGTCTTTTTTCTTTCTTTGATTGAAGGATTAACAACCACAGTGATCCACTGGATTGTCTATAAGTAGTCGTCCGTTCCTAATTTAAAGTTACTGGTTCCAGGGAAGGGAGAGAGCCAGTGCCGTAAGACAAACACAACATCCATGCCTCACCGGGATTCGAACTCGGACCTTTCTCGGACGAATGGTCATAAGCCAGCGCTTAGGCCACTGCGCCTCTGGGGAGGCTTTTCGCATTATAAACTGGCCACGCAAAACTAATCACGGGTAAAGGTAGAAATTTAAGTGAATTTGTCCATGGCCAGATAGTAGCTGCGATGAAGGTCGGTTATTCGATCTCCATAACTGGAGAACTGTTAGGGTTTTTTTTTTTTTTTTTTTTTTTGCCAGACCGTTGCACGTGTATACCAATACTACTGGAAATACGGCAAGACCTTTAAATAACGAGAGAAATGTGACCGTGCAGTTGATTCTCGATATTATTTAACCGAAACATATTTTACGTTGTATTTGGAATCAGCCATGAAGTTGATTTCTTTCATTTGATGGAATTAATCTCATGCTGCGTAATAATACGTTAAAAATTTCACAGAACTGGAACTGTGCTCCAAATCATTGAAGTATAATAAACGCTTTGACCTGTGCAGGTTAATCTCTCTCTCTCTCTCTCTCTCTCTCTCTCTCTCTTTTTCTTTTTGTGGAAGAGGTCGATGTGCAGAAGGTAAGCTTAAATTATAACAAAATATCAATAGTGCCACTTATTTAGGTTAAATCCCTCAATTACCGAACAGAATCCTGATACAGCGATGAACGTCGATATTTCTGAGCCATTAAGAGCGTTCACAGATTCAGATTAAATCGTGGTATGTATACGAAATCCAGATACGTGATGCTCTTTTTCGTCGGGGCATTTCGTCACCCCGCATTGTTCTGCGAGTCTGTAAAACACTGAATTAGATCACTTCGGACATGAAATTATTTCGATCATGAAACGATACTGCCCTCTTACATTTTATTTCAGTGGCGTGCCATATGGATTCGGAAACGACAGGCGAAGATTTCGAATTAGCTATTGTGTCAATGCTATATCACAATTTTTGTTCTTCTTAACTGTACCGAAAAAAGATTTGGGATAGATGCCAAACATGTAAACGTAGTAATATTTGGCCGCGTGTTTTCCTAATCCCCTGCGATTGTCCAGACAGAGGTCATACAGATGTTTATCGCCGGCACAATGGTTTAACGCTAAGATCGTGAGTTGCACATTGAGTCAATTTAAAACAATACTGACATTTGGAGTTCTTTTTCTGAAGACAATTTGTTCTGCGTAAGAGCTTACTTATTGTACTTGTACCTATGATCTGACCTACTGAAATTTTTGTATTCTCAATCAGCAAGGCGAAAGAAGAATGTGTGGCTTTGCCTACAACTTCGCCAGAATTATAAGAAAATGCTCGAATCGAATGTACTGTACAAATTACATTTGAGACTTTCAAGCAGGCAAATACTGGTTTTTAATGCAAATTCGCAGTTCTATATACGTTGTATAATTCATATTTCTTAAAAACTCCTGGTTTTTATGCTGATCGATGCTTTTTTTTTTGGTTTCTTACAGGACTTTACCATAGGAATTTCTAGACTTAGTGTACATTCAACAAACTCGGTGTGTAAAAACAAACTTAAAAGAAATGAATAGTAAAAAGTGTTTGTTTCGTTGTTTTGAACAGAGAGTAGGAAGTTACATAGTGCGGCAATTAAGTAATTAGACTATTTTAAAAAAATACTGAATAAAAAAAGTGTTTTTTAAGCTTTAAAAAAACACTATTTTTGTTAAAAAAAACACTAAAACACACGGGTCGGGAAGACATGGTTTTTTGACAAGTCATTTAACAGCTATGCGGTGGCAACAGCCTTTGGGTGAGAATTGCGCAGATGATTATTTACGCTGTGCATGAACATTGTCACACTCTGTCACGGAGAAGAGAGCAATTATCTATATAATTCTGTTTGAAAATCGGTAAAATTGCCTGTGAGATAGTTGAATTGTTGCATGATGTATATGGGGCTATTGTATATCGATGTATATCGATTGTATACAGGCTTCAAAGATGGGCGAGAAGATTTAAAAAATGACGAAATGCCCGTACCACCCTATTTCAGTGCGCACGTCTGACCTTATCGAGAAAGTTCGCAAAAGTATAACAAGTTAGTAAAATCATGCAATGTATGGATTATGATACGCTTTCCAACATACCTGAAATCATTACTCATGTTATGAGGTAATGGCTATGGAATAAATCTCGCTCCTTGTCCTGACCTTTGACCCCATTTCGATGATACTAGGCACAACCGGTTCAGTATATCTCCGAAACAACATGATAAAGTTTTGTCGCAATCGAAGCATTTTTACGTAAGTTATGACGCATAAGTGCAATGGAATGGATCCCGCTTCTATGTCCTGGCATTTGACCCCATTTCGTCCATTTTCAATAAGGTTCGTCCCCAGGCGATCCCCTACCACATACAAAAATTTCATCGAAATCGAACCATTTTTGCGCAAGTTATGACGCATAACGACAATGGAATGGATCCCGCTCCTATGTCCTGACCTTTGACCCCATTTCGTTCGTTTTCAATAGGGTTCGTCCCCAGGTGGTTCCCTACCACATACTGAAATTTCATCGAAATCGAACCCTGTTTAAGTGAGGTATCGTGCGGACAGACGGACAGAGAGACGGACAAAGCTGGAGTATATACGCTTCTTCAACCTACAGTTGGAAAGCGTAAAAAAGTGATCGTTGTGTGACCTTGAAGATGCTGGAATGTGAGCTTGGTATCAATAAGGAGACGATTCGTCAAATTTTAGTGCAAGATTTGGGGGAGGAAAGGAACAGCCTTGTGCTCGTTTTATTCCACATGCTTTGTCAGACGACTGGCATTCACGAGTGGAGAACGCAAAAGACATCCTGGAGACTGTAGAAACAATGCAAAGTTTTCTCCAGAACATTGTGGCACGTGACGAAGCATGGTGTTTTCGTTATGATTCTGAAACGAAGCGTCAGAGTGCTCACTGGAAGACGCCACAGTTACCCAGAGGAAAGAAAATCAGGTTACATAAGTCCAAAATCAAGACAATGCCTGATTAATTTAGGGAATAGAAGGTAGTCACACGGTAACAAATCTGGAGAATAGGGGAGATGGTTGAGTGCACACACAGTTTGTTTTCATGCCAGGAATTGCATTTTTTTGGGATGATTGAGTACACACACATACACACACACACACACACACACACACACACACACACACACACACACACACACACAAACACGCACACACACTTGTTTTCGTGCCAGAAATAGCTGCATGCTGACTGCTCTGTATGTGCGTTGTTATAGTGAAGAAGAAATTAAAGTTGCCTTTTAAAGGAAAACTTTTCAAGACATTGAAGACATACAAAGAACTTTGACATCAGCTCTTCACCCCATACCGAAAGACGACCTCTGCAAGTCCTTCCTTTCGCTGGCTAATCGCGCCACTTTTTGCATTGACGCAGGGGGAATGTACTTCGAATGAAATATATTTACGTAAGTTTTCCTGCTTTTGCATTTCTTTTTTGAATTCGGTCTCATTACGTAAATTTCCGCACTGTGTATCTGTGTTGAGTTTTCAGCTGATCTTTTCTTCTTACGCAAACAAATGATTATACCTTTATCTTTAATTTTTTTATTTGTACAGAAAATAATCCGCGCACTTCCTAAATAAAAAGTTCTTCTTTATTTTTTTTTTTTTACCATATGTGAGGCATTTTATACGATAAAACTCATATCACTGTTGAAAAGGCCTAGAGGTGAAATCGGAAAACCCAAAAGCCCGGTCAAAATGCCTTAGTTGTCAAGTTATTTCAAAGCAGCTACCTTTCACCACAGACGGAACTGAAGTTGTTAATACATAATTTCTGCAACGATCGAGCTTAAAATAATTAGGTAGAACACAAGCCAAAAATTCAATTTTCTCGCTTCTACTTTTTCGGATATTACTTGAATTACCATCCTTGTCACATTTACACCAAAAATCTTATTGTCATCTTCAAAATTTGAATTATCTAATTTTATTTGACTCACAACAGTTGTGACCTCGAGATATTCAGTTTTAACACAACAATTTTAGCGCCGCATTAATCTTATTTAATATTATTTAATTGTTTTCTACCCTTACCTTTTTAGCACGTCTTTTGTAAAAAAAGATCATAAGATCATGCTTATGTTTCCGGTTTGTCCGTCCGTCCGTCTGTACCCACGATATCTCTGCAACTATTAGTCCGATTTGAAAAATTATTTTTGCATTGGGAAGCTTGAAATATGCGAATAATGATCCTTCATTTTGATTTTTTTTTTTACGATGTACCATTTCGCCGATAGAGGGCGTAAATGCAGATGATGTCGAATTCAAAAATACGTTTTATTCCACATATTTGCTTCTAAACATCCGATTGAAAAATTATTTTATCTTTCGATTCCATTTATGTCGAAGAGTATTTTAGATATAGTTACTTTTTCAAATTACGCATAGATTTTCCGCTAAGGGGGCGTAAAAGTAAATTACATCTTTTTTCCGATAACTCCTCTTCTAAAACTCCGATTTGAAAAAAAATTCTTCAGCGGATACATCTCCTGATGGAAATTCTTTTGCATATAATTTTTAGTTTTCTAGTTTTTGGTAAAGAATACTTTGGCCACCAGGGGGCGTAAGTGTTAATTTTCGCTTCTGATGTATTTTCCATAAAATCTGAGCTTCTAAAACATCGATTGAAAAAATTATTTCGCGGATTGCTGCTACTCCCATCGATAAACCTTTTGGGAATATTTTCTTCCTAAAATATTTCACAATTTCTCCGCCAGGAGGCGTAGATGTATACCTTATTTTTGTCAATATCTCTACTTCTAGGAGTCCGATTTGAAAAATTCCCTCTTTGTTGGATAGTGTTTTTCGTGTGACATGTTTTTCTCATAATTTCAAAATTTTCAAGTAATTCATAGACTGTCCGCTAGGGGGCGTAGAGGTAAATTGCGTTTCCCCCTATATCTCTGCTTCTAAATCTCCGATTTGAAAAATTCTTTCTGAACCGGATACAGCTCCTGATAGGAGATCGTTTTCACATAATTTCTAATTTTTGTAAAAAAATTGTTTGGCCACCAGGTGGCGTAAATCTTAATTTCCGCTTCTGATGTATTTGCAGTAAAATATAAGCTTCTTAATTCTCTATTGAAAAAAATGTCGTTTGTAGACAGGTACGACTCATGTCGACAAACCGTTTAGAAACATTTTCTTCTTAAAATAGTGCATGGTTTCTACGCCAGAGGGCGTAGATGTATATCTTATTTTTGTCAATATCTCTACTGCTAGGAGTCCGATTTGAAAAATTCCTTTTTTGTTGGATAGTGTTTCCAGTGTGACACGTGGTTCATATAATTTCAAAATTCTCAAGTAATTCGTAGACTTTCCGCTAGGGGGCGGAAATGTAAATTGCGTTTCCCCCTATATCTCTGCTTCTAAATCTCCGATTTGAAAAATTCTTTCTGCACCGGATACAGCTCCTGGTGGGAAATTGTTTGCCCATAATTTCTAATTTTTTTTAATGGTTTGGCCACCATGGGGCGTAATTCTTAATTTCCGCTTCAGATGTATTTGCAGCAAAATATGAGCTTCTTAATTCTCGATTGAAAAAAACGTCGTTTGTTGACCGTTACTACTCATGCCGACAAACCTTTTAGAAACATTTTCTTCTTAAAATAGTGCATGGTTTCTACGCCAAGGGGCGTAGATGTATATCTTATTTTTGTCAATATCTCTACTTTTAAAAGTCCGATTTGAAAAATTCCTTCTTTGTTGGATAGTGTTTACGATGCGAAATGTTTTTCCTATAAATTCAACATTTACAAGTAAATCATAAACTTTCCGCTAGGGGCGTAAATGTAAATTACGTTTCCCCCTATATCTCTGCTTCTAAGTCTCTGATTTGAAGAATTCTTCCTGTATCGCACAGAAGACCGGATGGAAAATATTTTTCACATAATTTCTAATGTTTGGTAAAGAATGGTTTGGCCACCAGGGGTCATAAGTGTTAATTTCTGCTTCTGGTGTATTTGTAGCAAAATCTGGGCTCCTGAAAACTAGACTAAATATTTTTTCTTGGACCGATACCGCTTATATGGATAAACCTTTTGAGAATACTTTCTTCCTAAAATAATGCATGGTTTTCCCACCAGGGGACGTAAAGTCACATCTTATTTTTGTCGATATCTCTGTTTCTAAGTGTTCGTAAGCTCACGATTCCGTTTACAGCAATACCTGAGAGATTAAAAACCCGATTGAAAATCTTCTTTCTTTCGTCAGATCTATTGTTTTCCATATCGGTTCCTTTGACTTTGAATAGCTTTGATAAATTTAATTTGCGTCAGAACGGATTCAAAAGACGTGCTTATTACACCCGAAAATTCGGTGTCATCTTTCTTGTTTTAATTTCCTACGGTATGTTTTCCGCAACTGTGAGATATTTGTTTTTCTAACAAGCGTGGTACCGATAGTTGTTTATGAATGTCTTCCATGTATCTTCGAGAGTTCAGTCTATAAACAAGATGGTTTTAAAGCTTTTTTTAAAGCTTTTTTTTTTAAATATCTGCACTGATAGCATCCTGCTGTGTAAAAGACGTAAACTAAATGTCTCCTGTGAAAATACAAATGCAAAGATTCGACTGACTGTGGAAACAGAGCGTATAAAAATTGAAAGGGGAGTGAGACAAAGTGACACCATATCTCCCAAACTCTTCAGTGTCACATTGTAGAATGTCTTTTAATTATTGAACTGGGAAGAGAAGAGGATAAAGTTTAATGGAGATAATGTAACCCACCCTCGTTTTGCTGATGGCATTGTCATTTTTTGCATTTAACCCTTATAACCTTAGAATAGGTTCCAGGAACTTGCTCACAAGAGTAAAGAAATAGGGTTAAAAATGAACTTACAGAAAACAAAATTGATGTACAGGAACAGGAAATTTTAGCGATTGTGGCAAACCTAGAAGTAATAGATATCTACATTTACTTAATTTGAACGATAGATATCAAATAAGAGCCACATCGAAGCTAATATTAACAGGCGTATAAAACTTGGCTGGAGTGCGTTTGGAAGAAACAAACAATATTCAAGAGCAATTTACCATTATGTCTTAAAAGAAAGTGTTTAACGAATGCATCCTTCCAGTTCTTACTTATGGATCATAGACATGGTCCTTAACTAGAAAAAGACATTCTGGGGCGGCAGGCAACTGCAAGTAACATGAAGAGATGCATGCTTCGTATAACCAGGAAAGGTAGGAAGCGGAACTCAAGGATCAGAAAGATGACGAGAGTTGATGACATCATGATCAAAGTAAAATCCCTCAAATGGTAACGAGTTGGACATGTTGATAGAAGAACTGACCATCGTTGCGCAGGTGAAATACCAGACTGCATTCCAAGGGACAAGAAAAGACCCAGAAGAAGACCCGCGGATGATAAGTAGAAGAAATTCGAAAGTCTACCGGTGTGATACGGAGGAGACTATCTCTAGACAAAAAGTTGTGAGAGAGACTTGGGTAGAAAGAGAGAGAGAGAGAGAGATCTTCATTCATCAGTGGACTGATAACGGTTGTTCATGTTGATATTTGCCGAAAGTCATGAATTAATATAAGCGATGATTATCCATTTTTTATCATGAAGGGAAAGGCATACAAAAGATTCAAACTGTCACAGTAAGGAACTGTCCACAGAATTACTGTGGGAGTAAGGACGTTCTTCCAAATCTCTCTATATATAATAGAGTGTCTATATGTGTGTTCCCTATGAACTAATAAATCCTTGACCGATCTGGACCAAATTTTGCATAGTAACTCTCTTGTTCCTTGCGGAAGATGTAGGCAATGATTAACGCTGAACATTCTAATCCCTCTCTCTGATTTCGCCCCCTTGACACTTTGTGCTCATACCCTTTGACCGATCTGGACCAAATTTTGCATAGTTACCTTCTTGTTCCCTGCGGAAGATGAAGGTCATGATGAACCCTGAACATTCTAATCCCGCTCCCTGATTTCGTCCCCTTGACACTTTGTGACAATTTATGTTTAGTGCATGAAGACTAGTTAATTTTTAAATATTATATTTCTGTATAATTGATGCAATAAAGGAACAAACGGGATCTGTCTAACAACGAAATGGATTTCAATTAATTATTATAAACTTCTATGCTAATTTGAATCGAAAAAGCGGAATTCTATTGGGCAATTCAATCAAAAACCCAAGAAAAATGTTCGGAAAGTGATTCATGTATTATGTGTTAAACCGGACAACTCTGGGTACCTCCGCTTGCTACTGATAAACGAAAGGTGGTTGGCGATGAGCGATTGCTTGCCCATAACTGATACAGCACTTCTGTCATTTTTCAAAACGGAGCAAGGTTTTCCGTTTTTGTAATTAGTAATTCTTCATTTCTCCTATATCATTGGTTTAATATCACCGCCATCCCGTTCCCATGTTATCGTTCTTCTCCACTAAGCAGCTGCAGAATCAGATGTTGATTAGACATGATGTGTTCCATGAGAGATAAGATCGGAAAAAGACGCAGTATCTCTTTATCAATGATCTATCCAACTGCAAGCCTTGCACGCGCATCATCCATCGCCCGGCTCATGAGAGCGCAAAACTTCGAGTCGCATGATGTGAGTATCCTTTGTTAGCGTCGACATTTTTGTTTCTTCAAATGCAAAGCGAACCAGTCATAAAACTTAATTTTGTGTGTTCACTGGCTGAGCGTAAGCATCGGAAAATGCAACAGCCATAAATTTTTGTCATTCGGAAACTCGCTAATCATAAAACAGAATGATTGGCTGAGCATAAACAGTGGGTATTTATCAATCGCAGGGACGGATTATGACATGTTCTTGCCCAGGGGTGGAGCCGAATTGCGACCCTGTCAAAAAGCTGTTCATATTTTTATTTTTGCTATCTGTTATTTTCAGTGAGACGTTATAAGGTTATTTTGTTGGATGTAATGTTATCAGAAAGAAATCATTTGTCTCTACTAAAATAATAGCTGTTTTTATTCAAAATAGTATAACTATACTAATGATCCGAATTTTTTGGCGTAGAATAGAAATCAAAGTTTCCAACCTTTTGCATATAAACCAGATGGCTTTTTCAAGGAAGGCATGACAACAAGCTGGAAACAGAATACCAAACAGAAATCATTGCTCTTTCGACGTTAATAATGAGTCTCGGAAAAATTCTCTTCGACCGTCACCGGAAATCGAACCCAGGGTCTTCCAGTTACGTGCCGGACATGCTACCACTGCACCACAGTGGCCTCGAATTCTCCAGACTCACATGTGATTAACTGCCAAACTACA
Organism: Macrothele yani; assembly: GCA_039090855.1. Lineage (NCBI taxonomy): Eukaryota > Metazoa > Arthropoda > Arachnida > Araneae > Macrothelidae > Macrothele > Macrothele yani. The sequence continues at coordinate 92,409,966 of CM076998.1, forward strand.
TGGCAGGTTGTTTCATGGAGCTCCGCATAATGCTGGGGATTCGCCAAAGATGGAAAGCCGAAACTGAACAAATAACTAGGTCATTCGTCCGAACGGGGTCCGGGTTCGAATCCCGGTGAGGCATGGATGTTGTGTTTGTCTTACGGCACTGGCTCTCTCCCTTCCCTGGAACCAGTGACCCTAAATTACGGAAAGGCGACTGCTTACAGCCCATTGAGTTGCTCACGGTGGTCGTTAAACCTCCAATCAAAAAAAAAAAAAAAATAACTAGGAGGCTAATCTTTGCCGTCTGTTCAGTTGCTGCTTTCCATCTTTGGTGAATCCCCCAGCATTGTGCAAGGCTCCATGAAGCAGATGTAGTTTGGCAGTTAATCACACGTGAGTCTGTCTGGAGAATTAGAGACCGCTGTGGTGCAGTGGTAGCATGTCCGGCGCATAACTGGAAGACCATGGGTTCAATTCCCGGGGGCGGCCGATGAGAATTTTTTCCGAGACTCGCTTATTAACGTGGAAAAAGCGATGATTTCTGTTTAGTGCTCCTGATCCACGTCGAGTGTTTGAATTAATTGCAAACTGAATAATAGAACACTTCAACAATTTGAACGAGGTGACTTGACTAGACAATAAATGAACAGATGCAAAGTATCTCGAAATAAATCTCTACCGTCTGTACAGGATCGTAGTGGTAATTTTTTTTTTTTTCGAAGTTTGATAAAGGACAAATTTTGATGGCACGGCGCTTCCGAACTACGATCACGGAAGGTTGTTCATGTACCACTGTGGTGGCCACTACAATCCGGTATAGACGGGAGAGTTTTTTTTTTTTTCTAGATACAAAGCTACTCGATAGAACTTCACTAGTAGATGCAAATGATATTATTCATTCGAAGAAACGAGGGCTCGTGTTGGTTGGGCATGCGCACGCGGTTTCGTCGGAGAAAACGCAGCATTATTTGACGGACTGGTTCCAAACTAGTGGTAATTCTAGAGAGAAGCTATCATTGCAAGCCTCACTCTTGGCAATGATCTCTAAAGTTTCGCGAATGGCAGATGATTTAGACGTGGAGTAGGAAGTTCATTTCTTTATATCCCCACACATAGGATGAGCGGACTTGAACTTGGCTTCTCTGGACAGGGAAGTGGCTACTTTTCAGTCCTTTGTGTTCTCTTTTTATGTTCGTTGAGTCTAATTCTGAACAACCGCTTAGTCATTCCGATGTAGTATCGCTTGGAGCCGTCCGGATATTGTAGTGGGATGACATAAACACCTGTCTCGTTGAGAAAAGGAAGCTTGTCAATATTTCTCTTGAGCATGGTATATAAAGATGCCGGAGATCTTACCGACACCGACGTTTATCCTCCTGAGCGCGTTCTTTAGTTCATAGGAAGCACTTGGTATGTAGGGAATAAAGCCCAGCAGCTTAATTACGGCACAGAAGGTCCCACACGTGTTCGATTGGATTTAGGTCCGGGAACCTTGCGGGCTAATCCATGCGTTGAATATCTTCACTCTCCAACAGCACTGCGACAACCACTGTACAATGAGGTGTAGCGTTGTCGTCCATGAAGAGGAACTCAGGACGCACAGCACCTCTAAACAGACGCACGTGAGGCAGGAGAACCTCGGTACAATAGCGGACACCAGTGACTGAACCTCCTTGGAAGATGTAAAGGTCAGTACGGCTACCAAGCATGATACCGCCCCAAACGAGAACTCCGCCACCTTCAAACCGGTCCCTTTCGATGATATTGGAGCTGTGATTGCGTGTTTCCTGCTCTCTCCAGATGTGTATACGTCAAGAATCGCTCGTCAGATTAAATCGGCTCTCATCCGTAAAGAGAACTCGACCCCATTGCTGATGTGTCCAGTTCTTGTGTTCTTGGCACCACAGAAACCACCTTCTCCGATGAGCAGGAGTTAATGGCACACACCGTACTGGTCGTCGTGCAAATAGACCACCTTTGTGCAGCCTCCTGGCTACGGTAAAACGCGATAACAGACGTCCAGTTGTCTGTTGCATGTGCCTTGCGATTTCTTCCGCTGTCTGCCGTCTGTCTCTTCTCGCCTGTAGGACAATATACCGGTCGTCCGCCACCGTGGTTGCTCATGGACGACCACTGCTAAACTCTCTGACAGCTGTTCCTGTCGTTTGAAATGCTCTCCAAGCTCGTGAAACGATGCTGTCAGCTATCCCGAACTCCTCGGCCACACTAGTCACACTTCGACCTTTTTCCAACTTCCCAATGACGCGACCTCGGGTAAAGTCATCCAGATGTCGTCTACTGGATTGCCTGTTGGCATATCACATGGTGGCAGCAACTCGACGTCGTTCAAATCGATGTACACCGTGCAATAGTTTTCACCGAATTGCTGAGCGTACACCGCCAGTGTGCTTTATACCCTTCCGACACCCCCCCCCCCCCCCCCGTCATGCTGCATATATGCGCATGTCTTACCGTACCAGACCCTAGTCTATCTTCTGAGTGGTCTTTCGGTCCGTTCTGCCTGCTCGTTCCGCTGTTACGCTAATTTCTCCTCTTCGTCCTTAATTTTTGAACACCAGTGTATTAAAAATTAATGGACGGAATATTAACAAAAAAAAAAAACACCCCAAACTTTGTATTATTTCATACACGAATTCCTTTGCAACCTATAATAGTAAAAAGTATTAAAAACAATTTTCAGTTTCGTAACTAAAGTTGCTATTAAACTTGCTTTGACAAAAATAACACTCGCCCACTCTGATGTCTGTCTAACGACGCTCCTGTCCTCCAAAGGAGATTCGACAGTTGAGGGACGCCATCACATCCCCTTTGCTGAACATCCTCGTAAAATGATATCAGCACCTTGTTGAATCCAGGCCTCTTCAAATGGAGGCTGCTTTGATGGCCAAGTTGAGGGACGCCGTCACATCTGCTTGGCTGAACATACAAGTAGAATGATATCAGCACCTAGTTGAATTCATGGCTCTTCGAATGAAGGCTGCTTTGATGGCCATGTTGAGGGACGCCGTCACATCTGCTTGCCTGAACAAACAAGTAGAATGATATTAACACCTTGTTGAATCCATGGCTCTTAGAATGGGGGCTGCTTTGATTGCAAAGTTGAGGGACGCCATCACATCTGCTTGTCTGAACATACAAGTAGAATGATATCAACACCTTGTTGAATCCATGGCTCTTAGAATGGAGGCTGCTTTGATTGCAAAGTTGAGGTTCGCCGTCACATCTGCTTGGCTGAACATACAAGTAGAATGATATCAGCAACTTGGTGAATCCATGGCTCTTCAAATGAAGGCTGCTTTGACGGCCACGTTGAGGGACGCCATCACATCTGCTTGTCTGAACATACAAGTAGAATAATATCAACACCTAGTTCAATCCATGGCTCTTAGAATGGAGGCTGCTTTGATTGCTTTGATTGCAAAGTTGAGGTTCGCCGTCACATCTGCTTGGCTGAACATACAAGTACAATGATATCAGCACCTTGTTGAATCCATGACTCTTCGAATGAAGGCTGCTTTGACGGCCACGTTGAGGGACGCCATCACATCTGCTTGGCTGAAAATACCTGTTGAATGTTATCAGCACATTGTTGAACCATGACTCTTCGAATCGAGTCTTCTTTGACGGCCAAGGTAGGCCCAATACGTCATTAGATAGGTATTCCTAATAATTTGCTACTTCACTGTAATTTACACGGTCGAGTCACATTACTGTGATCACCAGCTCATATCCAGAATAACAGCCGTGTTCATCGCTGATAGCGGCTAGACAGACTGGGAGTGACAACATAAGGTGCTGGAAGGTGTTCACAGGTATGTGGAGCCATGCTGACTGCAAGTCATCTGATAGCTGCTGGTGGGTGCGTGGTGGAGGATCTATAGAGCGAGCAACACGATCGCGGTGTTCGCACAGATGCTCAATGGGGTTTCAGTATGGGGAATTAGGGGGCCAGGGAAGTATTTTGAAGCCTTCATCGTGCTCTTCCACCCACTCTCGGACATTTCCAGCTGTGTAACACATCGTATTGTCGTGCCGCAAGATCCCATCCGCCCCAAGTAAGACAATCAGGCCTCCCCGGTGGCACAGTGGTCTAAGCGATGACTTCTGATCATTCGTCCGAGATGGGTCCGGGTTCGAATCCCGGTAATGCGTGGATGTTGCGTTTGTCTTACAGCACTGGCTCTCTTCCTTCCCTGGAACCAGTGGCTCTGCATTAGGGACGGGTGACTGCTTATAGCTCATTGAGTTGCTCACGGTGGTCGTTAAACCTCCAACCAAAGGGGGTGGGAGGGAAGACAATCAGCATGTATGGGTGTGCGTGGTCTGCAAGGATGGACAGGTACGAGTGGACCCAGAGAATGCCACGAAAACATTCCACAGACCATAATGCTGCCACGACCAGCTTGTGTTCTGCTGGCAATGGTTGAACAGTGTTTGTCCTCCGATGTTTCTCGCCTTATACGCCAACGTCCATTCGTTCGGTGAAGCAGAAAACGTGACTCATCGGAGAAGGCAATCCTTTGCCAATCACCGGAAATCCAATTCCGATACTGCCATGCAAATGTGAGCCTTTTCTGCCGATGTTGCTGTGACCATCCGTCTGCATCGGAGCCCCATACGCAGCAGGGTTCGCTGAACTGTCGTTTTAGACACACTTCCGGTAGCCCCCTGCTTCATTCGGCCAGTGAGTTGCTCCACTGTAGCGTGTCTATCGGTCTTCATGCACCTTCAAAGCCAACGTTCAGCACTCACATCAATGGCAGATGGTGCTCCGCAGTTTCCACATCACTTATTCGCAATGGTGCCATTTCTCCAATCACGATACACTTTAACCACAGCAGCACGCGAACAGTTCACAAACTGCGATGTTTCAGAAATACTGCCACCCTTGGCCCGAAAGCCGATAATCATCTCTTTTTGTAAATCTGATAAATCACTCCTTTTATCCATGACAGCAAAGAATGATATGTTTTCAGAATGCCTACAGTACAGCTTATATACCCTCCAATCCAGCTCACGACACGGGCCTTATTTCATTGGTTACGCGCTGTTGTCGTCAAAAGTAGGAGGTGGTCACAATAATGTGACTTGACTGTGTATATAAAAATCAAGAGTCTAGCAGAGGAAGGCAGTAGCGCCGGTAAAGAGTCCAAATAAGTAATCACTAAAGATGAGCGATCGACAGCTGAAGAATTTTTTTTTTTACTTAACTGTTTAGCTGAGCTCTCAGTGTCAGAGACCGGCAGAAAATCGTTACTTCTGTATTACTTAGAAACAAAATACCTTCTAGTGGTTCCTCAGTTCAACAACCTTCAGGGACGGATTGGGTCGACGATACCAGGCTGGGAATTTTAGCCTTGTGGTACACTGCAGAAACACACGTTCCCACAGGGGAACACTTCAGATTCTTTCATGAAAAAAATTATGTTTACTTCTGGATAAAATACACTGAAGGAAAAAAAATCCCAACACCAAGAAGGGATTGTGTTAGATTAACGACAGTTGGTAGGCGGTGAGAGCACATCTGTGAGATGACGTCTATGCAAATTTCGCGCTCGGCGCATACGTGTGGCGCTAGTAGCGCCCTCGGAACATACAAAGCAGGTTTGCTGTACATACGCGCTGTAACGTTCGTGAGCGTTAGGTATCGTTGAGATTCGACGTAGTGTGTTGATGTTAGTCAAGAATGCCTTTAAGAAGACGAAGAAGCCATTATCAACAGCTCACGGAGTTTGAACGAGGTCGTGTAATAGGGCTACGAGAAGGTGGATTTTCTTTCCGCAATATTGCAGAACGACTTGGCAGGAATGTAGCCACTGTGCATTATTTTTGGCAGCGGTGGTCAAGAGAAGGTACTGCCTCAAGAAGACCGGGTTCCTTCCGGCATGCCACGTGGCACTACTCAGAGGGAAGACCGCCGTGTACGGCGTATGGCCGTGGCGCATCGTGCCGCATCTGCGGCAGCAATTCAAGCTGCAGTTGCCACCACAGTGACACAACGAACTGTTACAAATCGGTTACCTGAAGGACAGCTCCGAGCCAGACGCCCTGTAGCGTGCATTCCACTTACTCCAAACCACTGCCGTTTGCAACGTCAGTGGTGTCAAGCTAGAGCTCATTGGATGACGGAGTGGAGATTTGTTGTGTTTTCTGATGAAAGCCGATTCTGCCTGGGTGCCAGTGAAGGCCGTGTGTTGGTTAGAAGGAGGTCAGGTGAGCGCCTGCAACCAACCTGTTTGCGGCCGAGACACACTGGACCTACACTTGGAGTTATGGTCTGGGGAGCAATTTCCTATGACAGCAGGAGCACTCTCGTGGTTATCCCATGCATCCTGACGGCACAGTTGTACGTCGGTGTGGAGATTCAACCTGTTGTCCTGCCATTCATGAACAGCATTCCAGGGGGTGTTTTCCAACAGGATAACGCTCGCCCACATACCGCTGTTGTAACCCAACATGCTCTACAGAGTGTGGACATGTTGCCGTGGCCTGCTAGATCACCAGATCTTTCACCAATCGAGTACGTGTGGGACATCATTGGACGACAACTCCAGCGTCACCCCTAACCAGCATTAACCGTCCCTGTAATGACCGACCAAGTGCAACAGGCATGGAACTCCATCCCACAAACTGACATCCAGCACCTGTAGGACACAATGCATGAACGTTTGCGTGCTTACATTCAACATTCAAGCGGTTATTAATGTACCAGCATTTCACATTTAAAATGGCTCTTCTCGCGCTTACAATAAGCTGTGATCTTGAAACCTTAATCGATTAAATATATGTTACCTATACAAATGTATTGCCGCCATTTCATTCCTCTACAACTATTTTTTCCTGGTGTTGGGATTTTTTTTCCCGTCAGTGTAGAACTGTTGATATATGCATTGTGAAACTAATTGAGTCATGAGCAATTTTTAGCAGCAATTTAAGCGTGAACGAATTTTAAAAATCCACTCGTGATTGAATGTAGCACATTAAACCATGCTCAAAACGGGGTGTTGTACCAGATGATTATTTTTTTTTTTTTTTGGTAACTGATTGTGTATTGCGCAACGGTATTTGTACCACCTCCTAGAATAGACGCCTTTTTTAAGTCTACTCATTTTTGATCCATGAACCAATATCGGTAAATCGCTGGGTTTTTTTTTTTTAAGATAAATGTAGGTGAGACATGGCAGAACATCTCTGCCGAAGAATGGTTTTGTGTTCCTGTCTGCACGTGGATAAGGGTGTGGAGATGATGGACCATCAAAATTGCAAGCATTGCGTTCTTCCAGACTACAAAAGGAGGGCAGAGCCTACCAGTGTCTCTTCGGCTCCAAGCCCAACGACCTACGCTAAACATAGTTATTTATAGTAGTGCAAATTTTTCATTCAAGTAGAGATACTTTTGCTTTTTCATTTTAGAGCAAACGCCCAACATATATAGACACACTGCTGGCCACCTAAACGCAACACCAAGAAGGACACAAGATAGCAAATCCAGATTTACTGGACACATAACAACAGATACAAAGATGAAACGATTGAGCTCACTGGCCCGTGCGACTTGCGACTTGCGGAACACGCAGACATCAATAGTTCGTGTGGCCCCCATGGCTGGCAATAACGGCCGCTACACGCCGCGGCATCGAACGAAAGAGGCTTTGGATGTGGGCTTGGGGTATGTCGGTCCAGGCTGCTTCCACACGTTGCCACAGTTCATCAGGTGTATCCGCGGGTGGTGCTTGCCGGGCCACTCGGTTGCCGATCAGCGACCAGACGTGTTCGATGGGCGACATATCGGTAGAACAGGTGGACCACGGCAGCAGTGACACCTGGTGGGCCGTGAAGAATTGTTGCACGGTGTGTACCACGTGCGGGAGCGTATTGTCCTGTTGATACGTGGCCGCTGGCAGGTCCTGCAGGTAAGGGAGGACTACAGGCTCCAAACCGTCGGAGATGGTGTTGTGGCTGTTGAGTGTACCAGCGATGCGTACCAGAGGAATGCGGGTGTCATATCCAATTGCGCCCCAAACCATAACGCCAGGCGACGGACCGGTATGGCGATGCATAATGCATGCGTCAAACAGTCTCTAGCAGCGGTGCCGCCACACGCGGATCCGACCATCGTGGTGTTGCAGGCAGAAGCGGAATTCGTCGGAGAAGACAATGTTGTGCCATTCCCTAGTTCAGGTGCGGCGCTCAACTGCCCACTGCCACCGCACTCGCCGGTGGTGTAACGTCAATGGTAATCAGAGCAATGGGCGCCGTGCGACAAGTCCCCGCTCCTGCAGGAGACGTCGAACGGTACGTGCTGACACAGGTTGTTGCGCAACGTACCCCAATTCCTGCGCTAACGTTCGTAATGTGGCGGTGCGAGCCGTCAATGCCCGCCGCACAACATGCCGGTCCTCTCGTTCGGTGGTGTGCCGCGGTTGCGGCAATCGCTCACGTCGGTACGTCCGTCCGTCCGTCCTTCCTGCACCCACCGAATCCATACTCGCCTCACTGTGGCTGGATGTTGTCTCACACGGGCGCCGATGTCTCCGTACGATAAACCGCTGTCGCGATAAGCCACTATTTGTCCTCTGTCGAACACCGAAACGTGCTAGAATGACTGCCGTATTCTCGACGAGGCATGAGGAAGCTTCCCACACACGGGTCCGGCAGCGCAACACACTTCCACTACTTACACCTCGCCTTCGTGCACCCTTATAGTGCTTCTCGGTGGCGTGCCAGGCACACATGATTTGCATATGCCCTGCAATGCTAATCGTTTGCATGTCCTCTCGCGGGCGACGCATTCTGCGAATTTCAGGCCAATCGGATGCTTCCATCTTGGTGTTGCATTTTGGGTGGCCAGCACTGTATATATACACATATATATAGTGTATATATACACTGCTGGACAATTGCTAAGGACGGATCATAAATGGCTATATAGCGCAAAAAAAAGTAAGTGTGGTTGGATGCCAAGTGAAATAAAATAATGTCAGAATGCCAGGACATTACAAGAAAGACAATTTATTGTGCTCTGAAATCCAGATGGCTTTGGAACGTGTTCAAGGGACAAACAGGCCATTTTGTGCAGAATACGTAAACGTGAAAAAATGTAATTACCGTCCGCAGGCGTTCCGGCGTAAGATGTCAATACGGGATGGCGTTCCGGCGTAAGATGTCAACCATGGAGGGCGATGCAAGATTCCACACGTCGTGTCATGCTTTGCACAACATTATCAAGCAGCTGTTGGGGTAATTTATCCCATTCCTCTGTCAGTGCACGGATGAGGGTATCCTTGTTTATTGGAGGGCATTGGCGGCCAGCAAGACTCCTCCCCAAGGCATCCCACACATTTTCAATGGGATTCAGATCTGGAGAACGTGCTAGCCATACGAGGCGTTGAATATCCTCGCTCTCAAGACACTCCTGGACAGCGACTGTTCGATGACATGTTGCGTTGTCATCCATGAAAATGAATCTATCACGGACAGCACCACGGAACATGCGAACATGAGGTAACAGAACATCATTAATGCATCGTTGGCCAGTCATAGTCCCAGTTGGAAGCACATAGAGGGACGTACGACCGTTGATCATGATGCCAGCCCATACCATGACACTACGTGTCGGATATCGTTCCCTTTCCTGTGTGTTTGCTGGACAATATGCAGTACCACTATCACGCCAGATCAGTTGTCGTCGACAATCAGACGATAGACTGTATCTACTCTCATCTGAGAAGAGGACAGCAGACCAGTCGTTATCAGTCCAATTGCGATGTTGATGGCACCATTGCAAACGGGCGGTACGATGACGTCTGGACAATGGGATGCACACAAAGGACGGCGGGCGTAAAGTCCTCCTTCATGCAAACGTCTGACGACAGTTTTTCGGGAGATCCGCTTGCCAGTAGCAGCCATAAACTGATTTGCTACCTCACTAGCTGTGCTGCGCCGGTGTCTTTTTGTTGATAGCACTATGTACCGATCTTCTGCAGGTGTCGTACTGCGAACACGACCTCCCCCGTGACGTTTGCTACACTCTCCATTTGTTTGAAATGATTTCCAAAGCCTTGAAACAACACTGTGGCTGACGTCGAACTCCCTGGCAACATCTGTTATTTTTCGCCCTTCTTCAATCTTGCCAATAATACAGCCACGCGTAAAATCATCTAGGTGATGTCGGGAAGACATACTGAAAATTGCAAGTTCGTCAATTGATTCTTTCCCTTTCAATTTTGCATTTGAACAACAACAGTCAATACGCGTCAAATCCTTTATATCTCTTATCAGCGCTATGACGTCACGAACAAGTTCGGCAATCCAAAATTTGCATACGCACAACACGTCTTACTGTATCCCGCACTTATGCTAATTTCCACATTTTCCTGCCTTCTATTTTATGGTTGCTATCGTTGCTGTTGTCATCCGTCCTCAGCAATTGTCCGGCAGTGTATTAGTTATGAACCTGAGTTAACGTGATTTTTCTCCGTAATGTTACTTCAAGTGTTATGAAATGATTAAAGAAAGCATTTCTTTAACATTGCAATTAATGTTTAGGAAAATATTTTTAGCAAGAATCTCAGCCAAGTTCCTTAGGGGCGGGTACCGCCCACTGTTATTCATCTATTAGTAAGGAGATTGAAATGTTTCGCTTGAATAATTTTGCAAGAGTGTTTTTTGAGTTTTTCTACAGAAAATGCTTTTTTTTGTTCGCTTTAAGTGAATTTACAGTAGTTATACCACGCTGCCCCGGTGGCACAGTGGTCTAAGCGCTGGCTTCTGAGTGTTGTTCCAAGCGGGCCCGGGTTCGAGTCACAAATGAGGCAGAAGTGGAGTGTTTTTGCTACGACACTGGCTCTCTCTCTCTTCCCTGAAATCAGTGGTTCTAAATTAGGAATGGATGACTACCTATATTCGTGAGAGTTGCTCGCGGTGGTCGTTATTCCAAGAAAAAATAATTAGGGTGAATGTGCGATAAAGTTTCTTCGCAAATTAGGAGATAAAAAAGAGATGGGACATTCTTGAAAAAGTAAAAACATGTTTCTCATTTTATGAAAAACAAGAATGAATTAAACTTTTCATCTTGAAATATGTAATTTTATTCCGTTTGAGTTACTAAATTAATAAAAACACATAAGTAGTGCCCCTTTGTTCTAAAACGTACCTCATGTTCATTTTTTTAGGTTTGTGCCCTGATTAAAGTATCACAATCATGTCACTCGTGAGAAATGAAGCATAATACTCGAGTTTCTGTTATCAATCTAACAATCATCTGCAGGAAAGAAGTGAGAATTGATAACTTACAAAATAAAAAAATATCAAATTCCATCCAGATGGAATCTATGGCAATTAATAACGCTGGGTACGAAAGAGCCAACTATTAAAGAACTTTTCGCATGCTTTAGCAGCTTTTGAAAACCCCAAGATCTATGAAAGAAACCATATGATAAAACAGAACAAACGTCAGACAAAGGTCATTGTACATAAATTACCCTTGTTGACTGTTTTTTTTTGTTTGTTTTTTTGTTTTGATATTAATGATCTCAATCATTCAGTCTGAGAAATAAGGATAAAAAAAACTGCTGCTATTTCAACAAAGTACGTTCCTAGAATATTACACATAATTTCTATTTTTTGTAAGCATCGTAAAATAAGTTTGGTTTTCAGGAAAGAATAATTTCCTCTATCAGCATTCGTTGTAAAAGTTTTTCTTATCATGCGGATCTACTTATATGAAAGAGGAAGCTATCTCAAAACAGGTGTCAAAGACAACAGATCTCGAGATTAAATATAATAAGTACCTAGCCTCATACAAGTTAGTAAATCTTCCTCAAAACAAGTTTTCCCACATTAATTGGTGATTCAGTGTGCTATTCAATGACTGCTGTGTAAACAAGTCAGAATGAATTACAAAGAACTCAAAATGAAGGAACGGCGTTTACAGGGATTCACTTTATTTTTCCTGAGCGACGTTTAATTAGCTAAAAGAGTGTTTGCAATGTTTAAAGAAACAGCACAAAACTACACTGTGAAAAATAAGTGGTGTGAACTCAGGGAAAATTTTTGAAAATAACGTGCAGCAAAGTTGCCGTTGGGGGCCATCTTTTTCAGAAATTTCCGTTTTTCGAAGTGCCCTTTCTGTTACAGGGCTTGGTGCTGAGTTCTACACTGAAGAGCAATTGAATTACAAACAGCTCGCGTTATGCAAATGTGGCGCTGTGGGCGGCCCTACAAAAGGAAATGACATGACGTATGCAGCGATCTGACAATATAAGGAGTTATGCGAGGGGAATCAGTAAAGAGTCGGACGCAGTATGGGTAAGACGAAGGATCTAAGCGCATTTGATCGTGGGCAAATTGTCGGGGCCCGACGAATGGGTCACTCCATCTCGGAAGTCGTGCAGGCACTGGGATTTTCACGAGCCACTGTGTCACGGGTGCACCGTGAGTACATCGAATCCGGTAAAGCCATCCGTGCAAGGGCTAACTGCCGCGGACAACAGCGTGTGGATGAGCGGGGTCATCGTCGGCTAGCTCGCATTGTAACAGCGGAGAGACGGGCCACAGTGCAATAAATCACTCGGCAATTTAACGCTGGTGCACAAAAGCACGTAAGCAGCCACACCATCCAGAACCATCTCCTCGCTATGGGATACAGAAGCCATCATCCCACGAGGGTACCGCTGCTGACCGCACATCACTGGGTGCAAAGATTATCATGGGCGCGTGAACATCGCCACTGGACCCTAGACATGTGGGAAAATGTTGCCTGGACTGATGAGTCGAGATTCACGTTGGTACATGCGGATGGCAGGATACGAGTCCGGCGCAAACCACATGAAGCGATGGATCATTCTTGCCAGCAGGGTTCTCTTCAAGCTGGTGGGGGTGGCATTCTCGTCTGGGGACTGTTTACGTCGACTGAAATGGGATCCCTGGTACGTGTTACATCGTCCCTCACAGGCCAACGATACCGGGATATACTGGACGACCATTTGCTCCCGTTTGTGCGTCTTCAACATCCCACTGGGGACCTCATACTGCAACAAGACAATACAATGTGCCATAGCTCCCGAATTGTATCCGAATGGTTGGATGAACACTCCACCGACGTGACCTCGCTTCTTTGGACAGCTAGGTCACCTGGCCTCAATCCCATCGAGCACATTTGGGATGCCATCGAAAGAGATGTTCGAGGCTCTGACCCCCTCCATCAAATCTTCGTGAACTGTGGGCGCTTCTTAAGGGGCCGTGGATCCGTATGGCTTCCCAACGTTTCCGGTGTCTTGTCGAGTCCATGCCGAGACGAATCGCCGCCGTCATCAGGGCGAAAGGTGGTGCTACACGTTACTATAGACAGGTATATCTAATTCAATTGCTCTTCAGTGTATACTGAAATTCAATGTAATGATTTTCTTGACGTTCCGTCTCATCGATTTTACGTCGAAACTTATACCTCAACGTACTATCGAGGTAACCAAAAATCGACGTCGATTCGATATTATTCTGCTACCGGGACAGTTGAGCCGGTTGCACAGTGGTCAAAGCGCTGGCTGCGGTCCTAGCAGGCTTGGGCTTGGGTTCCGATTGAAGCATGGGTTAAGCGTTTGACAGACGGCACGGCCTTCCTCTCCTTTCCCTGAAACCAGTGGCCCTAAATTAGGAACAGGAGACTGCATATATGTAGTATTTAGAGTTGCCCTCACGGTGATCGTTAAAACCAGAAACAAACAAAAAAGATGACACCGAATTGTAGGATGTAATAAGCACGTCTTTTGAATCCGTTCTGACGTCAATGGAACCGGTATGGAAAACAATAGTATCTGACGAAAGAAAGAAGTTTTTCAATCGGGTTTTTAATCCCTCAGATATTGCTGTAAACGGAATCGTGAGCTTACGCCCTTTGGCTGCAGACTTGTGTGTTAAGAAAAACTTGAATTTATATGAGAAACATTTCGCACCGGAAACGCTCTCCAACACAGAAAGAATTTTTCAAATCGGACTCATAGAAACAGAGATATCGACAAAAATAAGATGTGACTTTACGTCCCCTCGTGAGAAAACCATGCATTATTTTAAGAAGAAACACTGATACGAAAAAATTACCGTCTTCGGCACGATTTTAATGATAAAAGATGTGAAATATATACAATTGAAAACCATATGTACATGAGCACTTTCAAGGCAGCGGCTACCTCATCCTCAGATGTATTGAACAAAAAACACATTCAATCTATATATAGCATAGATTATGGCATTGTGGGAAGCATTGAGAGGCGTAAGAGCCAATAACATTTCGCATGCGTCAAATAGTTGCGTATACAGCATGCTTAATGGTAAATGAGGAAAAACATATTGCAATGACTGAAGAGTGAGGTGGGGTAGGGTGGGGTGAGCATAGCAATCTAAACAAAAATTACAATTTAAAGCTAACATATTGCAATGACTGAAGAGTGAGGTGGGGTAGGGTGGGGTGAGCATAGCAATCTAAACAAAAATTACAATTTAAAGCTAACAGATTTAATTAGTGATTTCCATGCATTGTGCAATTCATAGGGGCTATGTTCACTACAACATTGTACACTGGAAGCTTCTATATACACACTTTCGCTTATTAATAGGTTCCTTTGGTTGCTAGGAGAATGGATAATTCTGGCATTACTCCAATCTGGATTAAGATTGTCTTGGAGTGCATATTTGGCTAGTGATGTGCAATACATGCCTGCTTTAATGTATAATGAATTAGCTTTGTTTTCTTTCCGCTAAGCTAATTAATATGAATGATTCTCTTCCTACCAGCTAGCTAATGATGTACTTGTACTAAGCTTCAAAATAGTGAATTCAAAAAGGTTGTTGTTAGTTAATTATGAAGGTAAACAAAGTCTTAACGCTGGTTATTTATGGTAATTAATAAAAGTTATAAACCTAACAGCCAGACAGAGGTCTGACAAAAACTATTAATTGAGAAAGACGTACTTACAGTAACTTCTTTATTATAAGACTCTTGGTCAACTAAAGCACACACACAACTTGTTTTACACTAATGAAGAATCTCTCCTCATAACAACACAATCTCTCCTCGTATTATAAACGCTCTCCGTAGACAACAACGCTCTCTCATAACAACAACAAAAGCTCTCCCTAAGTCTTGATGAACGCGCCTATATACTAGCTACCACCACGTCATGACTTACACTCATTGCCAGATCTCATTCATCGGGTGAAATAATATTTCGTTCAGTAAGAAAATAATTTACATAGTAAAATAAAATAACCAGAGATAGTAAAATCAAAAGGAAAGTGAATATAGAGTATACGTTACAAATGTTGTATTTATGTGCTTTAATCCTTAATCCAAGATTACGTTAACCCAAATTATTTGAGGCAATTTGTCCTGTGGTTGCCTGAAGTAGCGGGACGTTGTAGATACCCCATTGAATCTTACTGCAGCATTGTTTACGATCTTTACGAATAACTGAAAAAGCTTTCGTTATTGTAAGCCAAACTTACATCATGTTGTTTACAAAGGTGTGATAAAGTTCTTGTTAAAAGTGGATTATACTGCATGGAGCCCACATATTTAGTATTACGATTAGATTCTCTTGACAAAGAGAAGTATTCAGAGCATATCTGACTTTACTAAATACCCTACTAGTCAAGTACCTAGGAATATCTGTGTTGCTCAGCTAAATTAAAAATGTATTTAACTTCTTGTTGTAGGAGTTCGGGGGTTGACGAATGTGAGTGCGCTCTTCTGAACAAAAAGAACAAAGCTGACAACTTGTGTTGTATTAGATATCATGAGAAAAATGAAATAATAACTGGGGAATGACAAGGTTTTCTATATACACTAGTAGTGATACAGCTACTATTATAATTCTTATTAATAAGAATATCCAGAAATGATAAACAGTTATCATTTTCAAACTCTATTGTGAGCTTGATAGTTGGGAACTGGGATAATAGTTCGTTGGCGAACAAGTGTAAATCATCCCGGCTGTGAGGCCATGACACCAGGATGTCGTCAACATAACCTAAGTAAAGCGATGGACGGTGGAGAAAGGAACCAATGACCTCATTTTCTATATGCTGTAGAAGAAATTCAGTTAAGACAGCTGACAGGGGAAAACCATTGGGGAGACCTCCAACTGTTGATAAATGCTGTCTTGAAATTTGAAATATGAATCTCATCAGATGGTGTGTCCACGGTGGACTTGAAAGTGCTCATGTTCTAAGGTATATATCATTGTAACCGTAATTTTTTTTAAATCGTGTAAAGACGGCAAACTGTGTTCTTAATATCCTTCAGCACGAAAAATTGACTTCCTATGGTGATTGATACTAATCCACATAAAATAGTTTAAAGTGATCCTAGTCAAGCAACTGTAGCTGCTCTTAGCAGACTAAAAAAAAGGCTTATCCTTTTCCTGAAGGTTCTTTACATGCTTTTACCCCTCCCCCGGATATCGTGTGCCTGATATGTTCGGACGGGTAAAAACTGCATAAAGAGAATTTCCCACTTCGTCCTCTGGTGTCTGGCTATGTTAGCCCCACCAGACCCTTAGAAATAGCCTTGGCCCAATATCTGGCTAAATACACTCTGGACTCGCTTTATTCTATTATAAGCTTCACACAGGCTATCAAAAGACCGCGGTTGCTTCAGCCACAATCACAGCCCTTCATTTTGGCATCCCTCGACGTGGTCTCGTTGTACCCAAATGTACCGGTCGAGGCCACGCATCAGATTATTGAGGCACAACTTGCTGATTCCCATATTCAAATTTCTGAAATTGATGCAATTATGAACGCACTTCGCCTTGTTGAGAAACGTTCATATTTCAAATTTCAAGACAGCATTTATCAACAGTTGGAGGTCTCCCCAATGGTTTTCCCCCTGTCAGCTGTCTTAACTGAATTTCTTTTACAGCATATAGAAAATGAGGTCATTGGTTCCTTTCCCCACCGTCCATCGCTTTACTTAGGTTATGTTGACGACATCCTTGTGTCATGGCCTCACAGCTGGGATGATTTACACTTGTTCGCCGCCTCCCCGGTGGCGCAGTGGTCTAAGGCGATGGCCTCTGATCATTCGTCCGAACGGGGTCCGGGTTCGAATCCCGGTGAGGCATGGATGTTGTGTTTGCCTTACGGTACTGGCTCTCTCCCTTCCCTGGAACCAGTGACCCTAAATTAGGGACGGGCGACTGCTTATAGCCCATTGAGTTGCTCACGGTGGTCGTTAAACCTAAAAAATAAAAAAACTTGTTCGCCAACGAACTATCATCCCAGTTCCCAACTATCAGGCGCACGATAGAGTTTGAAAAGGATAATTGTTTACCATTTCTGGATATTCTTATTAATAAGAATTATAATAGTAGCTGTATCACTACTAGTGTATATAGAAAACCTTGTCATTCCCCAGTTATTATTCCATTTTTTCTCATGACATCTAATACAACATAAGTTGTCAGCTTTGTTCTTTTTGTTCAGAAGAGCGCACTCACATTCGTTAACCCCCGAACTCCTACAACAAGAAGTTAAATACATTTTTAATTTAGCTGAGCAACACGGATATTCCTAGGTACTTGACTAGTAGGGTATTTAGTAAAGTCAAATATGCCCTCAATACTACTTTGTCAAGAGAATCTAATCGTAACACTAAATATGTGGGCTCCATGCAGTATAATCCACTTTTAACCAGAACTTTATCACACCTTTGTAAACAACATGATGTAAAGTTTGGCTTACAATAACGAAAGCTTTTTTCAGTTATTCTTAAAGATCGTAAACAATGCTGTAGTAGGGATCAATGGGGTATCTACAACGTCCCGCTACTTCAGGCAACCACAGGACAAATTACCTCAAATTATTTGGGTTCCACAAAACGTAATCTTGGATTAAGGATTAAAGAACATAAATACAATATTAAAGCAGGCATGTATTGTATTGCACATCCTTAGCCAAATATGCACTCCAAGACAATCTTAATCCAGATTGGAGTAATGCAAGAATTATCCATACTCTTAGCAACCTAAGGGACCTATTAATGAGGGAAAGTGTGTTTATAGAAGCTTCCAGTGTACAATGTTGTAGTGAACATAGCCCCTATGAATTGCACAATGCATGGAAATCACTAATTAAATCTGTTAACTTTAAATTGTAACTTTTGTTTAGAATGATATGCTCACCCCACCCTACCCCACCTCACTCTTCAGTCATTGCAACATGTTTTTCCTCATTTACCATTAAGCATGCTGTGTACGCAACTACAGGGTGTCACACAAAGGACTCCCTGATTTTAAAATGAAATAACTCGGAAACGGAGACCGATAGAAGAATAAAACAAGTGGTATGTTTATTTGAAAAGCCGTAAAAATCTGATACAGAAGTTTCAAAATTACTTACAAATGTTGCCGAAAGGTGGCGCTGTACGCTGTAGTCGCAGTGCGGTCCTATAAATAATGCTGTGAAGCACAGAGTGATCAGTCTTCGGACAGTTTCGCTGTCGAAACGTGAAAGGAGATTAACGTACTGAAGAAAGTGGATGAAATCATGTATTCCGTGGAGCAACGTGTTTTTCTGGTACTTGAGTATCAGGGACTTCGTGGTTTATGCAAGATGGGGCCCGATCACACCGTACCCCAGCGGTTTTTGCCTTTCTTGAGGAATACTTCGGGAATAGAGTCATTGCTTTGAACTATTCCACATTTACTGGAATAGGCATGGATTGGCCTCCATACTCACCCGATCTTACCCCCCTGCGACTACTTTTTGTGGGGCACATTGAAGGACACTGTTTTCCAGAGCAATTCTGCAACACTGGACGAGCTTGAAGAGTTGATCGGTGAGGCATGTGCGTCCATTTCCGTTGACACACTACAGAGGGTGACTGAAAATTTCATTCTTCGTTTGCGCCATCTCTGTGCTGCGAAAGGTGCACATTTTGAATCAATTGTCATGCGATTGCAACGACTGCTTGCAAAGGACAGTTTATAGACTCTTTCTCGGACGCCCTACTGAGACTAAAGCGTACAGCGCCACCTGTCGGCCACATTTGTAAGTAATTTTGAAACTTCTGTATCAGATTTTTACGACTTTCAAAATAAACATACCACTTGTTTCATTCTTCTATCGATCTCCGTTTCCGAGTTATTTCATTTTAAAATCAGGGAGTCCTTTGTGGGACACCCTGTATTTGACGCATGCGAAATGTTATTGGCTCGTACGCCTCTCAATGCCCCCACAATGCCATAATCTTGCTATATATAGATTGAATGTGTTTTTTGTTCAATACAGAGCCGCGGATGGCTTAGTGGTTAGTGTTTCAGACTATCGATGCTGGGTCCCCAGGTTCAAGCCTGGGCTGATCTTTCAGAGATCGTGTGATTTACTAACAATCGCTGAATATCCGCCGTGCATCGGACGAGCACGTAAAGTGACGGCTCCCAGGCTGGACCCACTGGTTAAAACGGTATCCTTTCCTATGTCATCCCTGAAATTCTCTCACCCATCTATGTGCAATATCGTACTTGTACGGTGGCGCCATCTACTGTACTCTAATCTCACTACAAACTGTTCTGTCAAAGTCGCTAGACTTGCTCTCATTCCTTCCGTTTCTGTGTCCTGCCCAAAAGGCGATCTCGCTGTAGGTGGCTGGGACCCAAACTCTACTCCCTGTGGACGGAAGTCCTACATGAAAATGACAAATTCTGCATCCTGACTGTATCGCGGCGTTATTATTTGTTCAATACATCTGAGGATGAAGTAGCCGCTGCCTCGAAAGTTCTCATGTATGTATGGTGTTTAATTGTATATATTTCACATCTTTTATCATTAAAATCGCGCCAAAGACGGTAATTTTTCGTATCAGTGATTCATTCTTGCACGAGTCTTCAACCTTCATTGATTAGGAAGAAAGTATTCTCAAAATAATTATCCATGTGAGCGGTATCGGTCCAATAAAAAAAATTTAGTCGAGTTTTCAGGAGCCCCGATTTTACTACAAATACATCAGAGCAGAAATTAACGCTTATGCCCCCTGGTGGTCAAACTATTCTTCACCAAGCATTATATATTATGTGAAAAATATTTTCCATTAGGTCTTGTATGCGATACAGGAAGAATTTTTCAAATCGGAGTTTTATAAGCAGAAATAACACAGAAACGCAATATGCCTTTGTGCCCCCTAGCGGAAAGTCTATAATTTACTTGAAAATTTTGAATTTTTAGGAAAAACATTTCGCATCGGAAACGCTATCCAACAAAGAAAGAATTTTCCAAATCGGACTTCCAGAAGTAGAGATATTGACAAAAATAAGATATACATCTACGCCCCTGGCGTAGAAAACATGCATTATTTCAAAAAGAAAATGTTCCTAAAAGGTTTGCCGACATG
Organism: Macrothele yani; assembly: GCA_039090855.1. Lineage (NCBI taxonomy): Eukaryota > Metazoa > Arthropoda > Arachnida > Araneae > Macrothelidae > Macrothele > Macrothele yani. Next base: position 92,430,358 of record CM076998.1, read on the forward strand.
ATTAGTATCGGTCAACAAACGACTTTATTTTCAATCGAGATTTTAGAAGCTCATATTTTGCTGCAAATACATCAGAGGCGGAAATCAAGACTTACACCACCTGGTGGACAAACCATTTTTTACAAAAAATTGAAATTATGTGCAAAGGATTTCCCATCAGGAGCTGTATCCGGTGCAGGAAGAATTTTTCAAATCGGAGATGTAGAAGCAGAGATACAGGGGGAAACGCAATATACCTCCACTCCCCATAGCGGAAAGTCTATGAATTACTTGAAAATTTGGAAATTATATGAAAAACATGTCACACGAAAAACACTATCCAACAAAGAGGGAATTTTTCAAATCGGACTCCTAGAAGTAGAGATATTGACAAGAATAAGATATACATCTACGCCCCCTGGCGGAGAAAGTGTGGAATATTTTTAAAAAATTATTCCGAAAATGTTTGTCGATGTGAGTGGCATCAGTCCACGAAAGAATTTTTTCAATCGATATTTTAGAAGCTCAGATGTTATGACAAATACATCAGAAGCAAAAATTAACACTTTAGCCCCCGGGTGGCCAAATTATTCTTTACCAAAAATTTCAAATTATATGCAAAATATTTTCCATCAGGAGGTGTATCCGCTGAAGAATTTTTTTTTCAAATCGGAGTTTTAAAAGAATTATTGGGGAAAATGCAATTTACTTTCACGCCCCCTAGCGGAAAATCGATGCGTAATTTGAAAAAGTAACTATATCTAAAATACTCTTCGACATAAATGGAATCGAAAGATAAAATAATTTTTTAAATCGGATGTTTAGAAGCAAATATGTGGAATAAAACGTATTTTTGAATTCGACATCATCTGCATTTACGCCCTCTAGCGGCGAAATTGGTACATCGTAAAAAAACCGAAATAAAGGATCATCATTCGCATATTTCAAGCTTCCCAATGCAAAAGGAATTTTACAAATCGGACGAATAGTTACATAGATATCTTGAGTACAGACGGACGGACAAACCGGTAACATAAGCACGATCTTTTTTTACAAAAGACGTGCTAAAAATTTTAGATAGAGTATAAGAAATTTCTTATGCTCGTATATCGCAAATGCGAATTCCAAGAAATCTACGCATACAAATGATTAAAAATGTAAAAATGTTATACCTTTGGTTTAAATCAGTAATGCACTGTGGATTTCACTATGGGGTGGAGTAAAATACTGAGGAAATGTGAAATTGGTGGTGTAAAATTTGCTGAGCTGAATCCCCCACTCCCAACATTAGGAGTGGAAAATGTCCTCGCCTTACTACAAGGGTGTTTCTGATTGTTAAGGAATCATGACAGTGTTACCTGAAAACGTATGGCGTAAACCTTTCCCCTTCCATTTGGTTTCAGTCCCTTTAGATTATTTAGATTAGCACATAGTAGAAACAAGAAAGATGACACCGAATTTTCGGGTGCAATAAGCACGTCTTTTGAATCCGTTCTGACGCAAATTAAATTTATCAAAGCTATTCAAATTCAATGGAACCGGTATGGAAAACAATAGTATCTGACGGAAGAAAGAAGTTTTTCAATCGGGTTTTTAATCCATCAGATATTGCTGTAAACGGAATTGTGAGCTTACGCCCTTTTGGTTGCAGACTTGTGCGTTAAGAAAAACACGAATTTATACGAGAAACATTTCGCACCGGAAACGTTCACCAACATAGAAAGAATTTTTCAAATCGGACTCTTAGAAACAGAGATATCGACAAAAATAAGATGTGACTTTAGGTCTCCTGGTGGAAAAACCATGCATTATTTCAGGAAGAAAGTATTCTCAAAAGGTTTTTTCCATATGAGCACTATCGGTTCAAAAAAAAAAATTTGTCGAGTTTTCAGGAGCCCAGATTTTGCTACAAATGCATCAGAAGCAGAAATTAACACTTATGCCCCTGGTGGCCAAACCATTCTCTACCAAACATTAGAAATTATGTGAAAAATATTTTATATTAAGTCTTGTATGTGATACAGAAAGAATTTTTCAAATCGGAGTTTTAGAAACACAAATACGGCAGAAAACGCAATTTATCTTTGTACCCCCTAGCGGAAAGTCTAGGACTTACTTGAAAATTTTGAATTTCTAGGGAAAACATTTCGCATCGGAAACACTATCCAACAAAGAAGGAATTTTTCAAATCGGTCTCCTAGAAGTAGAGATATTGACAAAAATAAGATATACATCTACGCCCCCTGGCGTAGAAGCCATGCATTATTTCAAGAAGAAAATGTTCCTAAAAGGTTTGTCGACATGAGTAGTAGTGGTGAACAAACCACTTTTTTTCCAATCAAGATTTCAGAAGTTCATATTTTGATGCAAATACATCAGAAGCGGAAATTTAGACTTACGCCACCTGGTGGCCAAACCATTTCTTTCAAAAATTAGAAATTATGTGCAAAGGATTTCCCATCAGGAGCTGTATCCGGTGCAGGAAGAATTTTTCAAATCGGAGATTTAGAAGCAGAGATATGAAGGGGGGAGCAATTTACCATTACGCCCTCTAGCAGAAAGTCTATGAATTAATTGATAATTTTGAAATTATATGAAAAACATGTCACACTGGAAACACTATCCAACATAGAAGGAATTTTTCAAATCGGACTTCTAGAAGTAGAGATATTGAAAAAAATAAGATATACATCTACGCCCCTAGCGTAACAACCATGCATTATTTCACAAAGAAAATGCTTCTAAAAGGTTTGTCGACATGAGTACTATCTGCCTATAAACGACGAATTTTTTCAGTCAAGAATTTAGAAGCTCATATTTTGGTGCAAATACATCAGAAGCGGAAATTAAGATTTACGCCCCCTGATGGCCAAACCATTTTTTTTTTAATTAGAAATTATGTGCAAACAATTTCCCATCAGGAGCTGTGTCCAGTGCCGAAAGAATATTTCAAATTGGAGGTTTAGAAGCAGAGATATAGGAGGGGAACAAACTTTACCTCTACGCCCCCTAGCGGAAAGTCTACGAAGTACTTTAAAATTTTGAAATTATATGAAAAACATGTCACACTGGAAACACTGTCCAACAAAGAAGGTATTTTTTAAATCGGACTCCTAGAAGTAGAGATATTGACAAAAATAAGATGTTCATTTACGCCTCCTGGCGGAGAAACTGTGGAATATTTTAAGAAGAAAATATTTCGAAAATGTTTATCAATGTGAGTGGCATTAGTCCACGAAAGAAGTTTTTCAATCGATATTTTAGAAGCTCAGATTTTATGGCAAAAACGTCAGAAGCAAAAATTAACACTTACGCCCCTGGTGGCCAAAGTATTATTTACCAAAAATTTGAAATTATGTGCAAAAGATTTTCCAGCAGGAAATGTATCCGCTGAAGAAAAAATTTTCAAATCGGAGTTGGAAAATCTATGCGTAATTTGAAAAAGTAACTATATCTAAAATACTCTTCGACATAAATGGAATCGAAAGATAAAATAATTTTTTCAATCGGATGTTTAGAAGCAAATATGTGGAATAAAACGTATTTTTGAATTCGACATCATCTGCATTTACGCCCCCTAGCGGCGAAATTGTACATCGTACAAAAAAAAAAAAACGAAATAAAGGATCATCATTCGCTTATTTCAAGCTTCCGAATGCAAAAATAATTTTTCAAATCGGACGAATAGTTACAGAGATATCGTGGGTACAGACGGACGGACGGACGGACAAACCGGTAACATAAGCACGATCTTTTTTTACAATAGACGTGCTAAAAAATAGAAACCTTGCAGCTAACCGTTTGTGTTTGTGGATGACAGTTTAAGGTGCCTTTATTTATTTTTTCACAGGGTGTAAATCACCCGCCACCAGGGAAAAGAACCCTGTTTATGGGAACAATTTCTCATAATATGCTATTGTAAAAAATTATTTAGCAAATATTGTGTTGTATTATAGAAGCACTAGCATCACGTTAGCTATACAAGGAGGCATATTAACCGTATAAAAGGAAAGTCGGCTACCAGAAGATTGAAATAAAGCTGAATGCCAGCTTCCAAAATATGATGATATATTGCAGTTCAAACATCTCTACTCTGTGGAATTGGGTTTTTATTACTGAAGTACATTGAAGTGCCAGAAAAACTGGTACAGACGAGCTTATGGAAAATACATAGCAACGTCACCTATGCGCGTACACGGTTGCGTCCGCCAGTGAGTATATAAAGCAATAGACATCCTTGCCAGCTGTCAGAGGGCTGTTTTCGGCATGAGAATGACAAGTAATAACGATTTAAGCGATTTTCCACGCGGTGTAATAGTTAGCGCTCGTGAGATGGGCCATACTATTTCGGAGATAGAAACGAAGTTCGGAGTTTCACGGATGACCATTGCAAATGTGTACCGTGACTACAAGAATTCCGGAAAAATCACCAACCTACGATACCAATGCGGCTGTAAAAAGACTTTGGGTGAACGTGACCATCGTCTGCTGTCAAGAATCGTTTCACGCGACAGGCCTGCAACACTCTCGCAGGTATCATGGGAATTGGATGCTGGATCCTCAACAAGCATCAGCGTCCGGACTGTGCAACGTACCCTGCACGATATGGGCTTTGGGAGCCAACGTCCAACTCGAGTCCCCTTGATGGGTGCACGACACAGAGCTATGCGCCTCGCTTAGGCATGGCAACACCGCCACTAGACACTTGATGACTGGAAACAAGTAGCCTGGTCTGACGAGTCGCGTTTCCAACTGTATCGGGCAGATGGAAGGATTCGTGTGTGGCGCAAACCCCATGAAGCCATGGATGCCGCCTGTCAACAGGGAACTGTACCGGCTGGTGGGGGGTCCGTAATGGTATGGGATGTGTTTAGCTGGGCTTCACTGGGACCCCTGGTACGTCTATATACGTCTGTCACCGGCCAACGCTATGTGCGCATCCTTTCTAACGAGGTACACCCGTTCATGTCATGCATTTATGCTGATGGGTTGGGCCTGTTCCAACAGGACAATGCACCTCCACACAAGTGTCAGGACGCCACGTTATGGTTAGAGGAGCATTCATCTGAGTTTGGGGTGTTGCCATTCCCACCCAAGTCCCCAGATCTGAAAGTGATAGAACACATTTGGGATGCCATGCAACGCGCTATCGAACACAGGAATCCGAGACCTCGAAATACACCCGAATTGTGGAACGCTCTGCAGGAAGTATGATGTGCATTTCCTACAGCATATTTCCAGAAGCTAGTGGAGTCCATGCCCCGTCGTATTTCTGCAGTCCTGCGCTCCCGTGGAGGACCTACCAAGCATTAGACTGGTGTACCAGTTTTTCTGGCACTTCAGTGTAGTCTGAGTTGTCAGTGCGTGAAAAATTGCCCCTTTAGCGAGGACTGTTTAAAGTTTTATTGAAGGATGATAGAAATTTTAGACTGAGGTCCATGTGGATACTTTTTTTTTTTATTATTATTATAATATTTTCCCTTATTTTCTTAAGTTTTTCCTTTTAATTAATTTCTCCAAATATTCAGCTATAAACGAAAACAATTAGATTAAATAAAGGGGAGATCGTCCAAAAACCTACGGGGGAGCATTCATTGATTTCCGGGAGGGCTAAGCACCGCCGAAAAGATGCCTGAATACATCAATGGAAATCGGAAACCATTCCTAATTCAGTTTATTTGCTCTACAGCAAGGCGAAAAGCAGCGCACACTTTTGAAAAAAGTCCTGAAATTCACGAGTCTTTTTCCGTGATTTCTTTCGTGAATTTTAACGAAATATATTCCTGATTCAACCTCTTACGTGAAATTACTAAAAAAACCCTGAACTTCAGGGAGTTTTCATTCATGAATCGATAGAAATGCTCCTACTAATTTTTCTTTGGCTAATAACGGAAAATGGCCGTTTTTAAGCGGTATTAAAGGAAAATTCTGAGTTTTCTGGAAACCTTCCCATGATTCCGTTCGTATATTAAAGGAGAAATTTTGTTCTCACATTTTCCACAGCCATATGACGGAAAATTTCTGGTAAAAAGAGCGATTCGCGGGAATTCTTGAGGTTTCAAAAACTATTAAATTTCATCAAACAGAGGCCATCGCTCTTTCCACGTTCATATGTGAGTCACGCAAAAATTCTCATTGGCCGCCAACGGAAGTCGAACACAGGGTCTTCCAGGTACGCGCCGCATGCGCTTCCAGTGCACCACAGGAGCCTCTAATGTCTCCAGAGTCACATACACTAACTGCCAAGCAAATTGGCAGGTTGCTTCTTTGAGCCCCGCACAATGCTGGGGATTCACCAAAGATGAAAAGCAGTAACTGAACAAATAATTGAAAGCGAACGAATAATGAATACAGACATTTGACGTGGACCAGGAACATCAGAGGCTGGGGATTAACCGTGGTCCACGTCAAATGTCTGTATTAATTATTAATTTGCCTTTTAATTATTTGTTCAGTTACTGCTTACCAACTTTGGTTAATTCCCCAGCATTGTGCGGGCTCCAAGAAGCAACCTGACAAATTGGCTGGGCAGTTAGTGTATGTGAGTCTGGAGGAATTCGAGGCCGCTGTGATGCAGTGGAAGCATATCCGGCGCGTAACTGGAAGATTCTGGGTTCAATCCCCGGTGGCGGCCAATGAGAATTTTTCCGTGACTCACATATAAACGTGAAAAGAGCGATGACCGCTGTTTGATGTTCCTGGTCTACGTCAAATGTCTGTATTATTAAATTTCAATCGTTTGTTGGCGAACCCGATTTTGAGGTTCTGAAGCGAGACGGAATATTCTGGATAGCATATCGCATGATACGAAGGTTATTGTGGCAAAGGATACCTCCCCCCCCCTTTGGTTTGGTGCACCTACCACTGTATATTGTGTCACCTTTAAGAAATAAACGAAACACTTGAAAGGCTGTACAAAAGTAAATTTTACATTTAGGGGTTTTGTGAAAATACGATGAATTTTCACCTTTTCTTAAACGTAATTGAAAGTCACTGTTAGTCTAAAAAAATCTCGAGTTTCCAAACATTCTATTGTTATGAAAAATCACGATGACAAAAATGTAATTTGTGATAAGTCCTCCTATAGAAAAGTTAAAATCCCTATAAACCTATTCAGAAAAAGATAAGCAAATCAAATGACTAATTAACCTGCATTCATAGCGAAACACAGTTCATCATCGCGTCACTCCATTCATCTTCGTTTCTACCTTAAACGTGATCTAGTGTCCGGACCAGATAAGGGGGGGGGGGGTCTATAGGGGCTATAGCCATGGGACCCTCACCAAGGGTGAAGGGTTTCATGTCGCTGTGTACAGCGGGGTCAGTGAGACAGTTTCAGCTTTTTCACTACCATCCATCCACACGTCCCAGTTTACACTTGGAACCATTAACGGTCGAAGACCCCTGTGGCTTCACTTTGTATACTTTTCTTAGTGCATCTTGTTTGTTATGCAATCTTAAATCTTTAGAACATCCAAGACAAAATCTAGGAATCTTAAACTTTTAACTCATGTTCTTATGAGAACAATGGAAAATACACTGGTTGGTTATGAAAACTATGTATATAATTCTTTAGTTTGAAGAACGCACTACGCATTAATTAACACAGCCATATTGCTACGGTTTCGTCTTTTAACGTACTTCATAATGATCCCCCGTCATTATAAGTTCTTTGGGGGACCCACTCAAATGTCTTAGCCTAGCGACTCACTGAAATACCTTAGTTTAGAGGCCCCACTAAGGCCTTAATCCGTCCCTGTCTAGTGTTAAGGGTCTTGCTAGCTCAGTCGGTAGAGCTCCCTACTCGGCGTGCAAACCATCGCGACAAGATCCCCCCCTCGCACATGCGGAAGGATTCCTTCACTTCGTACGTCAAGAAAACCAGTTCACAAGAAAACAATTTTTTAAATGTTGAGTTCAAACCACTGAGAAATGTTCGTATATTTGAATATATCTCTTCGAAAGCTTTGAAACAATACCACGCACAGTCGTGTTGCGCTCACGGCTGCCGAGATACGCTGAATCAAACCAAACGCGGCGGCGCACCCAAAAATATTGTATCATCTCTACCGCGCACAGGGAGCGAGGGGAGCGTCGCGCGCTCGATGTATTGCGCAGTACGCGAATTGGACTCCATACTGTTTACGAATATGCTAACACGTTTAGTGCGCGGCACGTAATTTGAACGCTATAGTCATTTCAATTGGGACCTATTTTTTGTCACTTGCGGTCAGCCGTAAATCGCCCCATACTATGCGCGAAGTTAGATGTAGTCCTACATCAAAAAAACAAAAACGGAATTAGTGGAAAATCTATGAAAACACTGGTTTCCATTATTGGAAACGGAAATTTTGTTAAAAGTTGGAGATCTACTGCATGGCCGCTTTGCTGCATGTTATTTTCAGGAATTTTTCGTGAATTCATAGCACTTATTTTTTTATTTCTTTTTTTCACTGCAGATTATTAAGCATGTTATCCATAGAGAGAGAGAGATATATATCACCGCACGTCTGGACAATAGATGTCCTACTTCAAAACTGTAGAGCCGCCCCAGTGGCGCAGTGGTCTAAGGCGCTGGCCTCTGATCATTCGTCCGTAACGGGTCCGGGTTCTAATCCCGGTCAGGCATGGATGTTGTGTTTGTCTAACGGCACTAGCTCTCTCCCTTCCCTGGAACCAATGACCCTAAATTAGGGACGGGCGACTGCTTATAGCCCATTGAGTGGCTCACGGTGGTCGTTAAACCTCCAAAAAAAAAAAAAACAACTGCAGAACCCTTCAACGTGATATACATATTAAGCAAAAAAATAAAAAATAGGGCTCATGAGCACGTCTCATAACGCATGTTTGTCCTCTTTCAAACAACTTACGAACATTCATTGTGAAAGAAAGTACCATCCATATAGCTTAAATATGATTCCAAGCAGAGCACATTTAAGAAGACAGGGGGTCGGGTGCTGGACAGTACTTTGGGGCCGTGGCACATCAAGATTTCACTATGGGTGGATGAATGAAAATACCAGGGAGAACACATTCCCAAAATATGATACGAAGCCATAAAAATAAACCCGCCGTATTGAAGTGTATATCCCATGATTAATGGACGAATCAGTGTTAGCAAGAAAATGTAAAAATGCATGGTTGAAAAATGGATACAAGTTCAGTTCTGCTTTAATCCTCACCCTTCCCCCAGGCTTGGGTACTGCTTGTTTTTTAAATTATATCGAAGTAGTGGGCAAAATAATATGATCCAAATGTCATGATTCAAACGAATTATTAGTGTATGAAAATTTCCCCCAATTACAGATGTGTACCAAAAAACTTCTGTAATGCCTTCGAGGATGGACTTGGGGGAGACTGTATTTTTGCGGAATCCTCCTAAAAAAGCGGAAAGAAATATAATTTTTTTTTTCACAAGGCAGTTTCTTATAGTTTTTGCTGTGCTATCCGGAAAAAAAAAAAAAAAAAAAACAGAAAAAAATTGTCAATTCTTCAAGAATCTTGCATAATTCTGGAGCCCCTTGAAAATGCGGGGCCCGGAGCTGCAACCCCCCCCCCTCTTAAATGAGCTCTGATTCCAAGCTTATATGCTACTTAGTTAAACAATCAAATATAAGTGTTACATCTTTGGTTTGTAAAATATTTTATTCAGAAGTGCAGGGATTTAAAAAGTTTCAAGGACGCCATGGCGAGTTTTCAGTTGTTGGTCGCACTTTGGGATTTAATAATTTACTACGATACAAGGGTTTCGGAATCATTTTTTGACAACGGGGGGGGGGGGGGCAAGATATCAGGATATGTATTTTTTGGTCAGATCTTAAAACGTATTGTGCTTCTGTAAAACAAGACATGATGACGTCATTTGAAAAAGCTCCTGATAAAACGATTACATCGATAAAATCTAAATTAATATAAACTTTGAATTTCGTATCTATATTATAGAGTTTTTCGGTATAAGACGTTTTATTCATGAACAATGTTAGACTGCATTAATTTGAACAATTCCACATTAGTATGAGTTCCAAAAGAACACTATTCCTTACGTATCATCAAACGACAGAAATATAAAAAATATACCTGATTCCTTTGAAAATGCTCAGAATTTGGTCAACAGTACATGTGTGGTAGATGAAGCGGATAACGAGAAGACATAATTCTGAGCGTGTTAAGCTGTATTTTTACGTAATGAGTAAAGCGTCTGGGGTAATCGACTTTCGTACTCGATGTGCGACGAAACTCTCTCTTTGTAAATTTTGTTTACCCCCTTACTGGACGACAAAAAAACGATTTCAGTACATACTTGCAGTATGTACTGAAATCGTTTTTTTCTTTTAAATAAAGAAATCCAAAGAAAATGCAAATCATGTACAACTGACATGGGGAAAAAAAAAGTCTATAGCAGAGCGTGGTTTCGATCCACGGACCTCTGGGTTATGGGCCCAGCACGCTTCCACTGCGCCACTCTGCTGCAGCGTTTATTGCAAAGCAAGTCTTGATTATTTACGCAGCGAGTAAAAATGTCACGCTTCTTTGTGTTCTGTCTCATGGCACTGCATCAGGCGCGATGTGACGTGGTTAGTCCACCCCAAAATATTTAAGCTAACAGAATATGTGGCGGGTGCAGCTATCTAAGATTTTAGGGAACTTGGAGAAACGAATGGGAATTTCTCTGAATTCATGAAATTTTGTTATATTAAATGAATTTTTTGTTAAATTTAGTGTTTGTACTTCTGGTAAATGGAGGGGATCCTCTGAACAAAAATTCCTAAGAGAGCACTAGAAACACAATATTTTTGTAATTATAATTTAAACAAGAAAGATGACACCGAATTTAATCATTTATAATTTTTTATTAAATTTTATTGTACACTATTTTGTTAATTTTTGTGAAAACTGAGTTCAGACAATTTAAAACAAAAGAATGAATGTTACGTGTGAGTCACATACCGAGAATATAATTTTGTTTCTATTCCTATAAGAAAGAAAGTGCCTTTGCGGTGAACGTGATTCTAAAGGATTTTAAATATTAAGTATTAATAATATTTTAAATATTCAGTGTTTTTTCATTGATTTGGCCTAACTGCCTCTCCTATGATTTAGGGGAGGCAGTAACGGATATCTGCCGCCCCAGTGGTCTAAGCGATGGCTTCATTCGTCCAATTGGGTCCGGGTTCCAATCCCGGCGAGTCATGGATGTTGCGTTTGTCTTACGGCACTGGTTCTTTCCTTTCCCCGGAGACAGTGGCTCTAAATTAGGGACAGGCGACTGCTTATAGCCCATCGAGTTGCTCAATGTGATCCTTAACCACTCGTCCCAAAGAATATCTTTGTAGGGCGGGGGCGGGGGGGGGTTAATGAACACCATGAGTATCCAGTGCAATAGGCAGTCGCCCGTAACTGGTTTGCGGACTTCATGCGGTGTCGTCGCATTTGCAACGGGGGTTGAAATGGTAACATATGCGACCGGCAGGGGCAAAGAGGATTAGTGGGGAAGAAAGGAGGGAGGCGGGGTGGGGAGATTAGGTGTTGACCACCTGGGGTCTTAACGATCAATGCGACCGAGGTTGAAAGGTCAGATGGTAGATGAGTTCCGGGCCGAGCAGATCACGTTTGTAGGAATTAATTGAATAAACAATTTTCGCACTCTTTAATTTCTCTCACTTTATATATGAATTACTATTGAAATTCTTGCAGTAACAGAAATTTTAAATTTTGTCATCGATGTTTTGATGCTTTCGTAATTACTTCGCAAGCAAAGTAAAAAACAACAACTGCAAGTTGTTGTTTTTTACATTATTATTATTTCCTTTCCGTATTTCCTTTCTTTAACCCTCTTGTAGATTCGGCAAATCTTAAAAGGGAAATAGAAAACACACTCTCTGCAGTGTGAGTCGGAGTGGGAAAGTGGCATAACATAGATATCTTGGGCGAATCAGTCAAAACAGTATTTGACGGAGGCCCCCAGAGACTGAAGCCCCCGTGGAGCCCCGGGTACGCCCATGCGATAAAGCGTCTCTGTTAATTGATTTAAAAAAATAGAAACCATTCCTTTCTTTTTGTAATTATAAATTGCAGAATTGATTTTCTTACAGATCTGCGTAATCTTATTTAAAGAAAGTTTCTAAACAATGATAATTCTATAATTCTTTACTTTTCTGAAAGAACCTTTTTAAGTTACTACCTCAGCCCATCGAATTTTATAGAATATCTTGGGTACCTGGTTTCACACCAATTTTGTTGCAAATCAAACTCAAAAGCTATAGTTTTTTTTTAGTTTTTTTTCCATATAGCTTTTGAAATTCAGAAAAAGGCGAGAACTAGAAACACAGGATTGCTTAGTATCTGTGTGTGTGTGTCTGTGAACACCACGTTTTTCGAAAGGAATTTCTCACAATAAAAAGAGAAATTATCTCCTGTGAAAGAAACATTCTGGGGTCCGGTTCATTTGCCCCAAGTTTACTTCACCGAAGGGTCGGTCCAAGGTCTTTAGATCGAAAATCACTTCACTGAAGAGATTGTTTCACCGAAAGGTCACTTGATCGAAACGTTATTTCACCGAAGGGTCACTTGATCAAAAGGTACATTTTCACTGAAGGGTCACTTGATCGAAAAGTTCATTTCACCGAAAAGTCTCTTTACCTAAAAGTGCATTTCATCGAAAAGTCATTTCACCGAAGGGCCAGTTTATCGAAAACTTTGGATTTCATTACAGAATCTGTTGAGGCATGGTGCAAGTTCGGCAGACAGGCCACCGAAACGTTAGTGGATCATACTCAAATTGCACTTTTGATTTCTCCGTGTCAAAGAGAACGTAAAGATTTAGTTTTAAGACAAAACTAATTAATTTTAAGTCCCTAGGCCTCGGCTTAGGCCTTTTTAGCAAACTCTAATCATGTTCATAAGGTTCACATAAAAGTCATGTTCAGTGCTTATGTTTATAAGGTTCACATAAAAAGTAAAATTAATAATGTAGCACATTTTTTCAGGCAAAAAAGAATCAATTTTAGGGCCCTAGGTCTCGGCTTAGGACTTTTTAGCAAATTTTAATCGTGCGTGCTCATATTCATAAGGTTTACATAAGAAGTCAAGTTGCTAATGTTGCACATTTTTTCAGGCAAAAAGAATCAATTTTAGCGCCCTGGGCCTCGGCTTAGGCCTTTTTAGCAAATTTTAACCGTGCGTGCTTATATTCATAAGGTTTACATACAAAGTTAAGTTAATAATGTTGCACATTTGTTCAGGCAAAAAGAATCAATTTTAGGTCCCTGGGCCTCTGCTTAGACCGTTTTAGCAAATTTTAACCGTGCGCGCTCATTCATGTTCATTAGGTTTGCATAAAAAGTCAGGTTAATAATGTTGCACATTTGTTCAGGCAAAAAGAACCAATTTTAAGGCCCTAGGCCTCAGCTTAGGCCTTTTTAGCAAATTTTAACCGTGCGCGCTCATGTTCATAAGGTTTACATAAAAAGTCAAGTTAATAATGTTGCACATTTTTTCAGACAAAAAGAATAAATTTTAGGCCTCATTTTAGGCCTTTTTAGCAAATTTTTACCGTGCGTGCTCATGTTCATAAGGTTCATATAATAAGTCGTTTTTTTTTATTGAAAGTTTAACGACCACAGTGAGCAGCAACTCATTAGGCTATAAGCAGTCGCCCGTCCCTAATTTAGGGCCATTGGTTCCAGAGAAGGGAAAGAACCAGTGCCATAAGACAAACACAGCATCCATGCCTCACCGGGAACCCGTACCCTTTCTCTGACAAATTATTAGACCGCTGCGCCACCGGGTCGACTAATAACCCACACAGCACAATCACATCTAATAGACGTCCATTTTACGTTCACCACGTTACGTATGGAACTTTCATGGACATCCATGAACGTCCAGATTACATCTATTAAACATAGTCTGGAGAACCAACGGCTGTCCCATGTCTTACCAGATTACGTTTAATCTACGTAATCTGGATGTTACGTATAGACGCTAAATGGACGTTAAATGAACGTGAGTCTAATTACGTCCATCACACGTCATGTGTGCTACACTGTAAAAAAAAAAAATAATTAAGTGGCGTGAATTCAAGGGGAATTCCCCCGTACTAGTCTGACACAACGAAACCTTCATCACTCCCTCTAGCGGGATTCGAACCAGTAACTCAGCGAATGTGGAGCGGGTGCCTTACCACGGAGACACAAATTCCTGTTAAACTCTCTCGCGTGCAAGGTATAACACTAATTTTACGATGCTTATTTATTTAGTTAGTTAGTTGTTATCAGCCACTATTCGTCTTCTGTCGAACTCCGAAACGTGTTGGAATGACTGCCATATTCTGCGACGAGGCATCAAGAAGCTTCCCACGCATAGGTCCGGCAGCAAACACGCTTCCACTACTTACACCCCGCGTTCTGTGCACCCTTCTTATAGTGCTTCTCGGTGGCGTGCCGGGCGCACATGATTTGCATATGCCCTGCAATGCTAATCGTTTGCACGTCCTCTCGCAGGCGACGCATGCTGCGAATTTCAGGCCAATCGGATTCTTCCTTCTTAGTGTTGCATTTTGGGTGGCCAGTAGTGTAGTTCAGGAAAGTTTTTTTGTAAGAAAACGCCGATTGTACAGTCTAAGTTAGGATCTTTTTTTTTTTTTATCAGTAGGCCAACTTTGCTATATGGGAAATCTTTCATCGGTGAGGAAATAGGGTTGAAATTTTTCTCATTGTTTGTATTATGTATAGGTAGCAAAAACACTATAGACAAATTTTGAAGATGACAATCCGATTTTTGGCGTAAATGTGACAAGGATGGTAAGTCAGATAATATCCGAAAACTTGAAAATTTGCATTGTTAGCATACCCGGGCGTTTTCTGGGAGACGCGGGCTCGAATCCCGCTCCAGGAGGATGCAAATTTTCAAGTTTTCGGATATTATCTGACTTACCATCCTTGTCACATTTACGCCAAAAATCGGATTGTCATCTTCAAAATTTGTATTATATGGCGTAATCCCGTATTTCTTTCATGATTTATCTGCTTCTCCGGGCAAACTTCGCTAAACATGAATGCCGGTTGCTTCGACTAGCGAATCCTATGATAGTTAAATTCAAATTGATCGGAAACTTGAAACTTGGTCGTTCTGGGTGGTGTAGTGGTTAGCGTACCCGGGCGTTTTCTGGGAGACGCGGATTCGAATCCCGCTCCAGGACGATGCAAGTTTTCGGATATTATCTGACTTACCATCCTTGTCACATTTACGCTAAAAATCGGATTGTCATCTTCAAAATTTGTATTATATGGCGTAATCCCGTATTTCTTTCATGAACACTATAGACCTCCACCTTTGTACTTTCAAACCAACTTTTTTTACAACGTAAACATATTCATCTGTGAAACTAGAACCTACAGGAGCTCTCACTACCACGCGTCATATGGTCGTATCTTCCAGTATGTCCTTATCTGTGCCCATGTCTCTCCTATGCCCATAAAATAATTATCCATTTCCTCCCATTTGGACTACAACAGAAAAGAGCACAAGTATAACCTCAAAACTGGAAGCCTATCAACTGCTCTGTTTCGTTTAGTGGCGTCCGGATACCACTTCCCTAAGTGGGATGATGTTACTATCCTGAACACGCAGGTAAATAATCACACATGGTTTTTATGGAAAGTTTGTACATTACCTCATTTGGACACAGGTGTTGTAAAGATTATGTTCCAAAAATGATAGCCAAACCATGGACAAATGAGTTAGTTAGTAATTCTTCATGTTGAGGTGATATTTGAAATTCTTTGTTTTCAGCATTGTTCTCTCATAGATGGCGTGGTTTACGTGTTTGTGACGTCACCCAATGATATTTAAGTCAATGTCCATCTCGTGATATTACACTGTATCATCTGATGATGAAGACGATGTGTCTTCGAAAGATCTAATGAATCGTATGATGTGTTTTCATTAGTACGTTTTGCACTGCATTTATTTTTATCGTGTTCAGTCGACATTTTATTCTACTATTGGATTTTAACACTAATTAGTTTCAACAACAGAATGACAGAAGACAGCTTACCGCGCCCAAAGGGAACCGTAAATGTTTCTTCCTCAAAGGCGTGGAGACGTTCTCATACACTATCTACCAACAAGTAATTGGACACCCCTGCAATCGACCATATCTGCGGTTCTGATACACGTCACGGCCGCCGCCGTTAAATATCGTGTGGGAAACAACAACGCAACCAGTCGCATGCAAGATGCCACGCAGTTCGGAGCTCTCTGATTTCGAGAAAGGTGTAATCGTCGGTTATCACAGAAATGGCCGATCAATACGTGACATATATCCGGTGAGTTGAAGTACCCAAAATCGACAGTGGCCTACGTAATTGGCAAGTGAAAGATGAGAAGTGACTGTCGGAATGTGCCCCGACGCGGCAGATCCACAAAACTGGGAGTTACAGACCGACGGGTGCTGGCCAGAGAAATTCGGAAGAACCGCACCAAATCGATGGGTCACATCCGCGAGGAGTTTCAACAGGCATCCGGGAGCGTTCTTTTGATGAATACCATCCGTAAGGAAGCCCATCTGCTCGGTTATCATGAACGTGCTGCCGCCCACAAGCCTTTGATCACCAAGTCCAATAGCGCTGCTCGGCTAACGTAGTGCAAAGAACGTCGACAGTGGACCGTTGAACAGTGGAAACAGGTTCTCTGGAGCGACGAATCAAGGTTCACCCTCTATCGTTCGGATGGCAGTGTCTGGGTTTGGCGCCTGCCTGGAGAACGCCTCCTGCCGGAATGTATTGTGCCAACTGTGAAGTTCGGCGGTGGTGGAATTATGCTATGGGGGTGTTTCTACTGGTATGGCACGGGACCCTTGGTCGCAATTACTGGTAGACTCAACGCCGAGACCTACTGCACCATTTTGGATGACCATGCGCTTCCTACGTTGTGGCAGTTTTACGGTGTGGACCCATGTTACTTTCAGGATGACAATGCCACCTGTCATGTTACGAGGTCCACATGGCTTGGTATGGTGACAATAAGGTTAATCGAATGGACTGGCCTGCCCAGAGACCGGACCTTAACCCTATCGAGCACCTCTGGTACGAGTTGGAACGTCGACTTACGGGGTGTCCTACCGTACGAAATCGGTGAAGGAACTGACCTGTCTTCTCTAAGCCGAGTGGAAGAAAATACCGCTAGCCATCGTACAACGCCTGGTTGAGAGTATGCCCCGGAGGGTCGCAGCTGTAATGGCCGCTCGTGGAGGCTCCACCAACTATTGAAGGTGAATAAACTTCGTTTTCCTTTGCTATCACAGGTGTCCAATTACTTGTTGGTAGATAATGTATGTCACTCTGTTACATTAAGACTAAAAAGTGCCGAAAAGTCATGAAACGATTCCATCACTCAAAAGAATCGTTAATTATCCAACAAACGCCGAGGAAAAGATAACACCATTCATATGGTAGCTGTTTTTTAGCACGTCTTTTGTAAAAAAAGATCGTGCTTATGTTATCAATTTGTCCGTCCGTCCGCCTGTACCCACGATATCTCTGCAACTATTAGTCCGATTTGAAAAATTCTTTTTGCATTGGGAAGCTTGAAATATGCGCATTATGATCCTTCATTTCTTTTTTACGATGCGCAATTCCGCCGCTAGAGAGCGTAAATGCAGATGATGTCGAATTCAAAAATACGTTTTATTCCACATATTTGCTTCTAAAAATCCGATTGAAAAAATTCTCTAATCCTTCGATTCCATTTATGTCGAAGAGTATTTTAGATATAGTTACTTTTTCAAATTACATATAGATTTTCCGCTAAGGGGCGTAAAAGTAAATTACATTTTCACCGATAATTCTTCTTCTAAACCTCCGATTTCAAATTTTTTTCTTCAGCGGATACACCTCCTGATGGAAAATCTTTTGCATATTATTTAAAATTTTTGGTAAAGAATACTTTGGCCACCAGGGGGCGTAAGTGTTAATTTTCGCTTCTGATGTATTTGCCATAAAATCTGAGCTTCTAAAATATCGATTGAAAAAATTATTTCGTGGACTGACGCCACTCACATAGATAAAGCTTTTGGGAATATTTCCTTCTTAAAATATTCCACAGTTTCTCCGCCAGGTGGCGTAGATGCATATCTTATTTTCGTCAATATCTCTACTTCTAGCAGTCCGATTTGAAAAAATACCTTCTTTGTTGGATAGTGTTTTCAGTGTGTTCCGTTTTTCATATAATTTCAAAATTTTCAAGTAATTCATAGACTTTCCGCCAGGGGGTGTAGAGGTAAATTGCGTCTCCCCCTATATCTCTGCTTCTGAATCTCCGATTTGAAAAATTCTTTCTGCACCGGATACAGCTCCTGATGGGAAATCGTTTGCACATAATTTCTAATTTAAGAAAAGTGGTTTGGCCACCAGGGGGCGTATATCTTAATTTCCGCTTCTGACGTATTTGCAGCAAAATATGAGCTTCTAAATTCTCGATTGAAAAAAAACGTCGTTTGTAGACCGATAGTACTCATGTGGACAAACCTTTTAGAAACATTTTCTTCTTTAAGAAATGCATGGTTTCTACGCCAGGGGCGTAGATGTATATCATATTTTTATCAATATCTCTACTTCTAGCAGTCCGATTCGAAAATTTTCTTCTTTGTTGGATAGTGTTTCCGATGCGAAATGTTTTCCTATAAATTCAAAATTTTCAAGTAAATCATAGACTTCCGCTAGGAGGCAGAACGGTAAATTGCGTTTTCTGCGTTATTTCTGCTTCTAAAACTCCGATTTGAAAAATTCTTTCTGTTTCACATACAAGACCTAATAGAAAATATTTTTCACATAATTTCTAATGTTTGGTAAAGAATGGTTTGGCCACCAGGGGGTATAAGTGTTAATTTCTGCTTCTCATGTATTTGTAGCAAAATCTGGGCTCCTGAAAACTCGACTAAATTTTTTTTTTTTCTTGGACCGATACCACTCATATGGAAAAACCTTTTGAGAATACTTTCTTCCTAAAATAATGCATGGTCTTCTCACCAGGGGACGTAATGTCACATCTTATTTTTGTCAATATCTCTGTTTCTAAGAGTCCGATTTGAAAAAAAAATTTCTGTGTTGGAGAGCGTTTCCGGGGAGAAATGTTTCTCATATAAATTCATGTTTTTCTTAACGCACAAGTCTGCAACCAGAGGGCGTAAGCTCACGATTCCGTTTACAGCAATATCTGAGGGATTAAAAACCCTATGGAAAAACTTCTTTCTTCCGTCAGATATTATCGTTTTCCATACCGGTTTCATCGACTTTGAATAACTTTGATAAATTTATTTTGCGTCAGAACGGATTCAAAAGACGTGCTTATTACACCCGAAAATTCGGTGTCATTCTTCTTGTTTTTAATTTCCTTCAGAAGGAAGGCATGAGAAAGTTCCGAAGTCCGAACAATTCTCGAGAGGGCAGGATGATTTCACCCAACTGATGGAGATTTCGCGTAGTAACTCACACCGCTCAACGAAAATAGAATGCATTTGGTTATTTATTTTGAATTCCTTGTATTATGCCGTCAATTTGAAAACTTGTTATATTTAATCCACCAACACCAAGTAAATGAAATGGAACTGGGTGACGAATAATACTAGCCAGGGCCTTTGTGACACGAATTGTTCCTAGGAATGGTATCTTTGAAAAATTCTAATATTCTGTTTGTAACATCCATTCGGTAAGTGATTGCTGTGTATTAAAATACTTGATTTGTGCTTTTCCCTTTACCTCTGTGAAATATAAATTAAAACCGCTTTAATAGTTCAAGCACTTCTTTTTGTAGCAGCAACACATCCTCTGCCATAAAAGTTTTCAAAATACTAATAATGCTAAATAAAAAGTTCAATGAAAAGCATTGTATAATTCAGACAAGATATCTTCATTCCTTTCATGCAGTAAGAAACACATGAATCGAAACATTTCTATTTTTACTTGATGAAACAGTAAAATTTTTTTTTTTTTTTTTTTTTTTTTTGATTGGAGGTTTAACGACCACCGTGAGCAACTCAATGGGCTATAAGCAGTCGCCCGTCCCTAATTTAGGGTCACTGGTTCCAGGGAAGGGAGAGAGCCAGTGCCGTAAGACAAACAAAACATCCATGCCAGACCGGGATTCGAACCCGGACCCCTTACGGACGAATGATCAGAGGCCAGCGCCACCGGGGCGGCATAAAATTTTTCATCACGAGAAATAAATTAAAAAGGGTACATTTTTTAGAAAAAAAGAAAAAGAAAAGCATATGCCCACACAAAAACCTGTAATTATTTCTTGAACCGCACCTATCTACAGATTAAGATTACTATTCAGTTCCTAAAGAAAATAATGAGCTATTTTTTAACTAAATTTATTAGCGACAACCAATAAGACACAAACCCAAACTTTTGATAAAATACACGGTCGTTAGTATTTTAATCATCGGCACTCCACATGTCATCCAAAAAATTTTCATTACTGGAGTATTCTGTCTTGATCAAATCGCGAATAAGATCCGCTCTTTTCCTTTTCTCCTATCTGTTCTTCCTGGCTGAATTAGAATTTGAATTAAAGTTTTCCGGAAGGTTTAAACTTGGTACAGCAGTGTCCTTTAACGTTGTGCGGATAGGCAAACTCGGAAGTGCATTCCTTAAATCCCGTTTGTAGTGTTTCTCGGGAAAATGTTCCGAACAAATAGCTGAATTCATTTCGTTGAAACCATCAGCTCGTTTGCGCCCTAATTTCCAGGTTTTACGCGAAATTTCGTTTTTAGGAAATCTATGGTAATGAATGCCATTCTTTTTGGTTTTCGA
Source organism: Macrothele yani (assembly GCA_039090855.1). Lineage (NCBI taxonomy): Eukaryota > Metazoa > Arthropoda > Arachnida > Araneae > Macrothelidae > Macrothele > Macrothele yani. The sequence continues at coordinate 92,451,153 of CM076998.1, forward strand.
ATAATAATTTGGACACTTTGCTACCTCATAAGCAACAGGCATGTTCAATGTTTTAACGTACATCCAGGAAAAATAAGGCTAGTTTCCTACAAAAACGGAGCTTCAAATTATCGGAAGTGAGACACAGTGTATATTAGTTTTCAGAGTTCAGTAGCCTTAGGCTGCAGGGTGTAGAAGTATGAGCTGTCCTGGACGGTGACGTCACGAAGACGACCCGGACGAGGACGACCCCTGAGACAGTGGTCAGCGGAAGTCTCGAATAAGCCATAACCTTGGAGTCTACCAACCTTGCCTTACTAAAACAATTTTATTCACATTAGTGCATTAGTCGAAAATCACTAATTTTGCGCTAATTTATTTCAAATATGTATTTATTCCTATGTTAATTTTTTAAAAAGTGCGAACGAATTAGAAGCAATTCTTTTGAGTGTTTTATGTGTCATAGTTAAACTAACAAATTACATTCGCACTAAATGGCACGCAGGGGGGTGGGAGAAAATATATATTTTTTAATGAAATGTAAAGAATAAGCTTTGAGAAACAAAAAAATTATGCTTTGAATAGACATGGACTACTGATGCTTCTTCAATGGAAGGATTTGATGAACGGTCAACTGAACCTGAATTTATTTTAAAGCTAAAACATTTTCGCAAAGGTATTATCGAATACTTTGCCTTAGCATAAAACTGATGAGCACTGAATTATGTAACCAAGCACAGATTGTTTTGTAAAGGCACATAGAAAAACAACAACCCACATATGTTCCTCGTCGAAAATGTACTGTATTTAATACATTAAACATCTAATTTTAACCTCTGATTGTTAAAATAAAGAAATAATTTCGTATAAAACAACTCATCCGATGAATTTACCCTACTGTCACCGGTTTTCATAAAACTTGGTCAAACTGTTGCTTCTGCTGGAAATACGATGTATGAGCTGATGAACGGTAAAAAATACCCCCGGAGAAAATACCCATGAAAACTGAAAAGCGGAAAAAATGCCCCCGGAGGAAATACCCCCAGAACAAACGGTTCACTGTAAACTGCCACACAGGAACACTGATGTGTGGCAGTGTTCCGGTGTGGCAATTTACCGGCAACCCTGCCACACATCTGTCAGCAACTTGGCCACAAAAGTTCAAGGGGACGGGGTGGGGGGACTTTAAAGATTGCCGTTTCTGGACCTATTTGAGAACTGAATTGGGAACTCCAAACGAATTTCGCGAAAACGTTCCATGTAAGCCAAGCGAGAATTGTACTTTAATTTGAAGAAATAAATTGCCGAGGATCCGAGGTACACTTGGTGAGGGGTGGGGGGGCTCAAACCCCAATTTCCGTAATATTAGATTCTGGGCCGCTGGAGTCTGTCAGTGTATCCAGGCTGTTCCCCTTGAAGCGCCCGCGAGGTCTGTGAGCTTTGGGGGGGGGATTCCCCCAAAATGTTAAAATGGACGTAGCTTTGAGAAACAAAAAAATTAAATAAAACTTAAAGTAAACATTAGAACCATGCTTTACATAATGATTCTGTACACGACCACGAATTTTCAGGAGGGTGGGGTGAATTCATCCTCCCCCAAGTTTCTAAGAGCGCAGACAAGTGTTCAAAAAGGTAAAGGGATTTGCTCGCAATTTCTATGCTTCATGTTGTGTTTAATGGCAAACTATGTATACCTTTCCCCCTCCCCCAGAAATTTGGTGAAGCCTGTGAAATGGATACGAGGTGCTTGATTTGGAGGGCTATACCCCCAACTTCCGTAATTTTATATTCTGGACTTCTAGAGTCGGTCAGTGTATCCTCGATGTTAGCCCTGAATAGCTCTTAGAAACGGGGGGGGTTGTCCCACCCTCCTGAAAATTCGTGGTCGTGTACAGAATCGTTATATAAAGCATGGTTCTAATGTTTACAGCTCTACGTCCATTTTAACATTTTGGGGGAAAGCCCCTCCCCAAAAGCTCATGGCCCTCGCGGACACCTCAAGGGGAACTTCCTGGATACACTGACAGACTCCAGCGGCCCAGAATAAAATATTACGGAAGTCCCCCCCCCCTCCTCCTCCTCCTCCCGACTAAGTATACGTCGGATCCTTGGCAATTTATTTCTTCAAATAAGAGTACAATTCTCGCTTGGCTTACATGGAACGTTTTCGTGAAATTCGTTTAGAGTTCCCAATTAAGTTCTCAATATAGACCCAGAAACGGCAATCTTTATAGACCCCCCCCCCCCCCCACACACACACTTTGAACTTTTGTAGCCAAGTTGCTGAAAGATGTGTGGCAGGGTTGCTGGTAAATTTCCACACCGGAACACTGCTACACAGTTTACAGTGAACCGTTTGTTCTGGGGGTATTTCCTCCGGGGGCATTTTTTCCGCTTTTCAGTTTTCAGGGGTATTTTCTCCGGGGATATTTTTACCTACATCCGTATGAGCTATCCCAAAAGAAGAACGGCAAACTTGTACTCGGGAGATTGGTACCCTTCAAAGTCAACGGTGTTGCTGCGCCTCATCGGGGACGAGAACAAACTGCCTAAATAAAACTCAGCTCCCCCTCAAAGTCTACTCAAATGAGTTTAGGCAAAATGGCAATATATTTTTTTCCCTCATATAAAAATTGATATGAGTTAAAAAGGCTCACACAAAACGTGCCTTGTAAATACATGAATGATAAAAGATTTCTAGAAAGTCTAAATCGAGGCCTAGGGCCTAAAAATTGAAACGTTACTGTACATGAACACGGATGGTTTAAATTTGCCAAAACGGCCCAAACAGAAGCCTAGGGCCTTAAAATTGATCTTTGTGCGTGAGAAAATGCCCAACATTATTTATTTGACTTCTCATGTAAACCTTATTTGTAGGGGTGAGACATAGACTTTCGTGCTAAGTCCCGCCTTCTTTCCGATAGGCGTCCGTGAGTTAAGTTAACAACTCCCCCCCCCCACAGCAAATAATCTGAGGTTCTCACTCTCGTAATTTATTAATAATAAATTTATCATCCAGGCCCCTCTTCCTCCGCCTTTTTGTGTAATTATCCGCGAATCAAGGAAGGGAGAGAATGGCTACTGTAAGGCACTTCATCAACTTCAATAAATACTTCGTGAATAAGAAAGATAATAAATTTAATGAATCAAAGCACTAGTGAGAGTCTGGTTCCGGTGCCAATGTCCGCGTCGACGAATTTGTGGCATGCGTCGTCCGTCACGAAGTGTTCAATATTAAATCCGTTGCCCTATCGCCACTCTGTAATTCGAAACACTCGGTTTCACGCTAAAAACCAGGAACTGCGTTCCTCGGAGCATAAAATCTCCACAGTCTATCCGTCTTCCAGACACTCGTTACACTCTTTTACGCTTTCTCCCGAAGACTCTAGCTTCACGCAAATAACAGGAACTACGTTCCTCGGAGCATAGACGCCGCTCGTCTACCCACCGTTCAAGCGCACCTCGCAATCCTCCTTCTCTCTCCCGAAGCCCACGGCTTCACGCAAAAACCAGGAACCGCATTCCTCGGAGTCAAGCTCCCGACGTCTACTCGCCTTCCAAGCGGCTTCGTCAAATCTCTCTTCTCTCTCCCTAAGCTACCTCTTATCCCCCTCGCTCTAGAAGACTCTCCTTTCTTTTTCGGCCCCCTCTACCACGAGGCGCTGACCTCTTACAAGGCGCTGACCTTGTCAGGTCCTGGAGCGAACCTGACCTTTGTCCGCAGGCACCCTTTCTTCGAATCTGCACCCCAGCCGCTCCTGCTTCTGGGGAAATCGCTCTCCCTCGCTTATTGTCTCCGTGCTCGACGACATACCACAAACTCCACCTGACGAGCTTCTGTACGTGGAAACCAGACTCTATACAAACAGAACAAAACATACAACAATACTGACATTCTTTTACACAAAGGACGTATTCAGTCTTCCCAGACAGGCTGGCGCCCTTCTAACCTTGGGCATTGTATATGCACACAGTTAATGAAATAAAGTTATTTCCTTGTTATTATGCACATAAATTAGTACTAGATCATATCTTAAATGATATGCATCTCATTATTAATTTTCGCCCTTACATTTTTAATAAAAGCACGGATTGTTAAATTTTCCTAAAAAGACCTAAACCGAGGTTCAGAGTCTTAAAATTAATTCTTTGTGTTTGAGCAAAAGCGCAATACTATTAACATGGCTTGTTATGTAAAACTTATTAATATAAGAAATTGACATTTGCTGAAAACTCACGGCCTGGGGTCTTATGAAAAAAACTTTGGGCCTGAGTAAAAATGCAAAGTTATAAAATTGATTTTTATGTAAATAAACCTTGTGATTGCCCGGATGATTAAAATTTGCTAAAACGCTAAAACCGAGGCCTACAGCCTTCAAATGAATTCCTTGGGTCCGAGTAAATGCGCAAAATTAATAACTTGACTTATTATAAAAATCTTACGAATATGAGAGCGCAGGATTAAAATTTGCTAAAAATGCGAATATGAGAGCGCAGGATTAAAATTCGCCCAGGGCCTTATAATTCATATTTTTGGTCTGGGTAAAACTGAAAAACTCTCCACTTGATTTCACGGGTGATTAAAATATTCTGAAAGGCCTAAATCGAACTCTAGAGCATTACAGCTGATTTTTTGTGTCTGAGTAAATTTAAAATATTATTAACTTGATTTGTTATGCAAACATTAAGATTATGATCCTGCATAAAGATTATGGCCCTAGGTGTCATAGTACCAGAGGCGAGTTTTGATCTTTTGGGGCCCTAGGCGCTAAAAGATTCAGAAGGCCCCCGCCTCTTCTTATCGCCACAGAAATTTTCATCCTTCAGATTAGCAAAAAAAAAAAAAAAAAAAAAGTAAAGTCGAGAAAAAAGTTTTTTACGTTTTTTAAAATTCCATTCTATCTACCTATTATTAGAACGTTTTGTAAAAAACAGAGCTAGTTTAATCTCTTTGTCTGCCCGTGCACATCGTACTTTTTGTTTTTAGAGATATTTCGAAAATTATTTTTGCGACGAATAAGAAATCTAAGGATATTAAGTTCGGCACTTGAAATACCACTAAGGGCTATCTAGTCGAAAATTCAAAAAATTAAAGTTCCGTTGGTGAAGAAACAATTCAACTTAAAAGAAAAATTCTTTTTGTGCCTCTCAGATTAGGTTTACGTGTTCCTCCTCAAGTATTTAAATTTCCCAATTAGTTCGTTCATTTCCTGCTAAAGGCGCTGAAGACCAAAAAAATCGGTTTTCACAGATTTTTCAAAAATTATTCTTGTGAATGATCGGACGTAAAAATTCGTTAAAATTTTCCCATTTTAAATTTTACTACTAGTTCATAAATTTCCCACTAGGAGTTCTCAAAGTGGAAATTTCGTAAATTTTAGCTTTGCGCTACGAACAGACTATTTCAATAACCGCAAAATTTGATTTTGAGTTTCATACGTTAGGCAAAACAATTACTTTGACAACTTTTCCGTAGCAGGTGTTTTGGCAAATTTAACGCTAAGGGCGCTGAAAATGAAATTTCGTACATCGCGTGTAAATTGTCATAAAATTTCATGAAATTGTAATGCATTTCAATTATGAAACGTGCTCTTTCCATTGCTTCAGCTTTGGAAAACGATCTTGTTTTTTAACATTTTAAGCAAATCAGTAGGAAACGAGCATGGTATCAAGCAAAAATATAATAGTTGCAGATGTTGGAAACGGGCCTGTAAGTTCAATCGTTTCATCTTTGTATCTGTTATGTGTCCAGTAAATCTGGCTTTGCTATCTCGCGTCCTTCTTGCTGTTGCATTTTGGGTGGCCAGCAGTGTATATTAAATGTCATCATTGTCAACCACTATCAATCCACTGCTGGACGAAGGTCTCCCCAAGTTTCTTCCACAACGGTCTGTCTTGTGCCAGTCTCGTCCATGTCACTCCCGCATACTTTCGAATTTCATCCGCCCCTCTCACGTGTGATCTTCTTCTGGGTCTTTTCCTGTCCCTTGGAATTCAGTCTAAAATTTCGGCTGTTAATCGATGATGGTCTGTCCTTCTGGCAATATGTCCAACCCATTGCCATTTCAGGGATTTTACTCCTATCATGATGTCTTCCACTCTTGTCATTTTTCTGATCCACGAGTTTCTCTTCTTATCTCTTCTGGTTACACCAAGCATGCATCTCTCCATGGTTCTTGAAGTTATCTGCACTCTTTGTATGTCTCTTTTAGTTAAGGTCCACGTCTCTGCCCCATATGTAAGCACTGAAAGGATGCATTGATCAAACACTTTTCTTTTAAGACATAATGGCATATTGCTCTTGAAAATTATTCTGTTACTTCCAAAAGCTCTCCAGGCAAGTTTTATACGCCGATTAATTTCTTCATTAATGAGACCCTCACTTGATATCTGCTGTCCAAAATAAATGTGGGTATTGGTTATCTCCAGCTTTTCCCCATCAATCGATAAATCTTCATTTTTTGTAAAAGCATTGTACATCACTTTTGTCTTCTGAAAGTTCATTTTTAATCCCACTTCTTTACTCTTGTCAGCAAGTTCCTTGATCATACTCTGCAGCTCTGATAGGATAGTTGCAAAAATGACTACGTCATCAGCAAAACGAAGGTGGGTTAGATAATCTCCATTAATTTTTATCCCTTTGTTTTCCCAGTTCAGTGATTGAAAGACATTTTCCAATGTGGCATTAAAGAGTTTGGGAGATATAGTGCCACCTTGTCTCACTCCCTTTCCAGTTTTTATGGGTGCTGTATTCTCAAATTCTTAATAGTTTAATCGTTGGCTTCTTTCTCTGATTGTTTTATTTGCGCGAAAGCTCGTGCACGGTAGGTAGATTGTTAATCACTAAAAAAAAAAAAAAAAAAAAGAAAAGAAATCATGTACTTGAGTTGAAAGGAAAGTCTGAAGTACGACTGCTACATCACTTGCTTTGGGTAGAAATGTAAATTTATGCACAATCGAGATAAATATGGCACTAAAATTTAGTTAGAAAGGTATTGAACCTTCTCTTTTGAAACGCATCGCCTGTGAACGTAGCTGTTTTTTGCTGCCTGTTTTTAGGATTTTGTTTCAACCATTAAAGCAAATTGCCTTTAAACAAGAATTAGATATTCAATTTTTAAAGAACTTCAATTATTACAGTTTGAGTAGAGAATCTTGGTATGTAATGGTTTTATCGGTTGGGAATGTAATTGATGCCTTTGTCAAATTAATCGTGATTTCGCCGAAAGGACAGAAAACGAAAACTCATTTTCTGACCTTTCATTGCTTCAGTAGGGATATCTTACGGTCTTCAGGCGAACTTTTGAGTAGGTGGTAATAATAGCTCTCACCTCGTAATCGTCTTCGGCTCCCTGAAAAAATGAGAGAGTTTCTCTCTTACAGCTTTCTGAATGCCTTTCGAAAATAAGAGGTCACTTCCTTCAGCTGAAGGTGAGCCATTGCCCTTTAACGGCTTTCTTTTTGTGATGGCTGTTCCACACAATAAAAAAGAAAGGAGTGAAAAAAATCTTAAGTTACCCGTCTATTTGCAACGTATGCAGACTTAGTTCCAAAGACCTGATTAGTGGAATCAGTTGTATAAAATATAGGGCAAAAAATGAAGGGGGAATCAGGGGTATGTATATGTGGGGAGAAAAGAAAAGGAGGAAAACTCAGATTTCAGGCGAATCTATCTCTCTGAATCTTTCCTTGTTATTAGCATCCTCTGCGAATGTGTAATAGTGAAATGGACTGGTAGAATCGGATAATGTCCAATGGCCTTTCAATGGTAGCATCTATTTTGTACAAAATTGCTGGTTAAACAAAGGTATAATAGACAAAATCTTACCACCCTGAGAAGAATTTGATTCATGTTATTAGACTCTCTTCGTTGAGGGTGGAATCTGCGGTCAGGAAAGCTAGTAATTTAAGAATTGGAGAAAAGCATTCAAACTGTTTGGAATCTAGAAGTGAGTGTCCTGATAGTAAAATAAGGCACTTAAGTATCATGCATCCAGTTCAGTTGTACAGCTCGCAGTGGAAGTTCGTCCCGTGAAGCGAGGGAACTTCCACTTCACCCAAAATTTATGAAAAAAAAATTCTTCGAACGATTTAGCGGATTCTTAAAATTAGTAACTTTTTCGTTTACAAGAATGATTTCTGAAAAACGTTGTAGCTTTGAGACGAGAGCTCTTCGGTTTCTAAAAGCAAGCTAGAATTGTGAGCACGCTGTTTCAAATGGCACTACGAACTGATGAACACAAGACCTTGTAACTGGGCGTAGGCCATGTGAAGAGATATTAGCCTCAGTTCCAAATCACTTCACTCAGGCTTCATGAAGAGCTTCGACGTAGGAACCTGGAATTCACTTAATAAGGAGTTGCCATGGCAACAATGATGTCATTGATCGAGGTGAAGTGATAGCTCGCGCCACTGATTGTCACTTCACCACGATCGAGTAAAGTGACAGCCCCGGCTGCAGTGCGATTTTGAGTTTAGAAAATTATTTTTCGTCCGAGAGTGCACTTCACTCTCAGTGCCATTTTTTTATTATTCTCCTAGTGTTCTGGATTCATGCTTTTATTTAAAAAATGAACCCGGAAAATGGTACAGTTTACACGCTGTTACAGACATATAATGTGTATAAGGATATACACTGTATTGACAAAAGTCACCGGACACCTAGAAGAGAAACACAACATAGCATTTATTGGCATGCATTAGTACGATGTCAGTCCACTTTTGACCTTACTGTATGCACTGACCTTTCGTGACATACTTTCGACAAGGTTTTGGAACACAGCGATAGGTATGCGCTTCCATTCAGTACATAATCTTGCTGCTAACTGTTGCTTAGTAGTAGGCCTTGGTTGCAAACTTCTTATGCGGCGCTCTAATTCATCCCACAGGTGCTCTATGGGATTAAGCTCAGGGCTCTGTGCTTCCCAGTCCACATACGATACGGAGTTATCGTCAAACCACGCCGCAACAGTCTTTGCTTTATGGCTCGGTGCATTATCCTGCTGGTACTAAGCAGGATAATGCACCGAGCCATAAAGCAAGGACTGTTACAAGAATTATGATCAGGGCTCTGTTCCATAGTATTGCCACAGAGTTGATAAGGCATAATTGTCAAGAATATCGAAGTAGAAGTGCTGGTAAACAGGTTTGTCCACGATAACCAGTGGGCCGGGACCATACCACGAAAAACACCCCCACACGAGTACACTTTCAGCTCCAAACTTGACAGTAGGAAAAGTACACTGTGGTAAATAGCATTCCCCCGATTGCCACCGTACCCACACACGGCCATCAGACTGATTGATCGTGTATCTGGATTCATCATTCCATAGTACCCGTTTCCATTGATCTACGGTACATGATAAATGTTCTTTACACCATGCTAAAGGGCGAGTAGCATTCCGAGTTGAGATGAAAGGCTTATGAGCAGCCGCACGACCACGGTAACACATGGAATGAAGTTCTCTGCAAATGGTACGTGTACATACCGAGGTTCCAGCATTTTTACTCACCTGTACACCGAGGTCTTGTGCAGTACTCCTTTGATTAGCTGTAACGACTCTCCTGAAACTTCGACGTCCCGTATCACTGATTTTCCTTGGTCTGCAGGTACGTTTTGCTGCTTCAGGCACGCCATGTGCCTTCCGCTTATTCAGTACATCCAAAACAGTTTACTTGGATATGTTTAAACGCCTCTCGGTTGCTCTTATGGACAACACGCTAATATAACACCCAACAATCTTTCCTTTCTCAAAGTCAGTTCTCTCTCGCCGCGACATTTTCACTCACCCTCACAGTGCGATATGATCGCGGTCAGCTGCAGGTTTGTTTTTATACCGTTTGCAGCTGTACTGCGCATTTTAAGAATGCAGCGGATTTGTTCATTTGGTTTTGAAGGGGTGTCCGGTGACTTTTATCAATATAGTGCATTTCAAGAAGTGTATAGATTACTTTCTCCAGTTCTTACTTTACTTTCAACTGCTGTGCCAGCAGAAAGAAGTTTTTCCTCTTTGAAACGAATAAACAGTTACTTAAGGAACACTATTTCACAGCAAAGACCATCATCGTTATGAAGTGCCGTTATGCTCATATTTAACTAAAATTCCTCCGGAAACAATACTTTAACTAGAAAATATCCAAAACTGAAAAAATAAAAAAAAATCCCCGGAAAAAAAACTCCTTTGTTTGAAAGTGTAATTCATAATTCCGTGGAATACTATTGAACAATAAGTCAGAAAAAATTGCGGTCGATTAGAGTTCGATCGTTTGTGGACCCCAGCGAGCACTACTCAATGCTACACCGAGGTTCATAACGAGGAGTCTTTACCTTGGGATCAACGAATTAATGAGACTTCCGAACCTCGGTTTTTCAATAACTATTCAGCTGGACTTGAACCCAGAACTTTAAGGTACCGAACAGAGAAAGCAGCCCCTTTCCAATACAGATTTTCATGCAGTAGAAAGTCGGGAAATTAGAACCTTCGGAATCAGAATGAATATTCAGTCTTAAATTAATAGCACACCGAATGCGTACGCACTTCCCTATCCTTTAACCCTTTAAGCGGCTGATGTACCTGAACCAAATGGTGCCCAAAATTTACTAAGCTTCCCAAACACAAATGTCCACATAGCGATCGGGTTTAACGAAAGCTACAACAAAACACTTCCTTTCCCATTCTCATCTCTGTAGTACAGACCATATACCTGTTACTGGAGCTCGTGTATAATATAATGTACCCTTCCAGTCCTCTTCTCTATTGATCTCTTCTGGCCTGCTCTATAACCTAAGGAATGAATGGAAAGGGCTTGCTGCTTTCCAGTATCATGGTGGCAGTGTCTAGCCCCATTGACACGGACATCATGCCACTAGGCAGAGAAACAAGTTACTCAGATATCTTCTCTCTCCTTTCTTTAGTTCGTCGCCATTGATACAGCCTTTCTAGCAAGGAATCAGTCAGAAAGGAATAGTGTCAGTCATTCCCCTTAATGGTTACTTTGAATAACAAAGCTAAGGGGAAAGCAACACTTTCTAATTCTCAGGTTCACTCCTTCCAGTTGCGTTCTATCTACTTCTTAGACAGCAAAAATATTCCTTAGATCTGATTTCAGCTCATTATTCTAACCACGAGTTAATTCGTTCGAGCCGCTTAAAGGGTTGATACCCACACAGCTATTTCTCAAGGGCTATGGGCACATAAGGTTTCTATGTTTAAAAATGCGCACTCGCAAGCCAAGGACAAAAAAAAACTTGTAAATTTAAAAAAAAAAATCATTTCTTAAGTTTCCACTACTAAAATTAGTGTCGGCTTGTAAATTCTGGGTAAAAAAAGTGCTGGTAGGAAAAAAGAAGTAGCAGTATTCCATACCGGCGCATTTCGAGCACTGAATATCGCGATACAAAAAGAACTTCTCTCCGAATATGTAGTTAAACAGACGTTTTATGATGATATCATTGGCCATTATACTTCCTTGAAAGATAAAAGAATTTACCTTCTTTATAAAACAATAGATGCATTTTTTCATGGATTCTCATTTTGTAACACTTCACATGTTTCTCTAGTTACGAGCCGCCACTGACATCTCAATGCCTCAAAATACAGTATATCCTTAAGGTGGACGTCAAGTAATTTTGCTTCCTATACTTCCAATGGAAAAACTTTTGTACACATTTCGTTCACAATTAGTGTGTTCCCAAGGATGAAAATTTGAACAACGATTAAAATAACTTCATATTATAACTTGGAATACTTAATATTTTCTAAAACATAACCATAATTATGTTTATAACCAATAACTTTTCTTTTGGTGGCGTTGAAACACGAAAAAAGATGGCGCGACCTGTACTTTGATGACGTCAGTAGACAAACAAACGTAGAATTACATAATTATGGTTATGCTTTAGAAAATATTAAGTATTCCAAGTTATAAAATGAAGCTATTTTAATCGATGTTCAAATTTTCATCCTTGGGAACGCATTAATTGTGAAGAAAATGTGTACAGAAGTTTTTCCATGCGGAGTATAGGAAGCGAAATTACTTGACGTCCACCTTAATCATGGACGTCCGTATAGGTGAAGGGGGGCATTTGCGCTTCCCTGAAAATCGGATCATGCCCTTTCCATCCTCGGAAGGTACAACAAAGATTTTTGCGATAACACGAATTCTGCAATATCATACATAAACGGGAAACGAATTTCCCCGAAGGAAGAATTCTTCGCAAATACATGGAAGGCGATACAAATGTAATCATTGGCACTGATTTGCCGTGTTTTCACTTTTGCCCATGTAGCCACTCTTTCGGAAAACTTGAAAATTACACTGCACTGGAGCGGGAATCGAACACGCACCTCCCGATTAGCGGTCGAGCATGCTATCCGTTACAGCACCCAGGACAAGGAAGTTCCAAGCAACTAAAGCTAATCAGATGTAGAGTAACTAGCTTCAGTAGCTTCATCAACTAAAGCAAGTTGCTTCATCATTTAAAGCTAGTTACATCTGCTTAGCTTCAGTTCATCAATGAGCTTTTTTCTTTTTTCTTTTTTTGATTGGAGGTTTAACGACCACTGTGAGCTACTCGATGGGCTATAAGCAGTCGCCCGTCCCTAATTTAGGGCCACTATTTCCAGGGAAGGAAGAGAGCCAGGGCCGTAAGAGAAACACAACATCCATGCCTCACAGGGATTCGAACCCGGACTCTTTTGGGACGAATGATCAGAAGCCATCGCTTAGGCCACTGCGCCACCAGGAGGGCTCAATTAGCTACGTTCATTAACTAAAGCTAGTAACATCTGCTTATAGCTTCAGTTGCTTGGAATTTCCTTGTAATGAGTGGTGTAACGAATAGCATGCTCGACTGGTATTCGGGAGGTGCGGGTTCGATTTCCGCTCCAGGGCAATGTAATTTTTAAGTTTTCTGAAAGAGTGGCTTCATGGACAACAGTGAAAGTACGGCATATCAGTACCAATGATTACATTTGTACTCTAATTCTGATTGGTAATTTTTCTGAACTTCGGGTTTATAATGAAGAAGCAGGAAAACGTTGGTAATTTCCAGTAGAAAAAGCGGAAATTTACAGTAGAAAGTAATATTGAAATTTCCCATTGCACCAATCATAAAAGCTTAGGGTAGCAATCTTAAAATTACGATAATATTATAATTATTAATAATTATCGTGCTTTTAAGATTGTTACCTTAAGCTTTTATGATTGACTCATTCCGCACGAGAACCTGATATCTTTTCCCATTGCATGTTGGATAACAGCGTAAATACGTACAGTATGAGAAAGTATGAAAGGCGAAGAAATGAAAAATATCATCCTCCGTGGCAGCTATTCCCTACTGGAAAAAGATCTCTCGAAATTTTCCCCAGAAATTTGCTTTGAGGATATTTTTTTATTCTTGATGACTAGTTTATTAACTTCTGGTTTCCAATTAAATTCATGTGTTGAGAGTCCTGCCATAATATAAGTCGTAATTTCGTGATATTGTAACTTCATGATCTTGCCATAATCGTAGTCTCATGATCTAAGCCAATTTTACCTTCATGGTCCGCCACAATATAAATCGTAGTCTCATGATCTAAGCCAATTATAACTTCATGGTCTTGCCACAATATAAGTCGTAGGCTCATAATCTAAGCAAATTAAAACTTCCTGGTCCCGCCATAATATAAAGCGTAATCTCATGATCTAAGCCAATTTTACCTTCATGGTCCGCCACAATATAAATCGTAGTCTCATGATCTAAGCCAACTATAACTTCGTGGTCCCGCCATAATATAAAGCGTAATCTCATGATCTAAGCCAATTTTAATTTCATGGTCCCGCCATAATATAAAGCGCAATCTCATGATCTAAGCCAATTTTACCTTCATGGTCCAGCCACAATATACACTGCTGGCCACCCAAAATGCAACACCAAGAAGGAAGCATCCGATTGGCCTGAAATTCGCGGCATGCGTCGCCCGCGAGAGGACATGCAAACGATTAGCATTGCAGGGCATATGCAAATCATGTGCCCTCGGCACGCCACCGAGAAGCACTATAAGAAGGGTGCACAGAAGGCGGGGTGTAAGTAGTGGAAGTGTGTTGTGCTGCCGGACCTGTACGTGGGAAGCTTCCTGATGCCTCGTCGCAGAATACGGCAGTCATTCCAGCACGTTTCGGAGTTCGACAGAGGAAGAATAGTGGCTTATCGCGACAGCGGTTTAACGTATCGAGTCATCGGTGCCCGTGTGGGACGACATCCAGCCACAGTGAGGCGAGTATAGATTCGGTGGGTGCAGCAGGGACGAACGGCGGACCGACGTGAGCGATTGCAGCAGCTGCGGCACACCACCGAACGAGAGGACCGGCATGTTGTGCGGCGGGCATTGACGGCTCGCACCGCCACATCAAGAACGTTAGCGCAGGAATTAGGGCGTGTTGCGCAACAACCTGTTTCAGCACGTATCGTTCGTCGCAGGATCGGGGACTTGTCGCACGGCGCTCATTGCTCCAATTAACATTGACATTACACCACCGGCGAGTGCGGCGGCAGTCGGCCGTTGAACGCCGCACCTGGACTACGGAATGGCACGACATTGTCTTCTCCGACGAATACCGCTTCTGCCTGCAACACCACGATGGTCGGATCCGCGTGTGGTGGCACCGCGGCGAGAGACTGTATGACGCCTGCATTATGCATTGCCATACCGGTCCGTCGCCTGGCGTTATGGTTTGGATCGCAATTTTATATGACACCCGCACCCCTCTGGCACGCATCGCCGGTAAACTCAACAGCTACCGCTACATCTCCGACGTTTGGGAGCCTGTAGTCCTCCCTTACCTGCAGGACCTGCCAGCGGACACGTTTCAACAGGACAATGCGCGCCCGCACGTGGCACGCATCGTGCAACAATTCTTCACGGCCCACCAGGTGTCACTGCTGCCTGCCGTAACCCGCCTGTTCTCCCGATATGTCACCCATCGAACCCGTCTGGTGGCTGATCGGCAACCGAGTAGCCCGGCAAGCCCACCCGCGACTACGCCTGATGAACTGTGGCAACGTGTGGAAGAAGCCTGGACCGACGTACCCCAAGCCCACATCCAAGTCCTCTTCCGTTCGATGCCGCGGCGTGTAGCGGCTGGTATTGCCAGCCATGGGGACCACACGAACTATTGATGTCTGCGTGTTCCGCAAGTCGCACGGCCCTGTAAGCTCAATCGTTTCATCTTTGTATCTGTTGTTATGTGTCCAGTAAATCTGGCTTTGCTATCTCGTGTCCTTCTTGGTGTTGCATTTTGGGTAGCCAGCAGTGTAAATCATAGTCTCATGATATAAGCCAATTATAACTTCATGGTCCCGCCATAATATAAAGCGTAATCTCATGATCTAAGCCAATTTTACCGTCATGGTCCCGCCACAATATAAATCGTAGTCTCATGATCTAAACCAATTATAACTTCCTGGTCCCGCCATAATATAAAGCGTAATCTAATGATCTAAGCCAATTTTACCTTCATGGTTCCGCCACAATATGAATCATAGTCTCATGATCTAAGCCAATTTTAACTTCATGGTCCCGCCATAATATAAAGCGTAATCTCATGATCTAAACCAATTATAACTTCCTGGTCCTGCCATAATATAAAGCGTAATCTAATGATCTAAGCCAATTTTACCTTCATGGTTCCGCCACAATATGAATCATAGTCTCATGATCTAAGCCAATTATAACTTCATGGTCCCGCCATAATATAAAGCGCAATCTCATGATCTAAGCCAATTTTACCTTCATGGTCCCACCACAATATAAATCGTAGTCTCATGATCTAAGCCAATTATAACTTCATGGTCCCACCATAATATAAAGCGTAATCTCATGATCTAAGCCAATTTTACCTTCATGGTCCCGCCACAATATAAATCGTAGTCTCATGATCTAATCCAATTATAACTTCATGGTCCAGCTATAATATATATAGTAGCCCCATGATCCAAACGATGTACCCAGGTCTGGATTAAAGGGGAAGTCTATAGAGGCTATAGCCTTGGGACCCAGCATGACAAAGGGCCCAAGAGGCATGCCAAATAATAGAGAGAGAGGTTATAAAATAGTTTCACTTTTATCTCGTATGATTTCCACTTGGTCGGAAACATAGCCTGGAAGACGAACAGGTTTCAAGGCAGTGACTCACTAAAGGTAAATGTTCCATGTTGCTGTGTATAGCGGGGTCGGCGAGACAGTTTCAGCTTTTTCACTACCATCCACCCACACCTCCGATATGCACTTCGAACCGTTAATGGTCGAAGTACCCAGGGGCTTTATATTGCATAAGAACACGCACTAAGAGAAGGATACAATGCTAAATCATTAGAAACTCCAAGACAAAATCTAGGGATCTTAAGCTTTTGACTCGCGCTCTTATGAAAACGATAAAAAATACAGTGTCTTATTATGAAAGCTGTGCAGATAATTTATTACTTTGAAGAATGCACTACGTATTAATTATCACAAGCTTATTGCTTCAGCTTAGTGTTTTAACGGACTTCATAATGATTCCCATCATAAGTTCTGTACGGGCCCACTCAGACGTCTTAACCTTAAAGCCCACTTAAATGTCTTAGCCTAGTGACCCACTCAAATGTCATAGTCTGGGGGCCCACCAAAGCCTTACCTTGGATGTGCCTGCTCTGTAATGATGTTTAGGTCATAATTTCCTGTAGAGACGTCAGAGTTTCCTGTACATAAGTGACTGATTCCCAGCAGAACATTGCCCAAAGCATTATACTTCCTCCGCCGACGTGTTTTCGTCCCACAGTGCATCCTGGTGCCAACACATTCCCAGATAAGCGATTCACACGTACCAGTCCGTCCACATGGTACAACAAGAAACGAGATTCATCTGACCAGACGACCTTCTTCTAATTATTCGAAGTCCAGTTTTGATGCATCCTGCTGCCAACACATCCTCAGGTAAGCGATTCACACGTACCGGTCTGTCCACATGGTGCAACAAGAAACGAGATTCGCCTGACCAGACGACCTTCTTCTAATTATTCATGCTCGCGTGCCATTGTAGGCGCTTTCAACGGGGATCCGAAGTTATGATGGGCACTTGAAGCGGCCTGCGTCGACGCAGCCATATTTTCAGTAGGTTCCGATGTATTGCATCCTGTCTGGGTGAAGACTCGTTGGATCCTGGCAGGATTGCTCTCGCAACGCCTTCACTTTAATAAAGTTTTGAGAGAGTTCTATTTATCCCTGCAGAGTCACCATTTTGACGGCACAGGAAGTCATCAGATGGTACTATGTGATGCGTCACATTACTCTCGTCACCAGCATTCAAATTACCGGCGAGCAGCGCCACAGTATCCCTTCTGTTGACTCGTACCATACGGGCTAGTCATGTTTCACTTCTAACACAGAATATCTAACGCTTAAAGAAGGTCAACTCTCATAGAGATAACGTAAAACAGGCGGCAACAGCGCCACCACATCTTAAGAGGTAATATGCTCTGCGGGAAAGTTAACATTCAGGAGCAAAACACGTTAGGGAGACTACGGCAGTGAAGATTTTCTCTGATCCACGATGGTTTCATTCGATCTGATGACTATTTGCTCAGAGCAGTTTTTTAGCACGTCTTTTTTAAACAAGTTAGTAAAATCATGCAAATAAATGCATTGATTATGATACGCTTTCCAACATACTGGAAATCATTACTCAAGTTATTACTCAAGTTATGAGGAAAATGGCTGTGGAATAAATCTCACTCCTGTGCCGTGACATTTGATCCCATAAGTTATGATGCATAAGGGCTATGGAATAGATCCCGCTCCTGTGTCCTAATCTTTAACCCCATTTCGCCCATTATTAATAGGATTCGTCCCCAGGCAGGCCCCTACAACATACTAACATTTCATCCAAATCGAAACATTTTTACGTAAGTTATGACGCATAATGGCGATGGAAGTGATTCCGCTCCTATGTCCTGACCTTCAACCCCCATTTCGCCATTTTATAATAGAGTTTTCCCCAGGTGGTCCCCTACCAAATACTAAAATTTAATCGTAATCGAGCATTTTTTACGTTAGTTATGACGCATAAGAGCAGTGGAATGGATCCTGCTTCTATGTCCTGGCCTTTGACCCCATTTCGTTCACTTTCAATTGGGTTCTATCCCAGGTGTTCCCCTACCACATACTTAAATGTCATCGATATCGAACGATTTTTACGCGAGTTATTGTGGGGACGAACATACGCACACAACGCGTGACGTAATGAGGCAGATGGGAATCGTGACCATCTGCTCGCAAGGGTGTGACGTCATAAAACTTTAATAGGATCCACACACAACGCGTGACGTAATAAGACAGATGGCGTGGTCGCGCGCCAACATCTGATGGCAAGACGCCATGACATTGCAGTAAAAACGTGGTAACTCGGGGTGGTTATTTAACCCATTAAACGAATTTTCCTAAAGTCGAGATCAAGCTAAATCGATTTCTAGTACCAGAAAACGGTAGGTTAACGACTTTCATCAAAATCCTTAGAGCCATTTTCAAAATAAAATTTACATACATACAAGAATTGCTCCTTTAAGGTGAACGTCCAGTAATTTGGCTTCCTGTACTTCGAATGGAAAAATTTCTGTACACATTTTCTTCCCAATTAATGCGTTCCCAAGGATGAAAATTTGAACATCGATTAAAATAGCTTCATTTTATAACTTGGAATACCTAATATTTTCTAAAACATAACCATAATTATGCAATCCAACATTTGTTTGTCTACTGACGTCATCAAAGTACAGGTCGCGCCATCCTTTTTCTGGTTTCAACACCACCAAAGGAAAAGTTATTGATTTTTAATATAATTATGGTTATGTTTTAGAAAATATTAAGTATTCCAAGTTATAATAGGAAGTTATTTTAATCGATGTTCAAATTTTCAACCTTGGGAACACATTAATTGTGAAGGAAATGTGTACAAACGTTTTTCCATTGGAAATATAGGAAGCAAAATTACTTGACGTCCATCTTAATAATATGGGATAAGGGCGATGGAATGGATCGCAATCCTATGACCTGGCATTTGACCCCATGTCGTCCATTTTCAATAGGGTTCGTCCCCAGGTGGTCCCCTACCACATACTGAAATTTCATCGAAATCGAACCATATTTACACAAGTTATGACGCATAAATGCAATTGAATGGATCCCGCTCCTACGTCGTGACCTTTGACCCAATTTGTCCCATTTTCAATAGGGTTCGTCCCCGGTGGTCTCCTACCACATACTAAAATTTCATCGAAATCGAACCAATTTTTACGCCAGTTATCGTGCGGACAGGCGGACGACAAAGCTGGAGCATATACGCTTCTTCAAACTACGGTTGGAAAGCGTAAAAAAGATCGTGTTTATGTTATCCGTTTGTCCGTCCGTCCGTCTGTACTAACGATATCTCTGGAACTATTAGTCCGATTTGAAAAATTCTTTTTGCATTGGGAATCTTAAAATAGGCGAATGATGACCCTTTATTTCGTTTTTTTACGATGTACAATTTTGCCGTTAGAGGGCGTAAATGGAGATAATGTTGAATTCAAAAAATACGTTTTATCCCACATATTTGCTTCTAAACATCCGATTGAAAAAAATTATTTTATCTTTCGATTCCATTTATGTCGAAGAGTATTTTAGATATAGTTACTTTTTTCAAATTACGCATAGATTTTCCGCTAGGGGGCGTAAAAGTAAATTACGTTTTTCCCAATAACTCTTCTTCTAAAGCTCCGATTTGAAAACTTTTTCTTCAGCGGATACAACTCCTGATGGAAAATCTTTTGCATATAATTTCTAATTTTTGGTAATAAATACTTTGGCCACCAGAGGGCGTAAGCGTTAATTTTTGCTTCTGATGTATTCGCCATAAAATCTGAGCTTCTAAAATATCGATTGAAAAAATTATTTCGTGGACTGATGCCACTCACATCTATAAACCTTTTCGAAATATTTTCTTCTTAAAATATTCCACAGTTTCTCCGCCAGGGGACATAGATGTGTATTTTATTTTTGTCAATATTTCTACTTCTAGGAGTCCGATTTGAAAAATTCCTTCCTTGTCGGATAGCGTTTTCAGTGTGACATGTTGTTCATATAATTTCAAAATTTTCAAGCAATTCATAGACTTTCCGCTAGGGGGCGTATAGCTAAATTGCGTTTCCTCCTACATCTCTGCTTCTAAATCTCCGATTTAAATTCTTTCTGCACAGGATACAGCTCCTGATGAGAAATAGTTTGCACATAATTTCTATTTTTTGTAAAAGAATGGTCGCTTGTAGACCGATATTACTCATGTCGACAAACCTTTTAGAAACATTTTCTTAAAATAATGCATGGTTTCTACGCCAGGGGCGTAGATGTATATCTTATTTTTGTCAATATCTC
The DNA here is from genome assembly GCA_039090855.1 of Macrothele yani. Lineage (NCBI taxonomy): Eukaryota > Metazoa > Arthropoda > Arachnida > Araneae > Macrothelidae > Macrothele > Macrothele yani. The sequence continues at coordinate 92,471,561 of CM076998.1, forward strand.
TATTTCTAAGAGTCCGATTTGAAAAATCCCTTCTTTGTTGATAGTGTTTACAATGTGACATGTTTTTCCTATAAATTCAAAATTTTCAAGTAAATCATAGACTTTCCGCTAGGGGGCACAAAGGTAAATTGCGTTTTCTGCGTTATTTCTGCTCCTAAAACACCAATTTGAGAAATTCTTCCTGTATCGCATAAAAGACCTGATGGAAAATATTTTTTACATAATTTCTAATGTTTGGTAAAGAATGGTTTGGCCACCAGGTGGCATAAGTGTTAATATCTGCTTCTGATGTATTTATAGCAAAATCTGGGATCCTGAAAACTCGACTAAATTTTTTTTCTTGGACCGATGCCGCTCATATGGATAAACCTTTTGAGAATAGTTTTATTCCTAAAATAATGCATGGTTTCCTCACCAGGGACGCAAAGTCACATCTTATTTTTGAAGATATCTCTGTTTGTAAGAGTCCGATTTGAAAAATTATTTCTGTGTTGGAAAGCGTTTCCGGTGCGAAATGGTCCTCATATAAATTCATGTTTTTCTTAACGCACAAGTCTGCAACGAGAGAGCGTAAGCTCACAATTCCGTTTACAGCAATATCTGAGGGATTAAAAACCCCATTGAAAAACGTCTTTCTTCCGTCAGATACTATTGTTTTCCATACCAGTTCCATTTACTTTGAATAGCTTTGATAAATTTAATTTGCGTCTCAACGGATTCAAAAGACGTGCTTATTACACCCGAAAATTCGGTGTCATCTGTCTTGTTTGTTGTTGTTGTTGTTGCTGTTTTCTGATATCTCCCCATCCCTTATTTTGGTGAGAAAAATATGCAATAACATTAGTATTACTATTTAAATTAAATTTCAGCAAATGCTACAGTTAGGCCTAAGGATCGGTACAAAATGCAGACATTCCCTAGTATTTGGCATTACTGAAAATGTTTCTGAAAAACTGAAGAACAAACAAAAGCCTTAACTAATCCGATTGGCGTAACAAAACTAGCATATCCGATTTGCGAAGTGATTATGCTACCCAGAAGGTAACAAGCACGTGCTGTGAGTAGCTCAGCTGACTGTTCTTTACCCAAAGAATTGAAGTCTGAAGTCAACAGATGTGCAGTCTGCTCCGGCATCAGCCCGTATGTTGGCTTCTGTGCACTGCATTTTTTCTCTGCAGCTATGGCGGCGCTAGTTACGTCTCGCTGAGCCTTAACTTGTCGATGAGCCGTGGTGAGCCCACATCTTGCAGGCGGTTCCTGGTTTCTTCCTTCCTCGGACAACTTTTTGAAGGTACTAACTATACGGTTGACCGTGAGCAACACACAAGCTCGGCTGTCTGGAAAATGCAGTCGTCTGGCCATTATAATTTGGCCTTTGTCAAACTTAGATCCGCTGCTTGTCCCATCTGAAGAACAAGAATAACACTGATTAACGGAGCTCAGTATCAGACGATATTTATATCATTTCATGTCATTCACGTGAGCCGTCGTTTACCTGCAGTTGCTTCGATTTGCATAAAAACCCACCGGTCATAATGTTTTATCTCTTCGGTGTACATACATCTCTGTGCGTGCGTGAGTGTGTATGTGTGTGTTACACACATCTTCAAATGGAGATTTTTCATAGGGATATCTGAGGAAATTTAGGTAGTGTATAAAATGGGTGGGAGTAAACTCCCGCACCGGAAAACTCATACACTTTCTTCTACTGCTAAGAAAACTGCCACACGGCGGAAAACTTCTAAACCGGTAGACTCCTACACCTCCTCATATAAGGGGTTGTACATAAATTGCGTTTCGTCCGGAGTGCTGAGATAAGAGGAATAGTTTTCCTAGTGGAACAAAACGAAACGTATGAGTTTTTTCTAGTGGAACAAAGCGAAATGTAGGAGTTTTCCTTGTGATATAGATGCGTACGTAAGATCATAATGACACAAGGTTTATGTAAAAGCTTTCTGGCTCACTAAATATTGAGTTGTGATTTTGTTTTGGTTTAATTTTTTTTTAATATTTGGCATATGATAACATGCAATAAAAGCTAATCAAAAGAGATTCAACGAATTGGTCTTCAGGTGCTGACAAGGCATCTAGGTGGCGGGCCTTTTTGAAAGATCTTAAGCTACACCTAAATATTTTATATTTATAAACATTTTATTAACGCTAATAAAAACCACTCAATGGATAATTTCTCAGCGGTTTACAAGGCAGTTAGGCGGCGGGAAGGGGACTTTTTAGACGATCTTAAGTTAAAAACTTTGTATCATTATGATCTTACATACGTATTTATACACCGATGAGCCTTCACATTATGACCACCCCCAGCCTAAAGAAATGAGCGCGCCTGGAGACCGAATGCTGGCGCAAGTGAAGTTCACAGAGCAGTATACATACAACCCGAAGACTGGCTTATAGTTAGTAGAATGTTCGGAGTCAGAATGTGAAAAGCTACCGATTTATCGGAGTTTCATAAATGGCAAATTGTGATGGCACGGTGCCTCAGAACTATAATCTCAGAAACGGCGCGGCTTGTGGGTCGTTCACATGTCGCTGTAGTGAGTACGTATCAAAAGTGGTGCACAGATGCCCAAGCGACGAACCGTCGTCCAGCCGTGAGTCGTCCGCAGCTCATTGATACCAGAGGGAAGCGGAGACTGTCGACCGCACAGCCACAGTGCGACAAATTACCCGCAGGTACAACAGTGGTGATCAGGGCAATGTGTCACAGTACACAGTTCATCGCAGCCTTCTGCGCATGGGCCTGCGTAGCCGAAGACCCAACCTGGTTCCCATGCTCTCTGCACTTCATCGCCAACAACGCATGAAATGGGCCCAAGATCATTTAGATTGGACCGTGGATGATTGGAAGAAAGTGGCCTGGTCTGACGAATCAAGATTCCTGGCGCATCACGTAGACGGCCAAGCGCGGATACGCTGATTACCAACGGAGGTTATGCACTTGGATGCACTGTTAAGAGGAAACAGGCCGGCGACGGAGGTGTTATGCTGTGGGCGATGTTCTCTTGGGACACTTCAGCCCCATTATCCCAATAGCATAATCCCTGACAGCTGTCAGGTATCTGAACATCGTTGCGGACCAAGTTCACCCATTCATGGCAACTGTTTTCCCTGCTGGTGATGGCCATTACCAACAGGATAATGCGCTATGCCACACTGCCAGAATCGTCAAGAAAGTGGTTCAAGGAACATGCTGATGACTTTCTGTTAATGCCGTGGCGTCCGAATTCACCTGACATGAACCCAATCGAACATTTGTGGTTCGACTTGGAAAAGCGGGTTCGCGCTAAATCGCCACCATCCCGAAATGTATGGGAACTGGAGGACCTGCTGTTGACATTATGGTATCAGATACCTCAGGATACCTATCGGCACCTCATCGAAACGATGCCTCGCCGAGTGGCCGCTGTTTTGTGGACTAAAGGGGGTCCTACAGCTTATTACGTAGGTGGTCATAATGCAATGGCTCATTGGTGTATATCACTAGGTGAACTGGTACATTTCGTTTTGGTCAATTAGGCAAACTCTCACACCTTGACAAGATCTCCGAATGGAACGCAATTTGTATGCATTCACTTTACACACTAAGTGGCTACTTTATTATGACCACCTGACAGTTTTAAGCAAATGAGCTATGGCTGCACGCTGTTGCCGCCAGAGGGCGAGGCTAGTATAAAAAGAGAAAGCTTAGTGCTTGCGACAGTAGTAGAAGTGATTTTGGGGTGACGAGATGGGTAAAAAAATGCGATTTGACGGACTTTCAACGTGGGATGATTGTAGGAGCTCGGAGCCATGGAGCGAGTATCACCGAAACCGCCGCATTCGTGTAATGTTCCAGAGCAGCTGTTGTTAAAGTGTTTAAAGACTGGACTGTCAGCCAAAAAACTGGATCTCTACGTGCAACGTGTGGTCGTCATCGACTAGTGACTTCTCGGGCGGAACGGAGAGTGTTCAGATTGGTAACAGACAACAGAAGAGCAACAGTGCAGCAAATTACAGACCATCTTAATCAAGGATCCCCTCAAATGATCTCTGCACGCACTGTTCGCCGTACACTGCATTGGATGGGATATGGCAGCCGAAGGCCAGTTCGAACACCTTTGCTCTCTGCAGTTAGCAAGAGAAAACGTCTCCAGTTCGCACAGGAGCACAAGGATTGGACAATCGATAATTGGAAACAAATTATGTGGTCCGATGAATCACGTTTTCAGTAACACCATGCCGATGGCCGAGTAAGAATTTGGCGGAAACAGCACGAAAGCATGGACTCCAAATACATTGCTACAACCCTTCAAGCTGGTGGAGGCAACGTTATGGTTTGGGGAATGTTTTCCTGGCATGCTTTTGGCATTTTAATTCGTGTTGATCAACGTCTGACTGGCACATCATATCTAAACATCGTTGCGGACCAAGTGCATCCTGTCATGTGGATGGTTTATCCCGATGACGATGGCTGCTTTCAACAAGATAATGCGTCCTGCTATAGTGCTCGTATTGTACAAGATTGGTTTCAGGAACATGCCGGTGAGTTTACTTTGTTCACAATCTCCAGATCTCAACCCCATTCAGAATTTGTGGGATGAAGTTGAACGAGCCATCAGACAGCTGGATCCACAACCCTGCAATCTCACACTCCTGGAAAGTGCTATTCATCAAGCATGGTGTCATATTCCACAAACCACCTAACAACATTTCGTGGAGTCCATGCCACGAAGAATCGACGCAGTATTAAGGGCAAAAGGTGGCCCAACGAAGTACTGAGGGGGTGGTCAAAATAAAGTGGCCACTCAGTGTAGTATGAGAAAATATAGGAGTTTATCGCTATAGATAAACACAACTTTTCATTTAAATATTTAAAGAAAAAGTTATATTTTTCTGATTGGAAAGCTATATGAACATGGACGCAGCTCCTCTACATTTGTTGTTGTTGTTGCTTGTACAGAAACTTTCTATAAAGCGAGTTATGCCTCCGCACACACATCCACAATCACCAAATCATGGCTAGAGGAATATTCCCGGATTATTGGCATATTTTCACTGTTTTCCATGTATTTACTTCTTTCAGAAAATTTTAAAAATTTCGCTGCCCTGGAGCGGAAATCGAACCCGCACCTCCCGATTTCTGGTCGAGCATGCTACTCAATACACTACTGTCATTACACTAACTTGAAAAATATTTCAAGTTTTCTGAATGAAGTAAAGACATGGAATTCAGTGAAAATATGCCAATAATCAGTGGAATATTCCTCTAGCATACTGTAGCCATGATTTAGTGATTGTGGATGTGAGCGGAGGTATAACCAGCGTTAAATGCCTACCATGTATAAATGAAGAATTATTTCTTCGGAGAAATTCGTTTCTCAAATATATGAACTTTCTATAAAGTTGCAGCAGTTGTTCCGTCTGGGGACTGCGACCTTGTTTTATATGATAATAAGTTAGGAATCAAATGAGCAAAGACAACTTTGAAATAATATCTTGATTGACGCGTAAATCTGTCATAGAAGTAGGGAGATGCGTTTCCTTTAGCGAAACATGATTTCCTTGAGCAGACATATATCTACCTCGTGTAGCTAGCTGGAAGGCGATGAAAGATAGACAGAGTGTGTTGTTGCACAGATGCATGTATCATTCGCTTGTGTCGTTTCCTGCCGGTTGTCAGCAACTTGTCCGGTCAAGGACGCGGCGCAACCCATTGTGAAGGAAGCCGCCATTGTTATGCCGTTGATGCTATCGCACCGACGACTGTCAGCTCTCAGAGGTAGGAAATTCCCACGGATTGAAATGGATTCTTTGAATAATCACAGGCCTACGCTCAAATTATTTCCTCGTTAGAAATACATAGCTCTTTAATCTCATTCGTTGCAAGCTGTTGGACATCCAATTTAGGTCGGCTCGACCAAATTAGGAAGAAAGAAACAAAAATGGCTTCCCTCCTGTTCTTCCGCTTGCGATGTTGAGGCATGTGCCTTCCGGAAAACGTGGACAGAAAACTGAGGCAAACGAATGTGCGCTGAGATAGGAACGGAAATTGGGTTTGCATCTTGACAACGAATAACACAGCATTTGCAAATTAGAAGCCACAAAGCATGGAACGATTGACGGTCGCATTCTTCTCCCTTTATAAAACAATGAAGTACCTTCAGAGAAGAGAAATATTTATGTGGCACTCCCCCCCCCCCCCACCTTCCTAACCATGATACAAACGAAAGATTAGTTCATTACATGAAGGTAGGGTGATAACGGTAGGTCGAGCAGGCTCACACAGCGGTATAGGCTTCAGTTTGGATCCATGTTGTCGTACTTGGTAACGGCCAACTCCGACAATCATACAGGGCCATAGCTAGGTCCCATGGGGGGGGGGCATCAGAAGCTCGGTGTTAAACTACAAATTAACGTTTTCCACGAACACAATCCGAAGTTTTTCTTTGTTTTTTTGCCTTTTGCCCTTTTTGTTAATTTACTTCACTAGCGAATAATTTTTCCACGCTAAAAGGTAAACACAATAGAATAAAATACAAATTATGATAAAACAAGGGTCTAAAAGAAAACTGAACTCTCTTGAAATGTAAAAAAAAAATCTCCATTCTCTGAATTTACTTGATTCTGTTTGAGTTCCAGGTTCCTTATTGATAGATAAACGATTTATTTTTTTATTTTACTATTTTGGACCTCTCTGCTGATCCACGTAACAGAATGGGGGAGTTATTGATGTCGTATTTTGACTCTTTCTACTTCTCTTCTTCGGTTCCACTTCTTCTTTCATCTTTTATCACGCGTTCTCTTTTACTAGTGCTCGAAGATAGCCTCATCTTATGGTGGTAAACAACCGAAGTCCTTCCCCACTCAAAAACCAAGAGCCCTCAGATTCACGCCAACAAACCCTTTTTCGCCCCTATACACTAACGCCGCTTCTGCTGACCCCGAAGCAATGAATAGAAAGAAGTTCAAAGCTCTCTCTCTCTCTCTCTCTCTCTCTCTCTCTCTCTCTCTCTCTCTCTCTCTCTCTCTCTCTCTCTCTCTCTCTCTCTCTCTCTCTCTCTCTCTCTCTCTCTCTCTCTCTCTCTCTCTCTCTCTCTCTCTCTGTCTCTCTCTCTCTCTCTCTCCTTCGCATAAGAATTTCCCTTTAGCACTGTTTTCAAACGCCTAAAGCGATGCATATTTAGCTACTACCCACTTCTCCTTCCCTCGATATTACTTCTTTGCAGGTAATTAACTGCATGGAAGTTCAAATTAATAGCGAGGAACTGTCACCAATTATGTAGAAAACAGTAAAACTATGCTAGTTATCCGATTTATTGGAGTAGGAATATATAAACAATCGTTTCCAAGCTTTTGCACATCAACCAGATGGCTTTTTCAAGGAGAAGATAGACGGAAACCAAAGTTTCTGATCATAAACTTCAGTTTCTGTCTGTCTTCTTAGAAAAATCCCGAGTTTCTGATCTGAAACTTCAAGCTCTGAATCCGAAACTTCAGTTTCAAGGAAGATAAACGGAAATAACAGAAACTTCAGTTTCTGTCTATCTTCCTTGAAAAAGCCATCTGGTTGATGTGAAAAAGCTTGGAAACGATGGTTTATATATTCCAAAGCCAATAAATCGGATAACTAGCACAGTTTTACTATTTTCTACATGGAAGTTTGTTAAGAGCAGTTTTTCATCTCGTAGTCACTTATCAAGTTACGAATAGAGTTCCACCTTTCTGCGCAACCTTTGCGTTCACCACCGCTTCTGCTTTTTTTTTCTCTTCCTGGGGGGGGGGAGGGGAGGAGTGGTAAAGTTCTTCCATATTTTACATTTCTTCGGAACATAAAAGAAAGGAAAGGCATTTCTGTCTTCCCTGACCCTTAACCAGTGGGGCAGCCACAGCGGGGCTCAGAGGGCTAGAGCCCCCTCCAGATGCCCATTAAAGCGTCCTTTGCCGAAAAAAACTACCTTTAGGAGTACTCCTTCCCTGCTTATTCTCATTCCGACTTTTTTACGAACAACAAAGAAAAGAAAAAGAAAAAAAAAAGGCAGGAAAACAAAAATGATCTCAGTGGTTGACTTGCCCTTTCTCTCACACCGTGGCCCCTTTGCTGTACCTGAGATCATAGTTTTGTCAGCTAACTCACCTCCGCTCACCCCCACTGGACAAGCCGTCACCTACGGATAAGCACAGTCGTCGACACCAACGAGACCCTGCATCCTCTTCCCTCACGTTGAAATATATACATGTGATTAGTCAAGAACAAGAGGTCTTTAAGAAATCCCTTGCTTCCACCAACATCAACCCGCCCGTTAATTTCCCATCCTCCCCTCCTCCACGCCAGAAATGTGGGTCTCGAAAACTCAGTGATGACAACCTTTGCTCACGGGCGCTCAGACAGAAGAGAACAGTATCTAGTTTCATCGTTCAGCAACTGACAGTAGATTAAGAGTATCTTCTAGGGAAGAACAGTGCTGTAAGGACTGATCTCGTCAGGCTTTTTTTTTTTCAGGCTTTTATTTTTTATTTACGCTTTTCAACCGTAGGTTGAAGAAGCGTATATGCTCCAGTTTTGCCCGTCCGTCCGTCTGTCTGTCGGCACGATAACGCGTAAAAACGGTTCGATTTCGATGAAATTGTAGTATATGGTAGGGGACCACTGGGGACGAACCAATTGAAAATGGACGAAATGGGGTCAAAGGTCAGGACAAAGGAGCGGGATGCATTCCATTGCCCTTATGCGTCATAACGTGTTTAAAAATTATTCAATTTCGATGAAATTTTAGTATGTGGTAGGGGACCACCTGTGGACGAACCCTATTGAAAATGGGACAAATGGGGTCAAAGGTCAGGCCATAGGTTCGGGATTCATTCTATCGCCCTTATCCCATACTATTAAGGTGGACGTCAAGTAATTTTGCTTCCTATACTTCCAACGGAAAAACTTTTGTACACATTTCCTTCACAATTAGTGTGTTCCCAAGGATGGAAATTTGAACATCGATTAAAATAACTTCATATTATAACTTGGAATACTTAACATTTTTTAAAACATCATCATCATCATCATTGTCAACCATTATCAATCCACTGCTGGACGAAGGTCTCCCCAAGTTTCCTCCACAACGGTCTGTCTTGTGCCAGTCTCCTCCATGTCACTCCTGCATATTTACGAATTTCATCCACCCATCTCCCATGTGGTCTTTTTCTGGGTCTTTTCCTGTCCCTTGGAATCCAATCTAAAATTTCGGCTGTCCATCTATGGTCTGTCCTTCTGGCAGTATGTCCAGCCCATTGCCATTTCAGGGATTTAACTCTGACCATGATGTCTTCCACTCTTGTCATTTTTCGGATCCACGAGTTCCTCTTCTTATCTCTCCTGGTTATACCAAGCATGCACCTCTCCATGCTTCTTTGAGTTGTCTGCAGCCTTTGTATGTCTCTTTTAGTTAAGGTCCACGTCTCTGCACCATACGTAAGCACTGGAAGGATGCATTGATCAAACACTTTTCTTTTAAGACATAATGGCATATTGCTCTTAAAAATTATGTTGTTTCTTCCAAAAGCTCTCCAGGCAAGTTTTGTACGCCGATTAATTTCTTCATCAATGTGACCCTCACTTGATATCTGCTGTCCAAGATAAACATACGTATCTGTTATCTCCAGTTTTTCTCCATCAATCGATAAATCTTCATTTCTTGTAAAAGCATTGAACATCACTTTTGTCTTTTGAAAGTTCATTTTTAATCCCACTTCTTTACTCTTGTCAGCAAGTTCCTGGATCATACTCTGCAGCTCTGATGGGGTAGTTGCAAAAATGACTACGTCATCAGCAAAACGAAGGTGGGTTAGATAATCTCCATTAATCTTTATCCCTTTGTTTTCCCAGTTCAGTGATTGAAAGACATTTTCCAATGTGGCATTAAAGAGCTTCGGAGATATGGTGTCACCTTGTCTCACTCCCTTTCCAATTTTTATGTGTGTTGTATTTTCAAACAGCCGAATCTTTGCACTTGCATTTTCATAGATGTTATTAATAATATTAATGTATGCATCTTCAATACCGCAGGATTTCAGAGCCGTGGTAACTGCTGATGGTTTCACCGAATCAAAGGCTTTTTCATAATCGATAAAAGCCATGCACAATGGAAGTTCATATTCCCTCGCTCTTTCAATTAGTTCTCTCAGTACGTGGATATGATCTATTGTGCTGTAGCCACTCCTGAATCCAGCTTGTTCTCTCGGTTGAGCCATGTCCAGTGTTACCTTCAAGCGGTGTGAAAGAACTTTAGTGAAGATTTTATAAACCACTGATAGGAGGCTGATAGGTCTGTAGTTCCTGAGATCCTCAATGTCACCTTTTTTATGTAGCAGGATCATTGTAGCATTGTTCCAATCCTCAGGAATCTTCCCTTCATTAAGGCATCGAGTGAAAATTTGGGCGAGTACTGTTTCAATTTCTCCACTTGCTTCTTGTATGATGTCTATAGTAATTCCATCTTCTCCTGGAGCTTTCCCCCGCTTCATGTTCTTGATTGCATGTGCAACTTCTGCTGGGAGGACTGGAAGAACTCTGGTACCTTTCATGATGTCTGGAGTACATGTATCATCCCTTTCATATAATTTGGAGTAGAAATCTTTCACTCTTGTCAAAATTTCACCTCTATTTCTTGTTATAGAACCATCTTCTTTTCTCAGAGCCATAATCTGTTTTCTTCCCTTACTGAGATGTCCCTTTGCTATCTTTAGGCTTTGGTTGTTTTCAATTGCTTTCCTCACTAGCTCACAGTTGAATTTCCTTACGACTTCAGTGATACTTTTTCTTACTGTCTTGCATAGCTCTATATATTCCACTTTGGAAGTCACATCTTCTTTAGTTGTCCTCATCTCTCTTCTTTTTTGCATCAACATTTTGGTTTTTCCTGATAATTTGTTTACATGCAACTTGTTCTTAGACCCAGCTAATTTTGTTGCTGTTTCCATAAGAGCTTTGGTTACTTTTCTGTTAACTTCCGAAATATCCACTTCTTCCGATGTTAGGCCTTCTAAAGCAGAGAATCTGTTCTTCAGTTCCAACTTGAAAGTATTATGGTGTTTTTTAAGGTTGGTTATGTCAATACATTTTGTTTGTCTTATGAGCTTGCCACGTTCCAGTTTAGTGTTGAGGTGCATCTTACATCTCACCAATCTATGGTCACTACCTGTGTTGAACTTGTTTAGCACACTGCAGTCTTCGATGACGAATTTTTTGTTACACATAATAAAATCAATTTCACTTGTCGTCCCAATTGGATGTCTCCATGTCCATTTCCTGTGTGGCTTTTTCTTGAAAAAGGAATTCAAGATGAAAAATCCTTCTGCCTCTGCAAACTCAACGAGAGTATTTCCACGCTGGTTTCTGTTGCCGTGACCGAATTTACCTACTGAAGTTTCATTCTGTTGCCGGTGCCCTATTTTTGCATTGAAATCTCCCATAATTATCTTCAAGTGCTGCTTACCTTTATTATTTAGATGACGAATTTCCTCATAAAATTCTTCAATTTCTTCTTCAGGATGACTTGTGGTGGGTGCATAAGTTTGAATAATCTGAGCCTGGTATCTTCTCGATAGTTGGATAACGAGTCGTGCAGCTCTGTCCGAGGAACTTTCAACTTCTACCACTTTATCCTTCAGTTTCTTGTTTATTATAAATCCAACACCACTAGTTCTGCCAGTATCTGTCCCACGATAATAGAAGAGATGTCCACTTTTCAGTTCAATGAGATCTTCTCCTTTTCTCCTTACCTCACTTAGCCCGACGATGTCCCACTTGATCCTTTGTAGTTCCTCTTCCAATTCAAGAAGCCTTGAATCAGAAGATAGGGAGCGTGCGTTGTAGGTAGCCAAGGTCAGCATCAAATGGCAGCCTAGTCCGGTCCTCCGGGGATTCTTAGCACCCTCTGCCTTCATGTCGCACTGGCCGCTGCCTTGGCCAGGTACATTCCAGCTGCCGGAGACTGAGGGCCAAGATTTAAGTTGTAGAGTCATTTTGGAGGTGTTTGGCCATAACTCACCACGCTGGCCAAGCGGGTTGGTGAGTGTGGGATAGCATTTCCTCTGATCCCGATGGTATAGTTATACCGCTATTTGCGGTCGTCAGAGCCCCTTTAGTGGGAACAGGATGCACCACGAGAAGGCGGGGTTGACATTTGTCAAGGAGAGGCTGTGATGTTACGCATCACTAACCATAATTATATTAAAAAACAATAACGTTTTCTTTGGTGGTATTGAAACCAGAAAAAAGATGGCGCGACTTGTACTTTGATGACGTCAGTAGACAAATAAATGTTGGATTGCATAATTATGGTTATGTTTTAGAAAATATTAAGTATTCCAAGTTATAAAATGAAGCTATTTTAATCGATGTTCAAATTTTCATCCTTGGGAACGCATTAATTATGAAGAAAATGTGTACAGAAGTTTTTCCATTTGAAGTATAAGAAGCAAAATCACTTGACGTCCACCTTAAAGGAGCAGTTCTTGTATCTATATAAATTTTATTTTGAAAACGGCTCTAAGGATTTTGATGAAAGTCGTTAACCTGCCGTTTTCTGATACTAGAAATCGATTTAGCTTGATCTCGACTTTAGGAAAATTGGTTTAGTGTGTTAAATAACCACCCCGAATTACCACGTTTTTAGTGTCATGGCGTCGTTCCATTAATGAAACCCATACTTAGAAATCTTATGACGTCACAATCTCACGACTGAGATGTTGGCGCGCAGTCACGCCATCTGTCTCATTACGTCACGCGTTGTGTGTGGATCCTATTAAAGTTTTATGACGTCACACTCTTGCGAGCAGATGTTTGCGATTCCCATCTGCATCATTACGTCACGCGTTGTGTGCGTATGTCCGTCCGCACGATAACTCGCGTAAAAATCGTTCGATTTCGATGAAATTTTAGTATGTGGTAGGGGAACAGCTGGGAAGGAACCCTATTGAAAGTGAAAGAAATGGGGTCAAAGGTCAAGACATAGGAGCGGGATCCATTCCATTGCTGTTATGCGTCATAACTAACGTAAAAAAGGTACGATTTTGATAAAATATTAGCATTTGGTAGGGGACCACCTGGGGAAAAACCCTATTGAAAATGGGCGAAATGGGGTCAAAGGTCAGGACATGGGAGCGGAATCACTTCCATGGCAATTATGCGTCATAACTTACGTAAAAATGCTTCGATTTGGATGAAATGTTAGTATGTTGTAGGGGTCTACCTGGGGACGAATCCTATTGAAAATGGGCGAAATAGGCTTAAAGGTTAGGACACAGGAGGGGATCAATTCCATAGCTTTTATGCATCATAACTTACGTAAAAATGCTGCGATTGCGACAAAACTTTATCATGTTATTTCGCAGGTATAGTGCACTTGTTCTGTTGAATATCATCGAAATGGGATCAAAGGTCAGGGCACAGGACCGAGATTTATTCCACAGCCATTATCCTTATAACTTGAGTAATGATTTTTGGTATGTTGGAAAGCGTATTATAATCAATGCATTGCATGATTTAACTAACTTGTTGGAGGTTTAACGACCACCGTGAGCAACTCAATGGGCTATAAGCAGTCATCCGTCCCTAATTTAGGGTCACTGGTTCCAGGGAAGGGAGGGAGCCAGTGCCGTAAGACAACTGTCAACACAACATCCATGCCTCACCGGAATTCGAACCCGGTCCCTTTTCGGACGAATGAACAGAGACCATCGCATAGACCACTGCGCCATCGGCGCTGCTCAGGCTTTATGAGATATATTTCAATAAAAATTAAAATAATCTTGTGCATGTTCTTCAACATGTCATAATTGACAGGAGAGAGGAGAAGATACATACTTTATTCATATCGGTAAGTGAGCTCCTAGTTATAATTGTTAAAAAGGCACGGTACGTCCACGAGGCTACCTTTTTTTTTTTTTTTTTTTTTATCATCTGATTTTTTTAGGATTTGCACATAGTATATACCCTCTGCTGCTTTTACGACTACAGCACTGACAACCACCCTTCTATTTTACAACCCACGGCCAGCACTTCCGCATTTACTTTGCCTGCTTGAAGATAGAGTGTAAGATCCCGACTCACTCTAAATTTATTGCACTAAACATCTTTGGATAATTTTCAAAAGAGGTATCAAATCAAGCGTACTTTCTGTGGAAACAAAATGAAGCAGGTTGGACACCGATGCAAATTGTTAACAGTCTGTCCGAATCGCCCGCCGACTCACACTCCCAACCATTTGTGAACAAAGAGAACAGGCTGGCTTTATGATTCGTCAAATCTTAAGCGGGAAGTAGAAAACGCGCTCTCTGCAGTTTAAGTCGAAGTGGGAAAATGGTGAAACACAGCCATCTTGGGCGACTCAGGCAAAACGATGTTTGACGGAGGCCCACCCAGAGTCTGAGGCCTCCGGCGAACGTCGGGTACGCCACGCGATAAAATGTCTCTATCTGTGTGTGTTTCTGAAGGCGGGATAACAATCTTCGATTTTAAAATTTAAAATATACGCGGATCTTTCATGTGTGTCTTCTGTTGGTAACCAAATGTCAAGTGATATTACAAGGTAAGCGTTAATTTGTGTTTACATTTTGTATTATTGTTTCTTTTGAAAATGAATCATAAGCAAAAATATAGTGAGCTCTTCCGAGAGCTGGCCATTTCGTGTACAGTCCATTACTTGAAAACATGGGGGATCCTTCTTCCAACAGTGTTGAGCATGAAATAATGTAATGTTCTTAGTATCCAGAGCATTCGTCTTCTTTTAAAAATAAACGTATTGTTAGGAAATCTAATACAAAATTTGTTAAGATCTTTAAGGCTTAATTTTCGCTTCCAGTTTCAGTCATAAATTGTCGCTAAATTGTTGCATATAATGATAATTATTATTTGTTTTTCTACTCCAATCGAAATAGCGCGCCCTGTTTGCTACCCCTCCCCCCCCCCCCCCCCACTAAGGAAACATCCTGGCTGCGCCCCTGCCTTTAAAACCAACAATCCCTGTGCCAGTGTGGCTGAGAGTCATTAGCGCGACTGTTCCTGTCGCCTCGAGATGTTTTTTTTCGGGTTTTTTTTTTAGTTATTAATCGTTCCTGCTGTATTATTTCAACTTAGCTTTTTGAAAAAAAGTTCAGTGCACGAATGAATAAGGTATTTATGCCTATCATGAAACAAAAGAGTACTTTTTATAAATCACCGAAGATAAACGTTCAGAGAATTTAAAATTTCCATCTTCCAAGGGGGAGGAGGTGCGCCCGCCCCCTCCAGGTCTCTACTAGCAACGACCCTGAAATCATATTAAAGCTATAATAATCTGCTTGTGTCAGTTTTAAACAGTTCATATAAGAATTGTAATTCCGTTTGTGTCAATTTCAATCATGTAGTAGGGATGTTGGAACTAGAGGTTTAGTTCCAATGTTCTCAGGCTCGGCCTGTAAAGCCTGAGGCCGCCCCGGTGGCTCAGTGGTCTAAGCGATGGCCTCTAATCATTCGTCCGAACGGGATCCGGGTTCGAATCCCGGTGAGGCATGGATGTTGTGTTTGTCTTACGGCACTGGCTCTCTCCCTTCCCTGGAACCAGTGACCCTAAATTAGGGACGAGCGACTGCTTATAGCCCATTGTGTTGCTCACGGTGGTCGTTAAACTTCCAATAAAAAAAAAAAAGCCTGAGGCCGGGCCGTGTTTTTTTTTTTTCTTTTTCCACCGGTTAAGTAAGAAATTCGGGCCCAGGTCGAGCCAGGCCTGAGCATTAAGGTTTAGCAATTTGCTTCCGGATTTATTTTTTTTTAAGCTGTTTCGACTCACAAAACGAAAATCACTGAGTTAAAAGAAAGACATGGAAGTGCATCCGCAACCGGATGCGTTGATTAATTGCAGCTAAAATCGAAAAGTCGGGCTGATAGATGAGAATCTGAAATGGGTTAGTTTATTTCTTTAAAAGATGAAATCAAATTCCTCTTTCACTTCCTTCGTTGGTTTTTAACACTATGACCCCCGGAAGCGGTTAGATTTCAGTAACTACAGGGCGTCCTCCCACTCACTACCGAACCCGGCATTTCTTTAATAATATTAACACCAATGAAGATATTGCAACGAAATTTGAAGTGTGACTTACCTCATTTCGTGCGAAATGTGATGTCATCACAACATGTGCTGGAAGTGACCACCATTTGCGTCCAGACAGCATTGAACCCGGCGCTGTCCCCCAGCCAGCCGGAGCGATCCTTTGTGGCAGACACATTCCTAAGTGTGGCGCCACTGAGGAGCAGTCCGCCAGCCAGCCGTACGCGCCTCTCGGCTGCTTTGTTATGCCATTTCGCTGAGCGTGTCTACGCAATACGGTTGTTGATGGTGAGTGCTCGTGGCTGTTCGCGTACGTGTGAAAAATGTATCGGTATACTCTGGAGGAACGATTGTTTATTGTACACACTTATTGGAAAACAGAATCGATAAAGTCTTGTAAACAGCAATTCCTGGAGAGGTTTGCAGGCAGACATCCGCTGAGCAAGTCCACCATTTGGGCATTGTCGAAGAAATTGGAAATCAAGAAGACTTTATTAGACGACCATGCAAGAGGTCGTCCACAAATGTCTGAGAAAACGATCCAGAATGTAAAGGGCCGACTACTTGAGTCTCCCAGGAAGTCACTTCGCCGACTGTCACAGGAAACACGGTTGTGCAAAAGCACTTGTTAACGTGCTGTGAAAAAAACGAAGCTTCATGTGCACCGTATCTCCGTGGTCCAGCCTGACCACGTGAAACGAGTGGCATACTGTCGATTGTTTCAGACATTTCTTCAGGAAAATCCGGGCATTTTGGACTACAACAGGTTCTCCGGACGAGGCGTGGTTTCACCTGCCTGGATACGTCAATTCTCAAAATTCCCGTATCTGGGACAGTGAAAATCCCAACGCGATACATGTAAAACCCCTTCGTTCACAGAAAATTTGTGCTTGGTGTGGGATGACCCGGCGTTGCATAATTGGTCCCATCTTCTTCGATACAACCATCACAACAGCTGCATATATTGAAATCTTTAACACCTTTGTAAATCAACTGGACGACGAAGAACTCTGCATTGGATATTACCAGCATGATGGAGCGACATCACACACATCCCACACCAGTTTGGCCGAAAATCAGTCCTTTTTCAGGGACCGCGTCATTTCGAAGGGTCTACGGCCACCGCGATCGCCCGATCTGACACCTCCTGATTACTTTTTATGGGGATATCTAAAAAGGAGAGTTTACTAAAAGATACCGCGAACCATAGATGCCTTGAAAGCAAACATCACCGAAGAAATTCAGGCAGTGACGGCGGACGTACTGGCAAGGACTTTCCACAATATGGTGCGCCGGGTTCAATGCTGTCTGGACGTAAATGGTGGCCACTTCCAGTAAATGTTGGGATGTCATCACATTTCGCACGAAATGAGGTCAGTCCACTTCAAATTTCGTTGCAATATCTTCATTGGTGTTAACATTATTAAAGAAATGCTGGGTTCGGTAGCGAGTGGGACACCCTGTACAATACCCACAATTTTTTACATATATTGCAGTTACTTTGTGGGATTTTGTTTTATAAATGCATATTTGGAAAAGAAACTCAGTTATGGTCACTTATGCCTAGAACTGTGGCAGCGGTCAGTTTGAATGCCATAAAGATTTCTTGCAAAATGCGAAAATTATTGGGGATTTGAGGGTTTTTGGATGTCATATGATTATTTCTTCCGAACTACGAGGGGCGATCATAAAGTAAGGTGAATAGAGCCGTCCTTGCTGCGGAAGCAAAGAGGAGGTGTCTGATGTAAGCTGTTATTAACCCTCAACCCTCGCACGTATCACCTGGCCAGAAACCGGTTTTGCTGCAAATGCCAGTAGTCCTCTAGACCGCAAAGAGTGTAGACGCGTGTTTCTTGTTTATTCAATGCTATCGGGATGTAGAAGTTCGGGCAACGCTCAAACTTGAAATTATGTTTCCACCTTGGATAGTCGGTGAGAGAAACGCATTAAGAGCTGACAACTGTTTATGGTGAAAGTGTTGTGACCCACAAGGCAATGTTTAAGTGGTTTTCCGGGTTTAAAGATTTCGTTTCTTCCAACGAAGATGGATCTCGTCGTGGAAGACCATCAACGACGGTAATTAACGACGTCATTAAAATTCGCGCTATGACCAGGGAGAACCGACCCCTCACCATTAGAGAAATTGCAGCAGAGATCGGTCTGTCGTTTGGTTCTGTTCAAGCCATCCTCACTGACAAACTGAACATGAAACGTGCTCATGCCAAGTTCATTCCTCGTCTTCTGAACGACGATCAGAAAAGCAATCGTGTCACAGTTTCGTCTCATTTATTTCAACGTGAAACAGTAGATGCAAACTTTTTACAGGCATTTGTGACGGGTGGTGAAACCTGGGTTTGTGGTTACGTCCCTGAAACAAAGGTCCAAAGCTCTCACTGGAAAACCACTTCCTCCCCAAAACCCAAGAAAGCACGTTAGTCTCGATCGCACATTAAAATCCTGCTTGTGTTATTTTTTAATATCAAAGGATTGGGAATTTCTACTATGTGGCTCCACTGTTAATGCTGCATGTTACTTGAAAATCCTGAAATGACTGAGAACTGGGGTCAATCGCAAGAGGCCGGGGAAGTAGACAGTGAATGGATGCTTCATCACGACAAACCGCCAAGTCACAATGCTCTGTCTATCATCCAATTCTTGACTGCAAAATCCATTCCGGTACTCATTCATCCCCTCCCACACTAATTCACCCGACTTAGCACCGAGTGATTTTTGGCTGTTTTCGAAACTTTAAGCAGTTCTGAAAGGTAAACGTTTTGACTCTGTGGAAGACTTCAAGAGGTAATGTGACGAGGGTCAAGGGCATTCCGAAACAGGACTTTTATGGGTGTTTCGAACAATGGCAGAACCGCTACAATTAGTGTGTGTATGTGTGCCGAAGGAGATTAGTTTGAAGGGGACTAATTTGTGTAATCGTACTATTAAATTTCGGTTTTCAGTAAAAACATTCACCTTATTTTTTTTAATACACCTTGTATATTTGCATATGCAAAGTTAGCGCCCATAGCACGTGCTTTTTTATTTTCTGAGAAATGTTTAGATAAACGGACTTTTCCGCTTTACGAATCCAGATGCCAGAGCTTCCGGTGCGACTCGTTGTTTCAACGGCGATAAGGAAGTTCGAAGTACGAGTATACATATATGTATACACTGAAGGGCAATTGAATTAGAGATACCTGTCTAGTAACGTGTAGCACCACTTTTCGCCCTAATGACGGCGGCGATTCGTCTCGGCATGGACTCGACAAGACACCGGAAGCGTTGAGAAGCCATACGGATCCACGACCCCTGAACAAGCTCCCACAGTTCACGAAGATTTGATGGAGGGGGTCAGAGCCACGAACATCTCTCTTGATGACATCCCAGATGTGCTCGATGGGATTGAGTTCAAGTGACCTAGCTGGCCAAGGAAGCGAGGTCACATCGGTGGAGTGTTCATCCAACCATTCGGATACAATTCGGGAGCTGCATTGTCTTGTTGCAGGATGTGGTCCCCAGTGGGATGTTGAAGACGCACAAACGGAAGGAAATGGCCGTCCAGGATATCCCGGTAACGTTGACCTGTGAGGGACGATGTCACACGTACCAGGGGTCCCATTTCACTCCACGTAAACAGTTCCCAGACGAGAATGCCACCCCCACCAGCTTGAAGAGTACCCTGCTGGCAAGAAGGATCCATCGCTTCATGTGGTTTGTGCCGTACTCGTATCCTCCCATTCGCATGTACGAACGTGAATCTCGACTCATCAGTCCAGGCAACATTTTTCTACATGTCTAGGATCCAGTGGCTATGTTCCCGCGCCCATGGTAATCTTTGCACCCTGTGATGTGCGGTCAGCAGCGGTACCCTCGTGGGACGATGGCTTCTGTACCCCATAGCGAGGAGATGGTTCTGGATGGTGTGGCTGCTTACACGTTTTTGTGCACCATCGTTAAATTGCCGAGTGATTTCTTGCACTGTGGCCCGTCTATTTGCTGTTCGGTGTATTCACGGTGCACCCGTGATGCAGTGGCTCGCGAAATTACCAGTGCTTGCACGACTTCCGAGACGGAGTGACCCATTCGTCGGGCCCCGACAATTTGCCCACGATCGAATGCGCTTAGATCCTTCGTCTTACCCATACTGCGTCCGACTCTTACTGATTCCCGTCGCATCACTCCTTATATTGTCGGATCGCTGCATACGTCACGTCATTTCCGTTTACAGGGCCGCCCACAGCGCCACATTTGCATAACTCCAGCTGTCTCTAATTCAATTGCTCTTCAGTGTATGTTCACATACATTTTGTGACAGAGGCTACTTTGTTTATTCATAAGTGTGGAAAAGGAAATGATATTTTACGCCTAATGATATTTAGGCGTTGATATTTGTAACAGAAGCGGGTAGTAAGGTCTAAAGCACATGTGCGGGAGAAATTTACGGGAAATGGCACGTCTCTCTTTCTCTCTCTCTCTCTCTCTGTTACATTTCGCTTACTACAGAGGGTGAGTCGAAAGTTTTGCAATATTTGGATCACTTTATGTCTTCATACGTACCTTCACGACGAAAGTATATGCCATCCGGTTTCACCGTCTTTAGCCATCTGCCTGCTAGGTGACAGATGGGGCGAAGAACTTCTTCCCCACAGCTGCCCCCTCCTCCAGATTGTTGAAGTGCCGCCCGCGAAGGAAGGGTGACATAGACCAGAACAAGTAATAATCCGACTAAACAAGCTCCGAACTATATGCCGGGTATGACATCAGTTCGATGCCCTCAAGTTCCTGAAGTTTTGCCAGGGTCGTTCGCGCGATATGAGACCGAGCCTTGTTCTGCTGTAGGAAAGCGCACTTTCTGTACACCAGTGCAGCGTACTTCTCCTCCAAAGCGGCATACATCCGCTCCAGCTGTGCTAAGCAGAGTTTGGCGTTGATAGTCCGACCGTCTTGAACAAATTCGTGATGGGTTATCCCCTCGAAATTTCACCATACGCAGAGCATCACCTTGTGCTCGAAGCGCCCACGTTTGGCAACAGGTTCTGGAAGCTGGCCCGGGCTCAACCACTGACGCTGTGTGTTAGGAATACGGAAATAGACCCACTTTTCATCGCACGTAACAATTCTCTTGATGAAACGTTTTTTTTTTTCACTCGGGCTTTCTAGGAGTTTCGTGCGCACTTACACTCGGCGGTTTGCTTCAGTTGGCGTCAGTTCGTGAGGGACAATGCGGCAGCTCCTGTAGACTTTGCCGAGGTCATGAAGGTGACAAACCACTGTTGTCTGTGGTATGCCCAGCTTGCCTGATTACCTCCGAGTGCTGGTTGTCGGATTTGCCTCTACGGCCTGGCGCACGGCCTCCGAATCCACGGTTCGCGGCCTGCCTGACTTTGGCTGATCGTCGAGGTTTCAGTCACCTGAGCGAATTTTTTTTTAACCATCCGGTTGCTGTACTGTGGTCAACGGAACCTTCCCCTTTCGTATGACAAATGCTTCGTGTTGCTTGAGCAGCGTCATGGCCGAGTTCAAACTCGTAAAGCAAAAGTTTCCTAATTAGCCGGTTGTGGTTGTTCATCTTTTAGGCGTCCCAGCCACTGACAGAACGACGACATGCAATGCTGGCCGCCCCGGTGGCGCAGTGGTCTAAGCAATGGCCTCTGATCATTCGTCCGAAAGGGGTCCGGGTTCGAATCCCGGTGAGGCATGGATGTTGTGTTTGTCTTACGGCACTGGCTCTCTCCCTTTCCTGGAACCAGTGACCCTACATTAGGGACGGGCGACTGCTTATAGCCCATTGAGTTCCTCACGGTGGTCGTTAAACCTCCAATTAAAAAATGCAATGCCGTTGACAGCAACGACTACCACTTAATATCCCTTTCGACTGACTGCAGTGCGCCACTTGAACTAGTTTAAACATGTGACAAACCGCGTTTATGCAAATAGTGCAAAGCTTTCGACTCACCCTCTGTACTTAGTTCAACCAGTGTCGTAGCTAGATTTAATATCAGGAGTGGTGTAGATGAAAGGTGGGAGGAGGGGTTAGACAACCTTTTTCTTTTTCCTTTTTTTTTTTTTTTGATTGAAAGTTTAACGACCGCCGTGAGCAACTCAATGGGCTATAAGCAGTCGCCCGTCCCTAATTTAGGGTCACTGGGTCCAGGAAAGGGAGAGAGCCAACGCCGTAAGACAAATACAACATCCATCCCTCACTGGGATTCGAACTCGGACCCTTCTCGGACGAATAGTCATAAGCCAGCTCTTAGACCATTGCGCCGCCGGGGCGACGTCAACAATCTTCAACAACCCTTTACTCTATCACAGATGGATAAGAATAGGACAAAATGGCTCCATACATTTTCATCATTCAAAAAAGAAAAAAAGTTCAGATTTTTGAGGTGGCAATAGGGGTGGTTTTTTCGGGGGACCCACTCCTTAGTGACGTCGCTGAGTTGGACTTAGTAGACCAGCTTTCGTGCGCCAGAGAAAGCCTTGCTGTGCTTGCAGAAATGGCGGAAGACGCGGGATTGAAGTCTGAAAAGCGTTGGACCTGCCGGAGCAGGGGTGTAAACCGAAAAGGTCTCAGCCTGTCCGCGCTAGGCAGGCTAAAGTTCAGGTGCAAGACCTGGCCGGGATTTCTAAATTAAGGCCTTGCAAACCTCTAGTGCTGATAGCCTTCGACGCCCTCGCAGGGGGTGGGGGGCTCATGGCTAAGGGGGCCTCTCGCCTCAGAAGAAGTATTTTTCAAAATTTTTGAAGCTTCATATGAAACTGGTTAAAGAAATAGCCAGAATTCTTTGACGGCAACATTGAATGAAGTATTAAAAAGAAAAGCTTTTTCTTTTTTTTTTTTTTCAATAGGTAAATAAGATTTTCAACAAATCATTTTCGCTTAAGTTTATAAAAACTAAATGCCAAGAAAGTAGCTATTCCAGAGGATTTGAGGCCCCTTTTCACAACCATAGTAATAGTTACATATATGCATGTACAGTATATTTACAAGCGAATGTGAATAAATATGAGTCATAGAATGTGAATAAATATCAGAATATATGAAATTTTTGTATCAGCGAGGATAGGCGTGTTATATATTACACTTGTTTGCACATAACAACGTATCCTTCAGAATACAGTGAGCTAGAAGGTGTTCTTCGCGGGAACGAGAAAACAGAGACCAGTGTAATTTCCTTATAACAGAGTTGCAAAAAAAAAAAAAAAAAAGACTTTTACTATGTGCAAAACATTGTGACATTGTGTTTTTATATTCAAGAATAAATAATTTAAATAATTTTACTCTTTTTGTGCCACAATTTTTAGTTGTTTTCTTTCTTTTTTGATTACTCCTGTTCTGCACTTTTTGTGTAAATCGGAAGGCCAATAGAGAGAGACTATCACACAGTAGTCGTTCGTGTTTTGTGTGGGTGTGTGATCGTGAAGTATTTCAAAGACTTTTGGCCTTTGTTCTCTAAAAGAATAGAATTTGCATGATACGATTAACTTTGGCATAAGTGTTCTGCAATACTTTGTATTGATGTAGAACTAGGGCAATTATTGCCTGTGCTACAGGCAAATAAAGAGCAGCAATTTTGCTTTTACAAAAAATACTTATAGTTTCCAAACAATTAATAATATGGAATTTGAAAATTTCGGTAATTGAAAACAAATGTAAATTTTCGCAAAAGGGCCTCGAAGATACTTTATGCAGGGGGGCCACGATTTTTTCAGGTACGCCACTGCTCTAGTTGAAAAGAATTAGTGTTCTTTTTCACGCTCTCAATAATCAGAGAAATTGATAATGGTCTTATCTTTCGTCGTGATCATGTTAGCTCTCTTGTCAAAAATTATTTTTGACATTTGGAGGGCTACGTGCTACCAAGAAAATTCGGAAGCACTAGGCATTTCTGCGACAGGGGCAAACCGCAAAACATTGCGTCCCCATCTTTCTTTCTGTCATATATATATATATATTCTATTAAGAAGAGACCTAAGCAAAAAATATATATTTTTTTTGACTCATACCAAGTACAACATAGAAAAGGTTATGTATCTACCGGTGTGAGTAAAAGGAGAAAAGATGAAAAATAAAATAAAACAACTGAATGTTATATATTGCGTACCCATCATTCTATTCCAGTGCTGGACAAATCAAAATCAAAACAATACCTCAACATTATCTCTATGCGGGAGGCATAACCAAACTGTTGCTGTTTGGACAGTTTTTCCCAACTGCTTCGGAGGAATTCGGACTTTTGGTACCACGTCAAATGGACAGAATGCAGCTGAAAGTAGTAGCTTGTGGCTGCAGAAATGATAAGAGAATCTTCAACAATATGAACGATATACACATCTTGCAACGTACCATCCGATTATAAACCGCAATTTTCATTGTTGTCGACAAAGATTGCGGTTCTTCTTTCGGTGGACAGATCATACCACCGCACCTTCATTTCTGAATGTGAGTAACTGATACCCCCCGAACATTTTGAGGAAGAAATGCAAATTTGAAACAGCCAAGAATACTGAAACTGGCGAAACATGCTACAAACAAATTCTGTAAATGGACAAATGACAAAGTATGAGGCATAAACAACTGTACCAAAAACTGGTACAGTTGTTTTTGCACTAACTAGCTTTCGTTCTCCAGAGAAAGCTTTGCTTTGTATACTAAAGTTGCGGAGAACGCGGGATGGAAGTCCGTTTAAACTTTCAATTCCAATCAAAGCGGTTATTTTTTAATTCTCTCTTGAGCTCCGCCTGCCACTCCCTAGCTACGCCCATGTTCGGAAGTATACGTATATATAGCTGTAAAGCAACAAGCACAATTCAGAATTATCACACAAAATTCTAGTGCAGAGGGCATACGCCGTTAGCTAATTAAAATGCATGCAAATAATTGTCCCCGCTATTCCATTTCCCCAATGTTACAAGCCGACCATCAAAGAGCGAGGATGACATTTTGAAATTGATTCATGGAATCTGGTGGGGGGTTATCTGTTGCACTGTCAATTAGCTAGCTGCCGGCTGCCAAGGTCGAAACGATTATTATCGACAAGTAAGAGACCTACCTTATTGCCGAAGCGTGCCCGTCGCTTGGATGATGTCAGGGTCATTCCTCAAGCATGTTCAACACACTGACACCATAACCGACAATCCCGTCGCTGCTGAGAGACAATAACAAGGTCTGGAAATCATGCAGGCTTAATTTGAGAGAACAGTTCTTGACTAGAGGGTTTATATACAGTCTCTCTCTCTATCTCTCTCGGTTGGCTCGGATTTACGGCAAGACAAATGACCACTTGCCTACGGCGGGGGTTATTATAATTTCTTGACCTCTCATCAGGGTTAAATTCAGGACATCTATTAAAGAAGTGCTACTTCACTGTTAGAGGATAGGGCGTCTTTTGATGAAAACAAAAAAGGACCAAATTTATATTCTCTCTTAATACTCCATGTCACTGGTGGCTCTGGTTCGGCAGAGATCGTGTATGCTTTCCGTATGCGAAAATCAGATGAGTACATGCCTAATGGTAAAAATTATTCTATAAGTTATGCACGTCGTTTCCTAATGTAGAGCTAGACTTTTGTATTTTGTGGGAACCCAAACAAACCGAAGAATTTTCTTTTATAAAGGAAACAGTTTTAAATGCTCTTAAACGACGATACTTGAGGTATATGTCTGTCGCGTCAAATTTGATGAACACGAACAAACACTAATTCTTTTTTGAAGCACAATAAACAGTCTGAGGGGTAAATTTCTATACACACTTTCTATATATAGTAAACGGGTAATGAATAATAAAAAACTTGAAGAATTGATAACGAAAAATAAAATTTATATACGTATGCGTACGTGCATTTTCCCCACGAAATATGAACAAAAATATTAGGGGGTTGAGGAACCCACAACAAAATCATTTAGGGTTCAAAAAGTGTCTCGAACCCACGAAGTCGGCGGCTATGTCTCTGCGTAACCACTAGCCCTAAATTAGGGACAGGAGATTGCTTATGGCCCATTGAGATGTTCACGGCGGTCGTTAACCCCCCCCCCTCCCCCCAATGCACGTACAATGATAATACGAGCATGTGATTTAGACTTCTCTTTGATCAGTGGAGAAAGCAGATGGGCTGTTTTTTAGTTTCAAACTCCTTCAGCTGAGAATCAATTAATCCTAACGGAAAAACCAATCAAAAGTAAACACGACATTTGAAAAGTGAACCCAGATACGACTTTTTGTTAAATCTATTTCACAAAAATGAAGTGAATGAAGGTACACAATTTGAAGTCTATTCCACGTCGCTGCGGAGGTGGAGAGGTCTAAGCGCCGGCTACGTCCGAGATGGCGCTATGTTCAAATTCAGGTGAGGCATGGATGTGGTGGATTGTATTACGGTATTGGCTCTTCCTCTTCCCTGGAATCAGTGGCTCTGAACAACTGCTTATACAGAGCTCATCAAGTTGCTCACGGTAGTTGTTAAACCTCCAAACAAAAAAGTCTATGCGACATGCAGCATTTTTGTCTCAGCCATTACGTGGGTGTTCACAGAAACTTGATATTGTTCGTTTTGTTTCGATGATTTATCCATGACAAAAAATAAAAGGAATAAAATAAAATACAAAATATGAGAAAAGGGGGCTGAGAAGAAAAATTCTTGTGTGTGAAATATAAAAAACAAATCCCATTCTCTGAATTTTACTATTTCGTTACAAGTTTCCTATCGCTGGAGGAAAAATAATTCCCACTAACATAGAAAAACTTTATTTTTGTAGTTTACTGTTCTAGTTCCTTTCCGTAGATCCACGCAATGGCATAGAGTAGTTATTGATGTCGTATTTCGTCTCTTTTTATTCCTCTCCGGTTCCACTTTTTTCTGCATCTTCAAGATCACCTTCACTAGTGCTCCGAGGTAGCATCTTCTTATCATGGTCAACAGCCAAACCGCCTTCCTTCCTTGTCGATTCTAAAACCAAAAGTCCTCATTTCCGTTAACAAAGCCGTTTTCCCACACGCAAGCATCGTAAAACGACTCCTACAATGAAGAGGATCAGAGGATCATCGTAAAACGACTCCTACGACCGCAAAACAATGAAGAGGACGAAATTGAAATCTCCTTTTCTCTCTCTCTCTCTCTCTCTCGCACAAGGACTTCCCTTTAGCAGTATTTTCAAACGCCTATACGGACATATTTTGCTAAAATGTCCCCACCACAACACTTCTTTGAAGGCATGTAACTATCTGGAAGTTTTTTAACAGCAGTTTAGCACCTCATAGTCACTTACCAAAAGTGTTTTCACAACTCCTCTGCCGGCCCCGTGACGCAGTGGTCTAAGCACTGGCTTCTGGCCATTCGTCCAAAATGTGTCCAGGATCGTATCCCCATGAGGAATGGATGTCGTGTTTGTCTTACGGCATTAGCCCTCTCCTTTCCCTGGAACCAGTGACCCTAAAATAGGGAAGAGCAACTGCTTAGAGTCCATGGAATGGCTCACGGTGGCCATTCACCACCTCCCCCAATAAACGCTTCTACTTGAGCTTCTCTCTCTCTTTCTCTCTTTTTAGTTTTTTTCTCGGATTTATTTCTCTCTTCCGTGACCCTTAACACCAACAAGCCCTGTAATCATGTGGTAGATAATAGTTTTCCCCACTGATTCACCTCAAGAAGTAATTTCTTTTGAGCAGCGCTGGTTCAAGGCATGTTTGTGACACGGTGCAGAGTCCTTCAACATGTTGTTCGAACGTAATATTCTAAAGTAATCACAAACACAGCTTTCCGGAAGTAGTCACATACAAGTTGTTCTGGATGAATCACAACACCACGGGAAAGAAAGGAAGAAGAAGACACTCAAGAGGTATAATACATTTATATACATAATTTCACTATTTACACTTAGTATCACACTCACGGTTCAGCCATCATGAGGAACCCCAGTCTGAAGAAGGATGCCAGATATCTTTTACAATTAATGAAGCTGTAAGTAATTGCGTCCTCTGGCGGACTAGCAGCAAAAACCTAGAGGAGTCACCTAAATCATAACACCCTCCCCCCCCCTAAGTTATGAAGTCCTTGAAACGTTTCGGTCTCACAATTTGTCGTCGTGGTCTTCTTGGAGTCAATTCAGGATCAGAATCTTTAGACACTGGTTCAGCAGGAAGTTCAGTAACAGTATTCTTCAAAGGAGGAGAAAAAGCACTGGAATCTAAAACTTCAGGAACGGTTACAGGTGCTTCAACTTGTCGTTATCGCATCTGATCCACATTGCGCTTCACAGTGTCGCCTGTAGGTCTTATCGTCCTGTAGGAAACAGGACCTGTACGTTGAGAAACGGTAGCAGGAATCCACACTGGCTCACCTCGATGATTCTTGATGTACACAGGATCATCTGGCTCAAAATTACGTAGACTATGTTGTTCGAGCTGCTTCCTCGCATAAACTTCTTGCTTAACTTTACGATCAGTAGTAAGGTCTGGATGGAGGCAGTCTAAGTACGTCTTTAGTCGTCTAGACATTACCAGTTCAGATGGACTGAAACCCGTAGAAGATGAAGGAGTGATGTGTTGGCGTAGCAGAGAATTAGCTAAGCGCTTCTTCCAAGACCCGTGTGTTATTCTTTTGAGAGAATCCTTAGTAGTCTGCACCATTCTTTCTGCTTGACCATTAGCAGCAGGACGGTAAGTGGAGATCAAGACTCGTCGAATGACATTATTACGTAGGAAGGCATCATAAGCAGAAGATGTAAACTGAGGACCATTGTCAGAAACCACTACATCAGGAATACCATGAGTACTAAACATTTCTGGCAGTACATCAATAGTAGCACTGGTTGAAGTAGATGGCATGTGTCTTACCTCCAACCATTTTGAGTAGGAATCCACAAGGATTAGGAAATTTTGTCCATGGTATGGTCCTGCGAAATCAACGTGTAGACGAAACCAAGGTTTAGTTGTAACTTCCCAAGGATGAACAGGAGCACGAGGAGGAGAATGTCTAGTTTCTTGGCATTGGACACAGTCTTTCACGTGATAAGCAATATGATCTTCCGTGTGCGGCCACCACACATATGAACGTGCAAGAGCTTTCATTCGCTCAATACTTAGATGAACAAGATGCAATTCTTCGAGAACGCGCTGGTATCCACATGTAGGTATAACTACATGATTTCCTCATAACAAGCAATTTTTATGAACAGAAAGTTCATTTTTCTTGGAGAAGAAGATACGGAAATCAGTAGACGGTTTTTCTTCAGGCCATTCCCTCAACACCCAGTTGAGAACACTTGATAGAATTGGATCTCGAAGTGTCATTTTAGCAATTTCAGTAGCTTGTAATGGCGGATTGTCTAAATCTTCTGTAAACAACACTTCAAGTGGAGGTGGAATTTCACAATCTGGAATTTCTTGAGGCAATCTACTTAATGCATCAGCATTTTGAATTTTCTTGCCAGGTCGATGTACGAGTGTGAAATCGTAAGCATTTAGCATTATAGATCATCTCAGCATACGAGGAGAAAGAATTTCTGGAGTAACTTTTGATCTGGTGAATAATCCTAGAAATGGTTGATGATCAGTAACAATATTAAATTGGTGACCATACAAGAAATAATGAAATTTTTTAACTCCTACTATAATACTCAGTGCTTCTTTATCAATCTGAGCGTAATTTCTCTCAGTAGAAGTTAAAGTCCTTTAAGCGAAAGCAATATGTGCATCTCTTCCATCTAGAAGCTTATGACTTAACACACAACCTACACCGTATGGCGATGCATCACAAGTAAGAATTCATCATCATCATTGTCAACCATTATCAATCCACTGCTGGACGAAAGTCCCCAAGTTTCCTCCACAACGGTCAGTCTTGTGTCAGTCTCCTCCATGTCACTCCCACATACTTTCGAATTTCATCCACCCATCTCCCATGTGGTCTTTTTCTGAGTCTTTTCCTGTCTCTTGGAATCCAATCTAAAATTTCGGCTGTCCATCGATGGTCTGTCCTTCTGGCATTATGTCCAGCCCATTGCCATTTCAGGGATTTAACTCTGATCATGATGTCTTCCACTCTTGTCATTTTTCGGATCCACGAGTTCCTCTTCTTATCTCTCCTGGTTACACCAAGCATACACCTCTCCATGCTTTTTTGAGTTGTCTGCAGCCTTTGTATGTTTCTTTTAGTTAAGGTCCACGTCTCTGCACCATACGTAAGCACTGGAAGGATGCATTGATCAAACACTTTTCTTTTAAGACATAATGGCATATTGCTCTTGAAAATTATGCTGTTTCTTCCAAAAGCTCTCCACGCAAGTTTTGTACGCCGATTGATTTCTTCATCAATGTGACCCGCACTTGATATCTGCTGTCCAAGATAAACGTACGTGTCTGTTATCTCCAGCTTTTCTCCATCAATAGATAAATCTTCATTTCTTGTAAAAGCATTGAACATCACTTTTGTCTTCTGAAAGTTCATTTTTAATCCCACTTCTTACTCTTGTCAGCAAGTTCCTGGATCATACTCTGCAGCTCTGATGGGTTAGTTGAAAAATGACTACGTCATCAGCAAAACGAAGGTGGGATAGATAATCTCCATTAATCTTTATTCCTTTGTTTTCCCAGCTCAGAGATTGAATGACATTTTCCAATGTGGCATTAAAGAGTTTCGGAGATATGGTGTCACCTTGTCTCACTCCCTTTCCAATTTTTATGTGTGTTGTATTTTCAAACAGCCGAATCTTTGCACTAGCATTTTCACAGATGTTATTAATAATATTAATGTTTGCATCTTCAATACCGCACGATTTCAGAGCCATTGTAACTGCTGATGGTTTCACCGAATCAAAGGCTTTTTCATAATCGATAAAAGCCATGCACAATGGAAGTTCATATTCCCTCGCTCTTTCAATTAGTTCTCAGTATGTGGATATGATCTATTGTGCTGTAGCCACTCCTGAATCCAGCTTGTTCTCTCGGTTGAGCCATGTCCAGTGTCACATTCCAGCGGTGTGAAAGAACTTTAGTGAAGATTTTATAAACCACTGATAGGAGGCTCATAGGTCCGTAGTTCCTGAGATCTTCAACGTCACCCTTTTTATGTAGCAAGATCATTGTAGCGTTGTTCCAATCCTCAGGAATCTTCCCTTCATTAAGGCATCGAGTGAAAATTTGGGCAAGTACTGTTTCGATTTCTCCACTTGCTTCTTGTATGATGTCTACAGTAATTACATCTTCTCCTGGAGCTTTTCCCAGCTTCATGTTCTTGATTGCATGTGCAACTTCTGCTGGGAGGACTGGAAGAACTCTGGTACTGGTACCTTTCATGATGTCTGGAGTACATGTATCATCCCTTTCATATAATTTGGAGTAGAAATCTTTCACTCTTGTCAAAATTTCGCCTCTATTTCTTGTTACAGAGCCATCTTCTTTTCTCAGTGCCATAATCTGTTTTCTTCCCTTACTGAGATGTCCCTTGGCTATCTTTAGGCTTTGGTTGTTTTCAATTGCTTTCCTCACTAGTTCACAGTTGAATTTCCTTACGTCTTCAGTGATACTTTTTCGTACTGTCTTGCATAGCTCTATATATTCCACTTGGAAGTCACATCTTCTTTAGTTGTCCTCATCTCTCTTCTTTTTTGCATCAACATTTTGGTTTTTCTTAATAATTTGTTCATATGCAACTTGTTCTTAGACCCAGCTAATTTTGTTGCTGTTTCCATAAGAGCTTTGGTTACTTTTCTGTTAACTTCAGAAGTATCCACTTCTTCCGATGTCAGGCCTTCTAAAGCAGAGAATCTGTTCTTCAGTTCCAACTTGAAGGTATTGTGGTGTTTTTTAAGGTTGGTTATGTCAATACATTTTGTTTGTCTTATGAGCTTGCCACGTGCGAGTTTAGTGTTGAGGTGCATCTATAACGAAGTAAATTTCTCCGTCATTTTTGGTCTACGCCGGGATTCGAACCCGAGGCCGCTTATTCCGGAACAAGTCGCTCTACCAACTGAGCTACGCAGACATTTGTTCTGATTGCTATGTGCGTCCTGCTGGCAGGTACGTCACATCTCCGGTGACGAGAGATGTGACGGGTATTGTGGTGTTTTTTAAGGTTGGTTATGTCAATACATTTTGTTTGTCTTATGAGCTTGCCACGTGCGAGTTTAGTGTTGAGGTGCATCTATAACGAAGTAAATTTCTCCGTCATTTTTGGTCTACGCCGGGATTCGAACCCGAGGCCGCTTATTCCGGAACAAGTCGCTCTACCAACTGAGCTACGCAGACATTTGTTCTGATTGCTATGTGCGTCCTGCTGGCAGGTACGTCACATCCCCCCCCCGAAAGAGGGCCGGGGGCATGGCCCACGGGTCAGCCGTGACCATGAATCGTTGCAGGCAGCCGTCCACTGTAGAACGTGTACTTGAGAACTCCGAGTCAATCTGCTGTGTGGAATGCAACATCACACATTTTTATTTTTCGAAGCGCTGGAGAAGGAATTCTCTGATTTTTCCTGTCTCGCGGTGTGGAAATATCATCACACCAATGCGAGATTTTGAACGGCCGGGTCATCCGGATAGTTCGGGCGCCATTATAACGAAGTAAATTTCTCCGTCATTTTTGGTCTACGCCGGGATTCGAACCCGAGGCCGCTTATTCCGGAACAAGTCGCTCTACCAACTGAGCTACGCAGACATTTGTTCTGATTGTTATGTGCCTTTATGTCGTGTGCGTCCTGCTGGCAGGTACATCACACATCTTACATCTCACCAATCTATGGTCACTACCTGTGTTGAACTTGTTTAGCACACTGCAGTCTTCTATGACGCATTTTTTGTTACACATAATAAAATCAATTTCACTTGTCGTCCCATTTGGATGTCTCCATGTCTATTTCCTGTGTAGCTTTTTCTTGAAAAAGGAGTTCAAGATGAAAAACCCTTCTGCCTCTGCAAACTCAACGAGAGTATTTCCACGCTGGTTTCTGTTGCCGTGACCGAATTTACCTACTGAAGTTTCATTCTGTTGCTGTTGCCATATTTTTGCATTGAAATCTCCCATAATTATCTTCAAGTTTTGCTTACCTTTATTATTTAGATGACGAATTTCCTCATAAAATTCTTCAATTTCTTCTTCAGGATGACTTGTGGTTGGCGCATAAGTTTGAATAATCTGAGCCTGGTATCTTCTCGAGAGTTGGATAACGAGTCCTGCAGCTCTGTCAGAGGAACTTTCAACTTCTACAACTTTATCCTTCAGTTTCTTGTTTATTATAAATCCAACACCACTAGTTCTGCCAGTATCTGTCCCACGATAGTAGAAGAGATGTCCACTTTTCAGTTCAATGAGATCTTCTCCTTTTCTCCTTACCTCACTTAGCCCGACGATGTCCCACTTGATCCTTTGTAGTTCCTCTTTCAATTCAAGAAGCCTTGAATCAGAAGATAGGGGCGTCCGTTATACGTAACCAAGGTCAGCATCAGATGGCAGCCTAGTCCGGTCCTCCGGAGATTCTTAGCACCCTCTGCCTTCATGTCGCACTGGCCACTGCTTTGGCCAGGTACATTCCAGCTACCGGAGACTGAGGGCCAAGATTTAAGTTGTGGAGTCATTTTGGAGGGGTTTGGCCATAACTCACCACGCTGACCAAGCGGGTTGGTGAGTGTGGGATAGCATTTCCTCTAATCCCGATGTTATAGTTATACCGCTATTGGCGGTCGTCAGAGCCCCTTTAGTGGGAACAGGATGCACCACGAGAAGGCGGGGTTGACATTTTGACATTTGTCAAGGAGAGGCTGTGATGTTATGCATCACCTGACCTTACATCCCAAGTAAGAATTATTGGCAGCTTTATATCAAAAGGAATTAACACGGCGTCAGAAGGTAACAACGCTTTTACAGACTTAAAGGCATTGTCATGAATCTCAGTCGAAGACCATGCATAATCTTTCTTGAGAATTTTATGCAATAGTTCCACCACAGTAGCTTTAGACTTAAGGAAACTGTGGTAAAAATTCAAAAGTCCCAGGAATGCTTGTTCTTAGGAACAGGCGTTGCCTGAATTGCCTCGACTTTGGTGGTTTTTGACGGGTGTATTCCACAAGCATCAATTCTGCATCCCAGGAACTCTACTTTTGGGATGCCAAACAAACACTTTTCTTTTTTAGCATGTAGTCCAGCCTTTCTAAGCTGAGCGAAAACTTTACGAAGCCTAGAAGCTAGTTCTTTGAGAGATGTTGCTCTAACTAGCATATTATCAAAATAGGGTACGACTTCCTCTAATCCCGTAAAAAGTTCATCAGTGATGTTTTGGAATATTCCAGGGGCTACATTTATTCCATACTGCAATCGTTTTACCTTAAATGCTCCCCGGTGTGTAACGATAGTCTGTGCTTCCGCAGACTCGTCATCAACTACCAGCTGTAATGTAAGTATGCTTGAGCGAGGTCAATTTTTGCATAATATCCACTCCCTTTCAGTGTTGACAATAAGTGATTTACTGCAGGAATAAGATAGGGATGTGCTTTCATAGCAGTATTCAGCGTCACTTTGTAATCACCACAAAGTCTAACCTCCCCGGAAGATTTAATCACTGGTACCACGGGTGTAGACCACTTTGGATTTGATATTGGTTCAATTACATCTTCAGCTAAAAGCTTATCAAGTGCTGCATCAATCTTGGGACGAAGAGCAAGTGGAACAGTTCTTGCCTTAAAACGCATGGGAGGAATTTGAGAATCTAGGGGTAGCGAAACTACTGGCCCCTTGTATGAACCAAGTCTTTCCTCAAATACATCATTACATTCTTTCATCAACAGGGTTTGTTGAAATAGCATTTACTCCTGTTATTGTAATTCCAAGTGGCTGGAACCGTGCATAACACAACACGTTGGTGCACTTTCTCTGAGAGATCAGAAGTTGCAGTTGAGCACAATGCTGATTATGCTGTACATTAACAACACACATTCCGTGAAGGGCTATGGCATTTCCTTGAAAATCTGTTAAACGTATAGATGAAGGCTGACTTTCTGGCTTATTTGCACGCCAGAGCCTTTTGTATGTATCATGTGACATGATGGAGTGAAAGGATCCAGAGTCTACTTCTAAGCTGCAGTCTTTACCTTCGATGCTTAATGTAACGGTTTGTTTCCTAACAGAATCTGTGCGATTACGTAATACATTTACGCAATATTCAGAATGTATTTCTATATTTGTGCACTTTACGCTTGGCTTTACTCTGTTAGAATTAGGACTAATGCCTTGCTGTTTGCCATGTTGTTGTTTTTTCTTGCAAACAGCTTCAATGTGACCCTTATTCCTACAAAATCTACACACTGTATTTCTGAATTTACACATAGAAAGCATATGGTTTCCACCACAGCTATGGCATATGCTTCCATTAAAAAGAACGGTATTTTTTTAATTCAGATTTGCATTTTGTTTCTTAGAATTATTTTTAGTATGCTGCACAATATAAATCGATTCTGAAAAATTCCCGCGAGTGCAAGTTTGAGAAAACATTCGCTTTGCCTCATTAGTAGCTGTTTCAGCAGCAAGCGTTTTCGAGAATGCACCATCAAGAGTCAGTTCCGTTTCAGCTAAGAGCCTGCGTTGTACCGCGTCATCAATTATTCCACATACTAGCTGGTCTCGTAGACGCTCATCCAGTGTATCTCCAAAATTACACTGCTCCGCTAAACGTCGGAGGTCAGTAACATAGTCAGTAATACTTTCACCTTTACGCTGTACACGTTTCTGGAACAGATAACGAGAATAAATTTCCGAGGATCTAGGACTAAAATGATTTTTTAATAATTCATTCAATTCATCATACGATTTATCAGTTAGTTTTAGTGATGACACTAATGAAAGAGCAATGCTCAGTGTCTCTGTTCCACAAGCCGACAGCAAAACAGCACGCTTCCTGTGAGCTTCAACAATACCATTTGCCTCAAAATAAAAATTCAATTGCTCCACATACAAGCTCCATGAGGCAGGATTAGTAATATCGAACGTCGAAATTTGGCCTACTGCTACTACAGCCATTTCCCAGCTGACGAAAATAGTAAGTTATGAACGAAAAAGTTATCACCTCAGTTCTTGAAAAACGCCGCACGATTATGATTCCGCAAAGCTTCAGCCATTGCCTTTTAGATTTAGCACGACTGCCAAAATCCTGTGACTCAGCCACTCGATGTCGAATCCGATGACTCGTCGCCATGTGTTCGAACGTAATATTCTAAAGTAATCACAAACAGTTTTCCGGAAGTAGTCACATACAAGTTGTTCTGGATGAATCACAACACCACGGGAAAGAAAGGAAGAAGAAGGTACTCAAGAGGTATAATACATTTTTATACATAATTTCACTATTTACACTTAGTATCCACAGATATCGTATAAGGGACTAGATTGGCTGTCTGCTCTGTTGAGCATGGGCTAGCGCTGTGAGAAGCATGGACCACATTGAGCGGGTCAAGATGGCGGCGCAGCATGGCACGTTACGCAGGATAG
Source organism: Macrothele yani (assembly GCA_039090855.1). Taxonomy (NCBI): domain Eukaryota; kingdom Metazoa; phylum Arthropoda; class Arachnida; order Araneae; family Macrothelidae; genus Macrothele; species Macrothele yani. Next base: position 92,508,108 of record CM076998.1, read on the forward strand.
TTTGGACTTGGTTATTGTATAAATCATGGTGAAAGCTTCCTCAGATAAAAATCTTACGCAGAGAGACAAAAATATAATTGCTGTTACTTATTTGCCTCTTGCCCAATGCTGAAAACAATATATATATATATATATAGGGATGTAAGGTCAGGTGATGCGTAACATCACAGCCTCTCCTTGACAAATGTCAACCCCGCCTTCTCGTGGTGCATCCTGTTCCCACTAAAGGGGCTCTGACGACCGCCAATAGCAGTATAACTATACCATCGGGATCAGAGGAAATGCTATCCCACACTCACCAACCCGCTTGGCCAGCGTGGTGAGTTATGGCCAAACACCTCCAAAATGACTCTACAACTTAAATCTTGGCCCTCAGTCTCCGGCAGCTGGAATGTACCTGGCCAAGGCAGCGGCCAGTGCGACATGAAGGCAGAGGGTGCTAAGAATCCCCGGAGGACCGGACTAGGCTGCCATTTGACGCTGACCTTGGCTACGTATAACGGACGCTCCCTATCTTCTGATTCAAGGCTTCTTGAATTGGAAGAGGAACTACAAAGGATCAAGTGGGACATCGTCGGGCTAAGTGAGGTAAGGAGAAAAGGAGAAGATCTCATTGAACTGAAAAGTGGACATCTCTTCTATTATCGTGGGACAGATACTGGCAGAACTAGTGGTGTTGGATTTATAATAAACAAGAAACTGAAGGATAAAGTGGTAGAAGTTGAAAGTTCCTCTGACAGAGCTGGACGACTCGTTATCCAACTATCGAGAAGATACCAGGCTCAGATTATTCAAACTTATGCACCCACCACAAGTCATCCTGAAGAAGAAATTGAAGAATTTTATGAGGAAATTCGTCATCTAAATAATAAAGGTAAGTAGCACTTGAAGATAATTATGGGAGATTTCAATGCAAAAATAGGGCAACGGCAACAGAATGAAACTTCAGTAGGTAAATTCGGTCACGGCAACAGAAACCAGCGTGGAAATACTCTCGTTGAGTTTGCAGAGGCAGAAGGATTTTTCATCTTGAACTCCTTTTTCAAGAAAAAGCCACACAGGAAATGGACATGGAGACATCCAATTGGGACGACAAGTGAAATTGATTTTATTATGTGTAACAAAAAATTCGTCATCGAAGACTGCAGTGTGCTGAACAAGTTCAACACAGGTAGTGACCATAGATTGGTGAGATGTAAGATGCACCTCAACACTAAACTGGAACGTGGCAAGCTCATAAGACAAACAAAATGTATTGACATAACCAACCTTAAAAAACACCATAATACTTTCAAGTTGGAACTGAAGAACAGATTCTCTGCTTTAGAAGGCCTAACATCGGAAGAAGTGGATATTTCGGAAGTTAACAGAAAAGTAACCAAAGCTCTAATGGAAACAGCAACAAAATTAGCTGGGTCTAAGAACAAGTTGCATGTGAACAAATTATCAGGAAAAACCAAAATGTTGATGCAAAAAAGAAGAGAGATGAGGACAACTAAAGAAGATGTGACTTCCAAAGTGGAATATATAGAGCTATGCAAGACAACACGAAAAAGTATCACTGAAGACGTAAGGAAATTCAACTGTGAGCTAGTGAGGAAAGCAATTGAAAACAACCAAAGCCTTAAGATAGCAAAGGGACATCTCAGTAAGGGAAGAAAACAGATTATGGCTCTGAGAAAAGAAGATGGTTCTATAACAAGAAATAGAGGCGAAATTTTTACAAGAGTGAAAGATTTCTACTCCAAATTATATGAAAGAGATGATACATGTACTCCAGACATCATGAAAGGTACCAGAGTTCTTCCAGTCCTCCCAGCAGAAGTTGCTCATGCAATCAAGAACATGAAGCGGGGGAAAGCTCCAGGAGAAGATGGAATTACTATAGACATCATACAAGAAGCAAGTGGAGAAATTGAAACAGTACTCGCCCAAATTTTCACTCGATGCCTTAATGAAGGGAAGATTCCTGAGGATTGGAACAATGCTACAATGATCCTGCTACAAAAAAAGGTGACATTGAGGATCTCAGGAACTACAGACCTATCAGCCTCCTATCAGTGGTTTATAAAATCTTCACTAAAGTTCTTTCACACCGCTTGAAGGTAACACTGGACATGGCTCAACCGAGAGAACAAGCTGATTCAGGAGTGGCTACAGCACAATAGATCATATCCACGTACTGAGAGAACTAATTGAAAGAGCGAGGGAATATGAACTTCCATTGTGCATGGCTTTTATCGATTATGAAAAAGCCTTTGATTCGGTGAAACCATCAGCAGTTACCACGGCTCTGAAATCCTGCGGTATTGAAGATGCATACATTAATATTATTAATAACATCTATGAAAATGCAAGTGCAAAGATTCGGCTGTTTGAAAATACAACACACATAAAAATTGGAAAGGGAGTGAGACAAGGTGACACCATATCTCCGAAGCTCTTTAATGCCACATTGGAAAATGTCTTTCAATCACTGAACTGGGAAAACAAAGGGATAAAGATTAATGGAGATTATCTAACCCACCTTCGTTTTGCTGATGACGTAGTCATTTTTGCAACTAGCCCATCAGAGCTGCAAAGTATGATCCAGGAGCTTGCTGACAAGAGTAAAGAAGTGGGATTAAAAATGCACTTTCAGAAGACAAAAGTGATGTTCAATGCTTTTACAAGAAATGAAGATTTATCGATTGATGGAGAAAAACTGGAGATAACAGATACGTATGTTTATCTTGGACAGCAGATATCAAGTGAGGGTCACATTAATGAAGAAATTAATCGGCGTACAAAATTTGCCTGGAGAGCTTTTGGAAGAAACAGCATAATTTTCAAGAGCAATATGCCATTATGTCTTAAAAGAAAAGTGTTTGATCAATGCATCCTTCCAGTGCTTACGTATGGTGCAGAGACGTGGACCTTAACTAAAAGAGACATACAAAGGCTGCAGACAACTTGTAAGAGACATACAAAGGCTGCAGACATACAAAGGCTGCAGACAAGGGGCATGGAGAGGTGCATACTTGGTGTAACCAGGAGAGATAAGAAGAGGAACTCGTGGATCCGAAAAATGACAAGAGTGGAAGACATCATGATCAGAGTTAAATCCCTGAAATGGCAATGGGCTGGACATACTGCCAGAAGGACAGACCATAGATGGACAGCCGAAATTTTAGATTGGATTCCAAGGGACAGGAAAAGACCCAGAAAAAGACCACATGGGAGATGGGTGGATGAAATTCGTAAATATGCGGGAGTGACATGGAGGAGACTGGCACAAGACAGACCGTTGTGGAGGAAACTTGGGGAGACCTTCGTCCAGCAGTGGATTGATAATGGTTGACAATGATGATGATGATGATGATATATATATATATCATTCCTCTTCTTATCTCTCCTGGTTACACCAAGCATGCACCTCTCCATGCTACTTTGAGTTGTCTGCAGCCTTTGTATGTCTCTTTTAGTTAAGGTCCACGTCTCTGCACCATACGTAAGCACTGGAAGGATGCATTGATCAATAAGTAGCTATTAAATCCAGCAAACTATTGATTATATATATATATATATACATATATATTCTATAAAGAAGATACCTAAGCAAAAAAATACATATATAATTTTGACTCACACCTAGTACAACATAGAAAAGGTTATGTATCTACCTGTGTGATCAAAAGGAAAAAAGATAAAAAAATAAAATAAAACAACTGAATGTAGAAGGTGTCGAGAATACTGAGCCTTGGCTTTATCAAGGACCAGCAAAAACTCTGCATTTTCTCACTTCCACAAAGACCTAGTTGGAAATGGGTTTCTGCAAGGCCATAGATGCAAGTAACATTCCCACCTAAAATAGTTTAAAAAATATATATATAAGTCATGTCCTCCTTAGAGTTGCATGACCTAGCACTAGTTAACAATTTCGCTTGCATCCATTAACCTTCCTGGCCCGACCCATACTCTTCATCTGTTACTATTAAACAGAGAGAAGAAGATTAAAGAGAACTCAAGCTGTGAGAGTGACATAATAATTAGAAATGATTTTCAGCCATAACGAAATTCCAAGTTCGTTTGAGAGAGAATTTAAACCTGAAAAACAATGCAAAAGAAATCCAAATTTTACATTGCAATTAAAAAAAGGAAATGTTAATTTATAACGAACAGATTTTTGAAAGAAAACTTGAGTCTAAAACCCCCTACTCTACAACTTATGACAACACGAAAACGAGAATAAGTTAAAGATAATAATTAACTAAAGAAAACTTTGTGAAAGTTATATACCTTAAACAGTTAGTTGCAATATGTACAAAGTATTTCAGCAGTGCTTTAAGTGCATAATTAATTAGTTATTAAGAACTTAACTACTTTGAAAAAAACAGCGCATAGACAGCGCATAGAAAAGGAACAAGCTAAGCCATCTTCTGTTCCTAGGTACCCCAAAAGACGCTCAAAGTTACAAAGAAAAGAAAGAGTTAAAACCCGCAAAAATGTTAACAGACAAACCAATGCCTAAAAGTTGAAAAGCTAAAAACGACAGAGAAAAGGTACATGAAGTACAAACATTGAACTTATAAAACCTAGAACCCGAAAACAAGGAAGAGAGCTTACCTCTTGTGTTACAAAAACTTTTCTCCTCACAAGAGAAGAACATGGCTGACCTCTTCTGCCACTCCCTAGACGCTGGGGGCAGTGAGGGTGGGGCTGATGGCCTCCTCATACAGCAAGAAACCAACGCGCGGAGATTTTAACCAGAGAAAAAAATATATATAAACATAAGACTGTGGATCTGTATGATCAGAAAGAGCAGAATTAACTCTCCAGAATACATGAGAAATATTATAAAATACACGAGCAGTTTATTTAATAATCTTTGCATGTATTAAATCACCTTAGTGAGCTTCTATAGATTAATCAGAATCTTATTAATTTTAATGTTGGTTTTACTATTTTTAGTATAGCTATCCTAGTGATGAATAACTAGTTTTCTTTTTTATTTGTTTTTATTTTCTTTTATAAACGGATTTTTAAGTTTTTTTATTTTGTTTATATTATTTAATTTTTTGTTTTAATAGGACCGTCATATCCATAGCACTAAGGTTCCTTTAGGTAGTTAATAGGCATCCTCTAGCCAACTTCCTTACGGCTTTGATTGGTCAGAATCATATTATTAACTGTGTAGAAAATTAAAGCAGATCTGCCAACCTTACTCTATTATTCAGAATAATTTTTCTTAAAGTTCTTTTGATGAAAGAAGAAGGAATTTCGTTCTCTAGAAAACTTTCTAATAGTATATTAATGTGGTAATTGAAGTCCAAATTGTTGCTGCAAATTCTTGAAATTCTTAGGACCTGAGAAATTAGTACATTCTCAATTACTTTGGTTGAAATGTTATTATTCCAGTGTAGATATTTAATTACTTTGAAAGGAAAATTAACTCTTTTATCATAGAGGCTAATAGATGGGTTACCTCTGTTGAGCTTAATGCTTAAGTCTAGGAACTCAAGTTCCTGATTACTGTGGTTGGTTTTACATAAGTTAAGAGAGCTAGGATAGATATTATCAAAATCACTCTCTATAACTTCTGAATTATTGATACACAGCAGATCATCAATATATCTAAAAGTGTAAAGGTAGTTATCTGAGCAGGTGGGGTGATTTTTAATGAATTTATATTCCTTAAAGAACAGGAATAGATTAGCGATATGCGTGGACGTTGATGTTCCCATTGGAATACCGTTCACTTGCTTATAGAGAGTATTATTATATAAGATATGGTTATTTATTATGCAGCAATTGAGATAAGAGTTCCAAGTTCCTACATCAACAAATTGGTTAAGTTTAAATTCTGCATACAGCGCTTTAAAGGTAGTGATTATATCTGATAGAGGCAGATTAGTATATAGGTTTTCAAAATCATAACTATTAATATCTAGGGGACAAACTTTGAGTATAGTAGAAATTACTTCTGCATTATTATTAATTATCCAAAAATCTCTGTACATCAAGTTAGAACAGTTTCTAATGTGTTTCAAAACCTTCTTTAAGACATCTTCAAAAGCAAGATCTATTTTCTTTTTATGACTCCTTACTCCACTAGCTATGAACCTGAATTTCACAGGATCCTTATGAAACTTAACCGTTGCAAAAAGAAATGGAAATTCAGGCTCATATCTTCTAGTTTGTGGAATTTTAAGTTTCTTGAAGAATGCCTTAAACCGATTTTCTAACTGCTTGGTAGAATAACTTACGGGCTCGTATGTTACTCTATTATTGAGTTCCATAGTTAACAATTCAAAATAGAACTTCTTACAGATAATTGCAAAATTATTGCTAGCTTTATCCGTAGTGGTAAAAATAAATTGGTCTTGCAGTTTGGAGAGTGACCTTTTAGCTTCTCCAGAGAAAAAGAGATTTCTGTCGAAACAAAAGTCCAGACCTGCCAACTCACCGGTGAAGCTATTGATTATATTATATTTCCATTCTGCGAAGGCCTCAATAGGCTGATTGTACGTTAAACTGGTTTTTATGATGTATTTATTTACATCTTGAGTGAAGCTCTCAAGAATCCTTTCTTTGGAAATTGTGAAGGAAGGTCTGAATTTAGAGCCATACTCTAATAAATTCCTAAGCTTTTCATTTTCAACAAAACTCAAGTTTCCGGTGATAATATGGTTGTAATTCTTATCAAAGTGAACTGTTTCTTTATGTTCATCACAAGAACAAGTAGTAATTACAGGAATGTAGCTCGAAGAGTTAAGTTTGTAGTTTTTAACTATTGACCCTAAGGTCTTAACATATTTAAAACTTACAATAGACTGGTGCCTGTGGATGGGGAAAAAAATTGCATTATTGTAGAACAACTTCCTTACATTGAGATTATCGTAGGCTTTATTTAGGAACCTGATGGTAACAAAATTACTAGAAAATTCTTTAAGAGAAATTTTATCTTTAAGAATATGTTTAAGAATGTCCAGAACCAAAGCAAAAACATGCTTATCAACATGGTCAGCAGTTTCATTCCATAATTTGAAAATACATTTAAGGACAGAGTGCTTGAAGGACTTGAGAATTTTGTAAGTATTTTTAACAAAATTAGTGCCAGTTTTAAAGCCTTCCAGAGTTTTTAGCAAGTTAGCAAAATCAACTTTGCTTGATGTGCGAAATAACCTCTGTCCTCTATTACCTCTAGAGCAGCTCTTATTATTAACAAGAAAGAAGAGTTCACGAATTGAAAATTTATGCTGATAATGCTTATTGTCAGATAGAGTGGAATTAAGGCCATAGGGATAAAGAGACTGATGCTGCAAAATTTCAAGGGATTCAGTTTCTAGCCGAGCATAGAGGTCAGGGATAATATGTAGTACCTCTATTTTCACTTTGTCAAAACCATGAGTATGGAAATGCTCTAAATCAAAGGTAGAGTACTGGTTGGCGTTTGTGGAGGGGTTCACTCCTGAATTAGAGAACTTGTTTACTAGAGACCTGTGACCATTAATCCTAAGATGAAGAGGATTTTTACTTTGGCCAATATAGCTAAGGTTGCAGACAGTACAGGTGAGCTTATAGATGGTATTGTAGGCTTTGCAAAACTTGTTGGAGCAATTATCCTCAACATAAGAATAGAGGTTAGGATCTGCAGATTTACATGTCAAACAACGTTTGTCATTTCATAACTTTAGATTACCTTTGCCAGCGAGTTCATACACTATGGGAAAGGGTGCTAGCCTAACCGAGCGGGAGGACTTAAAATATCTGAGCTGACCTCCAATCCTTTCATCGTCCTTAGAACTCCACTTGGGCCAAAACATACAAATTCTGAGCATACCAACTAGGAAAAACTTTTAGAAATAAGCAGTCCAAGAAAAGACCATACTCGAGTATAAACTACACTCCAAAAAGCTGCATCCAAAACATACTAAAAAGAAAAATTAGAAAATGAAAAAAAAAAAAAAAAAACCTTAAGTAAAAAAAAAAAAAAAAATTAGTAATAAAAAAATATAAAAAAAAATAATAATAAAACATTTCAACTAGAATTTGCGCATGAGCTGCTAAATAATAAATTGAAATTAGTTACTAAAGAGCAAAACTGAAGACTAAGGAAAAAATTTTAGAATTTAAAACGAAGGGTGCAAAATAACCTGAAAATCAAAACGCGCAACGCAGCAGTTTTGAAAATTCAGAATTCACATTCTATAAAGAAGATACCTAAGCAAAAAAATACATATATAATTTTGACTCACACCTAGTACAACATAGAAAAGGTTATGTATCTACCTGTGTGATCAAAAGGAAAAAGATAAAAAAATAAAATAAAACAACTGAATGTAGAAGGTGTCGAGAATACTGAGCCTTGGCTTTATCAAGGACCAGCAAAAACTCTGCATTTTCTCACTTCCACAAAGACCTAGTTGGAAATGGGTTTCTGCAAGGCCATAGATGCAAGTAACATTCCCACCTAAAATAGTTTAAAAAATATATATATAAGTCATGTCCTCCTTAGAGTTGCATGACCTAGCACTAGTTAACAATTTCGCTTGCATCCATTAACCTTCCTGGCCCGACCCATACTCTTCATCTGTTACTATTAAACAGAGAGAAGAAGATTAAAGAGAACTCAAGCTGTGAGAGTGACATAATAATTAGAAATGATTTTCAGCCATAACGAAATTCCAAGTTCGTTTGAGAGAGAATTTAAACCTGAAAAACAATGCAAAAGAAATCCAAATTTTACATTGCAATTAAAAAAGGAAATGTTAATTTATAACGAACAGATTTTTGAAAGAAAACTTGAGTCTAAAACCCCTACTCTACAACTTATGACAACACGAAAACGAGAATAAGTTAAAGATAATAATTAACTAAAGAAAACTTTGTGAAAGTTATATACCTTAAACAGTTAGTTGCAATATGTACAAAGTATTTCAGCAGTGCTTTAAGTGCATAATTAATTAGTTATTAAGAACTTAACTACTTTGAAAAAAACAGCGCATATACAGCGCATAGAAAAGGAACAAGCTAAGCCATCTTCTGTTCCTAGGTACCCCAAAAGACGCTCAAAGTTACAAAGAAAAGAAAGAGTTAAAACCCGCAAAAATGTTAACAGACAAACCAATGCCTAAAAGTTGAAAAGCTAAAAAACGACAGAGAAAAGGTACATGAAGTACAAACATTGAACTTATAAAACCTAGAACCGAAAAACAAGGAAGAGAGCTTACCTCTTGTGTTACAAAAACTTTTCTCCTCACAAGAGAAGAACATGGCTGACCTCTTCTGCCACTCCCTAGACGCTGGGGGGCAGTGAGGGTGGGGCTGATGGCCTCCTCATACAGCAAGAAACCAACGCGCGGAGATTTTAACCAGAGAAAAAAATATATATAAACATAAGACTGTGGATCTGTATGATCAGAAAGAGCAGAATTAACTCTCCAGAATACATGAGAAATATTATAAAATACACGAGCAGTTTATTTAATAATCTTTGCATGTATTAAATCACCTTAGTGAGCTTCTATAGATTAATCAGAATCTTATTAATTTTAATGTTGGTTTTACTATTTTTAGTATAGCTATCCTAGTGATGAATAACTGGTTTTCTTTTTATTTGTTTTTATTTTCTTTTATAAACGGATTTTTAAGTTTTTTTTTTATTTTGTTTATATTATTTAATTTTTTGTTTTAATAGGACCGTCATATCCATAGCACTAAGGTTCCTTTAGGTAGTTAATAGGCATCCTCTAGCCAACTTCCTTACGGCTTTGATTGGTCAGAATCATATTATTAACTGTGTAGAAAATTAAAGCAGATCTGCCAACCTTACTCTATTATTCAGAATAATTTTTCTTAAAGTTCTTTTGATGAAAGAAGAAGGAATTTCGTTCTCTAGAAAACTTTCTAATAGTATATTAATGTGGTAATTGAAGTCCAAATTGTTGCTGCAAATTCTTGAAATTCTTAGGACCTGAGAAATTAGTACATTCTCAATTACTTTGGGTGAAATGTTATTATTCCAGTGTAGATATTTAATTACTTTGAAAGGAAAATTAACTCTTTTATCATAGAGGCTAATAGATGGGTTACCTCTGTTGAGCTTAATGCTTAAGTCTAGGAACTCAAGTTCCTGATTACTGTGGTTGGTTTTACATAAGTTAAGAGAGCTAGGATAGATATTATCAAAATCACTCTCTATAACTTCTGAATTATTGATACACAGCAGATCATCAATATATCTAAAAGTGTAAAGGTAGTTATCTGAGCAGGTGGGGTGATTTTTAATGAATTTATATTCCTTAAAGAACAGGAATAGATTAGCGATATGCGTGGACGTTGATGTTCCCATTGGAATACCGTTCACTTGCTTATAGAGAGTATTATTATATAAGATATGGTTATTTATTATGCAGCAATTGAGATAAGAGTTCCAAGTTCCTACATCAACAAATTGGTTAAGTTTAAATTCTGCATACAGCGCTTTAAAGGTAGTGATTATATCTGATAGAGGCAGATTAGTATATAGGTTTTCAAAATCATAACTATTAATATCTAGGGGACAAACTTTGAGTATAGTAGAAATTACTTCTGCATTATTATTAATTATCCAAAAATCTCTGTACATCAAGTTAGAACAGTTTCTAATGTGTTTCAAAACCTTCTTTAAGACATCTTCAAAAGCAAGATCTATTTTCTTTTATGACTCCTTACTCCACTAGCTATGAACCTGAATTTCACAGGATCCTTATGAAACTTAACCGTTGCAAAAAGAAATGGAAATTCAGGCTCATATCTTCTAGTTTGTGGAATTTTAAGTTTCTTGAAGAATGCCTTAAACCGATTTTCTAACTGCTTGGTAGAATAACTTACGGGCTCGTATGTTACTCTATTATTGAGTTCCATAGTTAACAATTCAAAATAGAACTTCTTACAGATAATTGCAAAATTATTGCTAGCTTTATCCGTAGTGGTAAAAATAAATTGGTCTTGCAGTTTGGAGAGTGACCTTTTAGCTTCTCCAGAGAAAAAGAGATTTCTGTCGAAACAAAAGTCCAGACCTGCCAACTCACCGGTGAAGCTATTGATTATATTATATTTCCATTCTGCGAAGGCCTCAATAGGCTGATTGTACGTTAAACTGGTTTTTATGATGTATTTATTTACATCTTGAGTGAAGCTCTCAAGAATCCTTTCTTTGGAAATTGTGAAGGAAGGTCTGAATTTAGAGCCATACTCTAATAAATTCCTAAGCTTTTCATTTTCAACAAAACTCAAGTTTCCGGTGATAATATGGTTGTAATTCTTATCAAAGTGAACTGTTTCTTTATGTTCATCACAAGAACAAGTAGTAATTACAGGAATGTAGCTCGAAGAGTTAAGTTTGTAGTTTTTAACTATTGACCCTAAGGTCTTAACATATTTAAAACTTACAATAGACTGGTGCCTGTGGATGGGGAAAAAAATTGCATTATTGTAGAACAACTTCCTTACATTGAGATTATCGTAGGCTTTATTTAGGAACCTGATGGTAACAAAATTACTAGAAAATTCTTTAAGAGAAATTTTATCTTTAAGAATATGTTTAAGAATGTCCAGAACCAAAGCAAAAACATGCTTATCAACATGGTCAGCAGTTTCATTCCATAATTTGAAAATACATTTAAGGACAGAGTGCTTGAAGGACTTGAGAATTTTGTAAGTATTTTTAACAAAATTAGTGCCAGTTTTAAAGCCTTCCAGAGTTTTTAGCAAGTTAGCAAAATCAACTTTGCTTGATGTGCGAAATAACCTCTGTCCTCTATTACCTCTAGAGCAGCTCTTATTATTAACAAGAAAGAAGAGTTCACGAATTGAAAATTTATGCTGATAATGCTTATTGTCAGATAGAGTGGAATTAAGGCCATAGGGATAAAGAGACTGATGCTGCAAAATTTCAAGGGATTCAGTTTCTAGCCGAGCATAGAGGTCAGGGATAATATGTAGTACCTCTATTTTCACTTTGTCAAAACCATGAGTATGGAAATGCTCTAAATCAAAGGTAGAGTACTGGTTGGCGTTTGTGGAGGGGTTCACTCCTGAATTAGAGAACTTGTTTACTAGAGACCTGTGACCATTAATCCTAAGATGAAGAGGATTTTTACTTTGGCCAATATAGCTAAGGTTGCAGACAGTACAGGTGAGCTTATAGATGGTATTGTAGGCTTTGCAAAACTTGTTGGAGCAATTATCCTCAACATAAGAATAGAGGTTAGGATCTGCAGATTTACATGTCAAACAACGTTTGTCATTTCATAACTTTAGATTACCTTTGCCAGCGAGTTCATACACTATGGGAAAGGGTGCTAGCCTAACCGAGCAGGAGGACTTAAAATATCTGAGCTGACCTCCAATCCTTTCATCGTCCTTAGAACTCCACTTGGGCCAAAACATACAAATTCTGAGCATACCAACTAGGAAAAACTTTTTAGAAATAAGCAGTCCAAGAAAAGACCATACTCGAGTATAAACTACACTCCAAAAAGCTGCATCCAAAACATACTAAAAAGAAAAATTAGAAAATGAAAAAAAAAAAAAAAACCTTAAGTAAAAAAAAAAAAAATTAGTAATAAAAAAATATAAAAAAATAATAATAAAACATTTCAACTAGAATTTGCGCATGAGCTGCTAAATAATAAATTGAAATTAGTTACTAAAGAGCAAAACTGAAGACTAAGGAAAAAATTTTAGAATTTAAAACGAAGGGTGCAAAATAACCTGAAAATCAAAAACGCGCAACGCAGCAGTTTTGAAAATTCAGAATTCACATTCTATAAAGAAGATACCTAAGCAAAAAAATACATATATAATTTTGACTCACACCTAGTACAACATAGAAAAGGTTATGTATCTACCTGTGTGATCAAAAGGAAAAAAGATAAAAAAATAAAATAAAACAACTGAATGTAGAAGGTGTCGAGAATACTGAGCCTTGGCTTTATCAAGGACCAGCAAAAACTCTGCATTTTCTCACTTCCACAAAGACCTAGTTGGAAATGGGTTTCTGCAAGGCCATAGATGCAAGTAACATTCCCACCTAAAATAGTTTAAAAAATATATATATAAGTCATGTCCTCCTTAGAGTTGCATGACCTAGCACTAGTTAACAATTTCGCTTGCATCCATTAACCTTCCTGGCCCGACCCATACTCTTCATCTGTTACTATTAAACAGAGAGAAGAAGATTAAAGAGAACTCAAGCTGTGAGAGTGACATAATAATTAGAAATGATTTTCAGCCATAACGAAATTCCAAGTTCGTTTGAGAGAGAATTTAAACCTGAAAAACAATGCAAAGAAATCCAAATTTTACATTGCAATTAAAAAAGGAAATGTTAATTTATAACGAACAGATTTTTGAAAGAAAACTTGAGTCTAAAACCCCCTACTCTACAACTTATGACAACACGAAAACGAGAATAAGTTAAAGATAATAATTAACTAAAGAAAACTTTGTGAAAGTTATATACCTTAAACAGTTAGTTGCAATATGTACAAAGTATTTCAGCAGTGCTTTAAGTGCATAATTAATTAGTTATTAAGAACTTAACTACTTTGAAAAAAACAGCGCATATACAGCGCATAGAAAAGGAACAAGCTAAGCCATCTTCTGTTCCTAGGTACCCCAAAAGACGCTCAAAGTTACAAAGAAAAGAAAGAGTTAAAACCCGCAAAAATGTTAACAGACAAACCAATGCCTAAAAGTTGAAAAGCTAAAAAACGACAGAGAAAAGGTACATGAAGTACAAACATTGAACTTATAAAACCTAGAACCCGAAAACAAGGAAGAGAGCTTACCTCTTGTGTTACAAAAACTTTTCTCCTCACAAGAGAAGAACATGGCTGACCTCTTCTGCCACTCCCTAGACGCTGGGGGGCAGTGAGGGTGGGGCTGATGGCCTCCTCATACAGCAAGAAACCAACGCGCGGAGATTTTAACCAGAGAAAAAAAAATATATATAAACATAAGACTGTGGATCTGTATGATCAGAAAGAGCAGAATTAACTCTCCAGAATACATGAGAAATATTATAAAATACACGAGCAGTTTATTTAATAATCTTTGCATGTATTAAATCACCTTAGTGAGCTTCTATAGATTAATCAGAATCTTATTAATTTTAATGTTGGTTTTACTATTTTTAGTATAGCTATCCTAGTGATGAATAACTAGTTTTCTTTTTATTTGTTTTTATTTTCTTTTATAAACGGATTTTTAGGGTTTTTTTTATTTTGTTTATATTATTTAATTTTTTGTTTTAATAGGACCGTCATATCCATAGCACTAAGGTTCCTTTAGGTAGTTAATAGGCATCCTCTAGCCAACTTCCTTACGGCTTTGATTGGTCAGAATCATATTATTAACTGTGTAGAAAATTAAAGCAGATCTGCCAACCTTACTCTATTATTCAGAATAATTTTTCTTAAAGTTCTTTTGATGAAAGAAGAAGGAATTTCGTTCTCTAGAAAACTTTCTAATAGTATATTAATGTGGTAATTGAAGTCCAAATTGTTGCTGCAAATTCTTGAAATTCTTAGGACCTGAGAAATTAGTACATTCTCAATTACTTTGGTTGAAATGTTATTATTCCAGTGTAGATATTTAATTACTTTGAAAGGAAAATTAACTCTTTTATCATAGAGGCTAATAGATGGGTTACCTCTGTTGAGCTTAATGCTTAAGTCTAGGAACTCAAGTTCCTGATTACTGTGGTTGGTTTTACATAAGTTAAGAGAGCTAGGATAGATATTATCAAAATCACTCTCTATAACTTCTGAATTATTGATACACAGCAGATCATCAATATATCTAAAAGTGTAAAGGTAGTTATCTGAGCAGGTGGGGTGATTTTTAATGAATTTATATTCCTTAAAGAACAGGAATAGATTAGCGATATGCGTGGACGTTGATGTTCCCATTGGAATACCGTTCACTTGCTTATAGAGAGTATTATTATATAAGATATGGTTATTTATTATGCAGCAATTGAGATAAGAGTTCCAAGTTCCTACATCAACAAATTGGTTAAGTTTAAATTCTGCATACAGCTCTTTAAAGGTAGTGATTATATCTGATAGAGGCAGATTAGTATATAGGTTTTCAAAATCATAACTATTAATATCTAGGGGACAAACTTTGAGTATAGTAGAAATTACTTCTGCATTATTATTAATTATCCAAAAATCTCTGTACATCAAGTTAGAACAGTTTCTAATGTGTTTCAAAACCTTCTTTAAGACATCTTCAAAAGCAAGATCTATTTTCTTTTTATGACTCCTAACTCCACTAGCTATGAACCTGAATTTCACAGGATCCTTATGAAACTTAACCGTTGCAAAAAGAAATGGAAATTCAGGCTCATATCTTCTAGTTTGTGGAATTTTAAGTTTCTTGAAGAATGCCTTAAACCGATTTTCTAACTGCTTGGTAGAATAACTTACGGGCTCGTATGTTACTCTATTATTGAGTTCCATAGTTAACAATTCAAAATAGAACTTCTTACAGATAATTGCAAAATTATTGCTAGCTTTATCCGTAGTGGTAAAAATAAATTGGTCTTGCAGTTTGGAGAGTGACCTTTTAGCTTCTCCAGAGAAAAAGAGATTTCTGTCGAAACAAAAGTCCAGACCTGCCAACTCACCGGTGAAGCTATTGATTATATTATATTTCCATTCTGCGAAGGCCTCAATAGGCTGATTGTACGTTAAACTGGTTTTTATGATGTATTTATTTACATCTTGAGTGAAGCTCTCAAGAATCCTTTCTTTGGAAATTGTGAAGGAAGGTCTGAATTTAGAGCCATACTCTAATAAATTCCTAAGCTTTTCATTTTCAACAAAACTCAAGTTTCCGGTGATAATATGGTTGTAATTCTTATCAAAGTGAACTGTTTCTTTATGTTCATCACAAGAACAAGTAGTAATTACAGGAATGTAGCTCGAAGAGTTAAGTTTGTAGTTTTTAACTATTGACCCTATGGTCTTAACATATTTAAAACTTACAATAGACTGGTGCCTGTGGATGGGAAAAAAATTGCATTATTGTAGAACAGCTTCCTTACATTGAGATTATCGTAGGCTTTATTTAGGAACCTGATGGTAACAAAATTACTAGAAAATTCTTTAAGAGAAATTTTATCTTTAAGAATGTGTTTAAGAATGTCCAGAACCAAAGCAAAAACATGCTTATCAACATGGTCAGCAGTTTCATTCCAGAATTTGAAAAAACATTTAAGGACAGAGTGCTTGAAGGACTTGAGAATTTTGTAAGTATTTTTAACAAAATTAGTGCCAGTTTTAAAGCCTTCCAGAGTTTTTAGCAAGTTAGCAAAATCAACTTTGCTTGATGTGCGAAATAACCTCTGTCCTCTATTACCTCTAGAGCAGCTCTTATTATTAACAAGAAAGAAGAGTTCACGAATTGAAAATTTATGCTGATAATGCTTATTGTCAGATAGAGTGGAATTAAGGCCATAGGGATAAAGAGACTGATGCTGCAAAATTTCAAGGGATTCAGTTTCTAGCCGAGCATAGAGGTCAGGGATAATATGTAGTACCTCTATTTTCACTTTGTCAAAACCATGAGTATGGAAATGCTCTAAATCAAAGGTAGAGTACTGGTTGGCGTTTGTGGAGGGGTTCACTCCTGAATTAGAGAACTTGTTTACTAGAGACCTGTGACCATTAATCCTAAGATGAAGAGGATTTTTACTTTGGCCAATATAGCTAAGGTTGCAGACAGTACAGGTGAGCTTATAGATGGTATTGTAGGCTTTGCAAAACTTGTTGGAGCAATTATCCTCAACATAAGAATAGAGGTTAGGATCTGCAGATTTACATGTCAAACAACGTTTGTCATTTCATAACTTTAGATTACCTTTGCCAGCGAGTTCATACACTATGGGAAAGGGTGCTAGCCTAACCGAGCGGGAGGACTTAAAATATCTGAGCTGACCTCCAATCCTTTCATCGTCCTTAGAACTCCACTTGGGCCAAAACATACAAATTCTGAGCATACCAACTAGGAAAAACTTTTAGAAATAAGCAGTCCAAGAAAAGACCATACTCGAGTATAAACTACACTCCAAAAAGCTGCATCCAAAACATACTAAAAAGAAAAATTAGAAAATGAAAAAAAAAAAAAACCTTAAGTAAAAAAAAAAAAATTAGTAATAAAAAAATATAAAAAAATAATAATAAAACATTTCAACTAGAATTTGCGCATGAGCTGCTAAATAATAAATTGAAATTAGTTACTAAAGAGCAAAACTGAAGACTAAGGAAAAAATTTTAGAATTTAAAACGAAGGGTGCAAAATAACCTGAAAATCAAAACGCGCAACGCAGCAGTTTTGAAAATTCAGAATTCACATTCTATAAAGAAGATACCTAAGCAAAAAAATACATATATAATTTTGACTCACACCTAGTACAACATAGAAAAGGTTATGTATCTACCTGTGTGATCAAAAGGAAAAAAGATAAAAAAATAAAATAAAACAACTGAATGTAGAAGGTGTCGAGAATACTGAGCCTTGGCTTTATCAAGGACCAGCAAAAACTCTGCATTTTCTCACTTCCACAAAGACCTAGTTGGAAATGGGTTTCTGCAAGGCCATAGATGCAAGTAACATTCCCACCTAAAATAGTTTAAAAAATATATATATAAGTCATGTCCTCCTTAGAGTTGCATGACCTAGCACTAGTTAACAATTTCGCTTGCATCCATTAACCTTCCTGGCCCGACCCATACTCTTCATCTGTTACTATTAAACAGAGAGAAGAAGATTAAAGAGAACTCAAGCTGTGAGAGTGACATAATAATTAGAAATGATTTTCAGCCATAACGAAATTCCAAGTTCGTTTGAGAGAGAATTTAAACCTGAAAAACAATGCAAAAGAAATCCAAATTTTACATTGCAATTAAAAAAGGAAATGTTAATTTATAACGAACAGATTTTTGAAAGAAAACTTGAGTCTAAAACCCCCTACTCTACAACTTATGACAACACGAAAACGAGAATAAGTTAAAGATAATAATTAACTAAAGAAAACTTTGTGAAAGTTATATACCTTAAACAGTTAGTTGCAATATGTACAAAGTATTTCAGCAGTGCTTTAAGTGCATAATTAATTAGTTATTAAGAACTTAACTACTTTGAAAAAAACAGCGCATATACAGCGCATAGAAAAGGAACAAGCTAAGCCATCTTCTGTTCCTAGGTACCCCAAAAGACGCTCAAAGTTACAAAGAAAAGAAAGAGTTAAAACCCGCAAAAATGTTAACAGACAAACCAATGCCTAAAAGTTGAAAAGCTAAAAAACGACAGAGAAAAGGTACATGAAGTACAAACATTGAACTTATAAAACCTAGAACCCGAAAACAAGGAAGAGAGCTTACCTCTTGTGTTACAAAAACTTTTCTCCTCACAAGAGAAGAACATGGCTGACCTCTTCTGCCACTCCCTAGACGCTGGGGGGCAGTGAGGGTGGGGCTGATGGCCTCCTCATACAGCAAGAAACCAACGCGCGGAGATTTTAACCAGAGAAAAAAAAATATATATAAACATAAGACTGTGGATCTGTATGATCAGAAAGAGCAGAATTAACTCTCCAGAATACATGAGAAATATTATAAAATACACGAGCAGTTTATTTAATAATCTTTGCATGTATTAAATCACCTTAGTGAGCTTCTATAGATTAATCAGAATCTTATTAATTTTAATGTTGGTTTTACTATTTTTAGTATAGCTATCCTAGTGATGAATAACTAGTTTTCTTTTTTATTTGTTTTTATTTTCTTTTATAAACGGATTTTTAGGGGTTTTTTTTATTTTGTTTATATTATTTAATTTTTTGTTTTAATAGGACCGTCATATCCATAGCACTAAGGTTCCTTTAGGTAGTTAATAGGCATCCTCTAGCCAACTTCCTTACGGCTTTGATTGGTCAGAATCATATTATTAACTGTGTAGAAAATTAAAGCAGATCTGCCAACCTTACTCTATTATTCAGAATAATTTTTCTTAAAGTTTTTTTGATGAAAGAAGAAGGAATTTCTGTTCTCTAGAAAACTTTCTAATAGTATATTAATGTGGTAATTGAAGTCCAAATTGTTGCTGCAAATTCTTGAAATTCTTAGGACCTGAGAAATTAGTACATTCTCAATTACTTTGGTTGAAATGTTATTATTCCAGTGTAGATATTTAATTACTTTGAAAGGAAAATTAACTCTTTTATCATAGAGGCTAATAGATGGGTTACCTCTGTTGAGCTTAATGCTTAAGTCTAGGAACTCAAGTTCCTGATTACTGTGGTTGGTTTTACATAAGTTAAGAGAGCTAGGATAGATATTATCAAAATCACTCTCTATAACTTCTGAATTATTGATACACAGCAGATCATCAATATATCTAAAAGTGTAAAGGTAGTTATCTGAGCAGGTGGGGTGATTTTTAATGAATTTATATTCCTTAAAGAACAGGAATAGATTAGCGATATGCGTGGACGTTGATGTTCCCATTGGAATACCGTTCACTTGCTTATAGAGAGTATTATTATATAAGATATGGTTATTTATTATGCAGCAATTGAGATAAGAGTTCCAAGTTCCTACATCAACAAATTGGTTAAGTTTAAATTCTGCATACAGCTCTTTAAAGGTAGTGATTATATCTGATAGAGGCAGATTAGTATATAGGTTTTCAAAATCATAACTATTAATATCTAGGGGACAAACTTTGAGTATAGTAGAAATTACTTCTGCATTATTATTAATTATCCAAAAATCTCTGTACATCAAGTTAGAACAGTTTCTAATGTGTTTCAAAACCTTCTTTAAGACATCTTCAAAAGCAAGATCTATTTTCTTTTTATGACTCCTAACTCCACTAGCTATGAACCTGAATTTCACAGGATCCTTATGAAACTTAACCGTTGCAAAAAGAAATGGAAATTCAGGCTCATATCTTCTAGTTTGTGGAATTTTAAGTTTCTTGAAGAATGCCTTAAACCGATTTTCTAACTGCTTGGTAGAATAACTTACGGGCTCGTATGTTACTCTATTATTGAGTTCCATAGTTAACAATTCAAAATAGAACTTCTTACAGATAATTGCAAAATTATTGCTAGCTTTATCCGTAGTGGTAAAAATAAATTGGTCTTGCAGTTTGGAGAGTGACCTTTTAGCTTCTCCAGAGAAAAAGAGATTTCTGTCGAAACAAAAGCCCAGACCTGCCAACTCACCGGTGAAGCTATTGATTATATTATATTTCCATTCTGCGAAGGCCTCAATAGGCTGATTGTACGTTAAACTGGTTTTTATGATGTATTTATTTACATCTTGAGTGAAGCTCTCAAGAATCCTTTCTTTGGAAATTGTGAAGGAAGGTCTGAATTTAGAGCCATACTCTAATAAATTCCTAAGCTTTTCATTTTCAACAAAACTCAAGTTTCCGGTGATAATATGGTTGTAATTCTTATCAAAGTGAACTGTTTCTTTATGTTCATCACAAGAACAAGTAGTAATTACAGGAATGTAGCTCGAAGAGTTAAGTTTGTAGTTTTTAACTATTGACCCTATGGTCTTAACATATTTAAAACTTACAATAGACTGGTGCCTGTGGATGGGAAAAAAATTGCATTATTGTAGAACAGCTTCCTTACATTGAGATTATCGTAGGCTTTATTTAGGAACCTGATGGTAACAAAATTACTAGAAAATTCTTTAAGAGAAATTTTATCTTTAAGAATGTGTTTAAGAATGTCCAGAACCAAAGCAAAAACATGCTTATCAACATGGTCAGCAGTTTCATTCCAGAATTTGAAAAAACATTTAAGGACAGAGTGCTTGAAGGACTTGAGAATTTTGTAAGTATTTTTAACAAAATTAGTGCCAGTTTTAAAGCCTTCCAGAGTTTTTAGCAAGTTAGCAAAATCAACTTTGCTTGATGTGCGAAATAACCTCTGTCCTCTATTACCTCTAGAGCAGCTCTTATTATTAACAAGAAAGAAGAGTTCACGAATTGAAAATTTATGCTGATTATGCTTATTGTCAGATAGAGTGGAATTAAGGCCATAGGGATAAAGAGACTGATGCTGCAAAATTTCAAGGGATTCAGTTTCTAGCCGAGCATAGAGGTCAGGGATAATATGTAGTACCTCTATTTTCACTTTGTCAAAACCATGAGTATGGAAATGCTCTAATTCAAAGGTAGAGTACTGGTTGGCGTTTGTGGAGGGGTTCACTCCTGAATTAGAGAACTTGTTTACTAGAGACCTGTGACCATTAATCCTAAGATGAAGAGGATTTTTACTTTGGCCAATATAGCTAAGGTTGCAGACAGTACAGGTGAGCTTATAGATGGTATTGTAGGCTTTGCAAAACTTGTTGGAGCAATTATCCTCAACATAAGAATAGAGGTTAGGATCTGCAGATTTACATGTCAAACAACGTTTGTCATTTCATAACTTTAGATTACCTTTGCCAGCGAGTTCATACACTATGGGAAAGGGTGCTAGCCTAACCGAGCGGGAGGACTTAAAATATCTGAGCTGACCTCCAATCCTTTCATCGTCCTTAGAACTCCACTTGGGCCAAAACATACAAATTCTGAGCATACCAACTAGGAAAAACTTTTAGAAATAAGCAGTCCAAGAAAAGACCATACTCGAGTATAAACTACACTCCAAAAAGCTGCATCCAAAACATACTAAAAAGAAAAATTAGAAAATGAAAAAAAAAAAAAAAACCTTAAGTAAAAAAAAAAAAATTAGTAATAAAAAAATATAAAAAAAATAATAATAAAACATTTCAACTAGAATTTGCGCATGAGCTGCTAAATAATAAATTGAAATTAGTTACTAAAGAGCAAAACTGAAGACTAAGGAAAAAATTTTAGAATTTAAAACGAAGGGTGCAAAATAACCTGAAAATCAAAACGCGCAACGCAGCAGTTTTGAAAATTCAGAATTCACATTCTATAAAGAAGATACCTAAGCAAAAAAATACATATATAATTTTGACTCACACCTAGTACAACATAGAAAAGGTTATGTATCTACCTGTGTGATCAAAAGGAAAAAAAGATAAAAAAATAAAATAAAACAACTGAATGTAGAAGGTGTCGAGAATACTGAGCCTTGGCTTTATCAAGGACCAGCAAAAACTCTGCATTTTCTCACTTCCACAAAGACCTAGTTGGAAATGGGTTTCTGCAAGGCCATAGATGCAAGTAACATTCCCACCTAAAATAGTTTAAAAAATATATATATAAGTCATGTCCTCCTTAGAGTTGCATGACCTAGCACTAGTTAACAATTTCGCTTGCATCCATTAACCTTCCTGGCCCGACCCATACTCTTCATCTGTTACTATTAAACAGAGAGAAGAAGATTAAAGAGAACTCAAGCTGTGAGAGTGACATAATAATTAGAAATGATTTTCAGCCATAACGAAATTCCAAGTTCGTTTGAGAGAGAATTTAAACCTGAAAAACAATGCAAAAGAAATCCAAATTTTACATTGCAATTAAAAAAGAAAATGTTAATTTATAACGAACAGATTTTTGAAAGAAAACTTGAGTCTAAAACCCCCTACTCTACAACTTATGACAACACGAAAACGAGAATAAGTTAAAGATAATAATTAACTAAAGAAAACTTTGTGAAAGTTATATACCTTAAACAGTTAGTTGCAATATGTACAAAGTATTTCAGCAGTGCTTTAAGTGCATAATTAATTAGTTATTAAGAACTTAACTACTTTGAAAAAAACAGCGCATAGACAGCGCATAGAAAAGGAACAAGCTAAGCCATCTTCTGTTCCTAGGTACCCCAAAAGACGCTCAAAGTTACAAAGAAAAGAAAGAGTTAAAACCCGCAAAAATGTTAACAGACAAACCAATGCCTAAAAGTTGAAAAGCTAAAAAACGACAGAGAAAAGGTACATGAAGTACAAACATTGAACTTATAAAACCTAGAACCCGAAAACAAGGAAGAGAGCTTACCTCTTGTGTTACAAAAACTTTTCTCCTCACAAGAGAAGAACATGGCTGACCTCTTCTGCCACTCCCTAGACGCTGGGGGCAGTGAGGGTGGGGCTGATGGCCTCCTCATACAGCAAGAAACCAACGCGCGGAGATTTTAACCAGAGAAAAAAATATATATATAAACATAAGACTGTGGATCTGTATGATCAGAAAGAGCAGAATTAACTCTCCAGAATACATGAGAAATATTATAAAATACACGAGCAGTTTATTTAATAATCTTTGCATGTATTAAATCACCTTAGTGAGCTTCTATAGATTAATCAGAATCTTATTAATTTTAATGTTGGTTTTACTATTTTTAGTATAGCTATCCTAGTGATGAATAACTAGTTTTCTTTTTTATTTGTTTTTATTTTCTTTTATAAACGGATTTTTAAGTTTTTTTTTATTTTGTTTATATTATTTAATTTTTTGTTTTAATAGGACCGTCATATCCATAGCACTAAGGTTCCTTTAGGTAGTTAATAGGCATCCTCTAGCCAACTTCCTTACGGCTTTGATTGGTCAGAATCATATTATTAACTGTGTAGAAAATTAAAGCAGATCTGCCAACCTTACTCTATTATTCAGAATAATTTTTCTTAAAGTTCTTTTGATGAAAGAAGAAGGAATTTCGTTCTCTAGAAAACTTTCTAATAGTATATTAATGTGGTAATTGAAGTCCAAATTGTTGCTGCAAATTCTTGAAATTCTTAGGACCTGAGAAATTAGTACATTCTCAATTACTTTGGTTGAAATGTTATTATTCCAGTGTAGATATTTAATTACTTTGAAAGGAAAATTAACTCTTTTATCATAGAGGCTAATAGATGGGTTACCTCTGTTGAGCTTAATGCTTAAGTCTAGGAACTCAAGTTCCTGATTACTGTGGTTGGTTTTACATAAGTTAAGAGAGCTAGGATAGATATTATCAAAATCACTCTCTATAACTTCTGAATTATTGATACACAGCAGATCATCAATATATCTAAAAGTGTAAAGGTAGTTATCTGAGCAGGTGGGGTGATTTTTAATGAATTTATATTCCTTAAAGAACAGGAATAGATTAGCGATATGCGTGGACGTTGATGTTCCCATTGGAATACCGTTCACTTGCTTATAGAGAGTATTATTATATAAGATATGGTTATTTATTATGCAGCAATTGAGATAAGAGTTCCAAGTTCCTACATCAACAAATTGGTTAAGTTTAAATTCTGCATACAGCTCTTTAAAGGTAGTGATTATATCTGATAGAGGCAGATTAGTATATAGGTTTTCAAAATCATAACTATTAATATCCAGGGGACAAACTTTGAGTATAGTAGAAATTACTTCTGCATTATTATTAATTATCCAAAAATCTCTGTACATCAAGTTAGAACAGTTTCTAATGTGTTTCAAAACCTTCTTTAAGACATCTTCAAAAGCAAGATCTATTTTCTTTTTATGACTCCTTACTCCACTAGCTATGAACCTGAATTTCACAGGATCCTTATGAAACTTAACCGTTGCAAAAAGAAATGGAAATTCAGGCTCATATCTTCTAGTTTGTGGAATTTTAAGTTTCTTGAAGAATGCCTTAAACCGATTTTCTAACTGCTTGGTAGAATAACTTACGGGCTCGTATGTTACTCTATTATTGAGTTCCATAGTTAACAATTCAAAATAGAACTTCTTACAGATAATTGCAAAATTATTGCTAGCTTTATCCGTAGTGGTAAAAATAAATTGGTCTTGCAGTTTGGAGAGTGACCTTTTAGCTTCTCCAGAGAAAAAGAGATTTCTGTCGAAACAAAAGTCCAGACCTGCCAACTCACCGGTGAAGCTATTGATTATATTATATTTCCATTCTGCGAAGGCCTCAATAGGCTGATTGTACGTTAAACTGGTTTTTATGATGTATTTATTTACATCTTGAGTGAAGCTCTCAAGAATCCTTTCTTTGGAAATTGTGAAGGAAGGTCTGAATTTAGAGCCATACTCTAATAAATTCCTAAGCTTTTCATTTTCAACAAAACTCAAGTTTCCGGTGATAATATGGTTGTAATTCTTATCAAAGTGAACTGTTTCTTTATGTTCATCACAAGAACAAGTAGTAATTACAGGAATGTAGCTCGAAGAGTTAAGTTTGTAGTTTTTAACTATTGACCCTAAGGTCTTAACATATTTAAAACTTACAATAGACTGGTGCCTGTGGATGGGAAAAAAATTGCATTATTGTAGAACAGCTTCCTTACATTGAGATTATCGTAGGCTTTATTTAGGAACCTGATGGTAACAAAATTACTAGAAAATTCTTTAAGAGAAATTTTATCTTTAAGAATATGTTTAAGAATGTCCAGAACCAAAGCAAAAACATGCTTATCAACATGGTCAGCAGTTTCATTCCAGAATTTGAAAAACATTTAAGGACAGAGTGCTTGAAGGACTTGAGAATTTTGTAAGTATTTTTAACAAAATTAGTGCCAGTTTTAAAGCCTTCCAGAGTTTTTAGCAAGTTAGCAAAATCAACTTTGCTTGATGTGCGAAATAACCTCTGTCCTCTATTACCTCTAGAGCAGCTCTTATTATTAACAAGAAAGAAGAGTTCACGAATTGAAAATTTATGCTGATTATGCTTATTGTCAGATAGAGTTGAATTAAGGCCATAGGGATAAAGAGACTGATGCTGCAAAATTTCAAGGGATTCAGTTTCTAGCCGAGCATAGAGGTCAGGGATAATATGTAGTACCTCTATTTTCACTTTGTCAAAACCATGAGTATGGAAATGCTCTAATTCAAAGGTAGAGTACTGGTTGGCGTTTGTGGAGGGGTTCACTCCTGAATTAGAGAACTTGTTTACTAGAGACCTGTGACCATTAATCCTAAGATGAAGAGGATTTTTACTTTGGCCAATATAGCTAAGGTTGCAGACAGTACAGGTGAGCTTATAGATGGTATTGTAGGCTTTGCAAAACTTGTTGGAGCAATTATCCTCAACATAAGAATAGAGGTTAGGATCTGCAGATTTACATGTCAAACAACGTTTGTCATTTCATAACTTTAGATTACCTTTGCCAGCGAGTTCATACACTATGGGAAAGGGTGCTAGCCTAACCGAGCGGGAGGACTTAAAATATCTGAGCTGACCTCCAATCCTTTCATCGTCCTTAGAACTCCACTTGGGCCAAAACATACAAATTCTGAGCATACCAACTAGGAAAAACTTTTTAGAAATAAGCAGTCCAAGAAAAGACCATACTCGAGTATAAACTACACTCCAAAAAGCTGCATCCAAAACATACTAAAAAGAAAAATTAGAAAATGAAAAAAAAAAAAAAAGACCTTAAGTAAAAAAAAAAATTAGTAATAAAAAAATATAAAAAAAATAATAATAAAACATTTCAACTAGAATTTGCGCATGAGCTGCTAAATAATAAATTGAAATTAGTTACTAAAGAGCAAAACTGAAGACTAAGGAAAAAATTTTAGAATTTAAAACGAAGGGTGCAAAATAACCTGAAAATCAAAACGCGCAACGCAGCAGTTTTGAAAATTCAGAATTCACATTCTATAAAGAAGATACCTAAGCAAAAAAATACATATATAATTTTGACTCACACCTAGTACAACATAGAAAAGGTTATGTATCTACCTGTGTGATCAAAAGGAAAAAAAGATAAAAAAATAAAATAAAACAACTGAATGTAGAAGGTGTCGAGAATACTGAGCCTTGGCTTTATCAAGGACCAGCAAAAACTCTGCATTTTCTCACTTCCACAAAGACCTAGTTGGAAATGGGTTTCTGCAAGGCCATAGATGCAAGTAACATTCCCACCTAAAATAGTTTAAAAAATATATATATAAGTCATGTCCTCCTTAGAGTTGCATGACCTAGCACTAGTTAACAATTTCGCTTGCATCCATTAACCTTCCTGGCCCGACCCATACTCTTCATCTGTTACTATTAAACAGAGAGAAGAAGATTAAAGAGAACTCAAGCTGTGAGAGTGACATAATAATTAGAAATGATTTTCAGCCATAACGAAATTCCAAGTTCGTTTGAGAGAGAATTTAAACCTGAAAAACAATGCAAAAGAAATCCAAATTTTACATTGCAATTAAAAAAGGAAATGTTAATTTATAACGAACAGATTTTTGAA
Organism: Macrothele yani; assembly: GCA_039090855.1. NCBI lineage: Eukaryota > Metazoa > Arthropoda > Arachnida > Araneae > Macrothelidae > Macrothele > Macrothele yani. The sequence goes on from CM076998.1 coordinate 92,535,305, forward strand.
AGAAAACTTGAGTCTAAAACCCCCTACTCTACAACTTATGACAACACGAAAACGAGAATAAGTTAAAGATAATAATTAACTAAAGAAAACTTTGTGAAAGTTATATACCTTAAACAGTTAGTTGCAATATGTACAAAGTATTTCAGCAGTGCTTTAAGTGCATAATTAATTAGTTATTAAGAACTTAACTACTTTGAAAAAAACAGCGCATAGACAGCGCATAGAAAAGGAACAAGCTAAGCCATCTTCTGTTCCTAGGTACCCCAAAAGACGCTCAAAGTTACAAAGAAAAGAAAGAGTTAAAACCCGCAAAAATGTTAACAGACAAACCAATGCCTAAAAGTTGAAAAGCTAAAAACGACAGAGAAAAGGTACATGAAGTACAAACATTGAACTTATAAAACCTAGAACCCGAAAACAAGGAAGAGAGCTTACCTCTTGTGTTACAAAAACTTTTCTCCTCACAAGAGAAGAACATGGCTGACCTCTTCTGCCACTCCCTAGACGCTGGGGGGCAGTGAGGGTGGGGCTGATGGCCTCCTCATACAGCAAGAAACCAACGCGCGGAGATTTTAACCAGAGAAAAAAATATATATATATATAAACATAAGACTGTGGATCTGTATGATCAGAAAGAGCAGAATTAACTCTCCAGAATACATGAGAAATATTATAAAATACACGAGCAGTTTATTTAATAATCTTTGCATGTATTAAATCACCTTAGTGAGCTTCTATAGATTAATCAGAATCTTATTAATTTTAATGTTGGTTTTACTATTTTTAGTATAGCTATCCTAGTGATGAATAACTAGTTTTCTTTTTTATTTGTTTTTATTTTCTTTTTATAAACGGATTTTTAAGTTTTTTTTTATTTTGTTTATATTATTTAATTTTTTGTTTTAATAGGACCGTCATATCCATAGCACTAAGGTTCCTTTAGGTAGTTAATAGGCATCCTCTAGCCAACTTCCTTACGGCTTTGATTGGTCAGAATCATATTATTAACTGTGTAGAAAATTAAAGCAGATCTGCCAACCTTACTCTATTATTCAGAATAATTTTTCTTAAAGTTCTTTTGATGAAAGAAGAAGGAATTTCGTTCTCTAGAAAACTTTCTAATAGTATATTAATGTGGTAATTGAAGTCCAAATTGTTGCTGCAAATTCTTGAAATTCTTAGGACCTGAGAAATTAGTACATTCTCAATTACTTTGGTTGAAATGTTATTATTCCAGTGTAGATATTTAATTACTTTGAAAGGAAAATTAACTCTTTTATCATAGAGGCTAATAGATGGGTTACCTCTGTTGAGCTTAATGCTTAAGTCTAGGAACTCAAGTTCCTGATTACTGTGGTTGGTTTTACATAAGTTAAGAGAGCTAGGATAGATATTATCAAAATCACTCTCTATAACTTCTGAATTATTGATACACAGCAGATCATCAATATATCTAAAAGTGTAAAGGTAGTTATCTGAGCAGGTGGGGTGATTTTTAATGAATTTATATTCCTTAAAGAACAGGAATAGATTAGCAATATGCGTGGACGTTGATGTTCCCATTGGAATACCGTTCACTTGCTTATAGAGAGTATTATTATATAAGATATGGTTATATATATATATATATATTAAAATTTAAAGCTGCTATTGTATGCAAGTATAGAAAATTATTGGAAAACATTTTTAAGAAGGTAATGCGGCAACGGTTTAAAATAATGTAAACGCAAATAATAATTTATTTAAAATCAATAAGTAGCTATTAAATCCAGCAAACTATTGATTTGAACCCGAAAAAAAAAAGGCTTCCACATGCTTTACATAGAAAAGCTGAAATAATGTGAATCTTTTCCCTTGTTGCTATTACCTCTGTCATTCTGATTTATTTATCATGTTTGCTCAAAAAGTTTTGAATTTCACCAAAAATTTTGATATTTCGTCTTGTTATGCACTAAGGAAATTTCAGTTTTTAACATTTCATATTATTTATTTGGGCAATATAGCAACGAAATGGCGTATTAAATGTAAGCATTCATTAACAAGAAACGTCAAAATCATATCTCTCAGCAAATTAAAACCAGCGTGATATTTTTTTATATCACAGATACCGGAATGTCTTCTCTGGAATTTAAGCCCTGGCCGAATCTAAAATTATTCAATATTTTGCAAGACCCTTGGCATTCTAGTTAGCACTAAGCAATATTACTGTCTTTTACTTAAATTTTATAACTTCCGCCGCTAAATGGGTACTGACTGCTTTGAATCTCAATGTAAATAGAAAATCACAGTACCAAACTCGTATTTCTTTGACTTAATGCAAAGTAGCCTTGCTTAAATGGATCGTGATGACCCCCTGAAAATGGCGCCTACCTTCTCACGCCTCATGGGCTGGGTGTCCAATCTAGCTTCTTGTATATGATATCTGTGTTAGTATCACACTTACGGTTCAGCCATCATGAGAAACCCCCAATCTGAAGAAGGATACCAGATATCCTTTACAATTAATGAAGCTGTAAGTAATTGCGTCCTCTGGCGGATTAGTAGCAAAAACCTAGAGGAGTCACTTAAATCATAACACATGCCATTTGTGAATTTTTCACTGGAGAAAATTTACATTTTGGAAATTCACATACATGCATTTGGTCACTCTCCCCCACCAAAAAGAGTTAGAGATAAGTTATTTTAGTCTCTTCCAAGTACAGAGTGAGATAAATTGCTTAGGGGTATATATAAATGGCGATTTCTTTACGATAAAAGATATGGAAAAAACGATGTGTTTAAAAAGAAAGGAAGAAGGACGAGTCACAAAAATTAAACCCTTCAAAGACAGCACTATTACTTTTTATTCGTGTAAAACATTTTAGCACCTCTTAGGTTTACTTCAAACAAAACGTTTGACCTGATGTGGACGAATCAAAATTTAACTTTCGTTGGCACCAAAGGTAAAATTTCTTCAATAAGTTTGTTTGTATTAAGGCTATGCAAAAGTTTCCTCCGCTCCCGCTAGCGGGCGCTGTAGGGGTCTAACCGGCCGACGACCCGTGCTGTCAGTTCGTACATGAAACCAAGCATGGCGGTCGATAACGTTGTTTTGCGGCACTGTTTGTTATTCATGTTTAATTTAGGAAAAAGTGAAAGTGAAGCATACGGTTCAATATATCAGGCGTATGGCGAACCGGTTATGGGTGAGAGGACGTGTCGAGAATATTTTACCAGATTTAAGAAAAGTGATCTAAACTTGGAAGACAAGCCACGTGCAGGTAAACCGCAGGAACTCGCAGACGAGGAGCTGGAATCGCTGTTGCAAGAGTATGCCACACAATCGACCACGCAACAGGCGAAACGTTTGAAAGTGGCTCCATCGACGGTGGTACGGCGTCTACAGACCTTGAGAAAGATCCAGGAGATTGGTAAGTGGGTTCCGCATGCTCTAATGAAGCATAATTGGTCAAAGATTGGGCATCTGCATGTCGTTGCTGAAGAGGTTTCAAGGGAAGAATTTCTTGTGGAAGGTTGTCACCGGGGATGGAAAATGGATCAATTGCGACAACCCCATACGCAAGCGATCCTGGGTCGACCCAAGTCAGCTATCAACATCCACTGCAAAACAGGATATCCACGGGGAAAAGATGCTGTTGTGTGTGTGGTGGGATATACATGGGGTGCTACACTTCGAACGGCTGAAACCGGGCGAAACAATCACTGCACAACGATATAGTGATCAATTGATGAAACTGACCGCCGCAATCGAGCAACAACGCCCACGGACAGGTAAAGGACGCCACCCAGTCATCCTGTTACACAATAATGCCAGACCACATGTCTGTGCCACCACGAAATCAACCCTTGAACAGTTACATTGTGAGGTTTTATCGAGCCCGGCTTACTCCCCGGACATTGCACTCTCAGACTTTCATCTGTTTCGCTCTATGCAACATGCCCTGGCCCAACAGCTGTTCAACAAAGTTCCAGAGGTAGAAAATTTCGTCACTGCGTTCTTCAGCTCAAAACCCGAGTCCTTCTATCACAGGGGTATTCATTTGTTGCCTGAAAAATAGCAAAAGATCATTGATGCTAACGTCCAATAATTTGTTGAATAAATGTGTTCTGGTTTCCTGACTGTTCCTGTCTCCTTTCTCCTTAAAACGGCGAAAACTTTTGCATACCTCTAATATTTAAATTTTCACAAATGTTCTCCTCTACATAAGAATAAACTGCAATTTTCAAATTAAAAAAGTGGCGCAGCTAAAAATTAAGTACAACACATTTAAAGTAGCATAACTATACTAATAATCCTAATTTCTTGGCGTAGAATAGAAATCAAAGCTTCCAAGCTTTCGCACATCAACCAGATGGCTTTTTCATAGAAAGCAGACAGCAAACTGTGAATAATAGAAAACGTCAAAAATTTGAACGCGGTGACTAGACTAGGCAATAAATGAATAGATGCAAATGTGATTATTCATTCGAAGAAACAAGGAGTCATGTTGGTTGGGCACGCGGTATCGTGGGAGAAAACGCAATATTATTTGACGAATTGGTTCCAAACTCGTGGTAATTCCAGAGAGACGCTATCATTGCAAGCCTCACTGTTGGTGTTGATCTCTAAGGTTTCGCGAATGGCAGTAGATTTAGACGTGGAGTAGGAAGCTAATTTCTTTATATCATTCCACATAGGAACAGGTGACTTGAACTTGACTTCTCTGGACAGAGCAGCGTACTTTTCCGTCCCTTGTGTCTCTTTTATGTTCGTTGAGTGTAATTCTGAACGAACGCTTGGTCATTCCGATGTAATATCGCTTGGAGCCGTCCGGACATTGTAGTGGGATGACATAAACACCTGTTTCGTTGAGAAGAGGAAGCTTGTTAATATTTCTCTTGAGCATGGTATATAAAAATGCCGGAGACCTTATAGCGACACCGAAGTTCATCCTCCTGAGCGCGGAAGCACTTGGTACATAGGGAATAGCGCCCGGGTAGCTTAGTTGCAGCAGAATGATTAATACCAATGGATCTGGATTTTTCGATAAAATTTCGAATCTGGTTCAAAATATTTTTTCGTGGACCGATACTGCTCATCTCGTAAAACCTTTTCAGGATACCTCCTGCTTAAAATAGTGCATAGTCTCCAGGAAACGTACCTTACTTTAATAATCCTCCAGGGGCATACCTTATTTTGTTGATATCTCCGCTTCTAAAAGTCCGATTTGAAAAATAATTTCTTTGTTAGAGACCGTTTTTGCTGCGAAATGTTTCTCATATAATTAAAAAATTTCTCAATGCACAAGTGTGCCACTAGAGGGCGCAAGTTCATGTAAAACCAGACTGAGAACATTCTTTTTCGATCAGATACTACTAACTAAGGAAACTCTTTCCGTGTATTTTCTTCCCAAAATAAGGCACACTTTCGCCACTAGGGGCGCAAATATTTCAGTTTTTCTCAATATCTCTGCTCCTAAACGTGCGATTTAAGAAATTATTTTAACACTGGATACCATTTACCTTGTGGAACATTTTAGGTTTGTAATTTAGGAGTTTTGTAGTTCACAGTTCGTAGCTAGGTAGCGTTTGTGTACTTCTGTTCGCAGCTGTATCTCCACTTCTAAAAACGCTAAGAAATGTATTTTTTTAGTGTATGCCATTCACTACAATAAAGATAGGGAGCATTATCCTCTTTAAATAATGGACAGTTTTCCCACTACGGGGTGTAAAGGTCAAAACGTTTTTCTTGCTATCACTGCTTCCGGGAGACGCATTTGAAAAGTTGTTTCTCCATGAATATTTTTCGCCTATTTTCAACTCTTTCCATTATGCAAAATTCTTTCGCTAGAAGGCGTAGTCATATCATGTCTCCTTCTATATTTCTTCTTTTAACTGTTCGATTTGAAAATCTCTTTGTCTCTGATAAAAAAATTTTTGCTCCATTTGTTAATTTTCGTAACATACTTTTTAGCCGCTGATAGAAGTAAGTAGCTGTTTCTATTTCGGGATGTTTTATAGATTGTAGAAATCCAATTGATTTTTTGTTCTAACTAGTTTTTTTTTTTTTTTGATTGGAGGTTTAACGACCACTGTGAGCAACTCAAATGGGCTATAAGCAGTCGCCCGTCCCTAATTTAGGGTCACTGCTTCCAGGGAAGGGAGAGAACCAGTGCCGTAAGACAAACACAACATCTATGCCTCACCGGGATTCGAACCTGGACCCCTTTCGAACGAATGATCATAGGCCATTGCTTAGACCACAGCGCCACTCTAATGGTTCCATTGACTTTGAAAACTTTGATAAATTTTACTCGTGTCAGAAAGGATTCAAAAGATGTGCTCATTACAACCAAAAATTTGGTGTCATCTTCCTTGTGTGTTTTTTTTTTTTTTTTTTTTTTTTTCGGTAGCTTTCGTAAAACCCGACAGCTATGCGAGCATTTCTGTTTGGGGAACACACAAAATTTTGGGCACGATTTGGCTGAGGTACCTCAGCCACTTAAAAGGTTAAAACACAGAAAAGGGGACTGACAAGAAGAGACAATGAAAATGAAGTAAACATGAATTTAAAACAGGTTTTGAAAATTTTTCAGCAAATGCAACACAATATACACCGTCAAGTCACATTATTGTAACCACCTCCTACTTTTGACGTCAACAGCGCGTAGCCAATGAAAGAAGGCGCGTGTCGTGAGCTGGCTTGTAGGGTATATAAGGTATACTGTAGGCAATCTGAAAACATATCACTCGTTGCTGTCATGGATAAAAGGAACGATTTATCAGATTTGCAAAAAGGGATGATTATCGGCTTTCGGGCCAAGGGTGGCAGTATTTCTAAAATAGCGCAGTTTGTGAACTGTTCGCGTGCTGCTGTGGTTAAAGTGTATCGTGATTGGAGAAATGGCACCATTGAGACTAAGTGATGTGGGAACTGAGGAGCAGCACGTGCCATTGATGTGAGATGAACGTCGACTGCGAAGGTACGTGAGGACCGATCGACACGCTACAGTGGAGCATCTCACTGGCCGAATGAACCAGGGGGTACCGGAAGTATGTCTAAAACGACATGTTCAGCGAACCCTGCTGCGTATGGGGCTCCGATGCAGACGGATAGTCACTGCACCTATGCTAACGAAGGTGCATCGGCAGAAATGGCTTACATTTGCATGGCAGTATCGGAATTGGACCTCCGCTGATTGGCGAAGGATTGCCTTCTCCGATGAGTCATGTTTTCTGCTTCATCAAACGGATGGATTTTGGCGTATAAGGCGAGAAACATCGGAGAACAAACATTCCTCAACCATTGCTGGAAGAACACAAGCTGGTGGGGGCTGCGTTATGGTCTGGGGAATGTTTTCGTGGCATTCTCTAGGTCCACTCATACCTGTGGAAGGCGCTATAGACCGAATTCATTATGCATTCATCCTTGCAGACCACTTACACTCATACATGCTGATTGCCTTCGCTGGGGAGGATGGGATCTTCCAGCACGACAATGCGACGGGTCGCATAGCTAGAAATATCCGAGAGTGGTTAGAAGAGCACGATGAAGACTTCAAAGTACTTCCCGGGCCCCCTAATTTTCCAGACTTAAACCCAATTGAGCATCTGTGGGACCACCTGGATCATGCTGTTGGCTCTATGGATCCTCCACCACGCACCCTCCAGCAGCTGTCAGATGCACTGCAGTCAGCATGGCTCCACATACTTATGAACACCTTCCAGCACCTTATTGAGTCACTCCCAGCACGTCTAGCTGCAGTCCGCGCTGCACACGGCGATTACTCTGGATATTAGCTGGTGGTCACAATAATGGGACTAGACCGTGTATATCCATGACCTCACTATTAGCCCACTAACGAGAGAGATCTATGGTCTGGGGAATGTTTTTCCAAAACCATATCCCTCTCTCGTTAGTTAAAGCACAAATATGACCAGTGTGAAAACCCCACACATTGAAAATGTAAGAGTTTCCATGGGATGGAAACTGGTTCCTCTCTTCTGAACGTAGTCTAAATACACCCCTTTGAAAATGTGGCCCCATTGAACTAATGAACTTAAGTTAGGGTTCTCAAAAATAAACCATGGGATATGAACAGAGTGGCAAAATGGAGACGTACGCGCGTATGCTGTATGCAGATAGTTTCCAAGTTATTAGCAGATTTTGCATAGTTTTTACTTGTAGATTAAAAAAATTATTTACAGCAATTAAAACATTTACTCAAGGCTTCACTTGGATTAATACTTAATTCTATTTTAACTTGAAGAACTTTCAATTATTTTTCACATCTTCTGAGTTCTTTTGTTTCTACAGAAATTTCTGGCGTCTAGATTTTATCAAGGCCTGTTTCTAAGGTGGATCCACCTAAAATCTTTGCCTTATATTTCCAATAGGCAAACTTCTGTAGCCGTTTTCTTCACAATTAATAACAACTTCATATTATAGCCTAGTATACTTAATAGTTTCTAAAACTTAACCATAATTATATTAAAAATCAATAACTTCCTTTGGTGGTGTTGAGGCCAGAAAATAGATGGCGCAACCTGTACATTTATGACGTCAGTAGACAAACAAATGTTGGATTGCTTAATTATGGTTAAATGTTAGAAAATATTAAGTATACCAGGCTATGATATGAAGTTATTTTTTTATCGATGTTCAATTCTTTTCCCTTGGGAACGGATGAATTGTGAAGAAAATGGCTACAGAAGTTTGCCCATTGGAAATAAAAGGCAAAGATTTCGGTGGATCCACCTTATTGTGTAGGAACTGCACCAAACGCTTTGTTTGCAAAGAAAGAATTCAGATTTTATTGCCAGGTGTCTCCTTGCAGTTGCCAGTTATTAAATTAAAATATTTTCTTTATGTACACTTATTGTCATAAAAATCCGCGCACCAAGAAGGAGGCGTCGGATTAAAATGAGATTTTAGTAGTGAGGAGGTACATACCAAGAATAGAAGTGATTACAATATATCGCAGTAGTAGGACGATTTCCTGCGGACATACGGTACACATTTCGATCAGCGTTAGTACCGCGTTGGATCGCCTCGTGCACGGATACATGCGGTGATACGATCGGCATGGAATCAAAGAGACGCTGTATGTTATCCTGTGACAGATTGGCCCACACTTCTTGCAACTTACGCTCTAAATCACGGACACTGGGACATGGAGAAAGCTGTCGTCCCATCTGGTCCTACACGTGCTCGATGGGCGAGAGATCAGGCGATCTGGCAGGCCACAGAAGCGTCGAAGCATGACGTAGACAATCCTGGTAATCCCGAGCCGTGTTCGGACGGGCGTTAACTTGTTGGAAAATGGCTCCGGGCCGCCCAGCCAAGAAATGCGGCACATGGGGCAGCAGGATCTCCTATACGTAGTGCTGGGCTGTCAACGTCCCTCGGATCATACTGCGAGGGAAGTCCGGCTGTCATACGCGATGGCTCCCCAGACCATCACGCCTGCAGCTCGAGACGTGTGTCGCTGTACAGTGAGGTTGGGATTGTAGCGCTCATCTGCGGTCCTCCACACTCTGACACGGTGGTCGTCCGTTAACATGCAGAAGCGGAATTCGTCGCTGAACACTATACGTCGCCAGTCCGCAGCATTCCACGTTGCTCGCTGCCGACACCACTGCAATCAACGCCGACGATGGTCAGGTGTTAATGGCAGAAAACGTAAGGGCCGTCGAGAGTGCAGATTCGCCTCCGCCAGGCGCTTGGAAATGGTTCTGGCTGACACAGGAGTCCCTTGTACAGCTGCCACATATCTCTGGATATTGGACAAGGACGTCTTTGCAACTGTGCATGCCGCTCTCACGATCATCTTTGCTGGTGGTGTGTCTGGGCCGTCCAGGGCCAGTCCGCCGTGTCTGGGTGCCTTCCCGTGTTCATTGCTCCCAACACGATCGCACCGTACTGTCCGACCGGCCCAAATGGCGGCAGATTCGACGCGCCGGCCACCCTGCCTCCCTCATCCCGACGATACGGCCTCGTTCAAACTCAGTCATTTGCCCGTACGCACATCTACGGCGGATCCACGGCATGTCTAACGCTCAGGGATCTTGCCTGACTCTTACCGTGCACTTCGGCACGAATGTGGAGACAGGTGATATGTAGAGGATTTTAGGAAGGGAGTGTCTGACCCCAGGTCTTAAACAACCCTTAGAAATAGGAAGCTAGGAGATTTGGGCTAAAGTGTCCGATAGAAAAGTCACACGGAATCGAGGTAGAAAGGGGGAGGAAGACGCCCTTATTTATTACCGACGGCTTAACGTGACCATCCGACGCACGGCGGATATTTAGTGGTTCGAGAGTTCGTACCTGCCTGGGATCGAATCCGAAGTCTTCTCCGTGGCAGTCACGAACGTTGACCACTAGACCACCAGCGACCCACGAATGTAGAGTCCCCTGCGCGGTGCCTTATAAGCCCCAAGGATTGCGATTACAGCGTCGATCTCGCACGAAACTTTAATCATTTGCATGTCTGCCCTCCCCATATAGCTATTCGCCGAGTTTCGCGATAATCGCATGGTTTTTTCTTTGTGCGTGGATTTTTATGGCAATGGGTGTATTTTGTTAGTCTGCTGTTTTTGAATTAAGATGTTGAAAATGCTATTTATAATTTTTGATGGTTCACTGACGGAACTTTTTTTTAGACATAAAAACTTCAAGTAGCCTCTTGTTTTCATAATGTTCATAGTCCAATATTTAAATGTTTTGCCATAAAGGTCCACTTCACACACATTGCTGCACATTCAATTGTAATGTACTTATTTGTCCTCATTCGAATCTGTAATGTTCTAATAATTACTGTTTTAGTAATTTCTCTTTAAATTATTTTATTCTATTGTTATTGTGGTTCACATTTCACAGGTTTGCAGCAAGTTTTCTGTTTCAGTGGTCGTGTACGCAGATAACATTTTATTTTTACACAACTCTGGATATGAAAAGAGTGACTGTGCAAAATACCGTGGGACCAAGCGCGATGTCCAGCCCACCCAACTTTTCAAGCAACCCCCCCCCCTTAATATTTAAGCTGTTAGACATATGGCAGATGCAACCATCTAAGATTTTAAGGAACTTGGATAAACGTACGTGAATTTAATTTTTCGAATTCACAGAAATTTTGTCATATAACATGAACTTTTCGTTCAATTTAGTGTTGTACTACTCTATAAAATGGAGAGAGTTATCTGAAGAAATGTTTCAGAGAGTAGTTCGAAAAGATGAGAAAGAGAGAAATAGATATTCCTTTTCAGATTACAAACTGAAATTCATAAACAGCCTTGTGTGAGTGAGTGAGTGAGTGAGATATATACATATATATATATATATCTCAGATTATTCAAACTTATGCACCCACCACAAGTCATCCTGAAGAAGAAATTGAAGAATTTTATGAGGAAATTTGTCATCTAAATAATAAAGGTAAGCAGCACTTGAAAATAATTATGGGAGATTTCAATGCAAAAATAGGGCAACGGCAACAGAATGAAACTTCAGTAGGTAAATTCGGTCACGGCAACAGAAACCAGCGTGGAAATACTCTCGTTGAGTTTGCAGAGGCAGAAGGGTTTTTCATCTTGAACTCCTTCTTCAAGAAAAAGCCACACAGGAAATGGACATGGAGACATCCAAATGGGACGACAAGTGAAATTGATTTTATTATGTGTAACAAAAAATTCGTCATAGAAGACTGCAGTGTGCTGAACAAGTTCAACACAGGTAGTGACCATAGATTGGTGAGATGTAAGATGCACCTCAACACTAAACTTGAACGTGGCAAGCTCATAAGACAAACAAAATCTATTGACATAACCAACCTTAAAAAACACCATAATACCTTCAAGTTTGAACTGAAGAACAGGTTCTCTGCTTTAGAAGGCCTAACATCGGAAGAAGTGGACATCTCTGAAGTTAACAGAAAAGTAACCAAAGCTCTTATGGAAACAGCAACAAAATTAGCTGGGTCTAAGAACAAGTTGCATGTGAACAAATTATCAGGAAAAACCAAAATGTTGATGCAAAAAAGAAGAGAGATGAGGACAACTAAAGAAGATGTGACTTCCAAAGTGGAATATATAGAGCTATGCAAGACAGTAAGAAAAAGTATCACTGAAGACGTAAGAAAATTCAACTGTGAACTAGTGAGGAAAGCAATTGAAAACAACCAAAGCCTAAAGATAGCAAAGGGACATCTCAGTAAGGGAAGAAAACAGATTATGGCACTGAGAAAAGAAGATGGTTCTGTAACAAGAAATAGAGGCGAAATTTTGACAAGAGTGAAAGATTTCTACTCCAAATTATATGAAAGGGATGATATATGCACTCCAGACATCATGAAAGATACCAGTACCAGAGTTCCTCTAGTCCTTCCAGCAGAAGTTGCACATGCAATCAAGAACATGAAGCGAGGAAAAGCTCCAGGAGAAGATGGAATTACTGTAGACATCATACAAGAAGCAAGTGGAGAAATCGAAACAGTACTCGCCCAAATTTTCACTCGATGCCTTAATGAAGGAAAGATTCCTGAGGATTGGAACACCGCTACAATGATCCTGCTACATAAGAAAGGTGACATTGAGGATCTCGGAAACTACAGACCTATCAGCCTCCTATCAGTAGTTTATAAAATCTTCACTAAAGTTCTTTCACACCGCTTGAAGGTAACACTGGACATGGCTCAACCGAGAGAACAAGCTGGATTCAGGAGTGGCTACAGCACAATAGATCATATCCACGTGCTGAGAGAACTAATTGAAAGAGCGAGGGAATATGAGCTTCCATTGTGCATGGCTTTTATCGATTATGAAAAAGCCTTTGATTCGGTGAAACCATCAGCAGTTACAATGGCTCTGAAAACCTGCGGTATTGAAGATGCATACATTAATATTATTAATAACATCTATGAAAATGCAAGTGCAAAGATTAGGCTGTTTGAAAATACAACACACGTAAAAATTGGAAAGGGAGTGAGACAAGGCGACACCATATCTCCGAAGCTCTTTAATGCCACATTGGAGGGTGTTTTTCAGTCACTGAGCTGGGAAAACAAGGGGATAAAGATTAATGGAGATTATCTAACCCACCTTCGTTTTGCTGATGACGTAGTCATTTTTGCAACTACCCCATCAGAGCTGCAGAGTATGATCCAGGAACTTGCTGACAAGAGTAAAGAAGTGGGATTAAAAATGAACTTTCAGAAGACAAAAGTGATGTTCAATGCTTTTACAAGAAATGAAGATTTATCGATTGATGGAGAAAAGCTGGAGATAACAGATACGTACGTTTATCTTGGACAGCAGATATCAAGTGAGGGTCACATTGATGAAGAAATTAATCGGCGTACAAAACTTGCCTGGAGAGCTTTTGGAAGAAACAGCATAATTTTCAAGAGCAATATGCCATTATGTCTTAAAAGAAAAGTGTTTGATCAATGCATCCTTCCAATGCTTACGTATGGTGCAGAGACGTGGACCTTAACTAAAAGAGACATACAAAGGCTGCAGACAACTCAAAGAAGCATGGACAGGTGCATGCTTGGTGTAACCAGGAGAGATAAGAAGAGGAACTCGTGGATCCGAAAAATGACAAGAGTGGAAGACATCATGATCAGAGTTAAATCCCTGAAATGGCAATGGGCTGGACATACTGCCAGAAGGACAGATCATCGATGGACAGCCGAAATTTTAGATTGGATTCCAAGGGACAGGAAAAGACCCAGAAGAAGACCACATGGGAGATGGGTGGATGAAATTCGAAAGTATGCAGGGGTGACATGGAGGAGACTGGCACAAGACAGACCGTTGTGGAGGAAACTTGGGGAGACCTTCGTCCAGCAGTGGATTGATAATGGTTGACAATGATGATGATGATGATATATATATATATATATTCCTTTTCAGATTACAAACTGAAATTCATAAACAGCCTTATGACAGTGAGATAGAGAGAGAAAAGAGAAAACGACGTAGGTAAGCTAAAATGGCGAAGAAAGAAGAAATCCTAACCTGCTAAAGGATATGAAAATTCGTATCCATGGTTCCCATACTACATACAGTAAAAAAATACTACATATAGTATGCACGTGAAAACTTTTTCTTTACTAGAGATAACATTATCAACTACAATAAATCAACAACGTTTATTCCCAATTAAATATTTTATTTTAAAATCTAGAGACACTTTTACTTTATGATCAGAGACACTTTCAGTGTCTCTGAGCATTTGCTCGGCTCCATCAGGACAAATGGCGTTTGTCCTGATGAAGCCAAGCCAAACGTTCAGTGAAACTATACAGTAAATCTTTAATAAAATATTTAATTGTAAATAAATGTTACTGATTTATTCTATCTCAACATCACAAGTATTGTAGTAAAAAAATATATTAACATTATCAACGTCGGGTAAAATCAAAATAAATGGAATTTTTTGGCCAAAATTTCTGCCAAGCAGTTCAAAGTTTGTGCCCCACCCCAATCATGCTTAACCCCCCCCCCCCCCCCCAGTTCTGAGCGGCTGGCATTGCCATGCATGGGACTGATGTTATGAAGACTGTGGAAGTGATGTTACAGGGTGCGTACAGATTTTTGGAAGTTCATTAAAGGAGTTTTTAATATTTCCAGGAGTCCAAAACCTATTTTCCAGGAGTTGAAGAGGACATCAAGACTTTTTAAAGCTTAACTTCTCCAATGATGCAAGTGGTTTCCCATTGCTTAGTCATTTCTAGTTGCAGCAACGACAAAAAGATTAAGCCTTTTCCCTTTTATTTACAAAAAAAAAAAAAAAAAAAAAAATAGAGCTGAAAATTGGAACTCCAACTTTTTTCTTTTTTGATTGGGGGTTTAACTTCCATTGTGAGCAACTAAATGGGCTATAAGCAGCTGCTTGCCCCAAATTTAGGGCCACTGGTTCCACGGAAGACAAACACAATATCCATGCCTCACTGGGATTTGAACCCGGACCCATCTTGCATACATGAGACTGATGAAGGGGAAAAAAAAAAAAAAAGAACTGAACTTTTAGCTGCATGGTTGAAAAATAAGAATGTGCTGCAAAACAGTGTGAATATACCGCGTCCTGAGCAAGAAAAATTGTTCACTGAAATTTGTTATGTAAATATTAAGGTGGAGCACATCACTGTATTATAATTTCTTTTTTCTTTTTTTTTACGTTTAACAGCAACACAGGATAAATGTAACACCGCGGAGAAATAAAATTACAACTACCGGCAAAATCTACGCTCTGTCCAACTTCCATTTTACGAAATTTTTTCTTTCATTTTGAAGCTGCAAAACTAATATTTACGGAATAAAATTGTATTTAACACTACTGGGTAGAAGAAACATTGCGAGAAAAAAGGATACGATTACAGGAGAAACCTTCACTCCGTCTAACTTCTGTTTCCGAAAGTTTTGAAAGTCAGAATTCAGCCCACCGACTGAAAACGACCACACCCCCAATCCCTCCCAAATTTCTGTTCAGTTCTGCATCGATCTCGAGAACCATCGAAATGACGATGGAAATGGCGGAATTCATCGAATCTACGGCAAAATCTCGAGCCTGAATATCACAGGGAAATTTTCGCGCCAATTTTCGTTTTCGGAATTTTTCTTCATTTTAAAGCTGAAATGCAAATACTTATGGAATAAAATTATATTTAACAATACTACTGTTCAGAATCGCGAGAAAAAGAAATCACGATTACGGGGGAAATTTTCACTCCGTTTAACTTCCGTTTTCGAACGTTTTGAGAAACAAAATACCATCCCCAGATCAAAAAACTACCCCTCCACCGACTAATTCTCCAAAATTTCTCTTCAGTTTTGCATCGATCTCGAGAATAACCACCCAAAAAAAAAAAAAAAAAAAAAAAAAAACGGAATTCCGCGAATCCGCGGAAGAATCTCAGGTATGATCTTCGCAGAAATATAACTAGAGTGGGTGGGGCAGGTGGGGTGGCTGCCCTCGGTACAACTAAAAGGGAGGGCATAAAAATCACTGTTTAAATCTCATTGAAACTGGGGCTGAAACATTTGCACCAGTTTCTGGTGCAGTTTTTTTTTTTTTTTTTTTTTTTTGCACATGCTTCTTCATTTGTCCATTTAGAGAATTTGCTTATAATATGTATTGCAAGTTTTGGTAGCCTTGGCAGCTTAAAATTCGTGTTTCTTCATCAAAATTTTCAGGGGGTGTTAGTTGCTCAGATCCAAAATTAAGATATGGTTGTAGGTACATTGCAAAATCAGGATATCAGTCACACTGTTAAAGATTATCTGGGGGCTATTCGAGCATTACTGCAACTGTGATGCACCACTGCCAGCTGCATTCAGTCCATTTGATGCAGTGCTGAAGGTCCAAACTTCCATTCCAAGCAGTTGGGGAAAACAGCACAGCCACAGTTTCATAGTCCCTCCCACATAGTGGCAACACATAACTTTGAGGTGCGACATAAATTGTGTTTTGTGGAGCTGTGTGTGCGTGCGCGCGCATATAAAATAGGAAAGTCAGATGGGGGTGCATCAGTTTGCTCTTTTAACCCTTGATATAGCAAGAAGTGATTAAGAAATGGGAGGACACGTTTCAAGCAAAATTAAATATCAAGCAATTGGTAACGCATTGTTCACTCTGCTGCAAGAACTATTTCACAGGTCAGGAGAATGGCTCAGATTTCATCACGAACCGATTAAGTACCTATTTTGAAATGAAATTCTGCTTTTAAAAATCGAATGGCAAAAATTGCTTGCTCTACTGATAAGACGAGAATTAGAAATAGAGAAATGTACATTTTACTAAAAAAAAATCCTAAAAAGAATAAAGTTGCTATTTTTCACTATTACCAAAGATATTAAGAATGAGGCACATGATCAGAAAAATATAAGAAGTAAGGCTGTAATCATAAAGAAAAATGGAGAAAACACACCCCCACACAGCTTGGTCAGAAAAATTCGAAATTCCAAAAATCACGGAACATTCTGATTACTGCTAGAACAATAATTTCCGGCAGTTCCAAACATTTTCGGCCAGCAGACGATATGAAAATGTCCAAAAAATATCAAAAAGACATTGGAGAAATAACACGATATTAGAAATATCCAACAAAAAATCCTAAAAATGCTTGAAAAATGTTAGAAACTTGAAAATAAACTTTACACAGACGTTGAATAACATTATGTCACTTAAATTTTCAATTTATGTAGTAAATTCAGTTTCCCATACTCCGATGCAGACCAACAATTTCCGTAGTGACTATGGAGAGTCTGTAGTCACTATGGAAACTTTTCTTTCAGGAGTCGTAATTAAATTTAAGTTCTCCTTAAATTTCAGAAGGCATGTGAGCCCTGGATGCTACCTCCAACTTCATAGACTGATAATTTTTAAAGAAAATAACTTTTTTATGTGAAGAACTTTTATCAAATCATATTTTTAATTAGATCATGTCACAATAAGGTTTTTTCACAGCAAACTAAATTTTTTAATAAAAACTGAAAAAAATTATAATTTAAAATAATTTTTGTCAGTCAAAAAATAACGTACAACAAAAGATGCAATTTTTTTCCACACCTTTCAGTACCTTCTTTGCATACCAGAGAGAGAGAGAGAAGGGAAACGTAATTCCACACTAAGTGATTAAAATTTAGTGTTAAATTTATATATCTCCCAAATAAGTGTATTAAAGGTGAGTGCATTTGGATGAAGTCAATAAATTATTATAACACATAAATAATTATATCATGATTTTTTTTATTAATCAGATTTGCAAACTTTCGTAAAAAGTCATAAAAATAAATGATTTTAAAAATATAACAACTTTGTTGGTAATAAATATGACTAGATTTTAAGTTTCAGATGATTTTGTTATAAAAAAATATCACATTAATTCTCAGTCTCTAGAAACATGATTACTTTTGCTTGCAAAACAGAAATGATAAAATAATCACTGATTATTATGAGAGCGTAGTCCATAAACCAAATCTTCGATGAAAGGTATGTAGCTAAACTTCTCAACAGATTTACGAACCTCTGTTCCCTTCCAATCAATATCGAGCTGAAGAATAAAGACAACAAATTACATGTGGCATATACTAATAAAATAATTAATTATTTTCATAAATGTAGGGTAAGATTCACACTGCCAGGAGAAATATTATGTACTGCACATCTTAAGATACTAAGTCATTCAAAAGTTCCAAACAAGAAGATTGTAAAAAAAGTCCAGCATAGAAGTAGCAAAAACTCACCTCTGCCTATAAATTTTTACAACAGACATATTTACACACCTAATATCTCCAACACACATACATAGGGACAGCCCCCAGTGAAGTACGAAGGCAAGTATTAAGAATTAAGTTAAAAATTCTACCTATTACTTTATTTATTTCTCATTCTTAAATAATAACACTTTCACACACAACTAAAAAACACGAAATTTAAAAAGACTAAGTTAAAAAACTAACATAATTCTCAAAGAATTTAAGTTCATTATTATATATTAGAAGTACATACTTTCACATCAAAAACACATCACCGTTAACTACCAATTTCCAAATGCTTAAAAATACTAACTACATACATTAAAATTTAACGTTTCTTAAAAAAAATACACAGACAGACATAAACACACCTTTTGTACTCCACTTGCGGTCCCGGACTCTTGCCTTCACATCAGCAAAGACACAATGCATTGATGGTAGAATGTGGGGAGGAATGTGGGGTGTGTGTTGGGATCATACCAAAATGGCAGACAGTGATCAAGACTTTTTTTTTTTTAGTCACAACTGGTGATGAATCCTGGTGATTTGTGTATGACCCTGTAAGAAAAAGGCAATCAGCTGCATGGATTGGGGAATATTTGCTGAAGCAGAAGAAACTAAGTTTCCAAAAGTTTCAAACCAAAAAAATGATGGCAAAATTCCCTTTTTTTTTTTTTTTTTTTTTTATTGGTGAGAAGTTGTGCTCAAAGAATTCTACCAGAAGAACAGGCAGTTAAGTCTGAATTTTGCTGAGGAGCAATGCACTAACTGTCAAAAAGAATTCAGCACATTATGCCAGATGCTCCTGATCAGGTGACTGGTTCTTGCTTCAAAACAAAGAGCCTGCACACAATGCGTAATATGGTCAAGCAGTTTCTCGCACAAAAGGGCATTACAAGGCTTTACTGTCCCCACGTATTTGTTGGATTTGGCACCTGCTGATTATTTTCTGTACCCAAAGCAAAACAGGGTTCCCACTCTTTTTCTCCCACAAAAAATAAGCACATTCCTAAAAAAATTTAAGGACCTTACCAACTGCACATGCAACAATAGTCACATGTACACAAACATACTTTCACACATGGCTTAAATATGCAAATTGAAGACGCTGATGGAGTTTGCAATATTTTCCAATACAATTTAAGTTTTATAAATTAGTATTTATGCGATTTAAAAGATAGTTCTACTAGTCAAATCATTTTTCTTATCTCAGAGAATAATCACATATAAAATAAAAAGTATGTACATTGCAAAACTGTACTTTAAAGTTATGAGATCAAGACTTGAATTTTTCATGTAATCATCTCTAGTTTAAATTGCAAAACCAATGTCAAAATTACATGATATACTATTAAAATCACCAATCACTTACCCTAAAGATCATGGTGATTTCCATCCACAACACACTTCAAGCACGTCAATTATGTTGGGAATGTCATTCTTGAATAATTGACATGCTGGAAGTGTGTTGTGGATGGAAATTACCATGATCTTTAGGGTAAGAGATTGGTGATTTTAATAGTGTATCATTTATGAATTGCACATAAACTATGCCCACTTTGCAGGGGTTTAATACCTTAAAAGTGCAAATATAATAAGTCAAAATTACATTTTCAAGATTACAATTTTGCACTTAATTTTATTATGGCATAATTATTGGGTTGATGCATAAGTTCATGCCATTTTTTCCACCGCACTACAGGAATGTATTACATCAGAAGGTAAAAAGGAATCAACCAACTATGTATCCCCCCCCTCATTGTTTACGATAGTGTCCCAACGTCTGGATAAGTTGGCAATGTCATTCTTGAAAAAAACGTGGTGGTTTTGCTGCGAAGAAATCTTCAAGGAAATTCTGGAGATCAACGTCATTGTTGAACGTTCTGCCACGGAGTGCATTCAACAGAGAGCAGAACAAGTGAAAAAAAGTCTGAAGGGGCGACATCAGGGGAACAGGCCGGATGTGGGAGAATCTCCCATTTCATGTCCTTAATGGCCATTTTGGTCATGTTTGCACAGTGAGGGCATGCATTATCATGTTGGAGAAGGACACCATGGCACCGATGTGGCCGTTTCTGCTGAATTGCTCCCTCCCCACAGCAGAGTTGCTCACAATAGGTTGATGGTCCGATTCCTCGACAGCATTTCCCAGTGAATAATGCCTTCCATGTCCTACCAGACACACAACATGATCTTCGCAGGATAAAGGTCATGCTTTGGACATGGTGTGGGTGTCTTGTTTGGGCTTAACCATTCCCACCGATGCCTGAAATTCACGTACAGGCACCACTTTTCATCTCCGCTAACAATACATGACAGAAAGGGTTTGTGTTGCTGAGAACATTCACGATAACAGGCGAGCAAAGAGCCACATATGGCAACATGCTGTTTCTTGTTGTCCTAGATGAGAGTATGAGGCACCCAAGACCCCAATTTCTGGACCTTTCCCATACGTTCCAAGTGTCACGCCATGGTGGCCTAATCACAGTCCAACTCAGTGGCCGATTCGTGTGTGGTTTTATCGTGGATCTAAGTGGATGAGATGGTTCAAATGTTCCTCATCAAAATGAGATCGACGACATGAGCATGAGAGTCGTTGAGGTCAAAAATGCCACCTCAGACCTGCTAAAACAAACCATTTGTGGGCTGTCCTCAAAGCAAAAACATCCTCCCCATACAAAGCACAAATTTGTTGAGTGGCCTCGGCAGCTGTGGATTCACTTGTTAAACTCATAGAGGAGCAGATGTCAGAAATGTTCATTCCTCTCTATTTGACACTCCACACTTCCGGACCTGAGAACCAAAACATCATTAGCCACAGTGCAATATGATTTAGATGCACAATATTACTGGCTACATTTTGATATACAACTGACCATCTACACCATGATTACTGACCTGGGAAACACTCGTGAAATAAAACGGCATGAACTTATGCATCAACTCAATAAATATTTGTTATTTACATATACATAAATGGGACATACAAGAGTTACATATCAGCACCAGGGATGCATTTCTAAATAAAAAAGTACCTGGCGACGAACTGATCAGGTGAAAACAACCCAGAAATAAGATCCTCAAAACTTTAAATTATGCTTATTAAAAGTTTTACTTGTTTTTAGATTTAGCATTTTTAATTAAATTTGTATTAATTATTTTTATAAATTTTGATTAAAATTGCTTAATTTAGGCTATTAAAACAAAAGAAAAAATGTTATGTGGGGTTTATTCTGAATGATTTTAAACATTCAGTGTGAATAATATGAATTAGGTACAGTGCATAAATGTAACTTGCATGATATGATGCTTTCCCTGTGATTATTTGCTTTTTATATAAACATACACTATATTGACAAAAGTCACCGGACACCTAGAAGAGAATCACAACATGGCATTTATTGACATACATTAGTACCATGTCACTCCACATTTGGCCTTAATGAATGCACTGGCCCTTCGAGACATGCTTTCGACAACGTTTTGGAACAAAGCGATAGGTATGCGATTCTATTCAGTGCATATTGCTGCTGCTGACTGTTGCTTAGTAGTAGGTCTTGGTTCCAAACTTCTTATGCAAGGCTCTAATTCATCTCATAGGTGCTCTATGGGATTAAGATCAGGGCTCTATGCTGGCCAGTTCCCACAAGATACGGAATTATTGTCAAACCAGGCAGTAACAGTCCTTGCTTTATGACTCCGTGCATTATCCTGCTGGTACCAACAAGGCTCGGCTCCATAGCATTGCCACATAGTTGGTATGGCATAACTGTCCAGAATACCGAGGCAGGCATGCAGGTTAACAGGTTTGTCCACAATAACCAATGGGCCAGGACCATAACACTAAAAACACCCCCGCACGAGTACACTGCCAGCTCCAAACTTGACCATAGGAACAGTACACTGTGGAAAATAGTGTTCCCATGGCTACCGCTATACCCACACACGATCATCAGGCTGATGGATCATGTATCTGGATTCATCAGTCCAAAGAACCCGTTTCCATTGATTTACAGTCCACGATAAATGTTCTTTACACCATGCTTAATGACAAGTAGCATTCCAAGTGGAGATGAAAGGCTTATGAGCAGCCGCACTACCACAGTAACCCATGGAATGAAGTTCTCTGTGAATGGTACGTGTACATACCAAGGTTCCAGCATTTTTACTCACCTGTACACTAAGGTCTTGTGCAGTACTCTGTCGATTAGCTGCAATGATTCTCCTGAGGCTTTGACATCCTCTATCACTGATTTTCTTTGGTCTGCCGGTACGTTTTGCTGGTTCAGGCATGCCATGTGTCTTCCACTTATTCAGTACATCCAAAACAGTTGACTTGGGTATGTTTAAAAAAATCTCAGTTTCTCTTATGGGCAACCCACTGATAAAGCACCCAACAATATTTCCTTTCTCAAACCACCGCAACATTTTCACTCAACCTCACAGTGAAATATGATCGAGGTCATCTGCAGGCTTGTTTTTAAACCATTTGCAGCTGTACCATGCATCTTAACAACGCAGCGGATCCATTCATTTGCTTTTGAAGGGGTGTCCGGTGACTTTTGTCAATATAGTGTATTTTGGGGTTTAACGAGTATCGTCAGTAGAGGGGGCAGTGCCCCAGGTATGCTTCTTTCTGTTCTTGGGTATGAGATCAGCGATTAGCCAGAATCTAGCACCTCTGACCACACATCAACTAGGGCTCCTTTCTGTGTTACCCATAAGGAACCAAGGAATGTTCTTAGGGGTCTACTTTTATTGAAGCCCATGTCAAGTTTAGCAGAAATGCCCATTGCAACCATAAACATTTGTCAGTCATTCTACATGCCTATTTGATTTTACTGTGTTAGTTTCCTTCTTACCGGTTACGTTTTAACACATGAAGAAGCCACTTCCTATAACATCATTTTCAAAACTACTGCCTTGACAAAGTAGTTACCATTCTGTTCACACTAGAACTATTGTGATTCATAAAATGGTCTACTGCGTGAACCAAATGTTTCACCTCATCCTGTAATATGAACATTCAATTAATATATGAATATGCTTACACATAAAAAACAGCATTCACTATGTTTGCCTACAAGATCATCCACTCTGTAAACTCTATAGCCAAGGTCAACTCTATAGCCCTATTTCTCTTACCATGTTACCATGAAAAGTACCTTGGCGACACTAAGCCTAGAAAAAAAAAAAAGTGCCTGAGCACCACTGAGGCTCTTCTATATCACTGATCAGTACCACGAGAAGGAAATGGGGCCTGTTGGGTGGAATCTGCTGGATGTGTTTAATTTAACCATGGTCCTTCATTTTTTTCCACAAATTATGTATCTCACACTGCCCAGCGTTCACCCATGGGCTTTCAGAGAACATCACATGACATCATCATCAACAAAACCAACCAGCAGCAGAAGTTCTAGGTGCTACATCGTAACTTCGGATTTCGCACAGCCAGCCAGGAAAAGTAAGTACCTTTGAAGTACATTTTCTCTATTTTCAGGTAAAAATAAGGACTTCTTAGCAAACTTAAATAAACAAACACTTTTTAAGGACTTTTAACGGTTTATAAGGACTGGGAAATCTGAAAAATTCCACCTGCAAGGGCACCATTTTGATAGCATTTTGGAGATCCAAAATAGTGTGATGAGGGGGACAGAGTTCAGTTCCACAGAGCCATACTGTACAACCATGCAAAGACACCCCAAACATCTTGAAACTTCTACAAAGGGATAGGGACAAAGTTGAAAGCCTGAACCTCCCAGGAGTTTACTGCATTCCTATCTCTTCTTCTACTGGGGATAACTTATACATTGGAAGCACATACAGGAGCCTTAACCATAGAATTTTAGAACATAAAAAAGATGTTTCGAAAGCCAATCCTAATACTGCCTTGTCTATTTTGACAATGGAAGACACATCTGCAGTTCCCCACTGGAACGAAGCAAAACGAATTGCTTCGTTTGACAATCATTTTGCCCTCCGTTACCGTGAAAACCTGGAAATTATTTTCAACTCAATGACTTGCAATTCCGAATCTCCTCTCTACATTCCGATGATCTGGAGATCAATTCTAAGTTTTGGCAACAAAAATAGGAAAAATTCAAATGTAGAATCTGGCAACAATCTTAGTCCTCCATTGGTGTGATGAAGACCTAAGATAAGGTCGAAAGCTTCCAACTTACGAACTTTTTGTAAAAGTTTTCATTTAACGTAACTAGCGTGATCAAGTTACCTTTATTTGTTAATATTGTTACGTGTTTTGCCCATCATCGTCACGTCATATCTCGTCATTAAGCTGTTCTCTGAGATTCAGAGGTTAGCTCGTCAAGGAAAGGCCAACTGCCAATTAAACATTTAACTGATGGAACTAGAATTTACTTACTGTTGGTGCATCAAATTTCTCCATTTGCAACAATCTCGGCACACAGCTCGAGTTTCATTGACATCCATCACATGCCGCACACATGACCTTTTGTACTTCATACTCATAATCTTTTTCTCATGCAGACATTCCTGAATCTGGTCCTCCCATGATTTCCTTGGCCTTCCTCTACCTTTCTTTCCTGCTACTTGGGCTGAAAAACTTATCTTAGTCAGCACCTCATCACTCATTCTTTCAACATGGCCAAACCACCTAAGAATATTAGTCTCCACCTTACTAACAACATTTTGCCTCACATTACACATCTGCGACACTTCTTCATTCCTTACATGACAGTGTGTTTTGCCACAAACATTCATAAGTAATACATCTCCCCAGCACACAAATGACTCCCGTCTCTTCTGCAGTACTCAACTTTCACTGCTGTGCATCAGATTAGGAACAATTACAAAGGATGAACTTTGAAGATGAAATGTTAACGAAGTTTTTTCCCCTTGAAATTGTAATTTATTAATGTAGAATTAAAATTTTCACATGTGCCTTGTATATCAGCAAATTATTATCTAGAAAGCTTGAAGAAAAAAATGCCCGTCCTGCTTCTACTTACTGTATGTGACGAATATGGATGGCATATTTTTTCATTATTGATAATGAGGGAAAATTTATTGCAAAGTTCAAAAAGCTACTTTCGCTATTGAACGAAAAATATACATGGTACGTTACTTATTGTATTTACTACACACAATGTGTAGCAGGAAATTACTGTTATACACGTTTTTATTACGTATGTAGTGGTTGTTGGACAAGGATGCGTTTAAGGATATGCAACTGTTGTTAGAATTTCTTACCAGTAACAACTATTTCACTTTCAATAAAAGCATATATAAACAAACTTTTGGAGCTCCAATGGGTTCGCCCCTCTCTGGTCTAATGCTGAAGTCATACTTCAAGATGTCGAAAAGCAAATATTTTTACAACCAGACCTTGCCTTTACAAATGATATGTAGATGATATTCTCATCTTCTGGACGCAAGCTCATACCGATCTTGACAGATTCGTAGAAACACTCAATAATTACTATCCAACAATCAAAACAACAATTAATAAAGAAAATAATAATAAACTACATTTTCTGGATATCAATATACATAGAAAAGAGCAAAGCATCAAGTATACTGTATACAGAAAGCCTACATACATTCCAGCGTTAATCCCTTCTGATTCAGTACATCCATGGAAATACAAAAAGGCTGCTTTTCAGTATTATTTAAAATGAGCAACAACACATACATCATCTACTGAATTGGAACATAAAGAAATAGACTGGATAAAGAAAACTGTCATACAATTTGGTTACAGAACAAAGTTGGTAGATTCCATCTACTATAATAATATAAGAAACATGCAGCAAAATACCAGCAAAAATAATGACATAAAAGCATACAAATCTTTTCCTTTCTTACCACCATTAAGTAATATACTTAAAAAGGAATGCAAAGATTATAATATACATCTGGCTGAAACTATCGTAGATAATGGCAAACTACTAACATGCAACGACAGAACATCAGGTTTGGACAAAGCAGGTGTATATATGATATCAACAATTACAGCCAACGACAATCATGATTGCATATATATCGGAAGTACCAGAAGATGTTTCCGTACAAGATCACAGGAGCACATGCATAATTGGAAAATGAAAGACAGCAAAACATCATTGATACAATACTGTTTAGATAACGATGTACAGCCTAATTGGAAAAATGCTAAGATCATTACATCACATAAAACACATCAGCAGATTCTAAATGCTGAGGCTTTAGCTATTGAAATTTTTAAAACAAAATGCTGTAACAATAATACACCAAAAGAATACCATATGCATGAAAACATCTACTTGAAAAAGAAAAAATGAAGACGTTTAAAAATAAAAAGAGAAAGACGAAAGAAACATAAATAATCTATTGGAACAATTAGGAGATAAGGACTACAAGGATGATGTTACAAGTCGACGCGGGAATGACGGAACAAACAGATACTGTGACTATGATGCATATGATGCGGGCCATGACGGATAGTGAATCTTACGCGATCCTTTTAAGCTGTAAAGATCACATATTTCAAACGCCAAAATACTCCATGGAAGAAGACATAGCCTAATGTTAAAACATGTTTGGATTGTGGTGGTGATGTTGGAGGAGGATTTTTTTTTTTTTTTTTTTCATTTCTTTTAAGATTCAGGTTTTAATTTGGTTTTATCCTTCCATGTATCTTTCATTTGAAATTTCATTCCTTTTAACAAGACTTTGAGTGTTGTTAACCTTATATTGCATTTCCAGCAGTAAATACATTCCAAGCCTAAATGCTTTTAATGTACATAATTTCGTTTACTACAAGATATTTTTAAAAAGAAGGCTTAAATAGTGTAGTCAGAACAACGATTTGAACGCGCTATTCGTAACCTACCCAAGAAATACCGAGCTTCCAAGGCTGTATGGGGTAAGTCAGAATTTCTTATCAAATACAACAATAACATATCCCTAAACGCGTCCTTGTCCAACAATCACTATGTATGTAATAAAAACGTGTGTAACAGTAATTTCCTGCTGCACATTGTGTGTAGCAGGAAATTACTGTTACGCACGTTTTTACAATAAATGGGGGAAAATGTTTGCCAGAAATATTCTGGAAATGCTTACATTCTTTATAAGAAAATCTAAATTTCCACTGAACTGTCACCCAGGAGTTGAATGGTCTAAGACATGAGCTTCTGACTTTTCATCATCATCATCATCATTGTCAACCATTATCAATCTACTGCTGGACGAAGGTCTCCCCAAGTTTCCTCCACAACGGTCTGTCTTGTGCCAGCCTCCTCCGTGTCACCCCAGCATTTCATCCACCCATCTCCCATGTAGTCTTCTTCTGGGTCTTTTCCTGTCCCTTGGAATCCAATCTAAAATTTCGGCTGCCCATCGATGGTCTGTCCTTCTGGCAGTATGTCCAGCCCATTACCATTTCAGGGATTTAACTCTGATCATGATGTCTTCCACTCTTGTCATGTTTTGGATCCACGGGTTCCTCTTCTTATCTCTCCTGGTTACACCAAGCATGCACCTCTCCATGCTCCTTTGAGTTGTCTGCAGCCTTTGTATGTCTCTTTTAGTTAAGGTCCACGTCTCTGCACCATACGTAAGCACTGGAAAGATGCATTGATCAAACACTTTTCTTTTAAGACATAATGGCATATTGCTCTTGAAAATTATGCTGTTTCTTCCAAAAGCTCTCCAGGCAAGTTTTGTACGCCAATTAATTTCTTCATCAATGTGACCTTCACTTGATATCTGTTGTCCAAGATAAACGTATGTGTCTGTTTTCTCCAGCTTTTCTCCATCAATCGATAAATCTTCATTTCTTGTAAAAGCATTGAACATCACTTTTGTCTTCTGAAAGTTCATTTTTAATCCCACTTCTTTACTCTTGTCAGCCAGTTCCTGGATCATACTCTGCAGCTCTCATGGGGTAGTTGCAAAAATGACTATGTCATCAGCAAAACGAAGGTGGGTTAGATACTCTCCATTAATCTTTATCCCTTTGTTTTCCCAGTTCAGTGATTGAAACACATTTTCCAATGTGGCATTAAAGAGCTTCGGAGATATGGTGTCACCTTGTCTCACTCCCTTTCCAATTTTTATGTGTGTTGTATTTTCAAACAGCCGAATCTTTGCACTTGCATTTTCATAGATGTTATTAATAATATTAATGTATGCATCTTCAATGCCGCAGGATTTCAGAGCCATTGTAACTGCTGATGGTTTCACCGAATCAAAGGCTTTTTCATAATCGATAAAAGCCATGCACAATGGAAGTTCATATTCCCTCGCTCTTTCAATTAGTTATCTCAGTACGTGGATATGATCTATTGTGCTGTAGCCACTCCTGAATCCAGCTTGTTCTCTCGGTTGAGCCATGTCCAGTGTTACCTTCAAGCGGTGTGAAAGAACTTTCGTGAAGATTTTATAAACCTCAGGAATCTTCCCTTCATTAAGGCATCGAGTGAAAATTTGGGCGAGTACTGTTTCGATTTCTCCACTTGCTTCTTGTATGATGTCTACAGTAATTCCATCTTCTCCTGAAGCTTTTCCCCGCTTCATGCTCTTGATTGCATGTGCAACTTCTGCTAGGAGGACTGGAAGAACTCTAGTACTGGTACCTTTCATGATGTCTGGAGTACATGTATCATCCCTTTCATATAATTTGGAGTAGAAATCTTTCACTCTTGTCAAAATTTCGCCTCTATTTCTTGTTACAGAGCCATCTTCTTTTCTCAGTGCCATAATCTGTTTTCTTCCCTTACTGAGATGTCCCTTTGCTATCTTTAGGCTTTGGTTGTTTTCAATTGCTTTCCTCACTAGTTCACAGTAGAATTTCCTTACGTCTTCAGTGATACTTTTTTATACTGTCTTGCATAGCTCTATATATTCCACTTTGGAAGTCACATCTTCTTTAGTTGTCCTCATCTCTCTTCTTTTTTGCATCAACATTTTGGTTTTTCCTGATAATTTGTTCACATGCAACTTATTCTTAGACCCAGCTAATTTTGTTGCTGTTTCCACAAGAGCTTTGGTTACTTTTCTGTTAACTTCAGAAATATCCACTTCTTCCGATGTTAGGCCTTCTAACGCAGAGAATCTGTTCTTCAGTTCCAACTTGAAGGTATTACGGTGTTTTTTAAGGTTGGTTATGTCAATACATTTTGTCTGTCTTATGAGCTTGCCACGTTCGAGTTTAGTGTTGAGGTGCATCTTACATCTCACCAATCTATGGTTACTACCTGTGTTGAACATGTTTAGCACACTGCAGTCTTCTATGACGAATGTTTTGTTACACATAATAAAATCAATTTCACTTGTCGTCCCATTTGGATGTCTCCATGTCCATTTCCTGTGTGGCTTTTTCTTGAAAAAGGAGTTCAAGATGAAAAACCCTTCTGCCTCTGCAAACTCTACGAGAGTATTTCCACGCTGGTTTCTGTTGCCGTGACCGAATTTACCTACTGAAGTTTCATTCTGTTGCTGTTGCCCTACTTTTGCATTGAAATCTCCCATAATTATCTTCAAGTGCTGCTTACCTTTATTATTTAGATGACGAATTTCCTCATAAAATTCTTCAATTTCTTCTTCAGGATGACTTGTGGTGGGTGCATAAGTTTGAATAATCTGAGCCTTGTATCTTCTCGAGAGTTGGATAACGAGTCGTGCAGCTCTGTCAGAGGAACTTTCAACTTCTACAACTTTATCCTTCAGTTTCTTGTTTATTATAAATCCAACACCACTAGTTCTGCCAGTATCTGTCCCACGATAGTAGAAGAGATGTCCACTTTTCCGTTCAATGAGATCTTCTTTTCTTCTTACCTCACTTAGCCTGACGATGTCCCACTTGATCCTTTGTAGTTCCTCTTCCAATTCAAGAAACCTTGAATCAGAAGATAGGGAGCATCCATTATACGTAGCCAAGGTCAGCATCAGTCTTTATACAGTTAACTGTTTTTAATTAATAACAACTAAATGCATGAAGCATATTATTTTTGGTACCATTATTCCATGATTTTTTGTGAACTGGAGTGGTATACTGCCCACATGGAATCTCTTAATATATTCTCATAGAAATAATTCCCATGAAAGAAAAAATCTGTCAGTTGATTAGTTTCAATTTTTCCTTTTTTCTATAACACAATGCAGCTAAGCTTAATGACCGAATGGGTCCCTCCCTGTTCAGAAAACCATCTAACAAAGGTCTTTGGTCCATTAGTTGGTTGGTTCCATGTGATGTATTTCCCCATTCAGGAGTTGTGACCAATTGTTGCATGTTGAAAGACATAAAAGCAAACTGTCTACAAAAACCAATGAAATAAACAGTTTCATCATTTGATAAAACCAAATGCATTCAAAATATTAACACTCACATTGCACCGTTTCATAGGGAAATTACTGGAGTTTGTTACAGCAACTCACAGATGTTCAATGTGTGCACCCTTAGTAATATGGCATATATCAACATGGTAGTCGAATTCTAACCAAACATGCTTTAACATATCTTCATCAACTCCTGTAATAGCTGTTGTGATACGTTGTTTCACATTAGCTAAATTATCGGGGGGGAGACCTTGTCTTTGACATAGCCCCATAAAAAAAAGGAGTCAGAGGATGTTAGATTCGGACTTTATGGTGGCCAACACGTGAGTCACGTGCACTAAGACCATGTTCTTCAAAACGCTACTGCATTCTGTGCAGAAATTGGATATGCAGCTCTGTGATGGTCACTTAGCCTTTGCAATAACTGCAGTTTGTAGAAATCATTTTCAGCAGCTTTCTCAAAAAGTCAGTTATAGAATTTGTAAATCCCGACCTGCCATCATTGTGTATTTCCTTGGGCTGTGTTGGTAAATGGCACAAACACCTTCCACTTGTTCAACAGATACATACAGTCTCCTTGGACTTTACCTTTACACAAACATCCTGTTGTTTCAAATCTCTTGTGCCAGTCATAGATGGACTGCCTATTCGACAATGATTTCTTGAAAAGTGTTCTGAAACACTATTGCACAACAGTTACAGAATTCCTTTTCCTTAAATCAAGCACACAGAATGACTTTTCCACAGCATTTACAGCCATCTTGCCTGACTGGTCATGCGACAGCGAAAACATATAACCTTTTAGTAACTTCATCTGTATAATAAAATAATTGCTATTGGCAACAGAATTGTGCATCATGAGTGTCAACATCTTACATAATTTTGGTTTTATAAAATGTTGAAACTGTTTATTTTATTTGTAATAGCCCTATATTTTATGAAATTGATCAATCAAATTCTAGGCAGGCAGTAATTGCAAACAAAGCTGGAAATCCATAAAAAGAGAAGTTTTTTGGCAAAATAAAAATCTGATCTCACAAAAAAACTTGAAACGTCCCTGATTTTTGGAACCATTTTCAAATTCCCTAAGAATTCCAGGTTGCATGGGGTTCATATGAGTCATCAACCCCCAAAATGAGAGACAAAAATTCTCTCAGAAATTCAAAATGGCAAAATTAATTTCCAAGATCTTCCTATTTTTAGTAAAAATGGAAAAATTCTAAGACATGCATAACCAAAATGAAAAAAAAAATGAATATCAATAAACTATTACACTACAGCCATACCTTCATATTTGTATAATGATGTATGATGTATGCAGCTACACACTTCATAGATAAGACAAATACAGAAGAGATGAAAAACTTAAGAATAAAAAATAAGTCCCAAAAAATGATTAGCCAGCATCACTTATTAATGAATCGCTTAATATTGTACTAATTATAGGCCACCACACTCAAGATAATAAAAATTAACACAGCTAAAAATGTAATTAACAGAGCTACAGATCTTTTTCTCTCAAAGTCTCAACACCAAACAATGATCAATATGGCCATAATATGGACAAAAAGTGATTTTCCCAAAAGGATAATATTAGAAATCTCAAATCAAGTTGGCTAGGGAGAGAAACAATCAAGCAACGAAAGAGCAACTGACAAAGTAAAGCCTACAAAACATAGCTCACTAGGTAATTATGGGAAGATGAATAATAACATCAGTAAAATTTTAAGAACACTTCAAATTGGAATTGCAACATCATCTAGCAATGAAATGTAAAAATTAGCTAATAAGTTAATTTCTTACAACAAACAGGGCATACAGTTCAAGAGAATCTCATTTATGAAATTCCCCTGAACTGCAATGGATTTTATATTAAGCAAACTTTGCAAATTTTGGAGCAATGACTTGGAGAACGTTTAGCAGCAATTCAAAGGAAAGATCCAAACAGTGTATTGCTCCAAAATATACAGGGTGATTGATAATTATTGTCGGGGTTTCAGTGGCATATAATCGGAAAACAACAAACTAAAATTGCAAACAGAATATGACAGAAGACAACTAAAAGTTTTCTTACCTGTAGAATCAATACATCAGTTTGCTAAACCATTTTGACATGCGTGCCTTTCGTGGCATGTAAGATATCCAAGCGATAATCAATTTCCCGCCAAGTGTTCGCCAGCATTTGCGACATTACTGTTGCTATCACAGCACCAATTCTGGTCTTCAGGTCATCGAGGGAGGCCACAGGGGTCACGTAAACGATGTTTTTCACAAATCCCCACAGGAAGAAATCCAGTGGCGTAATATCGGGTGAGCACGGAAGCCATGGAATGGATCTACTATGCCCAACTCAGCACCCAGGAAAATGCAGGTCAAGAAATTCTCAGACAATAATAGCTCAACGTGGCGGCACACCATCGTGCTGGAATACCACACTGCGCTGCCGATCTTCCAACTGAGGCAACAGATACAGCTGTAGCATGTCCAGATAGGTCACCACTGTCACTGTTTTCTCCACAAAGAAAAAGGTCCCAACACTCTCGAACATTACAAAGCACACCAGATGCTCACCTTTTAACTATATCCTTTGACTTTTTGAATGGCGAGAGGGTTTTTGGAGCTCCATATTCAGCAGTTATACCGATGTGTCCTCCCTGAGATGAAAAACGCTGCTTCATCACTAAATATCCATGACCGAAAGTAATGTTCATCCGCTTTGATTTTGGACAAAATCTCTTGGGCAAATTGGAAATGGCGGCATTGGCGCACCCACGGAGAGGGCTTTGGGGGCTTCAGCCTCCTCCAAGGAGATTAAGAACGAAGTACGTAACAAATTAAACATTCAAAAATATTACTTTACATGTTCAAAAAATTACATAGTGTCTTTCATAGTGTCCTATATTATATGGTGTCTTCTTCCCAAAGCCCCAAAGAGATTAAGAGCGACGTACGTCACAAATTAAACATTCAAAAATATTATTTTACATGTTCAAATAATTATATAGTGTCTGACATAGTATCTTCTATTACATGGTGTCTTCTTCCCAAAGCCCCAAAGAGATAAAGGCTCTACAAGACCCGCAATCTTGTATTGTGCCTTCTCTTGTTAACCAACAGGCAAGCGTATTTCACAAATTGCTCGGGCAATTTTGCACATTTTGGAACATCGTTTGTGGCTAACGCAATATATATGATAAATAAAGAGTTCCCTGGTCTCAGATTTTCATTTTGGACTCTTTAAGTATATTTTATTAATTAATAAAACTATGGAAGACGCCTTGGTATGACTTTTGCTGCAGATAAAAAATGAAGGGAAAGGTCAATAAAAATTCTGAAACCAGGAAACTCTTTATTTATCATATATCTTGCGTTAGCCACAAATGGTGTGCGAAGATGTACAAACCTGCCCGAGCAATTTGTGAAATACGCTTGCCTGTTGGTTAACAAGAGAAGGCGCAATACAAGATGGCAGGTCTCGTAGAGCCTTAAGAGCGACGTACATCACAAATTATACATTCAAAAATATTATTTTACAGGTTCAAATAATTACATAGTGTCTGACATAGTATCTTCTATTACATGGTGTCTTCTTCCCAAAGCCCCAAAGAGATTAAGAGTGACGTATGTCACAAATTTAACATTCAAAAATATTATTTTACATGTTCAAAAAATTACATAGTGTCTTCTATTACATGGTGTCTTTTCCCCAAAGCCCCAAAGAATAAGAATGACGTACATCAAAACTGTATATAAACTATAGGCGTACACTATATATATGTATACACATTGTGTACATATACTATATATATATACAGCCCCCTCCAACAAGAATTTCTGGGTGTGCCACCGAATGGCGGGGTTTATCTTCTCGCTGTAAAGCCTGTACAATCTGAAGTTTGCACACATGGAGTTGTAGGCAGTTATGCAGAACTCTCCAAACAGTCGTTTGTGGCATATCTAACTGCAATGCAGCTCGTCATGTTGACTTCTTAGGGCATCAAGAAAAGGTTACCTGGATGCGATCAGCATCGTCCTGTGAAGTGCTCAGTCTTCCCACTCCTTTTTGATGCTGCACACTACCAGTCTCTTGAAACTGCTGTAACCAACGTCGGAGATCATTACCAGAAGGTGGAGCTCTGCCATACTGCATTCTGTAATGACGCTGCGTTGTGATAACTGACTTCGTTTCAAAGAACCAGAGTATGCACATTGCTTTTTCTTGAACAGTCGCCATTTTCAAGTACGATGTCAATTAATTCTGCGGGTACCGTTTTCCCACATAAAACTTTCCGCAATGAACTTGTTTATGCTGTGGGCAATTTTATTTGGTCAGTTACAGTTTGACCATTCCAGGTCATGGAAATCCCGACAATAATTATGAATCACACTGCATAAATATGCAACTGTAAGCCCAAATGGCACAGTTTACAGGCGATGTGTATTCAAAGAGACCATAACAACAGGAAGCTTTTACGTAATGAAATTGGATTCAACCAATGAACCATCAAAAATTATGTGCCACATGTTTAACATGAGGAATAATAACCACAAAAGAACAAGTTACTTTTCTTTTTGTCTTTCTACTTCCCAGGTGTGCCAATAGTCAGATTCAGGGAAATCTGTCAACACCAACTTTGTGTAGCTTCAAAAGCCTTACAACAACGAACTGGTACAGAAGCATCCAAAATGAACCACAACAGTCATACTGAGGCATGACATGACACATCTGTGCACTTTAATTAAATAACTCAGAGTAAAGTATTGGGTTAATGCATAAGTTCATGCCATTTTATTTCATGAGTGTTTCCCAGGTCAGTAGTGATGGTACAGCTGGCCAGTTTTATAACAAAATGTAGCCAGTAATATCGTGTATCTAAATAATATTGCATTGTGTGATTGTGGTTAATGGTCTTTTGGTTTTCAGGTCCGTAAGTATGGAGTGTCAAGTAGAGAGAAATGAACATTTCTGACATCTGCTTCTCTACAAGTTTAACAAGGGATCCTCAGCTGCCGAGGCTACTCGACAAATTTGTGCTGTGTATGGGGAGGATGCTATTGCTCAGAGGACAACCCGCAAATGGTTTTAGCGGTTCCAAGGTGGCAATTTTGACCTCAACGATTATCCACACTCAGGTCGTCCATCTCACTTTGATGAGGATCATTTGAACCATATCATCCACTTGAATCCGTGTCAAACCACATGCAAATTGGCCACTGAGATGGCTGTGATCAGGCCAAAGTGGTGTGACACCTGGAACGTATGGGAAAGGTCCAGAAACTGGGGTCTCAGATGCCTCACACTCTCACCAAAGACAACAAGAATCAGTGTGTAGCCATATGTGGCCCCTTGCTCGCCCGTTATCGCAAATGTTCACAGCAGCACAAACCCTTTCTGTCACGTATTGTTACTGGAGATGAAAAGTGGTGCCTGTACATGAATTTCAGGCATTGGAGGGAATGGTTAAGCCCAAACAAGATGCCTACACCATGTCCAAAACATGATCTTCATCCTGAGAACATCATGTTCTGTGTCTGGTGGGACATGGAAGGCATTATTCACTGCGAAATGCTACCAAGGAATCGGACCATCAATGCTGCATTCTATTGTGAACAACTCCGTCATGTGAAGGGGACAATTCAGCAGAAACATCCACATCGGCGCCATGGTGTCCTTCTCCAACATGATAATGCATGACCTCACAGTGCAAACATGAACAAAAGAGCCATTCAGGACATGAAATGGGAGATCCTTCCACATCTGGCCTATTCCCCAGATGTCGTCCCTTTAGACTATCACCTGTTCTGATCTCTGTCGAATGCCCTCCGTGGCAGAATGTTCAATAATGATGTTGATCTCCAGAATTTCCTTGATGATTTCTTTCCAGCAAAACCTGCATGCTTTTTCAAGAATGGCATTGCAGACCTATCCAGACATTGGGACACTATCGTAAGCAATGGGAGGAGAATTATTAGTTGATTGATTCCGTTTTCGCTTTTGATGTAATACATTCCTGCAGTGCAGTGAAAAAAAATGGCATGAACTTATGCATCAACCCAATATAAATTGTAAATCTATTGGAATTCTACTTTTCCTGGAACTAAACTCAAATTGCTCAATCTAGGAAATCAAACTTTTGATATATTATTATTATTTTGAATCAAAAAGACAAATAGAAGAGACAGTACATATTTTTTTTTTTTTTTACTTTTTTCAGTGTTCATGCTGCTTAGCATTTTAAGACTAGTAAGACTCTCTCACCAATGACAGTGTCAGGTGTTTTTTGCTTCTGGCTGTATGGAAGAGAAAGAAAGCAGAACCAGTAAAAAGAGAACAGCCAGTCAGTTCCCCTCTTACCCTGTTCTCACTCTAAAAAATAAAATCATTCAATTTTCAGATTATTTTACTAATAACGAAGTATGATAACCAATTTAGATTTCATAAATAATGTATAATTTAGAATTATTTAACATGCGGACACTTACCGTGCTAGGAATCGGTGCACGGAAAGGAACAGGGTTCTTCTGCCAATCAATAGAATCTAAAACAGCAAGGTAATTAACTCCACAATCATCTGCCTTGGGGTACCTGAGAAAAAATAAAGAAAGAAGCAATAATTAATAGATGCTTTAGCTTAATTTTTTCGAAGGCATAGAATCATTAGTTATAAAAACAAATATTAAAACAATGCGACAATTTTTTTTTAGAATCACTCAAAATTCCAGAAAAAGTAATATGCAGTAGTGTCACCTAAAACATATCCTTATTATCAGTATTGTTAAAGCTATGGTTATATTGCTATCATTTGTTTGTCAGTTTAAAATAACTTTCAAAGAAACCAAATGTGAAATTATGGAAAAACCCACAAACACTTTGATATGTAGGTCGTTCAGAAAGTAAAGCTCTTATATTTGTATCTTTACTCCCAGACATGGGACTAAAAATTGTTCAATACAATACTGCTAGATCTGAACAGATTTATTGAAACTATCTCTGTGTTGCCAGCTCTGAACAGATTATTGAACCTATCTCTGTTCATACTGTTCTTGAAACCATTTTTCACAGCAGCTTGAATTTCTTCATCGAGTATGAAATGAATTCCTTTGACTTGTTCCTTAAGTGCGCACACAACCAGAACTCATATGATGCCAAATCTGGGCTGTAGGGAGTATGTGAAGTAACTATTACAGAATGCTCTCTGCCTACCATCAGTACAGAACAAGTTGTACCATGACTTGGCAGACCAGTGTCTTTTTTCCAGTCATTCAGTGTCCAGTCACTGTTTTCCTGACACCACAGAAGATAAACTTTCCAATTCTTTGCAGAAATACACTATATTGGCAAAAGTCACCGGACACCTAGAAGAGAAACACAACATAGCATTTATTGACGTACATTAGTAAGGTGTTGATCCACCTTTGGCCTTAATGCATGCACTGACCCTTCAAGACATACTTTCGACAAGGTTTTGGAACACAGCGATAGGTATGCGATTCCATTCAGTACATAATTCTGCAGCTAACTGTTGCTTAGTAGTAGTCCTTGGTTCCAAACTTCTTATGTGGCGCTCTAATTCATCCCATAGGTGCTCTATGGGATTAAGATCAGTGCTCTGTGCTGGCCAGTCCACACACGATACGGAATTATCATCAAACCACACCATAACAGTCCTTGCTTTATGGCTCAGTGCATTATCCTGCTGGTACCAACAAGGCTCGGTTCCATAGTATTGCAACAGAGTTGGCAGGACATAATTGTCCAGAATATCGAGATAGACGTGCTGGTTAACAGGTTTGCCCACAATAACTAATGGGCCAGGACCATACTATGAAAAACACCCCCACACGAGTACACTGCCAGCTCCAAACTTGACCGTAGAAACAGTACACTGTGGTAAATAGCGTTCCGCCGGCTGCCGCCATACCCACACACAGCCATCAGATTGATGGATTGTGCATCTGGATTCATCAGTCCATAGGACCCGTTTCCATTGATCTATGGCCCACGATAAATGTTCTTTACAGCATGCTAAACAACAAGTAGCATTCCGAGTGGAGATGAAAGGCTTATGAGCAGCCGCATGACCACGGTAATCCATGGAATGAAGTTCTCTGCGAATGGTTTCGATTTCTGTTCCAACAAAAGGAAAGAGAATGGATATTTCAGCAAAAAATCAACAGTGTTCATGACTAAGAAACAAACATTTAGTTTCTCACATTTCATTCTTTATATAAAGATAATTAGCTATCACCAACACTCTTCCACCAATGATAAAAAATAATAACACTAAATAATCCAGTAATTAATGCAAAACAGAGTAAAGAGAATGACTGTGTTTTTTTCTGGTAACAAAATGAGAATGGGCGCCATGGAAGTGTGCTCTGACTAGCTTCCAGCAGAGTGTTTAACTGCACATGCTCAAATACACCAGAACAGCAGAAGATAGTGCTCATGGGAAGCAAAATTCAAGATTGTACATGCACTGTGGATGAAAAACCTTGAATGTTTAATGGAAAGAAAGCGGAAGATGTTTTCACTGCTATAACGGCGCTTTTAAGAACACATAATGTATTAATTCAACATATTTTCAGTGTAATTTTCACACACACATGGAATTATTTTAACTATAAATTTTTTCACTGATCTAATAAAATTTTCTGTGAAATGGTGGGTAGCGCACAGGCTCGTGTGCTCCTATAGACAAGACACCACAGGTTGCAACCCAGATTCATTCGTTGACACTAGCTAAACCCACATTTAAACTTTTCTGCTATGGATCTCTGACTAATTCATCAATTTTCTTGAATACGTTTGTTGACTTCTTGCCTGTTCTAATCCTGAGTTGTGGTGACAGGTCTTTAAAAGTCATTCAGGTCCAAATTTTCATCACCATCCTTTGATATTTCACCCAATAATTCACAGTATTTACATCACAAAAAACCAATAATTGCAGGTGGGTTTCGCTCCGAAAATCATGGAACGTTCTCATTCCCACTAGAACAATAATTCCCAGTGGTTTCAAATATTCTTGAGAAGCCAATGGAATGAAGATCAACAAAAAATGTCAACAGAACATCAAAAAATGGCACATTAGAAAAAAAAAAAGATAAACAATCACAAAAAATGTTTAATAAAACTTTACACAGATGTTGAATAATCTTGTTTCACTGAGATTTTCAATTTCCGCAGTACAATCCACTTCCCATAATGTTATATTTGACCAACGATTTTCGTAGTGACTATAGAGTAGACATAGCACTTTGAATGTCTGGACCTTCTCTAAAGCAATGTCAAGGAATGTGACGAAGTTTATCCAGTCGCACCTGATGCACATCTCATCTGGAGAAGGCCGAGTGAATATCAGCTGGGAAACATAAAACAGCTTCCAGCAGATGGAGAGAAATTGGGAATTTCGAAAAAAACTTGAAAAGTTCACAACCCTAATGCTAAATCTGCAAAGGAAGCCATGGGAAAAGTCTGAAGTACGATAATTTCCCGAAGTCAAAATTAAATCTAAGGACTTTTCCGAGAGTCCGTAGGGAAATAAGGGGAAAAGTAACCATTTAAGGAGTTCTACTTAAATTCTAGGATACACTACACACCACTGGTATACCCTAGGTGTGATGATATGGGATCCACTGTAATACATCTCTGAGAGCAGAAGTACATGGACATAACTTATTTTCATATATCTTTTAAAATCTCAAAACTGTTTTTAATAACATTACGCAGATTTGCATAAATATTTTCTATTTTCATGTCCAGTTACTATAAGTGTAGCTTTGTAGGGGGCAAGGAGGGGCAGGTGCTCCCCCAACTTCAGAAAATTTTAATGTGAAGGCAAGCTTACAACAGGGTGGCAAATGTGAGTTAGGAGGCTTAATGGAGACACTATGAAGTTCAAAGAGGTAAAATCAAGAGCTTTATACACACACACACACACACACACACACACACACACACACACACACACACACACACATTGTTATACACATCTTTTAGATTTGGCTGTGATTCGTTTAAGCAAGAAAGTGAAACTGCGGCAAAATACTATCAATGTAGAGAACTCATTATATAACATTATTCATGTACCAGCAAAGAGATTTTTGATATTTAAAGGAATTTGTAATAAAAGAAAAAAACAACTAGAATCTTTCAAAAATATATGCTGGACTCTTTGCCATCTGTCATTATCAACAATGGTGAAAAGCAATGCATAACAAAAAAAGTTTGTAATTCACTTAAAAGATCTAAATTTTGTAACATTTATGGGGAAACTGTTTCTAAGAATTGCCTTCCCCTCCCCCATCAAATCAAAAAATAGGTTTACATTTTTCTGTATCCCCCCCCCTTCTCCCAAGAAAAAAATCCCTTTACACTTATTCTACTCCCTCTCCCCCCCTCCCCCAAAAAAAACATCAGTTTGCACTTATTCACCCCCAATTTTTTGGTCACACTACGCCTATGTCAATGACCATAAATTCATTATGTAAAATTACTTGTGATCATATATGGAACAGATTTGTTGATAAAAAATCCTCACAATGTGATACAATTATTAATATATATAAAAACTTACAAACATAAAGATGGATGTGAGCATACATTCATAAGTGTTCCTGAAAATTACACTTCAATTTAATCACTACATTTAGCAAACTGAATAGGTCATTAGTTAGAGGAATTTTATAATGCAAAGACCACACTTAACCAAAGTATCTTGACATCAATCTGATAGAAACAAAACAGGAAAAAAAAAAAAACATAAATGGTAGTCTCTGTTCATAATGCATTTGAAGAACACATCTCAGCAAACAACAGACAAATCTTTTGCTCATGTGTATAAATCAGTGACAATATCCTGAAGCAAATTTTCAGATTCCTCTGGAACTTATCAGAAATTAGGTATGCCAGCTCACCTTCATCATAAACATAATTCTTCTGGTAATTAATTACTTCTTTTTTTTTCTAAGACACACTAGTGCAAAAGTTAGCACACTGTGAATTTTCTTTGTGTGGCAAAGCATCAGCAATAACAGTACAGCAAAAGTTCTTGCATGGCATACTTATACGTACTTGTACACTTGTTGCAGGACTTGTATCTCTCTCTCTCTCTCTCTCTCTCTCTCTCTCTCACACACACACACACACACACACACACACACACACACACACACTCACGCACATTCTCCAACGAAGGATATAAATCCATCCTTTCTTTTTAAGCTCAAGTCACCAGCCATAAATTTCTTGAACTGCGTTTGTGTGGTCCAAGCAGACTTGCCAACCTTAAGAAGAGAAAAAATGCAATTTTCTATGAAAATCCTGCGAGCATACTTTCGTATGTTCGAAATATCAATGGACATAATTTGAAGCACTAATGTTACATTATTGCATATAAAAAAATGTAAAAAAAAATTCTATTAAAAAATATTAAACATTTTTTTTTCAGTTATGCATTGATCTAGAGGATAACCCAAATTATGATGGAAAAGGAGAAATTCTTCCAAGCCGTTGCACTTTCATGCCTAAAGATTTCAGCAAATTTTTTTCGCGGTCGAATTTCCATTTTCGGAAATTTTTCCTCCATTTTTCAAACTGAAATACAAATATTTATGGAATAAAATGATACATAACAATATTGGGCAGAGGCTACATCACAGAAAAAAGAAATTATGATTACGGAAAAAATCTTTTTTCGTTTACTTCCGTTTCTGAAAAACGAAGTACCGTCCTGATGCGTATTTTTACAAATTGGTAAAATTATTCGATGCATAGTTTTACGTGCGGAGAAAAATTCCTGACGCATATTTTTATGCATTGAGAAAAATTCCCGATGTGTGTTTTTACGCGTTGGTAAAATTTCGATATG
Source organism: Macrothele yani (assembly GCA_039090855.1). Taxonomy (NCBI): domain Eukaryota; kingdom Metazoa; phylum Arthropoda; class Arachnida; order Araneae; family Macrothelidae; genus Macrothele; species Macrothele yani. Next base: position 92,577,712 of record CM076998.1, read on the forward strand.
TACTAGACGCATAATTACGCATTTTGGCGAACTCTGGACTCGGCACATCACTTAAGCATTCCCGTGGAAAGAGAGCTACCGCACGACGCCATGAAGCCAGCGAGTCAAAGATGACATCCTCGCGTGACACAACGCTCGTAAGGTCCGGTAGAAAATCTATGGTTCCTGCCAATGCCAAGCCTGTTCCTGCAGAGCCAGAGATCATTAGCGGACAGAAGAGTAAACATCGCTGCCAACGGCAGAGCAGAACTGGTGACTCAGAGGGGGAAAGGTCACTTCTCCGCTAATGAACCGATGCCTCGGAGAACTTTGAACTTTTCCCCTCGTTACTTTTTAATTTATGCTATGGAAATCATAATGGAATCCGGCAATATTAATTTATAATCCGGAATTCCGGGAAATGTAATGAAATCCGGCATTGCTGGCCTAAACCCGGAAAGTTGGCAGGCCTGTCCAAGTAACCACCAGGCCTTCGCCTTCTATTTCAATAATTATTCATACTCATACTGCTTCAGCAATTTGAAATATTGGTTCTATTGCAACATTATTGGAAACAGGGTGTTTAAAGCCACTGAAGCAGTATGATTTTTTTTTCTTTTTATTGAAGGTTTTAACGACTACCGTGAGCAATTCAATGGGCTATAAGCAGTCGTCCGTCCCTAATTTAGGGTCACTGGTTCCACGGAAAAGAGGGAGCCAGTGCCGTAAGACAAACACAGCATCCGTGCCTCACTGGGATTCGAACCCAGACCCATCACGAACCAATGGTCAGAAGCCATCGCTTAGACCACTGCGCCACCGGGGCAGCGAGCAGTACGAATAATATAAGTCCAACAAAGATGAGCATCTCCTAGTGGATAAACACAGAACTGAAGAACAAACTGAACAATCTTATCACAAAAGAGATTCATATGCAAGTCTACTACCAAAGAGGTCACCTATGTAAATGCCACTAACAAATTAAATTCTTTCAGAATGTGAAACATGTAATAATAATACATTTAAAAAAATTTGGATTAATGAAATAACACACTTACTTATATATAAATGCTCTTAAAACATCCGAATCAACTGGCAAGGGGTAAGCATGGAGGACTTTGTACAGCATGGGTGCAGTAAAGTGACCAGACCTATTGAAAAAAAAAATTCACTGCTTAAAATTTATGCAAAAAAAATCTATGAACAAAATTGCAAAGAGCAGTGTACTGACAAAGGCCATTCAATAAAGAATGATCATATTTTTTCAAAAAAAAAAACAAAAAAAAACATACCTCTGTTAATCACTCAAATTTTGATGGTCTTTTCCACAATCTTCTGTATGTGATACAATGCACTATTCCAATGCTTTTGTCACTCTTCAAAAACTGAATGGAAGCCATTTTTCAACATGCATTTGGGAACTGCCTCTGATACCTTAACATTATTTGACAAATGAAACTTTTGCCCCCCCCCCCCCAGCTCCCTTTTTAAGTTTGGAAACAATCACAGGGGGCAAGGTAAGGTACTCTAGGATGGATGAGGTACACATCTAATATTAATTTTGGCTAAATAATCAATGACAACATAAGCAGTATGAAATATCACACTGTCATGGTGCAGCATCTATCTGTCTGCATGTAAGTGTGGTCTTTTACAACAAATGTGATCCTGCAAAGTCTGAAATTCAGCTCTGTATTAGGTTCCTGTAACAGTAGCATTATTTGGCACAGCATGCTGGTAAATCATTCCTTGCACTTAACTAAAATGGCCACCCTAAGTTTACCAGCAGATGACACAACTGCTTTTTTCGGTGTTGATGATGAAAGTGACTTCCAAACAGAACTTTCTCATTTACATTCTGGAACACAATGTTGCATTCAAGTTCCACCTGCGGTAATCACCTTATTTATGAATTCAGCACCAGTAGTATCCATACTTTACAGTAGCTGACAAACTTCAACCTAAATATTATTTTTCTCATGTATCAGTACCACACGCATAACTAGGGTAGGACAGGAGGGGCTGTTGCCCTGGGCACAACTCAGGAGAGGGTGCAAAAATCATCACGCATAAACTGGAATTGAAGCTTTTGCACCAGTTTTTTGTGTAATTTTTTGCACCATACTTTGTCATTTATCTATTTAAAGAATTTGCTAATAGTTAATAGTATGTTTTGCCAACAGTTTTGTAGCCATGGCAACATAGAATTTATATTCTTCCTCAAAATATTCAGGAGATATTTATAAATATATTTACCTCTCTCTCTCTCTATATATATATACATATATATATATATCATCATCATCATCATTGTCAACCATTATCGATCCACTGCTGGACGAAGGTCTCCCCAAGTTTCCTCCACAACGGTCTGTCTTGTGCCAGTCTCCTCCATGTCACTCCCGCATACTTTCGAATTTCATCCACCCATCGCCCATGTGGTCTTCTTCTGGGTCTTTTCCTGTCCCTTGGAATCCAATCTAAAATTTCGGCTGCCCATCGATGGTCTGTCCTTCTGGCAGTATGTCCAGCCCATTACCATTTCAGGGATTTAACTCTGATCATGATGTCTTCCACTCTTGTCATTTTTTGGATCCACGAGTTCCTCTTCTTATCTCTCCTGGTTACACCAAGCATGCACCTCTCCATGCTTTTTTGAGTTGTCTGCAGCCTTTGTATGTCTCTTTTAGTTAAGGTCCACGTCTCTGCACCATACGTAAGCCCTGAAAGGATGCATTGATCAAACACTTTTCTTTTAAGACATAATGGCATATTGCTCTTGAAAATTATGCTGTTTCTTTCAAAAGCTCTCCAGGCAAGTTTTGTACGCCGACTAATTTCTTCATCAATGTGACTCTCACTTGATATCTGCTGTCCAAGATAAACGTACGTGTTGTAACGTATACTCTATATTCACTTTCCTTTTGATTTTACTATCTCTGGTTATTTTATTTTACTATGTAAATTATCTTCTTACTGAACGAAATATTATTTCACCCGATGAATGAGATCTGGCAATGAGTGTAAGTCATGACTTGGTGGTAGCTAGTATATATAGGCGCGTTCATTGATAGCAAGGGAGTGTTGGTTTATGTGAAGGAGAGCGTTTGTTATTGTACGGAGAGATTTACGTGTTATTTGAGTAGCGGTGTGTGTTGATACCAGTTGAAGTTGATAATAAAAAGATTTGAGTAAGTACGTCTTTCTCAATTAATAGTTTTTGTCAGACCTCTGTCTGGCTGTTAGGTTTATTTCAATTAATATTACTATTAACAACCAGCGTTAAGACTTTATACATTCTAATTACTACACTACTAGCAGGAGACTATATTCATGTTCTTAATTAACTAGTAACAACAACAATTTGAATTCACTATTTGAAGCTCAGTAGGAAAGCTTCATTATTATCATTAGCTAGCTGGTAGAAAGAGCTTATTCATTATAATTAGCTTAGCGTAAAGCAAAATAAAGCTAATTCATTATAATTGGCGCCCGAACTTTTCTCGTACACGAGAGCTTGACAATTTTTACCCATGTCTTCACTACCTGAGACAACTTCAATTTTCCACCCCAAGGCAAGTTCCGAGGGTGATGGTGTTTTTTTGGACAATTTGCAAGAAGCCTGTGGGTCTGACTTTAATATGAATGATCTACACGTACCCAGGCATTCTTCACAATTTCATAATGCACCAGCTTCCTATTACTCTGAGTCGCGGGTCGTACCTGAGGGAGTGCAATCCTCTCAGCGCAGCAGAATGCTTGCCCATTTCGTGCCGCATGCAGGAACAATTAATTTCAATGGTTTGGAGGGTTCCTTAAAGTTCCTCGAAGATCTGGAAGATCATTTTGATCTATATAATATTCCTGAAGACTGCAAAGTCCAAATCGCCGGCACTTGCTTGAGGGATACCGCTAAGACCTGGTATCGGCAGTGGAGAGTGTCGAACCCAGTTTCTCGTTATGAGAATTTCCGTGCAGAATTCTTGGAGGTCTTTCCTTTCGGCCTCAGTCGAGCTAGCCTTGCACAAAAGCTTTTTTCGCGTCAGCAAGGTCCCAATGATAGCCCTGTTGCATTTGCGTTGGAGACTACACGCTTATATAACCTATGGGATCCACATGCCAGTCATGTTGACATGTTGGATACCCTCGTGCAGCAGCTCGACCCATTCTTACAAGACTTTCTTGAGGTTCGACACCCTGCCACAATTCATGAATGCCTTCGCCTCATACGCACGTATGAAGAGCGACATGGCAAACATCGTTCAACTCACCATGCTCGGGCACCCAGCGAAGCTTATTACGAAAACCCTCAGCAGCATAATAGGCATAATAACTTTCAGCGCGAGCATACACCAGTGCACACCCAAGCTTAATACGTTCCACCACACAGAAGAGTGGCAAACCAACAGCGAGTTTCTGAACAAGCTTCGGGATATCGTACAAATGCACAGTATGCTCGACCCCGTTCCAATCCTCAGCATTCGGAACGTTTTCATGCTCAGGGCAATGATAATTTTTCTGCCCATGCTGAGGGCAGACGTAATGGATATGAAAATGTCAACAGAGGCGCGGAGTTCCCGACGCAGGTTTCACGCAGTTTTCCTCATCGTGAAAATTTTCCCGATACCCGGCAGGGTCGAGGTTTCAGACCGCATGATAATCAAACCAGGATTCCTTTAAACTTCCAAAGGAAGTAGACCAAGGGTCGGTCCTGCTTCCTGATACCAAGCATTCTGACCCTAAAACAGTATTAGTGACTGTTCAAACTCCTCAGTTGCCTGATGTATTCTTGACAATTGAAGATATTATTGTCGAGACAAAGTTCGACGCTGGTTCGGAAATATCAGCCCTAAATACAAAGTTTTGCACTGACAATTTTCCTGCAATACTAGTTCAGTCTGCGACGCAGTATTTGCGAGGTGCAAATAATGAAATCTTCAGTATCTCAGGAACTGTCACATTATCTTTAGGGCTGGGAAAAGCTCGTTTTACGCATTCTTTCCTGCTTATAGACGAGCTATCTGTGAAATGTCTAATGGGAATGGACTTTATTCATAAGTTTCAAATAACTTTGAATTTCGTACAACATGTGATTTCCTTTCCAGAACCTGTCGAAATGATTCCTACGGTTCCTGTAGATATAATGAGCTTGTTATTGAGTAACCAATTGAATGAGAGGCAACGAGACCAGCTTTCTCTCCTTTTACAGGAAAGCCCTGGTTTATTTTCTGATCAACCTGGTTTCACACAGGTGGTTTATCATGTCATTGACACTGATGGTTCGAAACTAATTGCGACGAAACCTTACCCTTGTGCTCCACATAAAAACAGGAAATGCAACGTCAAATTTCTGACATGATTAAGCAGGGCATAATCAGGGAATCAACAAGCGCCTGGGCTGCTCCTGCCTTTTGGTTCCAAAGAAACAACCCAATGAATTTCGTTTCGTGACAGATTTCCGCAAGCTCAACCAAGTCACAAAAACGATCAATTATCCACTACCTGTCATGTCGCATATTTTAAATGACCTGTCGTCAACCAAATGGATGTCAACCTTGGATTTGGCGAGTGGATATTGGCAGGTGGCAGTACATCCGGACTCTGTCGATAAAACTGGCTTTGTGACTCCTTTTGGGGCTTATGAATACTTACGTATGCCCTTTGGCCTAGCTTCTGCACCTGCTACTTTCCAAAAGCTTATGGATACGGTTCTCAGACCTGTCCTGGGTCCCCATGTGCATGTATATTTGGATGATATTATTATTACATCTGAGACTTTTGACGAGCACCTTTCTCTGCTCAAACAGGTGTTCCAACTCATATACAATGCTGGCTTGACGTTAAAACCTAGTAAATGCCAGATAGCGAGGGACGAGATTGTATATCTGGGGTTGAAAATCACTCCCCACGGCTTATTTACTGATAATGAAAAAATTAGGCCTATTGTTGACTTTCCTCGGCCTAAAACAGCAAAAGAACTATCACGCTTTTTGGGAATGACCGGATGGTATCAGCAGTTCGTCCCCGCTTATGCTACTATCTGTGAGCCATTGTATGCTTTAAAACGTAAATACAAGAAGTTTGTTTGGACACCTGAGGCTAACGCTGCATTCGAAACACTGAAGTCTGCGTTGACTCAGCCTCCGGTGTTGGCTTTCCCGGATCATACTAAGGAATTTGATATTTATACTGATGCATCCAGAGTTGGTCTTGGTTGCGTTTTGTCACAAGCTGGGCATCCAATAGCTTTTGCGTCTTGTACTTTAGCCAAAGCTGAACGCAATTATTCAGCTACGGAACGTGAATGTCTTGCTGTTGTGTATGCGCTGAATAAATTTCAATGTTATCTTAATGAATTGACAGTTAACATAATTATGGATCATTCTGCCCTTCAGTATTTGAATTCTGCTAAGCACCTATCTCAAAGACTTATGAAGTGGGCTCTGAAGTTACAAGAGAGCAATATTAAAATTTCATATCAGCCAGGTCATAAGAATCAATTACCGGACGCATTGTCTCGCGTTCCGATTTGTGGGGTCCCCACAGAAACTACTCCTGGATGTCAGCCTTTACTTCTAATAGCTGATATAACATCCAGAGAGCAGATAATGGCAGAATTAATAAATGATCCAGATTTTGGGGATATCTATAATTTTTTGCTTGCGGGTTCGCCCCTACAAAGTGATCCTTCTCTGGCTGGAAGGTCACAGCATTTTGAAGTAATAGAGGGTCTTCTTTATTATACAAAATCTCGGACTACTAGGGCAGAGTTTCGCCCATGTATTCCGCGAACCCTTAGAATGGCCCTTTTAAATGAATTTCATGACAAACCTCTTGCAGGCCATTTAGGTATTCGCAAGACCCGTTGTAAATTGCGGGATGTTGCCTATTGGCCTGGCATGTACCAAAGTGTGCTCGCATACGTTCAATCATGTCACTTGTGTCAGATTAATAATTACCGTAATGTAAGACCGGCCGGTCACTTGAAATCTAGTTCAAGTTCTCATGTTTTTGATATTATTTCAATAGATTTATTAGGACCTTATCCTTTATCTGTTAAAAACAAAGCTCGTTATGTTTTAGTACTAACTGATAATTTTTCTAAATGGGTTGAAGTTTTTCCCATTAAAGCCGCTACGGCAGAAGTTATTTGTAATGTCTTAGTTAATGAAGTATTTTCTAGATATGGTGCACCTAATAAAGTAGTTTCGGATAATGGTCCTCAATTTATTTCTGACATTTTTGAAAGAATGTGTGCGAGACTACACATTAAACATAAATTCATTTCCCCATATCATCCCCAGAGTAATCCTGCGGAACGCGTTAACCGTACGCTAGCGAAAATGATTGCTACATTTGTAATGGGTCATCATGAAAGATGGGATGACCATTTGGAGCTTTTTGCATTCGCCCTCCGCTCGTCTGTCCACGAATCTACTAAAATTACTCCTGCAGAACTTTTTCTGGGTCGCAAAATTAAAACCCCTTTTGAAAATTTAACGGGGATTATCGACGAACTAAACCAGCGACCAACTCCGCAATCAGTACGCATCATGGCAGAAAAAGCTCGTGTTGCAATGCTAGGAGCACAAGCGGCTCAAGCAAGATATTATAATACTAGGCGTAGGGAACCAGATCTTGTCGTTGGAGATCTCACTCTCGTGGAAACGCACTTCCAGTCTTCTGTTTCGCATACTTTAGTGAAGAAATTTGCACCCAGCTATGAAGGTCCATATCGGGTGGCAAATGTGTTTGACAATAATATTATTCTTGAAAAACCGGACAATCAACTTCAATACGTACACGTTGATCAATGTCGCAAGTATCATGAACGAAATATCGATTTCATAATCAATCCTACTCAACCTTCTGTTCCACAGACTCAAGAGTCTATATCTCACGATCAACCACCAGATATTTTGGACGAACCAACAAACATTTTTGAAGAATCTCCAGTGATTTTTTCTTCACCCTCCCCTCCTCCAGACGGGTTTCCTAACACGCAACCTGATTCTCCCTTGAGACCAAGGCTCGACTCAAGTTCTTCGAATACTAGTATCGTTCCTTTCCCTCCAACCATTGCCAAGACTATTGCTGCGCCGTTTCCTGATAACTCTGCACCAACGCAGGCTCCTACTTCTTTGAATACCTCGTCAGAAAGTATTCCTATAGGCAAAAGTAAACATCGCCCTGCACGACCACTGAATTACAGCAGCGACTCAGAGGCTTCGGACATTTCTGATTTATCAGTTATGAACAGTAATTTCATTTTTCCCAACCGTCCAGAACCACCAAAAGCTGGGCGTAAACGTACCTTATCTCCCCAATCTGCTTCGCCGCAACAGCGATGACGGCAGAAATCTTTGCATCCGCCCGGGTTTCGCCCCTGGAACCTACGTTCAGGGCAAACAGGGCCGATGCCTGCTGCTACTCGCATGCCACGCGGGCGTAAGTGAAAGCAAACGATGTGGCCGAAGCCACGTCCGTCCAAAAGACTACTGGAAGGACACAACGGGCCCCAGCACAAAGGGACTCCATATCAAAAGCCTGGGGGAGCCCGTTCCTATCAGCCGCAAGGATTTCCAGATCACCAGACTTCAGCCATTCCTGACCGTTCTTCTCAGCCGCAGGGATTTCCGGACCGCCAGACTTCCGCCATTCCTGACCGTTCCTATCAGCCGCAAGGATTTCCGGATCGCCAGACTTCAGCCATTCCTGACCGTTCTTCTCAGCCGCAGGGATTTCCGGATCACCAGACTTCAGCCATTCCTGACCGTTCTTCTCAGCCGCAGGGATTTCCGGACCGCCAGATTTCCTCCATTCCTGACCGTTCCCGTCAGCCGCCGGGATTTCTTGACCGACAGCAGACCGATGTTCCAGATCCATTAAAGTCCTTGAAAAGATCCAAGCCACCTGATTTTACCAGTCCAATTAGGCCTGGAAAACGTTATCGCACTAGAGTTTTTTATTCGTCCTCGAGATAAGTAAGTTCTCGTGGACAGGTTCTTTTCTTAATTTGTTGTTTTTCCTGCACGACCAGTTGGCGTGTCAGAATTTCTTTTTTCGTGTGGGCCTATGCATTCTTTTTTGTGTATATATGTTTTTTTTTATATTTCTTCTATGTCCATCTACTAATCCCAATTTTTTTATATATCTATGTGCTTAGGGGTAAAATAATAAAATTGTTACTGTTAGGCAGCTCCAGGTAATCTTCGCTGCTGATACAGTTGGTATGTATTCAACGAATAATGCGAATGTAATTTGAAATTAAAATAATAAAATTGTTACTGTTAGGCAGCTCCAGGCAATCTTCGCTGCTGATACAGTTGGTATGTATTCATCGAATAATGAGAACGTCATTTGAAATTAAAATGATTCCTGCTAGGCAGAATAAAAGGAAGGTATGCCAATGCAGGTTTGTTTTGTTCAACAATACAAGTTTCACAGACGAATACAGATTTCTTACTTTTGTCATGCCAAGTTTGATAATGTAAATACTGCTACCACCAAACAACAAAACAAAAAAGAGGTCGAGAAACGTGATTCAACGAAGTGTAAGACTTACACTCCAAAATTGATAGGTTTTTTGAACAAAAAAAAAAAAAAGAAAAAAGAAAAAAAAAGGAAAAAATTAAGGGGGAGATGATGTAACGTATACTCTATATTCACTTTCCTTTGATTTTACTATCTCTGGTTATTTTATTTTACTATGTAAATTATCTTCTTACTGAACGAAATATTATTTCACCTGATGAATGAGATCTGGCAATGAGTGTAAGTCATGACGTGGTGGTAGCTAGTATATATAGGCGCGTTCATCGATAGCAAGGGAGTGTTGGTTTATGTGAAGGAGAGCGTTTGTTATTGTACGGAGAGCGTTTGTTATTGTACGGAGAGCGTTTGTTATTGTACGGAGAGATTTACGTGTTATTTGAGTAGCGGTGTGTGTTGATACCAGTTGAAGTTGATAATAAAAAGATTTGAGTAAGCACGTCTTTCTCAATTAATAGTTTTTGTCAGACCTCTGTCTGGCTGTTAGGTTTATTTCAATTAATATTACTATTAACAACCAGCGTTAAGACTTTATACATTCTAATTACTACACTACTAGCAGGAGACTATATTCATGTTCTTAATTAACCAGTAACAACAACAATTTGAATTCACTATTTGAAGCTCAGTAGGAAAGCTTCATTATTATCATTAGCTAGCTGATAGAAAGAGCTTATTCATTATAATTAGCTTAGCGTAAAGCAAAATAAAGCTAATTCATTATAGTGTCTGTTATCTCCAGCTTTTCTCCATCAATCGATAAATCTTCATTTCTTGTAAAAGCATTGAACATCACTTTTGTCTTCTGAAAGTTCATTTTTAATCCCACTTCTTTACTCTTGTCAGCAAGTTCCTGGATCATACTCTGCAGCTCTGATGGGGTAGTTGCAAAAATGACTACATCATCAGCAAAACGAAGGTGGGTTAGATAATCTCCATTAATTTTTATCCCTTTGTTTTCCAAGTTTAGTGATTGAAAGACAATTTCCAGTGTGGCATTAAAGAGCTTCGGAGATATGGTGTCACCTTGTCTAACTCCCTTTCCAATTTCTATGTGTGTTGTATTTTCAAACAGCCGAATCTTTGCACTTGCATTTTCATAGATGTTATTAATAATATTAATGTATGCATCTTCAATACCGCAGGATTTCAGAGCCATTGTAACTGCTGATGGTTTCACCGAATCGAAAGCTTTTTCATAATCGATAAAAGCCATGCACAATGGAAGTTCATATTCCCTCGCTCTTTCAATTAGTTCTCTCAGTACGTGGATATGATCTATTGTGCTGTAGCCACTCCTGAATCCAGCTTGTTCTCTCGGTTGAGCCATGTCCAGTGTTACCTTCAAACGGTGTGAAAGAACTTTAGTGAAGATTTTATAAACCACTGATAGGAGGCTGATAGGTCTGTAGTTCCTGAGATCCTCAATGTCACCTTTTTTATGTAGCAGGATCATTGTAGCGTTGTTCCAATCCTCAGGAATCTTCCCTTCATTAAGGCATGGAGTGAAAATTTGGGCGAGTACTGTTTCGATTTCTCCACTTGCTTCTTGTATGATGTCTACAGTAATTCCATCTTCTCCTGGAGCTTTCCCCTGCTTCATGTTCTTGATTGCATGTGCAACTTCTGCTGGGAGGACTGGAAGAACTCTGGTACCTTTCATGATGTCTGGAGTACATGTATCATCCCTTTCATATAATTTGGAGTAGAAATCTTTCACTCTTGTCAAAATTTTGCCTCTATTTCTTATTACAGAACCATCTTCTTTTCTCAGTGCCATAATCTGTTTTCTTCAATTACTGAGATGTCCGTTTGCTATCTTTAGGCTTTGGTTGCTTTCAATTGCTTTCCTCACTGGTTCACAGTTGAATTTCCTTACGTCTTCAGTGATACTTTTTCGTACTGTCTTGCATAACTCTATATATTCCACTTTGGAAGTCACATCTTCTTTAGTTGTCCTCATCTCTCTTCTTTTTTGCATCAACGTTTTGGTTTTTCCTGATAATTTGTTCACATGCAACTTGTTCTTAGACCCAGCTAATTTTGTTGCTGTTTCCATAAGAGCTTTGGTTACTTTTCTGTTAACTTCAGAAATATCCACTTCTTCCGATGTTAGGCCTTCTAAAGCGGAGAATCTGTTCTTCAGTTCCAACTTGAAGGTATTACGGTGTTTTTTAAGGTTGGTTATGTCAATACATTTTGTTTGTCTTATGAGCTTGCCACGTTCAAGTTTAGTGTTGAGATGCATCTTACATCTCACCAATCTATGGCCACTACCTGTGTTGAACTTGTTTAGCACACTGCAGTCTTCTATGACGAATTTTTTGTTACACATAATAAAATCAATTTCACTTGTCCTCCCATTTGGATGTCTCCATGTTCATTTCCTGTGTGGCTTTTTCTTGAAAAAGGAGTTCAAGATGAAAAACCCTTCTGCCTCTGCAACCTCAACGAGAGTATTTCCACGCTGGTTTCTGTTGCCGTGGCTGAAGTTACCTACTGAAGTTTCATTCTGTTGCCGTTGCCCTATTTTTGCATTTAAATCTCCCATAATTATCTTCAAATGCTGCTTACCTTTATTATTTAGATGACGAATTTCCTCATAAATTCTTCAATTTCTTCTTCAGGATGACTTGTGGGGGGTGCATAAGTTTGAATTATCTGAGCCTGGTATCTTCTCGAGAGTTGGATAACGAGTCGTGCAACTCTGTCAGAAGAACTTTCAACTTCTACAACTTTATCCTTCAGTTTCTTGTTTATTATAAACCCAACACCACTAGTTCTGCCAGCATCTGTCCCACGATAGTAGAAGAGATGTCCGTTTTTCAGTTCAATGAGATCTTCTCCTTTTCTCCTTACCTCACTTAGCCCGACGATGTCCCACTTGATCCTTTGTAGTTCCTCTTCCAATTCAAGAAGCCTTGAATCAGAAGATAGGGAGCGTCCATTATACGTAGCCAAGGTCAGCATCAGATGGCAGCCTAGTCCGGTCCTCCGGGGATTCTTAGCACCCTCTGCCTTCATGTCGCACTGGCCGCTGCCTTGGCCAGGTACATTCCAGCTGCCGAAGACTGAGGGCCAAGATTTAAGTTGTGGAGTCATTTTGGAGGGCTTTGGCCATATCTCACCACGCGGGCCAAGCGGGTTGGTGAGTGTGGGATAGCATTTCCTCTAATCCCGATGGTATAGTTGTACCGCTATTGGCGGTCGTCAGAGCCCCTTTAGTGGGAACAGGATGCACCACGAGAAGGCGGGGTTGACATTTTTTGTCAAGGAGAGGCTGTGATGTTACGCATCACCTGACCTTACATCCCATATATATATATACGAGGGCTGTACGAATAGTAATGCAAAAGTGGGCATAACTTTTTTATTAACTGACAGAGGTCGTTTAAATTGCACATGTTTGGTTTTTCCTCATTGCAGCTAAATAATGGATTCCAAGCAGAAGCAATGTGCCGTCACTGAGTTCTTGATGAAGGAAGGGTGCAGGCTGTCTGACATCAACAGAAGGCTACACAATGTTTACAGAGATGGCACCATTGACAAAAGCAATGGGCACAGATAGATGAAGAAATTTAAAGAAGGGGAATCCAACATTGAAGACAAACCACGCAATGAGAGACCATCATCTACGACCACTGACATGAATCGTCAGCGAGTGGATGAATTGATTCCTGCGGAGAGACGAGTCACAATCCGTGAGCTTGTTGCACAATTGGACTGTGGTCACAATGCCATACAGAAGATGATGGAAAACTTAGGGTATCGGAAAGTGTGTGCAAAGTGGGTACCTCGGGAGTTGACATCCAATTTGAAGGAGAGAAGGGTGGAAGTCTGCTCTGATCTTCTGGAAGCGTTTGAAGCCAATGAAGACACGTTTTTTACTGATCTGGAGGCAGGGGATGAAACATGGGCGTATCTTTACAATCCAGAAATGAAGAATCAATCTATGGAATGGAGTCACACCTCTTCACCAAGGCCTAAAAAGTTCAAGACTGCAAGAGACAGAGATCAGCACAGAAAGTCATGGTGACTGTTTTTTGAGATGACAGGGGTGTCAATCTCCTTGATTTTCTGGAATGTGGCTATATCGTGACCAGTGAGCAGTACATTGAGACACTCAAGAAGCTTAGAGAAGCCATAAGCAGGAAGACACTGAACAAGAATCTGAAAAGGATCCACATTCACCATGACAATGCGAGACCACACACATCTTTTGCAACAAATCAGGCTGGTCAGTGGTTCCCCATCCACCATAGAGCCCAGATCTGGCACCCTCCAACTTCCACCCTATTTAGTCCACTGAAGGATGGTCTCTGGGGGCAAGGATTTGATGATGCAGACAAGGTGAAAGTGGATGTGAAGAGGTGGGTACAACAGTCCACACCTGAATTTTTTCAAAGAGGATTCGAGAGTTGGGTTCAACGATGCCGCAAATGCATCGCTTGTGATGGAGACTATGTTGAGTAGTACCTTTGTATAGAGAAAGAGTTACTTGAACGACCTCTGTCAGTTAATTAAAAAATTATGCCCACTTTTGCATTAATTTCAGTACAACCCTCGTGTACACACACACACACACACAGAGGTGAATACAAAATATTGCAGAAATACAGAGTGTCAAATATAATAAAATGCAACCCCATAGTAAGAACAAGAAACACATAAATCAATATTGTAATGTAAGAAACAAGTAGGTAAGTATACAACATAAATGAATGAATGAATGAATGAATGCATACATGCATGAAATGTTACAATAAGGGCTGGAAGTGGCCACCATCTGCCTAAATACAAGCATTCACCCATGTCACAGTGTTTCTTGCTACTTTTTTAAAGTTTCTGAATCGATATTTGTTGCAGCTTGTTCAATGTTGATTTTCAGTTGTGTCAGGGTCCGTGGTTTGTTTTTTAAACAGTCTCCTTGAAGTAACCTCAGAGCAAAAAATTCTGCTGGAGCCAAGTCAGGAGATTTGGGTGGCCATAAGCCATGACCAATGACATGATCACTGATGAATTCCTTCACGAAAGCAGTAGTTGTGTTGACAAAGTGTGATGTTGTGCTGTCATGATGTACCTAAAAATTTCATTCATCCACTTACAAGAGTGCAATAAACTGCATCAACAGATGCTGGTATCGTTCAGCATTAGTGGTGTCCTCAAAAAAGAAACAGCCAATAATTATTTTATGGAACAATGCACACCAAACACCAATCTTTGGGTGAATTAGCATTTCATGATACACGTGGGGATTTTCAGCACTCAAAATCCTGCTCGTTTGGCTCATTAATGTAGTAGTTCAAATGAGACCATGCTTCGTCTGAAAAATAGGAAGTCCAGTACATAAATTCCTTCATGCATAAAATGATGAAACCAATGGAAATATGCTATTCTTTTCTTTTCATCTGGACCAAAAAGCTGCTGCACAGATTGTATTCAATATGGCCACAAGTTTAACAGTTTTGTGGCTTGATGAATGAAAGATCTAGACACACCAATTTCAGCTGATAAGCACCATACTGACTATTGTGGTGAGTTCTGCAGTCTATCCCCAATATCATGCACTGTTTCTGTAGTCAACACTGACATATTTTGTTTATGAGTATTGTTCAGAAAACCTGCCTGTCTTAAACACTGGCCGCTGCCTTGGCCAGGAACATTCCAGCTGCCGGAGACTGAGGGCCAAGATTTAAGTCGTGGATTCATTTTGGAGGGGTTTGGCCATAACTCACCACGCTGGCCAAACGGTTTGGGGAGAGAGAGAGAGAGAGAGAGAGAGAGAGAGAGAGACAGACAGACAGACAGGTGGTAGATGGGGGTGCAATAATTTGTAGTTTTCCCTGCACACAGAAGTGCCTAATAATGCCTCTGATCAGTACTCTTGGAATCCAACGTGCAAAACACACACGTCATATCGTGTGTGTGTGTGTGTGTGTGTGTTTCCTACTGATAGTTTCAAAATCTCTGCTAGCTGTCTGTTACGGGTCAATCCGCTCTTACAATTACTGACATTTTTAACCGTAACCATACTTGTTGGAGCACCAGGACCACCTTGCTTTTGTTTTGATTCTCGTCTATCTTTAAAAATCTTATACCACCCGCATATCGTGCTATTGGGAAGTACTAATTATCCATAAGCTTCCTTAAGCATTTCATGAGCTTCAGCTGATAGTAAAAACAAATTATGATCATTCTGTATTGGCAAACCCTCATAATTACAACAAAATAAAAAATAAAAAACATAAAATACACCTCTGAATTTTCAGACGTAATGGCACATCTTTTGAACCCTTTCTAACACACACAAAAAGAATTACAAAGTGGATTTTTAGAAAATGTATTTATGCCACCTAGCGGAAAAACTGTGCGTTACTTAAGACACATGATGTTTGGATTATTCTTTGTAGTGAATGGAACCAGTTACAAAAGCAAATTTTTTAGCCAAATTTTTAGAATCAGAAAAACATTTGTAAGTAGAAATAGCAATATGTTTCCAGTAGCAACAGAATGGTGCATTGTGAAAATTCACAACTTGTACTCCAATGTTCCTCATTCTGGAAAGTATCCCAAGTTTTTCAAATTGAACAATTAGATGCAGAGATATGGGGGGAGGGACATATTATATAAAAAACTGTGCATTATTTGGAGAACTAAATGAGTGCAAAATGTTCTTTATAACAAAGGGTATCCAACCAAAAACATTTTTTTTCTGTCAGATTTTCAGAATCAGAAATACTGTCTGATGCTCCCTGGTGACAGAACTGTGAATTATGAAAAGTAGAAAATTGTGCAAAATATTCCTGAAGACCCATGCGACTGAAAAAGAGTTTCCAAATACCACTTTTTGAAGCACAGATAGCAAAAAGCAATTTATTCGTACACAACTTTGCAACAGAAAATTTAGCATTCTCTGAAGTTAAAAAATCCAAAAATGTGTGCAAAATTATGGGTACATCCCCTAGCAAAACGTTTTTCATTATTTTGGGCAAGAAATATGAATAAAACGTTTTCCATAGTGAGTGGTACCTAACCAGAAAAATGTTTCTTTTCAATCAGATTATTGTATATGTAATATACAGCTGGAAATATGTGGTAAACAGAAAAAGGCACTTACACTCTCTAGTGGAAAATTGTGCATTACAAAATATTGGAAATTATATGTAAAATATTCTTTGCTACAAATGCTATTCACTGTAAAGAGAATTTTTGAAATCAAAGTTTTAACAAGTTAGTAAAATCATGCAATGCATTGATTATAATACGCTTTCCAACATACCAGAAATCATTACTCAAGTTATGAGAATAATGGCTGTGGAATAAATCTCGGTCCTGTGCCCTGACCTTTGATTCCATTTCGATGATATTCAACAGAACCGGTCTGGTATACCTCCGAAATAACATGATAAAGTTTAGTCGCAATCGAAGCATTTTTACGTAAGTTATGATGCATAAGGGCCATGGAATACATCCCGCTCTTGTGTCCTAACGTTTGACCCCATTTCGCCCATTTTCAATAGAATTCGTCCCCAGGCAAGACCCTACAACATACGAACATTTCAACCAAATCGAAGCATTTTTACGTAAGTTATGATGTATAATGGCGATGGAAGTGATTCTGCTTCTATGTCCTGAACTTTGACCCCATTTCGCCCATTTTAAATAAGGTTTGTCGCCAGGTGGTTTTCTACCACATACTAAAATTTCATCGAAATCGAACCTTTTTTACATTAGTTATGATGCATAACAGCAGTGGAATGGATCCTGCTCCTATGTACTGACCTTTGACCCCATTTCGTTCACTTTAAATAGGGTACCTTCCCAGGTGATCCCCTACCAGATACTAAAAATTCATCAAAATCGAACGATTGTTACGCGAGTTATTGTGTGGACGGACACAATCACACAACGCGTGACGTAATGAGGCAGATGGGAATAGTGACCATCTGCTCGCAAGAGTATGACGTCATAAAACTTTAATAGGATCCACACACAACGCGTGACGTAATGAGACAGATGGCATGACCGCACGCCAAAATTCTCAAACGCGGCGAGATTGTGACGTCATAAGATTTTTAAGCATTGGTAACATTAATGGAATAATGGAACAATGCCAT
This sequence comes from Macrothele yani, assembly GCA_039090855.1. Taxonomy (NCBI): domain Eukaryota; kingdom Metazoa; phylum Arthropoda; class Arachnida; order Araneae; family Macrothelidae; genus Macrothele; species Macrothele yani. Next base: position 92,595,360 of record CM076998.1, read on the forward strand.
CACTAAAAACATTATAATTCGGGGTGGTTATTGAACCCACTGAACGAATTCTCCTAAAGTCGAGATCAAGCTAAATCGATTTCTAGTACCAGAAAACGGTAGGTTAACGACTTTCATCAAAATTCTTAGGGCTGTTTTCAAAATAAAATGTACATACAAACATAGAAGAATTGCTACTTTAAGGTGGACGTCAAGTAATTTTGCTTCCTATACTTCCAATGGAAAAACTTCTGTACACATTTTCTTCACAATTAATGCGTTCCCAAGGATGAAAATTTGAACATCGATTAAAATATCTTCATTTTATAACTTGCAATATTTAATATTTTCTAAAACATAACCATAATTATGCATATCACCATTTGTTTGTCTACTGACGTCATGAAAACACAGGTCGCACCATCTTTTTTCTGGACAATTAATGCGTTCACAAGGATGAAAATTTGAACATTGATTAAAATAGCTTCATTTCATAACTTGGAATACTTAATATTTTCTAAACCATAACCGTAATTATGCAATCCAACATTTTTTTGCCCACTGACGTCATCAAAGTACAGGTCGCGCCATCTTTTCTCTGGTTTCAACACAACCAAAGGAAAAGTTATTGTTTTTTAATATGATTATGGTTATGTTTTAGAACATATTAAGTTTTCCAAGTTATAATATGAAGTTATTTTAATCGATGTTCAAATTTTCATTCTTGGGAACACATTAATTGTGAAGGAAATGTGTACAAAACTTTTTCCATTGGAAGTGTAGGAAGCAAAATTACTTGACGTCCACCTTAATAATATGGGATAAGGGCAATGGAAAGGATCGTAATCCTACGTCCTGACCTTTGACCACATTTCGTCAATTTTCAATAGGGTTCGTCCCCAGGCGGTCCCCTACTACATACTGAAATTTCATCGAAATCGAACCATTTTTACGCACGTTATGACACATAAGGGCAATGGAATGATCCCGCTCCTACGTCGTGACTTTTGACACCATTTGTCCCATTTTCAATAGGGTTCGTCCTTAGGTGGTCCTCTACCACATAGTAAAGTTTCATTGAAATCGAACGATATTTACGCAAGTTATGACGCATAAGGGCAATGGAATGATCCCGCTCCTACGTCGTGACCTTTGACCCCATTTGTCCCATTTTCAATAGGGTTCGTCCCTAGGTGGTCCCCTACCACATACTAAAATTTCATCGAAATCGAATCATTTTTACGCCAGTTATCGTGCGGACGGACGGACGGACAAAGCTGGAGCATATACGCTTCTTCAACCTACGGTTGGAAAGCGTAAAAAACAGAGTTATCAGGAAAAATACAATATACATTTATGCTCTCTAGCAGAAAAGCTGCATATTATTTTGAACAGGAAATATGAACAAAATGTTTTCCATAGTAAATGGCATTTGAATCAAAAAAATATTTTTTTTAAATAGGAATTTTACTAAATAGGACTTTTAGAAGATGTAGGAAAAAACACAATATAATTTACAGCCTCTAGTGAGAAAAGTGAACACTCTTTGCAGACGAAACTATATATGCAAAATGTTTTTTGTGGGAAAAGGTATCAAAGGAAAAAAAGAATTGCTTCAATCATATTTTTCGGAGCAATGACATGGATTAAAATATACACAGTCGAGTCACATTATTGTGACCACCTCCTACTTTTGACATCAACAGCATATAGCCAATGAAAGTAGGCATGTGTCGTGAGCTGGCTTGGAGGGTATATAAGGTGTACTGTAGGCAATCTTAAAACATATCACTTGTTGCTGTCATGGATAAAAGAGACGATTTATCAGATTCGCAAAAAGCGATGATTATCGGCTTTCGGGCCAAGAGTGGCAGTATTTCTGCAACAGCGCAGTTTGTGAACTGTCCGCGTGGTTAAAGTGTATCGTGATTGGAGAAATGGCACCATTGCAAATAAGTGACGTGGAAACTGCACAGTACCACTTGCCATTGATGTGAGAGGTGAATGTCGGCTTCGAAGGTGCATGAATGCTACTGTGGAGCAACTCACCGGCCAAATGAACCAGGGGGCTGCAGAAAGTGTGTCTAAAATGACAGTTCAGCAAACCTTACTGCGTACAGGCCTCCGATGCAGACGGATGGTCACTGCACCTATGCTAATGAATGTGCATTGGCAGAAAAGGCTTACATTTGCAAGGCAGTATTGGAATTGGACATCCGCTGATTGGCAAAGGATTGCCTTCTCCGATGAGTCACGTTTTCTGCTTCATCGAACAGATGGACGTTGGCGTATAAGGTGAAAAACATCGGAGAACAAACACACTTCAACCATTGCTGGAAGAACACAAGTTGTCTTCCCTAGGGGAGAATGGGGTCTTCCAGCATGACAATGTGACGTATCACACAGCTAGAAATGTCTGAGAGTGGTTGGAAGAGCACAATGAAGACTTCAAAATACTTCCCTGGACCCCTAATTTCCCAGACTTAAACCCAACTGAGCATCTGTGGGACCACCTCGATCATGTTGTTCACTCTATGGATCCTCCACCATGCACCCTCCAGCAGCTGTCAGATGCACTGCAGTCAGCATGGCTCCACATACCTGTGAACACCTTCCAGCACCTTATCGAGTCACTCTGAGCCCGTCTAGCTGCTGTCACACAGCGGTTACTCTGGATATTAGCTGGTGGTCACAATAATGTGACTTGACAGTGTATTTTAAACACAATACACCTGCATTTATGCCACCTAGTAGAAAAGTTGTGCATAAGAAAAAGATCAAAAGCAAGGATCATTACTCCTCAGTTTGGGATTTCAAATGTAAAGATATTTTTTTCAAATCAGACTCATCACTTCAGGACTGGACATAGAAACCAGAATTTTTGTCTCAAAGATGTACTAAAAATAAGTGAGAAGACAGTAACCTTCAGAATTCTAAAATGTGTAAATCCACACAAATTACATTTCCTTTGCAAAGTTTTAATAATATACAGTATGCTATACTGACAATTATATATTCACACGATGGGCGGAATGAAAAAGTTTAGACATCACTGACAAACTGTAAAATGATAAATATGTCTCATCTATCAATGAGTAAAATTAAAATAATAAATGTATTATGCTCGTTCTAAATGCAAAATACAGTTTTACAATGCCCTTAGGCTGATAATTTTTTTGTCAGTATGACTTACTTTGCCACGTCATATTCCTGAAAAGTTAGGCTCAGTCTGTCGAAGTCACTGAAGTTCCTCTTCCTTAATTGTGTCTGCACCATAGAGATCATATCATCTAATTTCAAATCTACGTCCTCAGTGTCAGCGTAATAACGTCCTACAGTCATTACTTCATGCTCTGGCACCTTTGCCGGCAGATGACCATACAGTATCCTCCTAAAAAGAAAGTAAAAACCAACTAAACTTAAAATCTTTATGCCAAATTGGTTCCAGATAATCAGTTTTCTTCTACAATCATTATCCAGCAAAATTCCTTTATTGCCAAAATGTACACACTTAAAATGTACATAGTTAGCCAACTTATGACAGTTTAATTTTATGTTGTCACGTGAACAATATGGTGGCATTATGGCTCCAATGTTAGGACACTATATGATGCCTACATTCTCAAAACTTTTCTAAATGGGCAATGGGCCAATGCAGTCAGCAATGAAAATAGCTCCATTCACTACATCTTTAGGGATATGTTGCTGGTGAGCAGTAGACCAAACTACAAATTAAGAAATAATCTCTCACCAAAGCAAATGGAAACAAAGAAAGATCATAAGTTATTCAGAAAGGGCAACATTAATTGAAATCCAAGCAATCAGCACCTCAGAAAACTGGATACCATACAGACTGTGGAAAGTCAGGCATTTTACAGTGGAACCTCAGTTATATGTTTCTCAGCTATGCATTTCTCACTTGTATGCATAATTCTGCATTAGTCCTGAAATTTTACTGTAATTTCTATCACTTTTTTTAACTTGGTTATATGTAATTAATTTATACATTTTGTATTATATGTTAAAATCTAAATTTCAGAGTATCAAAAATACACGGTTCTTTGATTATTTTACATGTAACCCAATATGTTACAACATTGATTGAAAGAAATGCTGTGTTCCCCTTTGGTGCATCCAAAGTTGAACCTTGACCCCATCAGAGACGGATATGTTGTTTACTTTCAGTTTCAGACGAAAAACTGGTTTTGCATTTCATAACTCACATGCATATGTGCTATACAAAAATTAATAAATCTCTGTGAAATAACTTTGTAGCTAAACCATTTCATGGCATACTAGAATATAATCATAAATGTGTGATCAATATTCAACATTCTAGTTTCCAATGAATGCACTCAGAATCCACAGAAAAAAAAAAAGCCATTAATTCATGAGTTCCATACTGAAGCACTGGTCTTAGATTCTTATAATTAATGTATAGATCGAAAATTTGAGAGGTAATGTACCTTAATAAATTTATCCTAGATAATTCCCATTAAATATTTATAATACTGATTAGATTCTTAGTTGTGCAGATTTCAGTTAATATAGAATCAGGATTTTTATAGGGGGCGGTCTTAGTGAGAGTTTGCCTCCTTGGGGCGCTCCATGGGCAACAATGGCACACAGAAGAGCAACGAGGGCCTCTGTGAATCTTGGAGAAGTACCAGCTAGTTCTGTGTGACATTTGTAGGCGAAAAGACCCCAACTCACTGGGTTATCTTCCAGAATCCTTAGGTTGAATGACCAACTGGAACAGTCAGCTGTGGGCTAATCCTCCACACTGATATACCTACCTGATTAAAAAGACACAAAGACAGAATAAATTAAAGGACTCTAGTGTGGGATATGGTGGACATACCACACGTGAGAAGGATGGTCCACCATGGAATAGATATGGACCTTCTAAACGACATGTGAGAAAGAGATCTTGGCTGAGTGAGTGTAAGATTGGTGTACGGAATACTAGAGTTATAAATGGCAAGATGAACGAGGTGATTGAAGAGATGAATAAGTATAGATTAGATGTGCTGTAGGTAAGTGAAACCAAAATGAAGGAAATTGGGATAGAAGAAGTGAATGGAACGGTGAATGTGAGGTCTGGAGTATTGGATAATGTGAGAGGACAGACTAGTGTAGGTGTGATTTTAAGTGAAAAGATGAAGAACAACTTGATTCATTATAGCTGAGTAAGTGAAAGAATTATCTGGATTCATTTGCAAGTGAAACTTCAGAGAATAGTAATTGTTGTAGTGGATGCTTCTTGTGACTCAGAACCTTCTGATTGGAAGGAAGATTTCTGAAATGAGCTAAAAGCTGTTTTGAGCCAGTTTGGTGCTAAAGGGAAAGTTATAATAGCAGGGGATTTCAATGCTAGAGTAGGTGTGCAGAATGGGATTTCTGATAGCATTCTGGATAAGTTTAATGAACCTGGTGTGAATGATAATGATGAAAGATTAATTGAACTCTGCATTAAAAATGGATTGCGGGTATCTAATACGTTTTTCAACCACAAGTAGATCCGCACGTACACTTGGGAAAATTGTACTTTCCGATTAAAGAGTGTAATAGATTTTGTTGTTTATGATCAGCATCTGAAACACTTAGTTGTTGATACCCATGTGATGAGAGGTGCAGATGTTGGCTCTGATCATCACCTGTTAGTGTCACAGGTGAAACTGAATGTTGGTTAGAGAAGGAGGTATAAGAAGATGCCTAAGGTGAAAAGAATAAATGCTGAAAGGCTGTCTGAAGAACATCAGCGTTACTCTGATTTACTCAGTGAATGTCTGAATGAGTTGAAGGCCTGCGAGAGGGATGTAGAAAAGAAGTGGAAATTTTTTAAGAACTGTATTGTCACTGCTACTGAAGAGGTATGTGGTACTGCAACAGTGGGTAGCTTTACAGGTGATGCTTGGTGGAACAGTGAAGTTAAAGAAGCAAAAAATACATAATATCCAAGGCATTTTACCTGATATTGTCAAAGTATTTCTCACATTGTTTGCTCTGTGAGGCTTGTGCTCTCGGCCCCGAGAGATCCCTTACGTTATGAACCTTTGGTTAGTAATGAAAAAAATTTGCAGAAATAAAACAGTTAGGTTATATATTTTCAGTTCCACATTGATTCACTTGCACAATCAAACATTTAAAATTTACCAAAGAGCAAACAACGTGAAAAATACTTTGACAATATCAGGTAAAATACCTTAGATATTATGTATATTTTAATCGAAAGCACATTTATAACATAAGACAACCTATAAGGTTGCCTCATAAATTGCATTTTTTGTTAAAGAAGCAGTAAAGAGAAAGAAGGAAGCTTACTTGGGGATGTTGCAAGGTAGAGTCTCAGAGGATGAATACCACTGTAAGAAGCATGAGGCAGCAAAGCTGGTTTGCCAAGGTAAGGCAAAAGATAGGAAGGAAAAGGGGAAAAGGTATGATTTGGTTTTTTAGGAAGATAGAAAAACATTCTGGAAGTACATAAGACATACGAAAAAGAGGGGAAATAAAATTCTAAGTTGTGTACAGAATAGGGTCAAAGAAAGGATATGGGAGCCCAATGAGCTAAGTGAAAGATGGTGTGAGTACTTCTGTGATTTATTAGGTCCCGAAAGCAAAGATGATTCTGAGACAGAGGCAGATGATGTCATAGTGAGAGGTGGAAGCACTAGTGGGATCTTAAGAGAAGAGGTGTGTAAAGCTCTTCTAAAATTCATTTATAGGTGTGTAAAGCTCTCTAAAATCTCTTCAGAATGGTAAGGCTTCGGGAGTAGATGGAGTGTCTGCTGAGATGCTAAAATATGGTGGTGACTCTAGGATTGACGGCTTAACTGAAATTTGCCAGTTATGTTGGGAGCTAGGAATGGTCCCTCAGGATTGGAGGGATGCTATCATTGTTCCCTTGTATAAGGTAAAGGGCGATCAAACTGAATGCAAGAACTTTCGTGGTATCAGTTTGCTGAGTGTGCCAGGAAAAGTATGACTGTTATTGATAGGGTAGGGGGTCTTACATCAGAGAAAGTGTGGGATGTGCAGACTGGCTTTATGCCTGGTAAGGGCTGCACTAATCAAATTTTTGCTTCACGCATGATGATTGAAAAGTATCGGTCTGTTGGTAAAAAAGGGTTTGCGGCCTTCATAGATTTAGAGAAAGCTTATGACAAAGTAAAAGGACACTTCTGTGGAATGTACTGAATAAATATGGTATCACTGGGAACCTACTTAATAGTGTGAAAGCCATGTACACTGACAGTAGAGCTTGTGAATGAGTGAATGGTGTTTTATCGAAATGGTTTTCTATTGGTGCAGGAGTCAGGCAAGGTTGTGTAATGTCACCCTGGCTGTTTAATATATTTACGGAAGCATGCATGCGTGATGCCAAAATGAATAACACCGGTTTGTGTCTTGGTAATATTCATGTGTGCAGATTGCTCTATGCTGATAACACAGTCCTGTTGGCAGAGAGCAAAAGTGAGTTGCAGAGTATGTTGTTACAGATGTATGAAGTTTGTATGAAATTCAAACTGAGTATAAATAAGGGAAAAACCAAAGTTATGTCTTTTGAGCAAGGAACTGTTCGTACTGAATGCAAGATAAGCCTTAATGGCACAGAGATTGGCCGGGTGAGTGAGTTTGTATATTTAGGAAGTATGTTTGACAGAGAGAACAAATTAGATGCCAAAATTAATAGACGAGTGAATTCTTCATTGAAAGCCATAGCTGACTTAGGATTTTACAGGAATGATGGGTTCTCAAGGAAGTTCCAAATGGCTGTGTATGAAAGTGTAACTGTTCCTACTCTGATGTACGGCAGTGAAACCTGGGTACTGCAAAAGAGACACAGGAGTCTTTGTGTGCTGAGGAGATGCGTTACTTATGGGGGGTTGTGGTAAGACACGCTCTGATCATGTGAAGAATGCAGATGTGTAATGTGAGGCAAAATGTTGTTAGTAAGGTGGAGACTAATATTCTTAGGTGGTTTGGCCATGTTGAAAGAATGAGTGATGAGGTGCTGACTAAGAGAATTTTTTCAGCCCGAGTGGCAGGAAAGAAAGGTAGAGGAAGGCCAAGGAAATCATAGGAGGACCAGATTCAGGAATGTCTGCATGAGAAAAAGATTATGAGTGTGAAGTACAAAAGGTCTTGTGTGTGGCGTGTGATGGATGTTAATGAAGCTCGTGCTGTGTCGAGAACATGGTAAATGGAGACATTTGATACACCAACATTAAGTACATTTTAGTTCTATCAGATAAATGTTTACTTGGTAGATGGTCTTTCTTTGAGGAGCTAACCTCTGAATCTCAGAGAACAGCTTAATGACATGTATGTATGTATGTATGTATGTATGGACAGATAGAGCTTTCAAAAACAAAGTTTGATTTTCATATTGTATGGTTTTTCCCCATGAATTTGACTTTAAATAATCATTAAAGAATATCTTGTACTTTTTAAAAAATAAATTTTGGAATAGTATTTAACATTTTGAAATTTGGTTATGCATTTTTGCATTTATACATTTTTTAAGGCTGTCCACTAGAAAAACGTAGAACCAAGGTTTCAGTGTACTTTCAAAAAGAAACGAAAGATAAACAGAAGATTTCAGCCCAACTTGGGTCTTTATAACCTGCAAATATTTGGAGCTAGAATGGTTGCTAGATTTGGTGTTTCATGATGAAACACCAAACATCGACACTACAGTGGTTGACAGATTTTGTCTTTCTCATGAAACACCAAATCTGGCAACCAGTCTAGCTCCAAATGTTTACATACATACATACATACATACATACATACATACATACATACATATCACTAAGCTGTTCTCTGAGATTAAGAGGTTAGCTCCAAAAAGAAATACAAACTACCCGATATTTTTACTTACTGTTGTCGTATCAAACTTCTCCATTTACAGCTATCTTGACATACAACTCGGGCTTCACTGATACCCATTACACGCCATACCCAAGATCTTTTATACTTCATACTCATAATCTTTTGCTCAAGCAGACACTCCTGAATCTGATCCACCCATGTCTTCCTTGGCCTTCCTCTGCCTTTTCTTCCTGCCACTTGGGCTAAAAAGATTTTTTTAGTAAGCATTTCATCACTCATTCTTTCAACATGGCCAAACCACCAAAGCATATTAGTCTCCACCTTGCTAACAACATTTTGCTTCACATCACACAACTGCAACACATCTTCATTCCTCACACAATCAGACCGTGTCTTGTCACACCCCCGCCCCCGTAAGTAACGCATTTCTCCAGCACACAAACGACTCCTATGTTTCTTCTGTAGTACCCAGGCTTCACTGCCATACATCAGAGTAGGAACAATTACACTTTCATACACACCCATGCAGGACTCTCTAGAGAACCCACCATTCCTGTGAAAACCTCCCAGAGCAGCTATGACTTTCAATGAAGAATTCACTCGCCTACTACTTTCACCATCCAATTTGTTCTCTCTGTCAAACATGCTTCCTAAATACACAAACTCATTCAGCTGGTCAATCACAGTGCCATTTATACTTACATTACATTCAGTGCTACCAGTTCCTCTCTTAAAGTTCATAACTTTGTGTTTTCCCTTATTGTTTAGGTGATCAAAAACCCAAGTTGGGCTGAAAGCTTCTGTGTATCTTTTGTTTCTCTTTAATTGTAGCATGCATGAATTTCCACACACTATATTTATCAGTTATGTGTGTATTGCATTATATCTATTACGTACTTATATCATCTTTAGTTTTTGAGCTGAGCACACAGATGGCATACAAACATTTTCATGCCAAGCAACTACAAAAATCACAGTACACATTTGAATCCTACAGTAATCTGCTGGTCTAACACCACTAAAAATCAAGAAATCTAGTCCACCACCAAACCGAAATTAAAGTGGTCCGATGGACCAGTCACTTTTTCTAGTAACAACATTTATTTCAAAAAGAAAAAAAACTACAGCATTTCTTTCCACAAAGGAAATTTGCAAACTATTTTACATTCATGGTAGATAATGAATAACTAATTAGGAATAACTATCACGTCTTAAGTCCAGAGAATGAAAATTGTGTAGCCTATTCATTGGTGGGAGAAAATACCTAAGTAAAGTATGCTAAAAGTGAGCACAGCCCGCAGACAAGTGCAAAAGGCTACAGATTATTAAGAACTCTGTTGCGCTGTGGGAATAACACTGTGAGGAGAGTACAGTAACTCTCACTTCAGTGCAAGCAATCTTGGGAAGGGAAGTTCAATGATTGTGTCGCAGTAGCAGGCTTGGGAGTGCCAATTTAAAAGAAACAACCCAGGTTATTTTTGAGTTTGTGAATGGCAACCAATTAGATTCCATTAATATGTGAAATTACATCATCAGTTCAGAAAGTATACAATAAAAAGATTAAAAAATATATATATCTTTATGATCTGCAATCACGTGCGTTCCAGCAGTAGTGCTGAAGACCTTTATTTGGTTCTAATATGATTCTGAAACAGACAGAATGTTTTGCTCACTTTTCAAAAATTCAAAACTTGTTGATGAACAGTCAACATTTATTAGTGGAAGTGATAACTTCAAAATTGATCCCATCTAGGCACCTGCATCGAGTACACTCTTATAATGGGGTAATATATTAAAAACACATCCTATTGTCATTGGAGGTTTAGAAATATGGTGGGAATCAAAACAGACTGGCACAATAAACTGAACACTGAAACTATTTTGGACTTATAAAGAGGGTATTACTAGATGACCAGGATATTGCACAATTTGAACCACTTCAGATAATGTCACTATGGATTCAATCAGACAAAATGCAAAAAGCGCTGCCATTAAACCTCACATCCTTCAAAGTACTAAATATTGTTAAATGTAATTCACATGCTCTTTAGTTGGCATTCAAACTGTACAGTAAGTAGTGTGAAAATATTTCACAATATTTGAATTATGTTTATTTGAATTTAAATTTTATGCTTTACTACATCCCACTTTCAAGAAGGGCAACTAAACTAACACAATGTGCATGTTAAATTCATTAACATTTGTAATTTATGGAGCAGTAATATTGGATGTGGACCACCAACTTTTGGTATACACTGGTCCAAAGAACAAATTATTATTATTATTATTATTATTATTTAGAATTATATCACTGTACTATAATCTCATTTATCAGTAAAGAGTTTCTGATGATCTCTCTATGAAATCTTGCCTGATTTGGAGTGAAAGTACTCATACATTAATTTAAAAACACATCATTCATTAAGGATAATATTGCCTGTGTACTATATCCAGGGTTCCTACACATTTACAAAAAATAAATTCCAGGACTTTTCCAGGGTGTTCCAATAGTTTAAGTTTTTGCTAGAATCATTCTTTGGTAGAAATTTATTATATATTTATACGAGGGTTGTACCGAAAGTAATGCAAAAGTAGGCATAACTTTTTATTAACTGACACAGGTTATTCAAATTGCACATGTTGGTACAGTAATTCTTTCTCTATACAAAGGTACTACTCAACATAGTTCATCACAAGCAATGCATTTGTGCCATCATTGAACCCAATTCTCCTCTTTGAAAGAATTCAGATGTGGACTGTTGCACCCACTTCTTCACAGCCACTTTCACCTCTTCTGTGTCATCAAATCCTTGTACCCGGAGACTGTCCTACATTGGATCAAACATGTGGAAGTCGGAGGGTGCCAGAACTGGGCTGTACAGTGGATGGGAGACCACCAACCACCCTAATTTGATGATCGCCTGATTTGTTGCCAAAGATGTGTGTGGTCTCGCATTGTCCTGGTGAATGTGGATCCTTTTCAGATTCTTATTCTTCCTCCTTATGGCTTCTCTAAGCTTCTTGAGTGTCTCAATGTATCGCATGCTGGGCACGGTACGGCTACATTCTAGAAAATCAAGGAGAATGACACCCCTGTCATCACAAAAAACAGTCACCATGACTTTCTGTGCTGATCGCTGGCTCTTGAACTTCTTAGGTCTTGGTGAAGAGGTGTGATGCCACTCCATGGATTGATTCTTCGTTTCCGGATCGTAAAAATATGCCCACATTTCATCCCCTGTCACCAGGTCAGAAAAAAACGTATCTTCATTGGCTTCAAATGCTTCTAGCAGATCAGAGCAGATTTCCACCCTTCTCTCCTTCAAATTGGGTGTCAACTGCCGAGGCACCTACTTTGCACACACTTTTCAATACCTTAAGTCTTCCACCATCTTCTGAAGGCATTGTGACCATACTCCAGCTGTGCAACAAGCTCACAGATTGTGACTTGTCTCTCTGCGTGAATCAATTCATCCACTTGCTGATGATTCGTGTCAGTGGTCGCAGATGATGGTCTCCTACTGCGTGGTTTGTCTTCAATGCTGGTTTCCCTTTCTTTGAACTTCTTCATCCATTTGTGCACATTGCTCTTGTCAATTGTATCATTTCTGTAAACATTCTGTAGCCTTTTGTGGATGTCAGACAGCCTGCACCCTTCCTTCATCAAGAACTCAATGAAGGCACATTACTACATACATACATACATTACATACATATCACTAAGCTGTTCTCTGATATTAAGAGGTTAGCTCCAAAAAGAAATAAAAACTACCAGATATTTTTACTTACTGTTGTCGTATCAAACTTCTCCATTTACAGCGATCTTGAAATACAACTCGGGCTTCATTGATATCCATTACACGCAGTACACAAGATCTTTTATACTTCATACTCATAATCTTTTTCTCATGCAGACACTCCTGAATCTGATCCACCCATGTCTTCCTTGGCCTTCCTCTGCCTTTCCTTCCTGCCACTTGGGCTAAAAAGATTTTCTTAGTAAGCATTTCATCACTCATTCTTTCAACATGGCCAAACCACCAAAGCATATTAGTCTCCACCTTGCTAACAACATTTTGCTTCACATCACACAACTGCAACACATCTTCATTCCTCACACAATCAGACCGTGTCTTGCCCCGTAAGTAACGCATTTTTCCAGCACACAAACGACTCCTATGTTTCTTCTGCAGTACCTAGGTTTCACTGCCATACATCAAAGTAGGAACAATTACACTTTCATACACAGCCATGCGGGACTCTCTAGAGAACCCATCATTCCTGTGAAAACCTCCCAGAGCAGCTATGACTTTCAATGAAGAATTCACTCTCTTACTACTTTCGCCATCCAATTTGTTCTTTCTGTCAAACATGCTTCCTAAATACACAAACTCACTCACCTCGTCAACCACAGTGCGTTTATACTTACATTATATTCAGTGCTATCAGTTCCTCTCTCAAACACCATAACTTTGGTTTTTACCTTATTTATACTCAGTTTGAATTTCATGCAAACTTCGTACACCCGAGACAACATACTCCGCAAAGCACTTTTGCTCTCTGCCAACAGGACAGTGTCATCAGCATACAGCAATCTGCACACACGGATATCACCAAGACATAAACCACTATCATCTATTTTGGCATCACGCATGCACGTGTCTATAAATATATTAAACAGCCATGGTGACATTACAAAACCTTGTCTAACTCCTGCACCAATAGAAAACCATTTTGATAAAACACTATTCACTCAAACACAAGCTCTACTACCAGCACACATGGGAATCCATTATTTACTATAGAGGAACAGTTACTCTACAAACATGTGCAATTTGAATGACCTCTGTCAGTTAATAAAGAAAGTGGTAAATGTGTACTTTAGCGTCCTAAATAATTTTGTCGGAAAAATTTAACTGTGTGAGAAAAGTGCGACGTACAATGTTTTAAGCATGCAAAATAACGGAGAAAGGTGAAAAAATATAGTACTTTTCCATGAAAGGAAAAATAATATTTTCCGAAGAACTTACCTGGGAGTACGAAGGTTCGGAAGAATACGTGCGGTAGGCCTAATATGTCAGAGTGGTGACGGCGTGAAGGTGGAGGCCGGTGGACGGAAGCGTCGTTGAGAATGGCAAGTTACGTGCGGAAGAATACACAAGGAAGCGGTTCAGGAGTACGTACTCATCACAGCGGGTTGTAGGAATACGCTGAAGGAAAGAGGGCGGTTTTATACTGCATTGTAATATCATTTTTTTAAGGGTAGTTTTGCGAAATTGTTAGTAGAAAATTGCCAAAAAGGCTTAAAATTTCATAATCCCCACAATTCGACACGAGCCTCCCTGCCTCTGGGCCTCCCTGCCATAGAACGATTCCTGAGTATATAACAAAATCGTTTATTTTCAACAATATCCGTTTAAAGAGGGGAAAAAAAGGACGAACGATGGATGGAATAACAAGAGAACTACAAATGAGGTGCTTGAAGAAATCACCGGCCCCTTAACATCTCTGAAACCATAACCAAAACATGGGGTTCCACCGGAACCAATACCTCTTACTCAAAACTTCTGCTGCACATTATATCATTTACATTCCTTCATTTAATAACATTCTCAGACATTTTTACAATAAAAACAAAAACATTTAGCACATTTATTTCTTAATAATTAATGAATCATTTCTGAACTACTTCTTTTTACACACGATTACACGACGCATCACACTCCTCCGAGACATACACCCCACTCCTGTTGTATTCTTCCGCGCATTCAATAGCAACTCGTATTCCGTTCCGACACACGGAACCTTCACGTGGTGGCCGTTAGCATCGCTTCAAACTCACGCACCAACTGCTGCAAACCATCGTACTCGCAGGTTAATACTTCGGAAAAATTCTTTTCTTTCATCTAAAAATATTATATTTTTGCATCTTTCCCCATTATTTTGTATACTTAAAACATTGTACGTCGCACTTTTCTCACACAGTTAAATTTTTCCGACAAAATAATTTAGGACGCTAAAGTACACATTTACCAAAAAAGTTATGCCCACTTTTTCATTACTTTCGGTACAACCCTCATAATTCTTATGAAGTCCATTGGGTTTCACAGTTATAGAGTGCTCTTCAGAGTTTGTTACATCTTCAATAAAATGGCAAAATTTCCCCATATAAAACTATGCCACAAATCAAGGTGGGTGGAAATATGGCACTCAAATGTTTTACACTCTAGCATCACATCAAACAAAAGATATGACACCACATCGTCACATTCCAGGGAAGGAAGGAAGTGATGTCATCACAAGCAGATACAGCAGGGAGCTAAAACAAGTGATACAATTTCTGTATCACAAAAAAACAAAGGTTGCTGGAAATATGGCACCCGAACATTTTGCACTACAGCATCACATGAGATGAAAAAAATTACATCATGTCTCCACACTCCATGGAAGGAAGTGATATCATCATGAACAGATGCCACAGGAAGCTAGAGCAAAGTGATGCAAATCAGCCCAAACATATTGACTAATATTTTCATTTTCATTGCAAGAAAGAATTCCAGTACCTTTCAAAAAGTATGAAAAATTAAGGACTGTCCAGGTCTTGAAAAAAAGGGAAATCAAAATCCAAAACTTTTCCAGGATTCAAGGGGTCGTACAGTATAATCAGCTGCCATCTAACTTTTGTACATTTGCATTTTTCTCAGCATTCACAAAGATATTTCTGTAGTACCTCATTTATTTTTAACACTGAGTTTATACAATCTGCCTATATTCACTGAACTTTGTTTTCATAATAATATTTTCACTGTAAACAGAAAAATAATAATAATATTTTGAGTTATGTTGAATGCTACTGGAAAGAGAGGAAGATCCTTTGTGGTGGTGTTTTCTCACTTTTCATAAAATTGAAGTGAATGAATATGGAGTTAATATTATATTAACAAACATTTTAATTAAAAAAAGAACGCTAAAAAACTTGATTTTCCAAAGAAAATAAATTTACAATTCTGGAAAATTTTTGGGAGTTGCTCAGTACATCGGCAGTGCTAAAATTATTAGCTCTGGTTTTTATGTAGCAACTTTCAAATTGTGTAGAAAGATGGACTTCTGAATCAGAATGCTTTTCAAATAGTTCCTGGCTTCACGTGTATCATTCCGCTTTGTTTACATAGAACCTACTCACACCCAACATGAAGCAGCAAAGGAAGTAGTTCACATTAATTCTATATGGGAGATTTTTTTAGAATTTCACTATATAATAGATGCCTTAATGACTACTTTTTTTAAAGTATTTTATGAAGGAATTTTACTGAATAAAAGTACTACAGACTTATTTATTTATTATTTTGCTTGGAGCCATTTTTTTAAGAGATGGTAATTCTATCTTTTTTTCCAGAAATTGAGTTGTTATGATAATGCTTCAGATTTTTTTCTATTTCTTAGGAAAAAAAAAATGATTGTTAAAGTTATTAATTTTCTGCTATTTGCAAAATACTACCTTTCGATCCAAAGGAATGCCCAAGAAAAACTTTTACCCAATGAAAAGTGTGTTTCGTTAAGATTATGTATCAAATTATGATACACAAGTCTCGCATATGAATTAAAAGCATATTATTGTTTGCCATATGGTTTTAATAGTATAAAAGTAGCGTTTAAAATAAGAATTGTCCATATTGTGAACTATTTCCTTTGCCATTTCATGCTAGAGTGCATGGGAGAACTTTCACCCAAGGAAAATTGCCTTTCATAAACATTCTGTATCTAATTATTATGTATGGTATAAATCTCATATATAAATTAAATACAGATTATTATTTTCCGTAATAATTGTCCGTATTGTGAACTATTTCCTTTGCCATTTCATGTTTGTGGGAGCAGGTACTGTGTAAATAAAGCACAATGATGCATGCAATGTGAGGAACTACTTGAAAAGCATTCTGACCCAAATAGGACAATCATTCCCCATCCAAATAGGACAATTTTTTGACCAAAATGGGAGTCAGTTTGCAAATTCTGTTGAAACTATGTTTCATTCTGTGGTTCTAACACAGAAGCCTGACATTGAAGCAGGGAACTTTTTGACTTCTTACTATGCAAAGATAACAAAGGATACGATAACATAAACTGTGCATGCAAAACTATTGAAAGATTGCAACAAAAATTGTAAAGAAGAACAGTACTTTTACTGTTCTTCTATATATGATGTTTACATATATGCTGTTTAACAAAATCGAAGATATCTTTTGTCATTTCCCATTTATCAGTGTCTGCAGGGTTCACTTTATAAATTGGAATGGTATTTGATCAACATTGTAAAACACGAAATAAACTAGAGCCCATGTTCAGAAAACAGCTAATTGGAAATGGTTGAAAGAATAGAAGCTGCATCTTTAAATAAACATACAATAATGATCAGTTTAAACATAATTAACATGGTTTCTTCACCACCCCCAAAAAAACTGTTTGCCAAATTGGACAAATACTTTAAAGAAAACAGTCAAAATTATTTCAGTACATAACATGGGATTTCTGCAAATCAATTTCTATTTCCGTTTGAATTTGCACTGAAGTTCCATCATTTCACAATATAAACAATAAACAAACAAAAGAAAAGATTCTCTATAGGATCAGCAATTTCCCCAAAATCAACAGAATTCTATAAATCCAGTTTAGAAGATTTTTTTTTAAAGAAAACAATAAAAATTGGAACTCCATATATCTCAATGGTATTCTCATTTCCTTGTGATTCACAACTACATACTACAAAACAAATTATGAATGAGTTAAGAGGATCAGATCAAGATATCATGGTTAAACATTAAGAAAATGCTAATCAGATTCAGTTTCTTGAAAAGATATGACTTAGGCATATAGTTTTAAAACACAAAAGTTCAGCACACTGTTGAATTACAAACCTTACCACACAAATTTGATCAAAATTAAACAACAAAAAATTTCATAAAAAATGTGAAATTACAATCTTCAAAATAAATTTAGCAATAAGCTATGATAGTGATAGCTACAAATTTTGATTTGGAAGGACTATCTCAAAAGAATGACGATTAATGTATTACATAACAAAAAAAGAAGGGAAAATCACACCAACAAGAAAGTTTAATTTTTTGGCTGTACTTAGAATATTTTAAAGTTTTTCTTTAGTTCAAGAATTCACTTGCTTTTTTGTTTCCTTGAAGATGTTTTATTCCTTTAGCCACTTCAGATTATTTGTTGACAAATAATGCAATTTATAGACTGTTGCCATGTCCCTGGATTTTATTTAAAAAGGTGCCATTATTATTAATCTGGAATCTGGCAACAATTTTTAAAATGCATTCTTTAACAACAACCTTTATGGAATGTAATAAAGAACTGAGAACATAGGTCTTGATAGTCGCATAAAGACTAAAAATGTCAGCAAAAAAATAAAAATCTGAAATGAAAAGAAAATTCTTCAACTAAACCACATTCGAAAACAAAGATATCTCTGCATAAAGCCAACAAGAAGAACTTTGCAATATCATACTCCTGCTGACAACTGCATTGATGAAAAAAAAAACACTATAAAGATTATTTAGTTCAGAATCTTGATAATCAATTCACGATTTTTTGACACAAACAATGATGCCCTTCACAAATACTTAATACATTCGTGAAGGGCATCATTATTTGTTGTAATTTCTACACAAACACAAAAGACTTTCATAATTACTTTATTAAAAAAATGTGAAAATGCTTGCCTGAAATCCATGTATGGCACAAAACCTGTACTTTCTTGATCAACTGACTCAAACTGTGTTTTTAGATCACCTGCCTTTGCCCCAAGTACTTCTTTTAATCTTGCCATAATGGCTCTCAAATTAGCATGCGGGAACTAAAAAAGCATATTAAAGAAAAAATAAAAACGAAAATTATCTTTCATATTGTTTAGCAAAGGGAAAAGAGAAAGCAGCATATGAAAATAGCACACACTTATTGGTAAATAACTAAAGATATGGGAGTCAATAGTCAACAAGTATAATATAACCTAATTAAAATTTAAAAAGAATATCTTTGTAAAAAAAATAGTTACATCTGTATAGTGATATAAAATGATAAGAATAAATTCATAATGATAATTTGTAGTGATGGACCATTTGTGAACAATTCTTTCACAACAAATGACTCTTCACTATGAATGGTGAAAGGTCTGCTCTCTTACCAAAGTGAATGATAATTCAATCTACCATTACTGTGCACACACTTGAATCGCAGCATGAATAACTTTATTTCACCCTAATGAGTTCAAAAAAAAATTCCCAATAAGAAAAGTACTGTCGAGAATTAACAAATGTCATCTGTTATGCGAGTGAGCAATCCACAGTCAGCTAGGAAATAATGGTGAAACTTAAGGATGGGAATAATATGTGAATGCCTTTCTTTTGAATGGCGTGCTCAGATCAAGTCACATGCAGAGATTCATTCGTGAATGAACAGTGAATGAGTTTCCTAGGCTCTTGCTCTTTTGGGAAGTTTGCCAAAAAGAGAAATGAATGCACTCATTCACCATGAGAATAATTGACTATGAATGGTGAAGATCTTTCACTCTTTTGGGCAGTTTGTCAATTTCCACTTGGCCTCACACTCACAGGTGCTTTGAAGCAAAGAATGATTCACTCAGTGAGTGTAGTGAGACAACCAGCGAGGAGTGAATGCAAAGTGAATGACCATTTAATTGAGTGAGCATTCCTAAATGACAAGCTACCAAGAAGGAATGACTTAACATAGTTCAAAGGGAAAAAACAATCACAAGTTAATATTTTTATTAATTACTTTATTTTAACTGTTAATAATAATTTAAAAGTAGCAATAAAACATTTTTATTAATAATTTTTACAGTTAATATAAATAAAAATAGCAATAAAAATCAAGTACTGCATCTGCATGCCCTGTAGAAAGTGGGGAAAAAAGTGTGAACAGTTTTAAGGTTTCTTTGACATATTCATATATTTTTGATGGATCATGTCAAAATATTCTTAATGCACACAGAAATGTTTTCTTTTCAGCAGCATTTCTCAAAAACTACCTAGATAAATTAGTACAATGAATACTGTCTTGTGACTTCTGTCTTAAATAGTAGAGAACTTCAACAGTGTGTTCTCTGTTGATAAGGTTCACAGCGTTTGGAAACTTCAAACACCCAAAATATGATGTGAAAAATCAGCTATGTTAATAACAATAACCATCACCAGCAGCAGTACACTTTCCCCAATGAGATACAAGCTTCTATATAATGTCAGGTAGAAATGTCAAGCTTTGGGGGTGGGGGGACAAACTCGTGGAATGTAATTTGAACTGATGTTTGATTGGGAAACATTTACCCTGCAGAGGTGTCCATGTGCTTGAAGCTCATTGGATAGCTCATTGTTTCATGGACAGTTTTCCATACATGATGTTAAGTTCTTGATAATGTCTGTCCACTGTGATGGTTTGGCTCAGTTGTAAGAAGGAGTGCATCACACCATCGGTGGACCACCAAACAAAAACCATCCTCTTCCTGTGATACAATGTGGTTCATTTCTGAGGCTCACATTGCCAGAGAGGAATTTAACAAACCAATGATGTGCCATGTGTTCACTAACAGTACCTTCTTTAAATGCTGTATTGATGATGCTGCGAGCTGCCTCCAATGTGCAGTGTCCAAGTTTAAACTCATATAAGAAAATGGCACTAATGTGGCTCTGATCCATCATCCATCATCCTCTTCACTGTAGCACAATCTCCCTGGAACTGATGCCATTTTTTTTATGAAATGATCAGTGCTTTATAGGCAGCAGTCTTGATGCTTTAAATTTACATATTACAGGTATTAATTCTAAAATTGCCTGTCATCTGTTTGAGTCTACAAATCTGACATTTCATCTGCAATGACCTAATATATACAATGAAGTGCCAAAAAAACTGGGATACCTCTCTAATACCGTGATGGTCTTCCTCGTGATTGGATAATGGCAGCAACATGACAGGGCACACTCCACAAGCTCCCTTTAGTATTGTGGAGACAGTGCACACCAAGTTTTCTGAAGAGCATCCCACAATTCCATAATAATTGCCGGTGGATGATTCCTGGCATTGGCAGCATACTGAACAGCATCACAAATGTGTTTGATGACGTTTAAATCCGACAACTGAGGGGGCCAAGTCAGGATGCCAAACTCCATGAAATGTTCTTCCAGCCATAATCAGGCAACTGTGGATGTGTGTGGTGCTGCATTGTCATGCTGAAAGAGGTCGCACCACTTGGAGTAATTGCACGAAATGAGCAGGTGCAAATGATTGCCAAGGATGGTTACGTAGTCTCCACTGGTCAGAGCGGTCCGCAGACATATGAGGGGTCCTAATGCATGCTCGCTGAAAACACCTCACACCACAAGAGAGCCACCCCCAGCCTACACTGTCCTTTGTAGGCATGCAGGATCCATAATCTTGTGCGGTTGTCGCCACACCTAGAGTTGGCCACCTTCCTGAAACTGTTGGTACTGTGATTTGCCGGACCAGGCTACATGTTTCCAGTCATCTTGCGTCTAATGGCGGTGTTCCTGAGCCCAGGTGAGATGCACTGCCTTGTGTTGTCAGGTCAGCAATGGCACCCGGGTGGGCTGTCGGCTCCAGAACCCCATAGAACACAGGGAATGTTGCACTGTCCAAACACTGATGCTACTACTGGCCCCAGCATTGAACTGCACTGTGATTTGTGGCAAGGTTGCACACCAGGCAGATGTTGCGATGCGTGCCAGATACCAATGTCCACAATCGTCCAGGGTTCTTCTATGGCCACACTGATCTCACACTCTGAATTTTCCCCTTGAGTTTGTGTAGTATAGGTATACCCTTGAAATTGTTGACTGTGTAAATCCAAATTTTGTGGTAATTTCCGAGATGGAGTGACCCATATCCCAGGTGCCGACTATCATACCATATTCTAAATCCCTTAAATGCTGATAAGCTGCCAGCTGAACTGCTAATGCTACTACTTGAGCATGCAGGGATATCTGCTGCCTCTCTATATATGTTGTTTCAGATGAAACCATTTTTACATGTGTGTGGTGGCATGTAATGGAAATGGTAGAGCCCTTCCTAGTTTTTTTTTGGGGGGGGGCACCTCAGTGTTGTATATGGTTTTTTCTTCAACAGAATCCAGAAAAAAGAGCAACTAGTTACTTTGAACATTTCATAATATTTACAAAAATGAAACTTGCCATTTCAATACTAAACTCAGACCCTGCCAACAAGCTTGTTAGGAAAATTACACAACCACAGACATTACTGCCCCAACTGATTGAGAAATCTAAGCTTTTACTTGGACCATGAGTAATAAAAATTCACAAAACAATAAAGGCTCCCCACTTGTCAACTTAAAAGAGCATTTTTTTCAATTGAATAGTAGATACAATGTATGCAGTTCCACAGATATACAATAGTTTGGAACTTAGATACCTTCAGGTAAAATTTCACAGCTTGCCAGCTGGCCAGTTTTGACATGGAACATCTTTATTGGGAACAATACAAGGAGTTAAAATTACAAGCAAACATGTTTATATTTTTCATTTCAGGTAGGTGAGTACAGTGACTGGAGGTGAAATATTCTGATTCTCACTGATCAAAAGAATTCGGATGATTTTTTCTCTTTAAAGTTGGTAGCTTAAAAATTCAGAATGAACATTCTGACTTAAAGCAACCTTCTCTTAAACTACTTTTAAATCATAATCTTTAAAAATGTTTCAAACTCTTTAAAACTTTTTTTCCATTTTTTATAGTTTTTTAAAATAAAGCTGATTTGAATTTCTTTTGGGAATGACTGGGCCAAAGTACTTTCATCTCTCCAATAAAAAAGAGTTAGGCTTTGCATTACAAATCTAAGAACAAATCATTTCCAAAGAAAATGTATATTACTTAAAACAATATGAACATATCATTTATGTATTTTTCTAACACACATAACATGTATACTGTAAGCCAGATGGCTCATTTCTTTCAACTGCATGATGGCTACAAAAATACTTTATTTAGTTTACTTGACAATTCACATATAAACTAACCCATCTTTTCCTATTGGATTTTTTGGCTGATAGATAAGTGTCAAAAAATCATCACCAACATCATCACATAATTGTACTCCAACATAATGTTAAACAGTAACACAGTAAAACAAAAACAAAAATGTATTATGTTATTGTTCACAATTTGTTCACTAATCTAGCAGGATGAGACAAAAGTTTATTCAGTTTGCAGCTAAACAGTTTAATGATCCAAGAAAGCCATACACACTTACCTCATTCTGCAAAGTACAGGACACTGTATTCTGAAGTCTTTTTCCAACATTCGACAAGAGCCACAAACTCATAGAGGCACCACTTTGCAGGCTTCAATGACAGAAACTATAATGCCAGGTTCCACATCCACCACTGAAGTGCTGTCTTTGTAGCAAATGGGCCATGGAGTGAAACAGGTGGTAGTCAGATGGGGCAAGGTCTGGACTGTATGGAGGATGGGGTAGGATCTCAACCCCTTCCAACTGCTGTTGTTTTTGGCAGACCACTCTGGAGGTGAGCCTGCTTACAGCAATGCCTGCTTAATATTGATAAGTTTTGGGTAGCTATGGAGCAGAGCATTATGGACTCATTGCAGTTGTTCGGCATGGAGGTTCCAATCTGTAATGTGACCACCAGGCACAACTTCGCAGTGCATAGGACCCCTCACAATTCCAACAAATTCACAGTATGACCATCCTTTTGAACAGTCCTGTTTGCCCCACTGGCTGTGCTTCCTGGCATGGCCTCAGTCACTGGTTCCCATTGGTAGGACAATGTAGGAATATCCACTTTTTATCGCCTGTGATGATACAATGATAAAACCTATCACCCACTGGATTTGACAGCAATCTGTGACAGACAGCAACACAATGTTCCACTTGCTGGGACATTAATGCATGGGAAACCATTCAATGGTGCCTGGAGGAGAAACCATGCTGGTGAAAATGCAATGCCTGCTTAATATTGATAAGTTTTGGGTAGCTATGGAGCAGAGCATTATGGACTCGTTGCAGTTGTTCGGCATGGAGGTTCCAATCTGCAGCGTGACCACCTGGCACAACTTTGCAGTGCATAGGACCCCTCACAATTCCACCAAATTCACAGTATGACCTTCCTTTTGAACAATCCTATTTACCCCACTGGCTGTGCTTTCTGGCATGGCCTCAGTCACTGGTTCCCAGTGGTAGGACAATGTTGGAAAATCTACTTTTCATCACCTGTGATGACATGATGCTAAAACCTTTAATCCAGTGGATTTGGCAATCTGTGAAAGACAGCAATACACTGTTCCACCTGCTGCGACATTTATGCATGGGATACCATTCAATGGTGCCTGGAAGAGAAACCATGCTGATGAAGGTGATGAACGATGGTGAATTGGGAAGATCCCACTTCAGTTGCTAATTGTTGCATACTGGTACTGGGGTTCACTGTCATACTTTGATTAAGGTATCAGTGTTGGTGGTTATTGGACGTCCTGACATTGTCTTGTCTTTGAGACTGGTGTCCCCAGCATTAAAATACCAGAACCATTTTCATGCAGTGCTGCTGTCCACTGTTTCCTTCTTACCTTCAAATACACATATTTCTCTCACTGCTCCTGCATTTAACCCTCTTTTCCAATAATGGCATATGAACACCCAAACAGCATGTTTATCAACCTACATCTTCTGCTCACCTGATAACACAATGTGGCTCCACACGAAATGCACATTATCTTGGTACCCAGTTAAGAAGAAGGCAAAGAAAGGTAACTTGATCACGCTAGTTACGTTAACTGAAAACTTAAAATAGTATAACTATATACTAAAAATCCGAAAATTTATTGGCGTAGAATAAATAATCAAAATTTCCAAGCTTTCGCACATCAACCAGATGGCTTTCTCAAGGAAGGTAGACAGCTAACTGCAAACTGGATAATAGAACGTTTCAACACTTTAAACGCGGTGACTTGACTAGACAATAAATGATTAGGAGCAAACGTGATATTTCGAAGAAACGAGGTCACGTTGGTTGGGCACGCGGTACTATGGTAGAAATCTCAGCATTATTTGAAGAATTGATTCCAAATACGTGGTAACTCCAGAGAGACGCTATCGTTACAAGCCTCGCAGCTGGTCAAGATTTCCAAGGTTTCGCGAATGGCAGTAGATTTGGGTGTGGAGTATGAAGCTAATTTCTTTACATCACTCCATATAGGATCGGCGGACTTGAACTTGACTTCTCTTGATAGGGCAGTGGTTATTTTTCCGTCTCTTGTATCCCTTTTATGTTCGCTGATTCTAATTCCAAACGAACGTTTGGTCATTCCGATGTAGTATCGCCTGGAGCCGTCCAGGCGATACTAAGAGGGGGCTTGTCAATATTTCTCTTAAGCATCGTGTATAAAGATGCCGGAGACCTTATGCCGACACCGAAGTTCATCCTTCTGAGCGCGTTTTTGAGTTGATAGGAAATATTTGGTATGTAGGGAATAGAGCCCAGGTAGCGAAGTTGCGGCATAGAAATATTATTAGCACTCCTGGTTCTGGCTTTCTCGATAAAGTTATGCATCTGGTTCGAAGTATATCCTGCCTCAGTGGCCAATTCGACGATGTTTTCCCTCTTCTCAATGAGGCAGGCATTTATGCCATCCCACTAAAATATCCGGACGGCTCCAGGCGATACTACATCGGAATGACCAAACGTTCGTTTGGAATTAGAATCAGCGAACATAAAAGGGATACAAGAGACGGAAAAATAACCACTGCCCTATCAAGAGAAGTCAAGTTCAAGTCCGCCGATCCTATATGGAGTGATGTAAAGAAATTAGCTTCATACTCCACACCCAAATCTACTGCCATTCGCGAAACCTTGGAAATCTTGACCAGCTGCGAGGCTTGTAACGATAGCGTCTCTCTGGAGTTACCACGTATTTGGAATCAATTCTTCAAATAATGCTGAGATTTCTACCATAGTACCGCGTGCCCAACCAACGTGACCTCGTTTCTTCGAAATATCACGTTTGCTCCTAATCATTTATTGTCTAGTCAAGTCACCGCGTTTAAAGTGTTGAAACGTTCTATTATCCAGTTTGCAGTTAGCTGTCTACCTTCCTTGAGAAAGCCATCTGGTTGATGTGCGAAAGCTTGGAAATTTTGATTATTTATTCTACGCCAATAAATTTTCGGATTTTTAGTATATAGTTATACTATTTTGAGTTTAATTTGGTGTACAGTTCCTACTTTTTGAAACTGAAAACTTTTACAAAAAAGTTCATAAGTTGGAAGCTTTCGACCTTATCTTAGGTCTTCATCACGCCAACTTACGAACTTTTTGTAAAAGTTTTCAGTTAACGTAACTAGCGTGATCAAGTTACCTTTCTTTGTTAATATTGTTACGTGTTTTGCCCATAATCGTCATGTTTCGTCATAAGAAGAAGGTAGTGTAGAACACGCTAAGTTATGTATAAAAAGTTCAAGGCAAATATATTTCATCCATTACTATGGCCTTCATCAGTGCGACTACGATTGGTTTATGTTGTCAGATTGGAAAGGTAAGTTTTGTAATGGTAACTTCGGGCGACGTGATGCAATGGGGGATTGCCAGATGTAAGGAGTGAAAATGGGGAACTCAGAGTTGCAATTTTTGGAAAATAAAATTTCCTAACTTTCTCTAAACCTCAGAGAATACTGATTTTGGAAGGAAGCCAACTGTTTAGTATCGAACCAAAGTGGAATAGCAGACGTGACAGCCATGGTAAGAAGAGACAAGGAAGAGGAAGGTTTTCCAAATTTCACATCAGATTTGTGTTCCTGAAGTCCTGAGAGAATTTTCCGGAATGAACTTCCCATGTACGTGGTTAATCCAACGTCAGTCTTGATCGGAATTTTATACACTCCAGGCGAAGAAAGTGGAAGTCTTGGGTCTCTGTCATTACGGAGGATAACAGAAATTGAAGGGGAAGAACGAATGGCAAGTCTGTATCCTTCTCTTTTGAAGATACTGATGAGTTTGTAGGCAGAAGGTTCATGGTAAGGGATTGAGCCAGAAAACGTTAGTTTCTTTTTTGGTGAAACAGGTTGAAGAGCAACAACTGGTTTTTTCTTACCATTTTGAATTAATTTAGAAACTAAGTTACGTATAAAATAATTATTAATTTAGAAACTAAGTTATGTATAAAAGTTTAAGGCAAATATGTTTCAGCCATAGTAATGCCTGAAATATATTTGCCTTAAACTTTTTATATGTAACTTAGCGTGTTCTACACTACCTTTTTCTTAATTTGTTTGTTAGTTACGTGCATTGCCTACCACTCATTTATTGGTATATTGTACCCAGTCAGAGCTGGCACACATTTCGCACAGGAATGAAGGCCCAGCAGTACTGAAGTTCAAAACGGGACAACTTTCGACTTGCCCTGGTATTTGCGAATATGAGATTTCTCTGCTTTACATAGTTTCATTGGGATAATTCTTTTTGTGCCACATGAAACTGACATTTTCAATGTATTATCTGCTTTTTCCACAGCACGAATTTTCTTCCTGGCAATTTAAGTGCTTATCTGCATTTATCACAAAACAAATGTTGGGGTTTGCAGAAGGCAAACTACAGAAACTATTTTATAAGGTAAGAGATGACAAACATGACCAAGATCTTCCGTATGTTTTCAAGAATTTCTTGGCATATAGTTTTAATTTCTATTTGATGGTATCAAATAGAAAACTGTATGCCAAGAAATGTAATAATTATGTTACCTGAGCATAGGAGGCAAAAGGAAACAGCATGGCAGTGCCCCTGGCCAAAAGGTTTTGAGACTATACATTGATGGTACCGATGTATAGTCTCAAAACCCTTTGGCCAGGGTGCATTGCCATGCTGTTTCCCTTTGCCCCTTCTATGCTCAGGTAACATAATTTTCTTTTTAAGATAATTTTTTTCAATGCTGTCTTATCAGTATTAGCAATTTACATTATTGCATGATTTCAACAAATATTTATTTTCCTTCCCTAGATAAAAGTTAGATTTGCATCTATGTCCAAGTACCTTTGGTTCAACTGAAAAAGTGGTTTTGAAGATTAAGGTATTGAACCACTCATGTTAACCTGGAGGAAGGAAAAGACAGGAGGAGAGCTCAGTCAGTAAATTACACTTCCCCTGAAAGTGAAGAAATGAAAATACTGTGCAACAAACTCCACTACTGTCTTTTTTTTTTTTTTTTTTTTTTAAGTACTGCTTTTTTTCACATGGGAAACTTCATTAAAAATTACAATACAATTACTCATTTCATGCTCTTATTTTCTAATCATTCTTCAGCAATTTCTTTTTTTTTGGGGGGGGGGTATTTTTCTGTTCTTTGAGCAGGCAACTCCCACCATTTTTAGCACGTCTTTTGTAAAAAAAGATCGTGCTTCTGTTATCGGTTTGTTTGTCCGTCTGTACTCACGCTATCTCTGCAACTATTAGTCCGATTTGAAAAATTATTTTTGCATTGGGAAGCCTGAAATATGCAAATGATGATCCTTTATTTCGTTTTTTTTATGATGTACAATTTCGCCGGTAGAGGGCGTAAATGCAGATGATGTCGAATTCAAAAATACGTTTTATTCCACGTATTTGCTTCTAAACATCCGATTGAAATTTTTTTTTATCTTTCGATTCCATTTATGTCGAAGAGTATTTTAGATATAGTTACTTCTTCAAATTACGCATAGATTTTCCGCTAGGGGGCGTAAAAGTAAACTGCATTTTTCCGATAACTCTTCTTCTAAAACTCCGATTTGAAAAAAAAATTCTTCAGTGGATACATCTCCTGATGGAAAATTTTTGCATATAATTTCAAATTTTTGGTAAAGAATACTTTGGCCACCAGGGGGCGTAAGTGTTAATTTTTGCTTCTGATGTATTTGCCATAAAATCAAAGCTTCTAAAATATCGATTG
Source organism: Macrothele yani (assembly GCA_039090855.1). Lineage (NCBI taxonomy): Eukaryota > Metazoa > Arthropoda > Arachnida > Araneae > Macrothelidae > Macrothele > Macrothele yani. Next base: position 92,624,163 of record CM076998.1, read on the forward strand.
AAAAAATTCTTTCGTGGACTGATGCCACTCACATCGATAAACCTCTTTGGAATATTTTCTTCTTAAAATATTACACAGTTTCTCCGCCAGGGCGTAGATGTACATCATATTTTTGTCAATATCTCTACTTCTAGGAGTTTGTTTGAAAAATTTTTCTTTGTTGGATAGTGTTTTTCGTGTGACATGTTTTTCATGTAATTTCAAAATTTTCAAGTAATTCATAGACTTTCTGCTAGGGGACGTAGCAGTAAATTGCGTTTCCCCCTATATCTCTGCTTCTAAATCTCCGATTTGAAAAATTCTTTCTGCGCCGGATACAGCTCTTGGTGGGAAATCGTTTGCACATAATTTCTAATTTTTGTAAAAAAATAGTTTGGCCACCAGGGGGTGTAATTTCCGCTTCTGTTTATTAATTTCCGCTTCTGTTTTATTTGCAGCAAAATATGAGCTTCTAAATTCTCGATTGAAGAAAAAGTCGTTTGTTGACCGATACTACTCATGTCGACAAACCTTTTAGAAACATTTTCTTCTTAAAATAGTGCATGGTTTCTATGCCAGGGGGCGTAGATGTATATCTTATTTTTGTCAATATCTCTACTTCTAGGAGTCCGATTTGAAAAATTCCTTCTTTGTTGGATAGTGTTTTTAGTGTATCATGTGGTTCATATAATTTCAAAATTTTCAAGTAATTCATAGACTTTCCGCTAGGGGGCACAAAGGTAAATTGCGTTTTCTGTGTTTTTTCTGCTCCTAAAGCTCCGATTTGAAAAATTCGTCCTGTATCACATACAAGACCTGATAGAAAATATTTTTCACATAATTTCTAATGTTTGGTAAAGAACGGTTTAGCCAGCAGGGGTCATAAGTGTTAATTTCTGCTTCTGAAGTATTTGTTGCAAAATCTGGGCTCCTGAAAACTCGACTAATTTTTTTCTTCCACTGATACCGCTTATATGGATAAACCTTTTGAGAATACTTTCTTCCTAAAATAATGCATGGTTTTCCCACTGGGAGACGTAAAGTCACATCTTATTTTTGCCGATATCTCTATTTCTAAGAGTTCGCAAGCTCACGATTCCGTTTACAGCAATATCTGAGGGATTAAAAACCGGACTGAAAATCTTCTTTCTTTCGTCAGATCTTTTGTTTTCCATACTGGTTCCATTGACTTTGAGTAGCTTTGATAAATTTAATTTGTGTCAGAACGGATTCAAAAGACGTGCTTATTACACCTGAAAATTCGGTGTCATCTTTCTTGTTAGAAATAAAGTTAAAAACTGTTCTACCTCCTGGCACTTGTCTACTCTAGCAGAGAGTGAGAGAGATGAGGAAATGAAGTACCTTCCATCTGACATTCTTAACTGCCTGACTAAAGCTGTTTTCTAGGAAGAATATTACTGCATGTTTATGTATGCTGGCACACAATTATCCGGTTAAATGATTCAGCAAATGTACCTTAAACCTGAGGTTCTTTTACCATAAGACATGCTGAATATATACAAAGCTGGTGGCATTACTGTTGTTTCTTTCTTTACTGTCTTACTAATTCAAGCAAAAGCAGCGTTCGAATTCTTTAGCGGTCCACTGGTCCAAGACCACTAAAAATTAATATGAAAATCAAAGAAGAAATATTCTCCATAAGTACATGGAACAATCATATAATTATTCATGCAGCAATCAGCATATGACTCTGAATTGCCCTAGTTTACTGTTCAGCATGTTAGATCATATCAGAAAACTTGAAAATTATAAAACCCTTGAACAGGAGTCGAATCTGCATCTCTTGATTTTTGTCTGAGCATTCTGTTCATTACACCACCCAGGATTGCTTCAATTGATGAAAATCTGCAGGATTGCTTCAATTGATGAAAATCTGCAGGATTGCTTCAATTGATGAAAATCTGAAGTTGTTTGGATTCTTAAGCAGTGATTGCTCAGCTTCTGTTTGACAGAACTTTGTTGTCCTGGGTGGTGTAACAGATAGCATGCTCAGACAGAAATTGGGAGATGCATGTTTGATTCCTGCTCCCGGGCAATGTAACTTTTCACTTTTCTGATATGATGTTACATGGTGAACAATAAACTAGGGCAATTCAGAGTCATATTCTGATTGCTGCATGAATAATTATAACAAAAACCTAGTTGGACTTCCACAATGGAAATGACACTGGTAAAATGCACCAGTAATTTTTGTCAGGTAAAGTTACTTATTTCAGAAAAATCTGTCTCCCACCCCACCCCACCGCCAAGGAATGAAAAGTTACAAAATTTTTTTTGTTCATGCTGGATAGCGAATAACTTGTTAATTATTACTATATTTTCTAAAGTCCAGTCAGGGTTCATACACATTTACAGAGAATAAATTCCAGGACTTGTACATGAAAAAAATTCCAGGAGCTTAAATTTTTGCTAGTATCATAGTGCTTTGTTTTATATTTTGCAAACTGGTGTAAAATGTGGATTCCATTGTTACCAGGTATTCTTCAAGTATGTGTTACATTTTCAATGAAGTGGCAGAATTTCACCATTTTAAAATTGCTCTGTCTAAAACTATTTATGAGAAGTAATCTGAAACTTAGCACAATGATAATGATACAAAACAATTTTGCCATGACACTGAAGATTCTCTATTCTGTAGTCATCTACTTCCATGCACATTGGTGGCAGGGAGGCCAGATATCAATTTCTTTTTAATGAGGAAAGCACGTGCTGGAGGGAACTGTTATCTTGGACTCGTGGGAAGGTTTCCACACACTATTGTAACTCCAACTGCACACAACAGCTGAGCTATGCCACAAACCAATGTGGCTGGAAATATGGCACTCAAACATCTTGCACTGCAGCGCCACATCGGACGAAAGAAATAACATCACATCTCCACACTCCATGGAAGGAAGCCAGAAGAACAAAGTGCTGCAATCAATCCAAACATTTTGACAATTTTTTTCTTTTAATTGGTCGAAATGTTTGGATCAATCCTCTTTTTTTTTTTTTAATTTCATAGCAAGGAAAAATTCCAGGACTATTCCAAGACCTTTTACAAAAATATAAAGAAAAATCAAGGACTTTCCAGGCCTGGAAGAAAAGGAAATCAAATTCTAGGACTTTTCCAAGATTTCAAGAGCTGTGTAAACTCTGTCCAGTGTATGAAAATTGCACAGTTTATGCATTAGTGAGGGAAAATTCCTAAGTAAAGTATATTGAAACTGAGCAGCTCCAGGCAAGTGTGAAAAGCTATAGATGTGGCAGCCAATCAGTCAAACATGCTGCTGATAAGAATCCCAGCTGCATGGTGGGAACATTGAGAGCATAGTGTGGTAACTCTCTCTTCAATGCAAGGAAAATAGAATGAGAAGTGGATTTTTGCAATGACTGACAAGAAAGCATCAATTTAAAATGCAGCAACCCAAGTTACTTTAACTTTTGCATGTGATTGCAATCAACAATCATGTGCATTCCAGCATCAGAGGCTGAAAATTTACAGTTGGCTCTAGTACAATTTTGAAGTGGATAAAATGTTCTGTTCATTCATGATATAACAGCATAACTCTTGGCTGCCCATAATTTCTGTTCAAAACGTTAGAATTTACTTATGTCCGGCATGCTGGTGTCCACCTGCAAAGTTCCCCTGTTAGTACTCGGTCGGCCCTATATACATTGACACAAATAACATATCCATAATATTAAAAATTCTTACATTTTTTATCTCTGTGCACCACATCCTTGGTTCATTGCTGTACCATCGACAAATTGTCATTTTTGCTTTATCAGTCACAGCTTTGATGATACCTATATATTTATTTACACATTGTAGTTACTCCATATTGGTATTGTTAATATCACACGTGTGTAGATTTTGTGTTTGATACTTATAAACCAGAAAACGTGGGGTATTATAATTTAATTAAAATATCTAAAATAGTACGACCTCTGTTCTCAAACCCTTCTCAAACTATTAAAATCTATGATTAGACTAAAGAATTTTAAGAATGGAATATAAAATATCATACAAAAACATCAAAGGACACAAATCAAAGGACACAACAGAAGTTCCTGGACCTCAGAGTCATATACACAGAGCCACCCAAGCACCACCATGACTCTCAGGGTTCCAGGAGCTTCTGTTGTGTCTTTTGCTGTTTTTGTATGATATTCTATATTCCATTTTTAAAATTCTTTAGTCTATCATAGATTGTAATCGTTTGAGAAGGGCTTGAGAACAGAGGTCATATTATTTTAGATATTTTAATTAAATTATAATACCTCACATCTTGTGGTTTATAAGTATCGAACACAAGATCTACACACATCTGATATCAACGATACCGATACAGAATAACTACAATGTGCAAATAAAGATATAGGTATAATCAAAGCTGTGACTGATAAAGAAAAAATTACAATTTTTCGATGGTACAGCAATGAACCAAGGACATGGTGCACAGAGATAAAAAAGGCAAGAATTTTGAATATTATAGATATACCATTTGTGTCAATGTATATACGGCCGACCGAGTGCTAACAGAGGAACTTTGCAGGTAGACACCAGTACGCCGGACGTAGTTGAATACGTCCGGCGTACTTGTCCGGCAAGGATTCCCCTGTGCTGCTGTTGCACAGAATTTATGGCGAGCCGAGAGTACGCTATTATACTGTACCACGAATTAATCTTCCACATATTAAATACATTCATATGCGAAATTACTTTCATTATGGATAAATATAATGCTCTGTTCATGTTGTAAATATTATAAACATGTTGATAAACAGTCAGCATTTATTACTGGAAGTGGTAACTTCAAAACTGATTCCATCAAGGTGTACGACTCTAGTGTACCCCATAACTGGATAATAAATTTCAACATAACTCTGAAACAAAATACAGTAGGACACATATGCAACACGGTGCTCGAAACAGATGAAAACTCTCATTAAATATATATATCCATAACAACTGGATACACTTGAAATATTTAATTAATTAACTACATTAATACTATAGTCAAATTCTTTCTAGTATATTCAATTTGACAGTGATGAGAGACTAACTGCTGTTTAACTACACAACACACATGAAACAAAAGCAGCTGGTCCTCCGAATGCAACACTCACTTGGAGGATTAAAAGGGGCAAAAGACAGAATTCCAGGAATTGTGTTCCCCCTCCTGCGACATCCCCCTTCTATTATCTCCCTATTCATCTCTGTAGCTGTTGCCCAAAAATCCACTTACAAGTGCATGAGCCCCACCCTTCCTCTTTCTGCAGAGGAGTAGGTGGCCTGTTTTCAATTTTGCTGACACAATGCACTCAATGCATAGCTCGTCGGAGTGGGTGGAGGAGAATGTCTCTTGCACAACTTACTTGTTGAGCATTTGATGAACTCCTTACCAATTGCTTTCCTATCAACATCCATCCAATAGTACACAAGGATTCCCCTGTGCAGCCTGCAATTTCATCCTGCATGACACCACTTCAATTCCCTCCTTCCATGTCCTTATGACACAGATTTTTTCTGCCTACTTAAACATGAAATTTCATTAAATTTTCTTACTTTACTTGTTAAAAGTGTTCATCTTAGCTTTTCAAATCTTGTTTGTTAAAAATGATTGAATTAGCTTTGAATTGACATTATACAAAATTAAAGTTCCTGTTTTTCTCTTTAAATCTGAAATCTTTCTAAATACAGGCTCATTACAAGCAGGCTCTACTGTACTAACTAAAGTTGTAGGTAACTTACATGTTCATTAGGGTGGGCCGAAAAAAACTTTTTTTTTTTTAATTTGCATATCGCCTAGTGCGGAAAAGTTGCCATTTGGGTCAACAAAAATAACAAAAGAAATTTGTTTGAAGTTGACCAATATCTTAAGTCTCTGCACGGCACACTAAGTTCACGTTTTTCCGACCGCGTTAGGCCATAAGTAAAAACTGGTAGAATTTTTTTGTAATTGAAATCATGTAAGCCCTAGTGCGTAAAAGTGTCCTTTAGTGTTCTCAATAACAGTGAAAAAAAGTTTTAAAGTTGATCAATATGCTATGTCTTCGCACTGCACGCGAAGTTCACCATTTTCTTCCCACATTTGGCCTGTACGCCTAGGCTAGGTAAAGGCATCCTGGCATGTAGGGCATCCCAAAAATCCTTAGGAAGTTGCACTGTTCTGAGTGCACCATGTGTGTGCATGTGCAGTACACTCAGTTTGCTTTGCAAAGTGTAGCGTGTAGCTCTTTGCGTGCTTCCAATGTCACATATCGAAACAACCCAGAACTCACCACGAGGAGGTGGCTATGCTTCGAGTTCCACCCACCCTCCCTCCAGCTGAGAATTTTATTTCTATGTGGTATATCTTGTTTGGTAATCCGCTTTACTCGAAAAATGTGGCATTAATTGCTGTGATGCAATTGTTGCTCTTATGAACAAATCTCTAGCTTTAAGTCCACACACTGAGGCAGCTGCTTCGGTCACCAGTTTCATGCAATGTTCCACAGCTTGCGTGTGGCAGGGAAACTTATTTATTTCTTCGCCAGCTGCGGCAGAAGTTGCAATTAGTCGATCCAGATCTTCGTCTGAGATCTGTTTTGTCAGGGATGGTTCGGTAAGATGTGTTTTAGTCCAATCGATCATCTCATAATATCCATTAGCATCCAAATTCAATTGCGGCACTTCGAATAGCAGCACTTAGAAGAATAAAGAAAGTTGGACAACAACAAATGACATCATTCATTTGTTGTTGTCTAGCTTTCTTTATTATTCTCCATCCAAGAGCTCTAACGTGGATGCGTACATCAGCAATCATACTTAGCAATATATTCTCTGGATGACTGAAGAACGTGTTTCTCTTGATCACTGCATCAATGATTACATTGCACTTCAAATCTATGAAGCGCGATAAGTTGATCACTTTCCAAAAGTGTTTGGAAACTGATCCTACAACTCGTTCAGGAGAGATTGGGGCAGCTCTCGACGGCTGTGAAAACCTCCCAGTAGTTGACTTTGCAGCTATTTATGTGGAATGGACGGAACACATGAAAAAATTACAAGATACACAACCAGCAGTTTTTACTGGAAATCTGTTGTGCCATGTCACAGGGAGACTGTGATGTCAGCCTTTCTAGAAGAAATCCATGACTACTGTCACATCTGTGGCGGTTTACGTCAGCTAACAGGGTCATGCATCTCTACGTCACCACCCAAAACCCATCGCAAACTTTGATCTGTGTTGCTAACTACATAATGAAGGTCCGGTCTGGTTTTCCATAGAGAAGAAGCCTTCGTGCACAGAGGGGACCAAACACTTTTGGAAACTGATCAGCTTATTGCGCTTCATGAACTTTAAGTGCAAAGTAATCACTGATGCAGTGATCACGAGAAATGCGTTCTTCAGTCACCCGGTGAATATATTGCTAAGTATGATTGTGGACGTACGCACCCACATTAGAGCTCTCGGATGGAGAAGAATAAAGAAAGCTAGAGAACAACAAATTAGTAATGTCATAAGAGAATTCGAAGTGCCGCGATTAAATTTGGATGCTAATGAATCTTATAAGATGATCGATTGGACTAAAACGCGTCTTACCGAACCACCCCTGACAAAGCACATCTCAGACGAAGATCTGGATCGACTAATCGCAACTTTTGCCGCAGCTGGTGAAGAAATAACAAATAACCAAGTTTCTCTGCCACCCGCCAGCTGTGGAACGTTGCGTGAAACTGGTGACCGAAGCAGCTGCCTCAGTGTGTGGACTTGAAGCTAGAGATTCGTTCATAAGAGCAACAATTGCATCACGGCAATTAATGCCACATTTTTCGAGTAAAGTGGATTACCAAACAAGATATACCACATAGAAATAAAATTTTCAGCTGGAGGGACAGTGGGCGGAACTCGAAGCGTAGCCACCTCCTCGTGGTGAGTTTTGGGTTGTTTCCATATGTGGCATTGGAAGCACGCAAAGACATTGCAAAGCAAACTGAGTGTACTGCACATGCACACACATGGTGCACTCAGAACAGTGCAATTTCCTACGGATTTTTCCAATGCTGTACATGCCACGATGCCTTTACCTAGCCTAGGCCTACAGGCCAAATGTGGGAAGAAAATGGTGATCTTCGCGTGCAGTGCGAAGACATAGCATATTGATCAACTTCAAAACTTTTATTCCACTGTTATTGAGAACACTAAAGGACACTTTTCTGCACTAAGGGTTACTCGATTTCAATTACAAAAAATTCCACCCGTTTTTGCTTATGGCCCTACGCGGTCGGAAAAGCGTGAACTTAGTGTGCCGTGCTGAGACGTAAGATATTGGTTGATTTCAAAAAAATCTTTTGTTATTCTTGTTGACCCAAATGGCAACTTTTCCGCACTAGGCGATATGCAAATTAAAAAAAAAGTTTTTTTTGGCCCACCCTAATGTTCATTAGTTGGCTTACAAATTGTAATCAGTGTGAAAATATTTCTTAATATTTGTATTCCATTATTTAGTTAATTTAAAATTTAAGTTTAGACTTTACTGCACAATGCTTTGAAGAAAGACAACCAAACTAATGCAGTGTACATATTAAATGCATTAATATTTCTGTCATTTGCAGAGCACTAAAAATCTGTGCAGACCATGAACTTCTGACATATCCTGGTCTGCAGGATTAATTCTGCTATGGCACTGGTGATTCCCTATTCCATAGTCACTTATTCCCATGCACATTGGTGGCAGGGAGACTAGATATCAATCTCTTTTAGTGAGGAAAGCGTGTGCTGGAAGGAACTGTCATCTTGGACTCATGGGAAGGTTCTGACACATTATCGTAACTCCAACTACATGCAACTGCTATGCCACAAACGAAAGTGGCTGGAAACATGACACTCAAACATCTTGCACTGCAGCGTCACATGGGATGAAAGAGATGACATCACATCTCCACACTCCATGGAAGGAAGCTAGAAGGACAAAGTGATGCTATCAATCCAAACATTTTGACCTTTTTTTTTTTTTTTTTTGTATAATTTAGTGAAGAGTTTTCCAAAATTTTACCATTGGGCAAAAGTGAAAGTTTTGGCAAGTCTATGTGCATCATATATGCATCAGTTCACAATATTGCAAAGGTACCACCTTGTGAAAGTAGTTATTATTAACTGATGTGGCATGTTTGGCAATTTTCAGTAACTGGCAAAACTTGTCTGTAATCTTTTGGCAACCATCAAGTAGAATGAGACTTCTTTTTTTTTTTTTTTTTTTTTATTGAGGGTTTAATAACCACTGTGAGCAACTCAATGGGCTATAAGCAATCACCAATCCCTAATTTAGGGCCACTGGTTCCAGAGAAAGGAGAGAACCAGAATCGTGAGACAAACACAACATTCATGCCTCACGGATTAGAACCCAGACCCATCTTGGACGACTGGTCAGAAGCCATCGTTTAGACCACTGCACCACCAGGGCAGCGAATCACACTTCACCTATAGTGTCTGTCACATTACAGAAAGAATGCAATAAGCAACATTTTCAAGAAAAATAAAAGAAATTTCCTTTGCACTGAAAAATAGTTCAATGCAATGTGAACCAAATTACTGACATTAATTTATCTTCAAATATTTCATCTTTTGCAATCTACTTCCAAACACTTCTAGTAGCAAAAGTCAGCATATGCAATGTCATGTATTCTTTTAAAATGAGATCATCTGATTCATTATTTCAGTAATTTTGGGAGCAAGAGGGGTTGGGTTTTTTTTTGGGGGGGGGGGGTTGAAATAATAAAGAGTGTGTGTGCACTAGCAGTGGACCATATGTGAACAATTCAATCACAACAAATGATTCTTCACCGTGAATGGTTTACTCCTACCAATGTGAATGATCATTGAATCCACCATTGCTGTGATAGACACTATAGTCGCATAACGTTTAACTTTCTTCCACCCGCATGAGTTCACAAACGAATTCCCAGTAAGAGAAGCAATGTCAAGAATTAACAAGAACTAATATGTGAGTGAACAATCATCTGGAAAAGATTGGTGAAACTTAAGAATGGGAATTATATGTGGGAATGCCATTCATTTGAATAGCATGCCTAAATCATTTGCCATGAACTAGCTCATGGCAAATTATTTATCATAAATAGTGAATGTTGGTGAGCTTGCATTCTTTTTGGCAGTTTCCCAATTTCCACTGTGGCCTTGAAAATACTTTGCTCAGTCATAAACACAGGATCCCTGCAGTGAATGATCATTTATGAATGATGAATGAATTCATAAGAAGGAATTATTTCTGCCATCACCAGCATGAATAACTGCCCTTTGTTTGGTGGTGCCAACTAAATCACAGTTCAAATGACATCACAAATCCTATTATCAATTCTAATGAAAACGATCTATCTCCCACAAAAAAGAATAGAGATGTGCCCAGTTAAAGAACAAAAAATAAAATAAAAAAAGGTTTCAGTCTTGAGGTTCATACATATTTACAACAGGGTGCTCAATGGAATAATGAAGCTGACTATTCAACATTTAACATTCCATATGTAGCAAGCAAACATTCTTCTGCAGAATGCTGGGATACAAATATAAAAAAATGCTATATACAGTATATATATATATATATATTTTTTTTTTTTTCAAAAAAAATTTATTTTGTTTTTGTTCACTAGTATTGGAAGAAAATTATCAATCTTTCAATCTTGATATTTTGGAATTCTTTCAAAATACTGTCAACAAACTCCACCAGCTGTGTAGACCACCATAACTGATAACAAAGTTACTTTATATAAATTGCTGATCTTTTTTCTTTAACAGATAACCCTAAGGACACACACACACACACACACACACACACACACACACACACACACACACACACACACACACACACACACACTGCAAATCTTGTTACATTAATGGTTTTGCTTTAACAAAAAAACCTTATTGCAGCTATCTGCCAATGAAAAATTCCTTTCTTAAGCGTAAAAAGGCAATCTTCAGTAATTTCATGAACATGCCCATAATGCCAGTAGAAGAAAACCTGTATTAGTGAAACAAAACACTTACTTTTACATTCAGTTGAAGAAGTACCTTACTCTTCTTCTGTCAAGGGCTGCTCTGTCAATGCTTTGAAATCAGTTTGTTGACACTGAATACATTTTGAATTATGTTGCCAGATTTCACCAAAATATATTGTCCATGCTAAACAAATATTATATGCTATGGTGCTTCCTGAATGCAAGCTGTTATTTCATAATTCTTTAAAAATGTAACAAAGGTTTTGGGTGGTTCACTAATAGATACTATATGATCAGTGATTAAGGTTCTATTAATGAACCTACAGAAACTTAAAATCATATCTTTAAAGAATTATAACATTAAATATCATCAAGTGATATTCAAGAAGCACTGTAGCCTGTAATTTTTTCTTGACATGGACAACATCTTTACATGGAATCTGGCAATGTAATTCAAATAGCATTCAGTGTCAGTGAAACTGAATCCAAAGCATTTAGAACAGACCTTGACAGTCAGCAAAAGGTCCAAAATATCTTCTAATAAACAAAAACTCAAGGGACTTGTTCAACTAAATCTAAAGGAAAACTAGTATAAGTGTGTATTGGCACATATCAACTGCTTGAAATGAAAAACTTACAGTTAATTTTAGGATGAACTTCATTTGTAATTTTTAAAAATCATATATTCTGATCAATGAGAAAGGCTTTAGTTATTTACCTGTTCTGGATGTTTTTCCATAAAGTTGAATGTGTACTCATCAGCATCAAACAAAGAGTATTTATTTCCTCGCATACGAATGACGTTTCCAATGAAAAAGTCTTCAGGAGCATAATAAATAGGCTGGCCACTTTTCCCTATTCCTGGTGACTCTGGCTTTTTGACTTTCAGCCTCATCATGTGTTTACCATCCATAATACCTGTAGAAAAGATAGTATGAAAAAAATGAAGTATGCTTATGATAGTGATACACACAACAATCCTATCAACAAATATTACCTTGATGCTGGGAGGCTGGGAGATTTAAACTTCTGAAGGCTGTTTAAGGTCTATGGTAACAGCCTGCATAAGCAATTCTGTCATGACCAGTAAGCAAACCCAACTACACTTGTCCACACTCACCTCACTCTTAAGTGTGGAATGCAGTAAACCATTATAGACTGACATAGACAATGCCCCAAAAATACCCAACTTCTGGGAAGGGTAAAAAGTCTTGTTTGACATATAACTTAGTTATTCACAAATAATAAAAGCATGTAAGGGTCATGGATTCAACATTTTGAAGAAAGACATCTATTACCAACTGGAAACTTCCCAGTAAAACAGCTATACTGAAGGCCTAGCACAAGTCATTCTGCAGCTGTCAACTGGAAAGTAAATATGTTGGTGTCAGGACCAAACTCAATGACACAGCACATCATTGCAGTGAACATGGGAGTATTTGTAAGAACAGTTAACTCTGTAATCCACCAAGATTTAAATCTACAGAAACATTACAAAAGCTGAGTACATAAACTTCTTTCAAATCACATTTCAAAGAGAAAGGCTGCATGCAGAAAGTTCTATGATAAACACCTAGCTAGAAAAAGGTGGAGGTATGTGGTTGCCTTGGACAAAGCCTACAACCTATCAGACTGCAACAAACCCATTGCAATTTACTATCAGCAAGAGAGCGCCAAGGCCTTTCCAAGATGGTATCGAGAATGAAATGAAACTTTCCCACAAGACTTCATGATTGTTGCTGGATTCCCATACCATGGCAAGCTGCAGATTTGTCTGTGGCTAAAAATTCCAAAGTTGTGACTCAACTTATTATCAGAGATTCTGATACCAATTTTCGAGTAGGAAGTGTTGGCGCTGTACGGAACTGACAAACAAAACTCTGGTATGCATTCAACTAAATAAAGCATCAAGTCACACATCAAAATTGACCCAAATTTCTTATGCCCAATGGACCAGAAAACCGGATTCAGGAAATACCATACAGCAATATACCTGTCACCTCTCATGTGGATTTCTGCACCTTTTGGTTACTGAAACATGTTCTTTGGCAGAAGCAACCATGTACAAGAGATGGTCTTTGGAAAGCATGAAAGTAGGACTGCAACAATCCCAGCAAGTCCACACTTCAAGACAGCCTTCTACAGTGGAAACTGCATTGTAGACTGATTGTGATAATGAAAGGTCATCATATCGAGCACCATTGGTGGTGGAGAAAGTTTTTTTTACTCGAATTTCTGAAAATCATTACCATAGAGATCCTGAACAACCAACCTTCAGTATAAATGGTGTTCTAGAGTTCTAAATACAGAGTAATATACCATATCACAAAGACAACACGTAGCCAACTTGGTGTGATATATCATGGTAAATCAGAAAGTGAAGACAATTTCTTTGTACATATTTAACAAAAACAAAGTGAAACTTACATAACGGTGACATATTGTTTTCCAGTCTCCCTGAAGTTCCACACAAATTTTTTGTAACAGTCCACAAGCTTTTTGATCCCATAAGAGAAGGTGTTTAGTAGTACTTAAAAATCCATGTTTGCACTACCACTTTCACCTCTTTATCACTACCAAACTACTGCTGATGTAATGCTTCTCAGGACTGAAGAGATAAAAATAGCTTGGTGTAAGTTCCAGGCTGTAAGGTGAAGAATGATATCAAACTTGAGGTTTTAAATTGGTGCCAAGGTTGCAGTTGTTGAATGAGGGCGAGCAAAGGTTGCAGTTGTTGAATGAGGGCGAGCATTATCTTGGTGCAAAGTTTGACAGAGGGGACTCTTCTGACCTTCTTTTTCACTGGAGATCAAGGGTGTTTCCACTCCATGTTTTGTTTGTTGCTTTCAGGGTCAAAATACTGAACCCAGGTCTTGTCCTCACTGATAATTCTTCCCAGTAAACCACAATATTCTTCATAATGCTTCAAAAGCTGGGTGGAAATCTCCATATGCTCTTATTTCTGTTGATTGGCCAACTGTTTCAGGGCCTATCAGGTACACAATATCTGGTGCCAAAACTTACCATGTACCACTGCATTGGCAGATCCATTGTTTAGGTCTAACATATCAGTCACAGCAGACATAATAATCCATCAGTTTTCTTGAAGAAGCGAGCTCACGTGATCAACACAGTCTTGAGTTTGTAATGTTGACAGTGCCCTGATTAAGGTTCTTCAGTCCCACCTGTTCTTCCAGATTTAAACCTTTCTACCCATTTGTACAAGTTTCTGTGGCTCATACACTAACTAAATTACCAATATGGAACCATTCACTGATGGATTTAAACAGGCTTGACCTCTTGTTGTGCATAAAGAAACCTTACTATGGCACACCATCAATACCTGTGCAACCAGAAAGAAGAGTTTCCATGTTTACACACTCACTATCATAGCCAAACTGATGTGTAGCATTACATAATGCAGGTACCATCTTGTCTAACTGCCATTATGACATATACTCATTCTCTGGATATTATTGCTCGTTTAATTCAGAAATTGTCATTACTTTTTGAATTGCCTTCATGTTTATGTTTGATAGAACAAAAAAGCAATTATTCCACAAATCAGCAATCTGCAACAAGTGAGAGCTTAATTGCATATAAAAAACTGAAAATTGAAAAACTGTGTGCATGTGTGTTTTACATACAAACAAAGGGTGAAAAATAGTACCATGTGTTAGGTGTTCGTTAATCACCTCAACTTTCGAAACACAGACTAGCAAGCACTTGTTAGTGATGTCCGATGCAAATGCATGATAGCTAAACTTGTCAGGAGTACTGGAGGTGATCCCAAAAAGAACCCTAAATTTAGGATTTGAATGAAGCCTCAAATTAACCTAAAAGACAACAACATAAGAGCACACATCCATCTTGCATGGTCAAAACTCTTCATGCTGGAGAAGGAAGTGTAATGGTGTAGGCCATGTTCTTGTGAGAGAGTTTAAGCCCCTTTATTGGACCCTTGTCACAGTGCCTAAGCATATTTAAAAATCACTCTGTGGTGATGAATTCTTTCAAAAGAATGATGCAACATAGCACAATACTCATACTGTTTAATGGACATGGAGATTTTCCTCTGCTTCACTGCCCATCTCAGTCCCTTGATCTCAATACCATAGAACATTTGTGAAGTAATGTCTAACTAAACATCAAACGTCAGAATTCACTGCTATCCAATCTACATGAGTTCCAAGACTCCATTTAAGATGTGTGGGTCTATTTGTCACTGAAAGCATCGACCTTACATACAGGTAGACTGCGAATGACGTCACAATTTATGGCTCCAACATCAGATAGGGAAATGTCACGTGATCTTAGTCAAAAATGTTAAAAGAAAGTTTTACAACTTGTAACCAGTGAGAAACGAATTAAATTATTAAGCAGATTCTATAACTCTATGGTAATAACATGATTCCAATCTGCAATTAATTTTTATTACGATTAGAATGGGCACCATTCCACCTAAGTTTTCCATATTTGCAGTAATGATTATCATATACAGGAAGAAATAATAAATATTGAGGTTCAATTCCCAAACTAAAAAACGTGTGCCTATTAAAGTAATAATATAGTCATTCGCATTAAGAAATGAATCTACATGTTCAAAATTTTTCACCAATATTCATCGCAATATTCTAATCATGGCCTATAATAAAGTCTATCTATGCACATAGGTACATATTTTACAAAAGTAAAGTTGCTCTGAGTATGGCAATGCTATTTCCGTATATTTTACATAATATTTAACCGTATACTTCTGGATTTTTCACATTATTATATACAGTGGCTCTGTATCATAAATTATTAATGGCAACACCACTTTACATAAAGTACAAACATAGCTGGTTCATACAAGAATACACTAAACAAATGACTTCCTTCGCCCTAAGGACTCATTTCGTAACTCCAAATTGGTTGCATTTAAATTTCCATAAATGACAATTTCTTAATGAATATATCTGATATAACATCATCATCATCATCATCATTGTCAACCATTATCAATCCACTGCTGAACGAAGATCTTCCCAAGTTTCCTCCACAATGGTCTGTCTTGTGCCAGTCTCCTCCATGTCACTCCCACAAACTTTCGAATTTCATCCACCCATCTCCCATGTGGTCTTCTTCTGGGTCTTTTCCTGTCCCTTTGAATCCAATCTAAAATTCCGGCTGTCCATCGATGATCTGTCCTTCTGGCAGTATGTCCAGCCCATTGCCATTTCAGGGATTTTACTCTGATCATGATGTCTTCCACTCTTGTCATTTTTCAGATCCACGAGTTCCTCTTCTTATCTCTCCTGGTTACACCAAGCATGCACCTCTCCATGCTTCTTTGAGTTGTCTGCAGCCTTTGTATGTCTCTTTTAGTTAAGGTCCACGTCTCTGCACCATAAGTAAGCACTGGAAGGATGCATTGATCAAACACTTTTCCTTTAAGACATAATGGCATATTGCTCTTGAAAATTATGCTGTTTCTTCCAAAAGCTCTCCAGGCAAGTTTTGTATGCCGATTAATTTCTTCATCAATGTGACCCTGACTTGATATCTGCTGTCCAAGATAAACGTATGTGTCTGTTATCTCTAGCTTTTCTCCATCAATCGACAAATCTTCATTTCTTGTAAAAGCATTGAACATCACTTTTGTCTTCCGAAAGTTCATTTGTAATCCCACTTTTTTGCTCTTGTCAGCAATTTCCTGGATCATACTCTACAGCTCTCATGGGGTAGTTGCAAAAATGACTATGTAATCAGCAAAACGAAGGTGGGTTCGATAATCTCCATTAATCTTCATCTAATATCATCATCATTGTCAACCATTATCAATCCACTGCTGGACGAAGGTCTCCCCAAGTTTCCTCCACAACGGTCTGTCTTGTGCCAGTCTCCTCCATGTCACTCCCGCATATTTACGAATTTCATCCACCCATCTCCCATGTGGTCTTTTTCTGGGTCTTTTCCTGTCCCTTGGAATCCAATCTAAAATTTCGGCTGTCCATCTATGGTCTGTCCTTCTGGCAGTATGTCCAGCCCATTGCCATTTCAGGGATTTAACTCTGATCATGATGTCTTCCACTCTCGTCATTTTTCGGATCCACGAGTTTCTCTTCTTATCTCTCCTGGTTATACCAAGCATGCACCTCTCCATGCTTCTTTGAGTTGTTTGCAGCCTTTGTATGTCTCTTTTAGTTAAGGTCCACGTCTCTGCACCATACGTAAGCACTGGAAGGATGCATTGATCAAACACTTTTCTTTTAAGACATAATGGCATATTGCTCTTGAAAATTATGCTGTTTCTTCCAAAAGCTCTCCAGGCTAGTTTTGTACGCCTATTAATTTCTTCATCAATGTGACCCTCACTTGATATCTGCTGTCCAAGATAAACATACGTATCTGTTATCTCCAGTTTTCTCCATCAATCGATAAATCTTCATTTCTTGTAAAAGCATTGAACATCACTTTTGTCTTCTGAAAGTTCATTTTTAATCCCACTTCTTTACTCTTGTCAGCAAGTTCCTGGATCATACTCTGCAGCTCTGATGGGGTAGTTGCAAAAATGACTACGTCATCAGCAAAACGAAGGTGGGTTAGATAATCTCCATTAATCTTTATCCCTTTGTTTTCCCAGTTCATTGATTGAAAGACATTTTGCAATGTGGCATTAAAGAGCTTGGGAGATATGGTGTCACCTTGTCTCACTCCTTTTCCAATTTTTATGTGTGTTGTATTTTCAAACAGCCTAATCTTTGCACTTGCATTTTCATAGATGTTATTAATAATATTAATGTATGCATCTTCAATACCGCAGGATTTCAGAGCCGTGGTAACTGCTGATGGTTTCACCGAATCAAAGGCTTTTTCATAATCGATAAAAGCTATGCACAATGGAAGTTCATATTCCCTCGCTCTTTCAATTAGTTCTCTCAGTACGTGGATATGATCTATTGTGCTGTAGCCACTCCTGAATCCAGCTTGTTCTCTCGGTTGAGCCATGTCCAGTGTTACCTTCAAGCGGTGTGAAAGAACTTTAGTGAAGATTTTATAAACCACTGATAGGAGGCTGATAGGTCTGTAGTTCCTGAGATCCTCAATGTCAACTTTTTTATGTAGCAGGATCATTGTAGCATTGTTCCAATCCTCAGGAATCTTCCCTTCATTAAGGCATCGAGTGAAAATTTGGGCGAGTACTGTTTTAATTTCTCCACTTGCTTCTTGTATGATGTCTATAGTAATTCCATCTTCTCCTGCAGCTTTCCCCCACTTCATGTTCTTGATTGCATGAGCAACTTCTGCTGGGAGTACTGGAAGAACTCTGGTACCTTTCATGATGTCTGGAGTACATCTATCATCCCTTTCATATAATTTGGAGTAGAAATCTTTCACTCTTGTCAAAATTTCGCCTCTATTTCTTGTTATAGAACCATCTTCTTTTCTCAGAGCCATTATCTGTTTTCTTCCCTTACTGAGATGTCCCTTTGCTATCTTAAGGCTTTGGTTGTTTTCAATTGCTTTCCTCACTAGCTCACAGTTGAATTTCCTTACGTCTTCAGTGATACTTTTTCGTGCTGTCTTGCATAGCTCTATATATTCCACTTTGGAAGTCACATCTTCTTTAGTTGTCCTCATCTCTCTTCTTTTTTGCATCAACATTTTGGTTTTCCTGATAATTTGTTCACATGCAACTTGTTCTTAGACCCAGCTAATTTTGTTGCTGTTTCCATAAGAGCTTTGGTTACTTTTCTGTTAACTTCCGAAATATCCACTTCTTCCGATGTTAGGCCTTCTAAAGCAGAGAATCTGTTCTTCAGTTCCAACTTGAAAGTATTATGGTGTTTTTTAAGGTTGGTTATGTCAATACATTTTGTTTGTCTTATGAGCTTGCCACGTTCCAGTTTAGTGTTGAGGTGCATCTTACATCTCACCAATCTATGGTCACTACCTGTGTTGAACTTGTTCAGCACACTGCAGTCTTCGAGGACGAATTTTTTGTTACACATAATAAAATCAATTTCACTTGTCGTCCCAATTGGATGTCTCCATGTCCATTTCCTATGTGGCTTTTTCTTGAAAAAGGAGTTCAAGATGAAAAATCCTTCTGCCTCTGCAAACTCAACGAGAGTATTTCCACGCTGGTTTCTGTTGCCGTGACCGAATTTACCTACTGAAGTTTCATTCTGTTGCCGGTGCCCTATTTTTGCATTGAAATCTCCCATAATTATCTTCAAGTGCTGCTTACCTTTATTATTTAGATGACGAATTTCCTCATAAAATTCTTCAATTTCTTCTTCAGGATGACTTGTGGTGGGTGCATAAGTTTGAATAATCTGAGCCTGGTATCTTTTCGAGAGTTGGAAAACAAGTCGTGCAGCTCTGTCAGAGGAACTTTCAACTTCTACAACTTTATCCTTCAGTTTCTTGTTTATTATAAATCCAACACCACTAGTCCTGCCAGTATCTGTCCCACGATAATAGAAGAGATGTCCACTTTTCTCAGTTCAATGAGATCTTCTCCTTCTCTCCTTACCTCACTTAGCCCCACGATGTCCCACTTGATCCTTTGTAGTTCCTCTTCCAATTCAAGAAGCCTTGAATCAGAAGATAGGGAGCATCCGTTATAGGTAGCCAAGGTCAGCATCAAATGGCAGCCTAGTCCGGTCCTCCGGGGATTCTTAGCACCCTCTGCCTTCATGTCGCACTGGCCGCTGCCTTGGCCAGGTACATTCCAGCTGCCGGAGACTGAGGGCCAAGATTTAAGTTGTAGAGTCATTTTGGAGGTGTTTGGCCATAACTCACCACGCTGGCCAAGCGGGTTGGTGAGTGTGGGATAGCATTTCCTCTGATCCCGATGGTATAGTTATACCGCTATTGGCGGTCGTCAGAGCCCCTTTAGTGGGAACAGGATGCACCACGAGAAGGCGGGGTTGACATTTGTCAAGGAGAGGCTGTGATGTTACGCATCACCTGACCTTACATCCCTATATATACATGTATATATCTAATATGGGATGTAAGGTCAGGTGATGCGTAACATATATACATGTATATATCTAATATGGGATGTAAGGTCAGGTGATGCGTAACATCACAGCCTCTCCTTGACAAATGTCAACCCCGCCTTCTCGTGGTGCATCCTGTTCCCACTAAAGGGGCTCTGACGACCGCCCATAGCGGTATAACTATACCATCGGGATTAGAGGAAATTCTATCCCACACTCACCAACCCGCTTGGCCAGCGTGGTGAGTTATGGCCAAACCCCTCCAAAATGATTCCACAACTTAAATCTTGGCCCTCAGTCTCCGGCAGCTGGAATGTACCTGGCCAAGGCAGCGGCCAGTGCGACATGAAGGCAGAGGGTGCTAAGAATCCCCGGAGGACCGGACTAGGTTGCCATCTGATGCTGACCTTGGCTACTTACAATGGACGCTCCCTATCTTCTGATTCAAGGCTTCTTGAATTGGAAGAGGAACTACAAAGGATCAAGTGGGACATCGTGGGGCTAAGTGAGGTAAGGAGAAAAGGAGAAGATCTCATCGAACTGAAAAGTGGACATCTCTTCTACTATCGTGGGACAGATACTGGCAGAACTAGTGGTGTTGGATTTATAATAAACAAGAAACTGAAGGATAAAGTTGTAGAAGTTGAAAGTTCCTCTGACAGAGCTGCACGACTTGTTTTCCAACTCTCGAAAAGATACCAGGCTCAGATTATTCAAACTTATGCACCCACCACAAGTCATCCTGAAGAAGAAATTGAAGAATTTTATGAGGAAATTTGTCATCTAAATAATAAAGGTAAGCAGCACTTGAAAATAATTATGGGAGATTTCAATGCAAAAATAGGGCAACGGCAACAGAATGAAACTTCAGTAGGTAAATTCGGTCATGGCAACAGAAACCAGCGTGGAAATACTCTCGTTGAGTTTGCAGAGGCAGAAGGGTTTTTCATCTTGAACTCCTTCTTCAAGAAAAAGCCACACAGGAAATGGACATGGAGACATCCAAATGGGACGACAAGTGAAATTGATTTTATTATGTGTAACAAAAAATTCGTCATAGAAGACTGCAGTGTGCTAAACAAGTTCAACACAGGTAGTGACCATAGATTGGTGAGATGTAAGATGCACCTCAACACTAAACTTGAACGTGGCAAGCTCATAAGACAAACAAAATCTATTGACATAACCAACCTTAAAAAACACCATAATACCTTCAAGTTAGAACTGAAGAACAGGTTCTCTGCTTTAGAAGGCCTAACATCGGAAGAAGTGGACATCTCTGAAGTTAACAGAAAAGTAACCAAAGCTCTTATGGAAACAGCAACAAAATTAGCTGGGTCTAAGAACAAGTTGCATGTGAACAAATTATCAGGAAAAACCAAAATGTTGATGCAAAAAAGAAGAGAGATGAGGACAACTAAAGAAGATGTGACTTCCAAAGTGGAATATATAGAGCTATGCAAGACAGTAAGAAAAAGTATCACTGAAGACGTAAGGAAATTCAACTGTGAACTAGTGAGGAAAGCAATTGAAAACAACCAAAGCCTAAAGATAGCAAAGGGACATCTCAGTAAGGGAAGAAAACAGATTATGGCACTGAGAAAAGAAGATGGTTCTGTAACAAGAAATAGAGGCGAAATTTTGACAAGAGTGAAAGATTTCTTCTCCAAATTATATGAAAGGGATGATATATGCACTCCAGACATCATGAAAGATACCAGTACCAGAGTTCCTCCAGTCCTTCCAGCAGAAGTTGCACATGCAATCAAGAACATGAAGCGAGGAAAAGCTCCAGGAGAAGATGGAATTACTGTAGACATCATACAAGAAGCAAGTGGAGAAATCGAAACAGTACTCGCCCAAATTTTCACTCGATGCCTTAATGAAGGAAAGATTCCTGAGGATTGGAACACCGCTACAATGATCCTGCTACATAAGAAAGGTGACATTGAGGATCTCGGAAACTACAGACCTATCAGCCTCCTATCAGTAGTTTATAAAATCTTCACTAAAGTTCTTTCACACCGCTTGAAGGTAACACTGGACATGGCTCAACCGAGAGAACAAGCTGGATTCAGGAGTGGCTACAGCACAATAGATCATATCCACGTGCTGAGAGAACTAATTGAAAGAGCGAGGGAATATGAACTTCCATTGTGCATGGCTTTTATCGATTATGAAAAAGCCTTTGATTCGGTGAAACCATCAGCAGTTACAATGGCTCTGAAAACCTGCGGTATTGAAGATGCATACATTAATATTATTAATAACATCTATGAAAATGCAAGTGCAAAGATTAGGCTGTTTGAAAATACAACACACGTAAAAATTGGAAAGGGAGTGAGACAAGGTGACACCATATCTCCGAAGCTCTTTAATGCCACATTGAAGGGTGTTTTTCAGTCGCTGAGCTGGGAAAACAAGGGGATAAAGATTAATGGAGATTATCTAACCCACCTTCGTTTTGCTGATGACGTAGTCATTTTTGCAACTACCCCATCAGAGCTGCAGAGTATGATCCAGGAACTTGCTGACAAGAGTAAAGAAGTGGGATTAAAAATGAACTTTCAGAAGACAAAAGTGATGTTCAATGCTTTTACAAGAAATGAAGATTTATCGATTGATGGAGAAAAGCTGGAGATAACAGACACATACGTTTATCTTGGACAGCAGATATCAAGTGAGGGTCACATTGATGAAGAAATTAATCGGCGCACAAAACTTGCCTGGAGAGCTTTTGGAAGAAACAGCATAATTTTCAAGAGCAATATGCCATTATGTCTTAAAAGAAAAGTGTTTGATCAATGCATCCTTCCAGTGCTTACGTATGGTGCAGAGACGTGGACCTTAACTAAAAGAGACATACAAAGGCTGCAGACAACTCAAAGCAGCATGGAGAGGTGCATGCTTGGTGTAACCAGGAGAGATAAGAAGAGGAACTCGTGGATCCGAAAAATGACGAGAGTGGAAGACATCATGGTCAGAGTTAAATCCCTGAAATGGCAATGGGCTGGACATACTGCCAGAAGGACAGACCATCGATGGACAGCCGAAATTTTAGATTGGATTCCAAGGGACAGGAAAAGACCCAGAAGAAGACCACATGGGAGATGGGTGGATGAAATTCGAAAGTATGCAGGGGTGACATGGAGGAGACTGGCACAAGACAGACCGTTGTGGAGGAAACTTGGGGAGACCTTCGTCCAGCAGTGGATTGATAATGGTTGACAATGATGATGATGATGATATCTAATATATATCACTTGAAATATATCACTTCACTATGAATATATCACTTCAGCCTAATGTCACTTGATCTGACGGCTCTTATGTTGTGACCATAGTGGACTCAGTGGTAGCTACTACCAGTGTGCAGTCTATCATTATACATGGTCGAAGACTGAACGTTACAAAAACTTAGTCAAATCAACGCCAAAATGAATTATTACAGTTTTTATATTATTATTTAGGTGGTCCTAATAAACTGAAAACTCAATGTGTGCATTTTCAGAAAAGAGTACAAAATATCAAAATAAGAACATGTATAAAAAAATTTTTATCATAATCAGACTTTGGTTTCACATTTGGAAAAGGAAAGGAAAAATGTAAAGGAACTTCCATGTCACTTATTATGACTAATTAACATACAAAAGTTTTGCTTTTGTTGCCTCAAGCAACTGTTTTTACACAAGAAGTTGCTTGCAGCAGCAACAACTGACTTTTTCTAGTTTGATTCTTAGAGTGTAGTGTCATGTCAAAACATAAAAACACACACATTTATGCCCATAGTGGAAATAATTTGCATTGAGAATATATATAGAATATATATTTGATGCAAAAAAGGAATTTTGAATCCTACAGAGAATATATATAGAATAAATATTTCATGCAAAAAGGAATTTTTTGAATCCTACAGAGTATCTATAAATGAATAGCAAAAAGTGGCACAAACCTACTTTTGTTTTATTTTTGTCTCTCCAAAAGGCACTAAAATTGCATGAGAAAGTTAAAATACTGAAAAACCAAATTAAAACTTTTTAAAGTGACTTAGTGAGATATTTTTGTCTTTAAAAATTCATTTCCGAAAAAACTGAAAGGTAATAACTAAAAAAAAATAATAATAAGACAAAAATTTATACATTTCTACACCTCTTAGTGAAATGAAAATAGCCAATAGATCTTAAGAAAATCACAGAGATTCCCAGATACAATTTAGAGAAAAACAATGCTATTATGAGCAGATTTATGCAAAACTACACATGTGGTTTTTTTACTTATTAAGGTAAAATCATATTCCTTTAAACTCAACTACAATGCTACAGATTGAATCTAAAGAAAAGTCATTTTTTTTCTTCCTATATAATCAGTTATTATTTAATATCAAACACTCATCATGCAATGAACAATTTTATAAGTCAAAAATATTTTACAAACTTCCTGAAATATGTATACTAACCAGAATTATCTTGATGAGGCTCATGGACTTGAATGGCATCATCTCCTAAAAAGAAGGATATAACAAAAACTCTGCTCCTGATAATGGGATCATCTGAAATAATATTTGCTGCGAACCTCAGGCAGTTACTCTCCCTACCAAACCTGTAAAAAAAAAAAGAGAGAGAGAAACAAAAATGAAAAAAGTAAAAAAAAAAAACAGACTCAGGCAACTTGGTAAGCAAACAGGTATTTAAAATTTTAAGCCCAAAACCGTTTTCCCTAAATTCTCAGTTGTACTAAGCACAACTTTTGACACACGGGATCTAAATTTAACACCAATCAGCATTTACTGTTATCCAAAGTCATACATTTACAGAGTGGCTAAACAGTTTGATCAATGAACAACTTAATCACACATTCACAGCTATAACTACTTAACACAGCATTTAAATTTAAATACTTTGGGAGAGGAGGGGTTAACAACCACAGTGAGCAACTCAATGAGCCATAGTGAGCAACTCATCCCAAATATAGGGCCACTGGTTCTACAGAAAGAAGAGAGCCAGCCCCACAGGACAAACATAATATCCATGCCTCATTGGGATTCAAACCCGGATCCATCTCATACAAATGTTCAAAAGCCAGTGCTTAAGACCACTGCACCACTAGGTGGTTAAATTTAAATATGAATTTCTGGGTAAAAAGACAGTGCTAAAATTGAGACATGCTTTCCTCTATTCAATGCAGATTTAAAAGAATGTATTTAGGCTTATTCAAAAAAAAAATCTGTAAATAACCCATTCTTCTCTCCCTTCCTAAAAATAAGAGCAAACTAAACTTATAAAACTTAAACTCAAGCCAATAAAAGGCTCTTACTTAACCAAGCAACAAGAAATCATTTTCATTGCACATAATAGACTCTAGCAGACTTCCAGGTCGGTACAAATTCCCTAATTTTTAACATATCAATTCATTCATTTTTAAAATCTTTGAACGTATAAAATTCAACCATAAAATCTTGTTCTCCGAATGGTGAATCTATAATTTTTTAACATAAAAATAAAGAAAGAAAAAGTAATTAAGGGAAAGAAAAGTAATTTAAGATCAGTAACTGTTTCACGATTTAGAACAGGGTCATGATGCATACGATTTGAGGTAAAATGGATCAGGCTTTGGCGCCCCTTAATTTTAATTCAGAATTTTGTGGAATTTTTACAGCATTTCAATGTTTCTGGCATAATTATCTTTATACTTATCAGCATTTTAAACAGTAAAGCTAAGCCTCCCTTTTGAACTGTTTGGTTTTCAGACCTTAAGGACTATCAGCATGCCAATTTTCAGACCTCAAGGTTTTTGAGAAGTGGTCGAACGATTCGTGAAAAATTCAAGCAGACAATGTTCCAAAGCTGTCATTTTATTTTATTTTTTTTAATTTTTGGACTCTTCTAGGTACTCAGACCTTAAGACCTGTCAACACGACAATTTTCAAATCTCCAGGTCATGTAGAAGTGGTTGAACAATTCGCAAAAATTTCAAGCAGAGAAATATTCCATAGCCACCATTCCTAATTTTTATTTTTATTTTTATTTTATTTTATGCTGGGGGAAAACGCCGAACGTTGAAAGCGTCGCTATGTCATTAAGCATTGCATCATTACCAGTTTGATTGTAACCTGTCGTTTCACCCAATGACAAGAGAGTGCTAAAAATAGCTATGTCATCATGGCAGCAGGTCACAGGACCAGAACGTTCCTGTTTAGTTACCGTTGAAGACACAGAAAGCTGTTTCTTTTGCATCTTTAAAAAATGCTTAAAAATCAGAAAATGATTTTTTTCTTAAATTTTTTTTAAAAAGAGCTGATAGTTGTGAGTTTATGCTGCAAAAAATCGCAATGTGTTACGATTTATAGTTTGCCATATATCCGTTTTTTAGAATGGATCATAAAATAGAGAATTTTGTGAAATTGAAAAATTTAATTTCTCATAAACTAAATCGAAATTCAAACAAAGGGCAACAAGATGCAAATATTCGGCCATGGCCCTACATGCCTACAAAGTTTTGTGGTTCTGTTGCTGTTAGTGTATCCAGAACTAGAACTGATAGCCCTTTTTTGCATACCTTAACTTTGAAATACAATAGCTGTTGAAGTATTGCCAGAATCGAAAATCGGTTTATTTCAGCATATTTTCCAAACAATTCTCTACAAACGATGTAAATTTCATATTTTTGTGTTGAATACTTTTTGCGCTGCGAGCTAGAAAAGCGTGAGTGTTGAGAAATTTCTAAAACAGCAGCAGCAGTTACCTTTTTTTAGAAAAGAGAGATTATTTAACTAATGCATTTTGTTTGGCATAATGACATACGTTTGAATCTTTTAAGCAATTTTGTATAATAGCAGCATTACATATTTGTATTTTCCAGTGCTTATTACATTACTTAACAAGAAATAAAACCCACTTCTTAAGATAATAAATTCAAACACTCGACATGGACCAGGAACACCAAACAGAATTAATTATCCATTCACTTCCTACTTATTTGTTCAGTTGCTGCTTTCCACCTTTGGTGAATCCCCAGCATTGTGCAGAGCTCCATGAAACAACCTGCCATGTAGTTTGGCAGTTAGTCACATGTGAGTCTGGAGAATTCGAGGATGCTGTGGTACAGTGGTAGCATGTCCGGCACATAACTGGAAGACCCTGGGCTCAATTCCTGGTGGAGGCCAATGGGAATATTTCAAAGACTCACTTATTAATGTGAAAAGAGTGATGATTTCTGTTTGGTGCCACTTCTTAAGATACCAAGTAAATTTATTTTCTCAATCAATAATCTCTCACCACCACCACAAGTAACTTCTCATAGGATTTACACCCACAGGGAAGGATTAGATGCAACTACCTATATCCCATGGAACTTTTATGCAGTGGATCAGAAACAAAGTTACTTTAGATTGAACCTAAAGGCTCAGATGCAACAGACAGTATACAGGTACAGAAGCAAGAGTGTCGGATTGAAAGTGTGAGTCAACATAGTAGTAATAAACTGACTCTCAATAATTATGGACAGTAATTGTCTGTAGTTACACAATGGCATTTTAGGAAGAACGTTTTATGAATTTAACAGAAATAAAAAATATTAGGTTGTTGCAGGAGAAATGTCAGATTTCGGGATGAGGTCATTTCAAACCATACAAACACCGGCAGATGGTGCTAGTGTGTTTGATCGGGAAGGTTAAATATCCCTGCCCATCGGCATGGAATCATTTCGGTGCTAGCTCGTAGTGTGATTGTGCAGCGGAACATGGAAGGAAGCCAATACTTTTTCTGTACGAGTTCAAACTGGGCCACAACGCTGCAGAAGCAGCCAGGAACATCAACACAACATTTGGAGATGATACAGTAAACGAACGGACCGTGCAGCGATGGTTAAAAAATTCTGAGCCAGTGATAAGGAACTTGCAAATGCACTGTGTGGGCACTCAGCACCAGCCATCAACAACGACAAACTGTGAACCCTAGTTGAGAGTGACCCGAGCCAAACTGTACGGGACATGGCAGAGAAATTAGACATCCACTATTTGACAGTTTCCTGTCACTTGCAAGAACTTGGTAAAGTCAAGAAGCTCAACAAATGGGTTTCCCATGAGCTGACTGAAAGCAACCTGAAGCGTCGACTGGAGGTTTGCACTTTGCTGCTAGCCTGAGACAGAAATGCTCGGTTTTTGCACAGAGTAGTGACATGTAACGAAAAATGGAGATAATGTACGACAATTGTCGCTGATCTGCACAATGGCTAGATGTCGGTGCGGCCCCAAAACACATGCCGAAACTAGAACTTCATCTGAAGAAGATAATGGTGACTGTTTGGTGGTATGCAATCAGTATTCTGCACTATTCGTTCATGAAATATAGGAACACCATTAATGCAGAGAAATACTGCAACCAGCTGGATGCAATGCATCAAAAGTTATACATTAAGCGGCCGAGATTGGTCAACAGAGATGCCATTGTACTGCTTCATGACAGCGCGAGACCCCACATTTCAAGAACAATGGTCCAAAAATCACCCAGCCTGGGCTATGAGGC
Organism: Macrothele yani; assembly: GCA_039090855.1. NCBI lineage: Eukaryota > Metazoa > Arthropoda > Arachnida > Araneae > Macrothelidae > Macrothele > Macrothele yani. The sequence goes on from CM076998.1 coordinate 92,652,659, forward strand.
TCTTCCGCACCCAGCTTACTCTCCCGACCTCTTGCCCACCGACTACCACTTGTTCAAGCATTTGGACCATTTTTTGGCAGGGAAACGATTCACCAATAAAGCAGCCATGAACACGACTTTGAACAGTTTCTGCAGTCCACAACGGCCGACTTCTATGCAATACATTTCTCCCATTGCGATACCTACGCACTTGCACTGGTATCGCAATGGGAGAAATGTATTGCAGCTAATGGTGCCTATTTCGATTGATACAGGTCGTTTTCCACCGTGTGACTGTAGATGGAAGTTTCACTCCCAAAACCGACATTTCATGTGCAACAACCTAATAATAGTATTATTACAAAACACAGAATGTATTAATTTCAGATGAGGGTAAAAAAATAATGGTTTCATTGCAAACATCAAAACAAAAGTAAAAATTGGAGAAAAATGTACATACTTATCTTTCTGATAGAATTTTATTAGGTCCTTCCTCGGAGGTCTGGGAATGATGTAGAAACAATTTCCAATGGAATCCTCAGCACTGCCAAAAATGTTATGAGGATATATGATCTTTGGAATTGGCTCAGGAGTAACATCTGGCAGAGGTTCAGGAATCATATCTGAAAATAAATAAATAATACTTCTAAAAAATCTTTGTTGCTTACCATTAATTATATAGTATGTATTACAATAATATCCCTAATAGTTGGCATGATCACAGAAATCAATCAGTTGTGTATTACGAAAAGAATGAATTTCTCATAATTACATGAAAGGAATATACTTATCACTGTCAGCATATAGAGGTTGTACTTTTCACTGTTTCCCATGTATCCAGAAAGCTTGTAAATTACATCATCCTGGAACATCTGCTTAGCTTCGGGTGCTTGGAACTTTGTTGTCCTGGACAATCTAATGCAGCATTCTCGAGCATCAATTGAGAGATGTAGGTTCAGTTCCTGTTCCAGGAAGATGTAATTTACAAGTTTTCCAATGGATGGATGTATATATGGGAAACAGTAAAAAGTACAGCATTGATTCTGGCACTCATTATCATTCATCTTTCTGTTCAGCATGTATTAACAAAATGCTTAACACTGCACCAAGCTGTCATAAATGTAAGTTCTAGAACATCTTTTTCATAGTTATTTCTTCAATGATAATCTTTACTGTAAGTGAAATTTCATTTAGCATCTTATTTGCCAGTGTTTTTCAGGTCTATTGATATTGTTATCTCATAAGCCTAAATACGAAGTTGCCATAAAAACTTCTTTTATATAGGGTTGTGAAAAGCAGGATAAATGACTATCATGGAGACAATTATTGATTGTGGACAAGATATTGAGTGAAGTTACCAACTGTGTTATTTAATCTGAGTGCAGTCTTTGAAAGCTAGATCCCAGATATCAGTACTAATATCCAAATCCAAATGACCAAAACAGAGAATTGAAAGCAAATAGCATTTTAAAAGGTGGTGTAAATTAAAATCTTCCAATACTTTAAAATGCAGTTCTTCTCGGCAGTAGGACATAATACACTGCCGGACAATTGCTAAGGACGGAGGACAATAGCAACGATAGCAACCATAAAATGGAAGGCAGGAAAATGTGGAAATTAGCATAAGTGCGGGATACAGTAAGACGTGTTGTGCGTATGCAAATTTTGGATTGCCGAACTTGTTCGTGACGTCATAGCGCTGATAAGAGATATAAAGGATTTGACGCGTATTGACCGTTGTTGTTCAAACGCCAAAGTTGAAAGGGAAAGAATCAATTGATAAACTTGCAATTTTCAGTATGTCTTCCCGACATCACCTAGATGATTTTACGCGTGGCCATATTATTGGCAAGATAGAAGAAGGGCGAAAAATAACAGATGTTACCAGGGAGTTCGACGTCAGCCACAGTGTTGTTTCAAGGCTTTGGAAATCATTTCAAACAAATGGAGAGTGTAGCAAACGTCACGGGGGAGGTCGTGTTCGCAGTACGACACCTGCAGAAGATCGGTACATAGTGCTATCAACAAAAAAACACCGGCGCAGTACAGCTAGTGAGGTAGCAAATCAGTTTATGGCTGCTACTGGCAAGCGGATCTCCCGAAAAACTGTCGCCAGACGTTTGCATGAAGGAGGACTATACGCCTGTCGTCCTGTTGTGTGCATCCCATTGTCCAGACGTCACTGTACCGCCCGTTTGCAATGGTGCCATCAACATCGCAATTGGACTGATAACGACTGGTCTGCTGTCCTCTTCTCAGATGAGAGTAGATACAGTCTATCATCTGATTGTCGACGATAACTGATCTGGCGTGATAGTGGTACTGCATATTGTCCAGCAAACATACAGGAAAGGGACCGATATCCGACATGTAGTGTCATGGTATGGGCTGGCATCATGATCAATGGCCGTACGTCCCTCAATGTACTTCCAACTGGGACTATGACTGGCCAACGATACATTAATGATGTTCTGCTACCTCATGTCCGCATGTTCCGTGGTGCTGTCGGTGATAGATTCATTTTCATGGACGACAACGCAACATGTTATCGAACAGTCGCTGTCCAGGAGTGTCTTGATAGCGAGGATATTCAACGCCTCATATGGCCAGCACGTTCTCCAGATCTGAATCCCATTGAAAATGTGTGGGATGCTTTGGGGAGGAGTCTTGCTGGTCGCCAATGCCCTCCAATAAACAAGGACACCCTCATCCGTGCACTAACAGAGGAATGGGATAAATTACCCCAACAGCTGCTTGATAATGTTGTGCAAAGCATGACACGACGTGCGGAATCTTGCATCGCCCTCCATGGTGGCCATATCCCGTATTGACATCTTACGCCGGAACGCCTGCGGACGGTAATTGCATTTTTTTCACGTTTACGTATTCTGCACAAAATGGCCTGTTTGTCCCTTGAACACGTTCCAAAGCCTTCTGGATTTCAGAGCACAATAAATTGTCTTTCTTGTAATGTCCTGGCATTCTGACATTATTTTATTTCACTTGGCATCCAACTACACTTACTTTTTTATGCGCTATATAGTCGTTTATGATCCGTCCTTAGCAATTGTCCAGCAGTGTGTGAAACAATCACATTTGCACATCAACTTTCACCACAAGTCAAAATGCTACTCGTCAAATTAGGGTACATTAGAACTCTTTCAATTCCTCATATAGTTCTACACAATAAACGTTGGTCCCAACAGTCATCAACCTTGAAACAAATTATGTAAACACTGCATGCATACAAAAGATTTTAATCAAAACCATCTGGATCTGGCATGATCCAAAGGAGGTACCTAGTTCATTATCAGCTCCTTGGATAATAAATGGACAAAACTTTTTATATGAAATAGAGCAACCATTTCATTATTGTGTGAAACTGAAGTCTGACATGATCATGGATTATCTTTAGCCCTTTCTTGGCTATTTTGATTTTTTTTTTAATCTGCAAATAAAGGACAGCTTTTCTTGCATAAGCAAGACAATTCTTAAAATATGGAGAATTTTGGCTCTATTTTACACATTCCTCATTCAAAACTTTACATGTATATTGTATACACACACAGTATATGCTTTTGTATCTACTGCAAATGTGACAGATGCCCCAATTACACCTGACCTTTAATACGTATTACTCGGTAGTGGCTTAAAAAAGAAAGCAGCTTTCCGTAGGGAACATGGTGATCCCTTTCCTAACCTCAGTTATCATTTTAGTCTACTACAGCTTCTGAAAGCTCTTGCAGTACATACAGCTCAAGAACTTTTAATACATAAAGCTGAAGAGTTTTCAATACATATAGCTGAAAAACTTTTAATATACGTATAAAGCTGAAGAACTTTTTGATCAGAGGCCCCATGCCAACTAACTTATTCTGTGCTATCTTGTATATTGTAACAAGTTAGTAAGATCATGCAATGCATTGATTTTGATACGCTTTCCAACATACCAGAAATCATTACTCAAGTTACTACTTGAGTTATGAGGATAATGGCTGTGAAATAAATCACACTCCTGTGCCCTGATCTTTACCCCATTTTGATGATATTAAACAGAATTGGTTCAGTATACCTCCGGAAGAACATACTAAAGTTTTGTCGCAATAGAAGCATTTTTAGTCAAGTTATGATGAATGGCTGTGGAATAAATATCGCTCCTGTGTCCTGACCTTTGACCCCATTTCAATGATATTCAACAGAACTGGTTTAGTATATCTCCGGAACAACACGATAAAGTTTTGTCACAATCAAAGCATTTTTACGCAAGTTATGACGCATAAGGGCGATGGAATAGATCCCGCTCCAAGTCCTGACCTTTGACCCCATTTCGCCTATTTTCAATAAGGTTCGTCCCCAGGTTGTCCCTTACCACATACTAAAATTACATGGAAATTGAACCATTTTTATGTGAGTTATCGTGAGGACAGACAGACAGACGGATGGACAAAGCTGGAGCATATACGCTTCTTCAACCTATGGTTGGAAAGCGTAAAAAACACAAAAATATTAGTTTCCAAAATGTTTGTTTCCACTGTGAAAATCTAAATACATGGAGACAATGTAAATAGACAAAGTCGTCGCTCTTTCTACATTTTTATTTAATTAACACACACCAACTGAAAAATTGTATTTTTTATACTGCTGGGATTGAACCCCAGATCTCTTGATTAACAAGCCGAGTGCGTTCGCCTTACGCTACGGTGCCAACAATCCATGGCACTATGTGTGCTTATCTACCAGCATTTGACTACACAGATCCATAGGGATGGGCTCAGCAACTGAGACATCTCCATCTGGTGGGGTTTAACGGCACAAGCTATTTAATTATATAGCTAATAAATCCAAAGGGTGAGAGAAATGATGAAAATCTTCTAAATATGTGGAGACAATGTGAATAGACAAAGTCATTGCTCTTTCCATGTTTTTTTTTTAATTAACACACACCAACCGAAAAATTGTTTTTGACACCTCTGGGATCAAACCCCAGATCTCTCAATTAACTAGCCGAGTGCGGTCACCTTACGCTACGGTGTCAACAATCCACGGCGCTATGTGTGCTTATCTGTCAGCCTCTAACTACACAGATCCATAGGGATGGGCTCAGCAACTGAGATGTCTCCATCTGGTGGGGCTTAATGACACAAGCTATTTAATTATAACTAATAAATCCAAAGGGCAAGATAAATGGTGAAAATCTTCTAATACGTGGATACCATGTAAATAGACAAAGTCATCGCTATCTCTATGTTTTTCTTTAATTAGCACACAGCAACTGGAAAATTGTATTTCAGCACTGCTGGGAATCGAATCCCAGATCTCTCGATTAACTAGTCAAGTGAGTTCGCCTTACGCGACGGTGCCAACAATCCACAGTGCTATGTGTGCTTATCTGTCAGCATCTGACTTTACAAATCTGTAGGGATGGGTTCAGCAACTGAGACAACACCATCTGGTGGGGCTTAAGAGCACAAACTATTTAATTATAACTAATAAATCAAAAGGGGCAAGAGAAATGATGAAAATCTTCTAAATACATGGAGACAATGTAAATAGACAAAATCATTGCTCTTTCCATGTTCTTCTTTATTTACTGAAGTCAGATGCTGACAGATAAACACTCATAGCACCATGGATGGTTGGCACCATAGCATAAGGCAAACGCGCTCGACTAGTTGATCGAGAGATCTGGGGTTTGATCCCAGTGGTGTTGAAATACAATTTTTCATTTGGTGTGTGTTAATTAAAGAAAAACGTGGAAAGAGTGATGACTTTGTCTATTTGTTTCCACTGACAATTTATTCACAACATTTGAAGTAGTATAAAATTTTATAACTTCATGAGACTCTATTAAAGATTCCCATCTTAATAATTTTATGTTCTATGTGTAGGATAATGAATATGTGAGTTTGCCTCATAACCTTTTCATCATTTTCAATGTTCAAAATGGCCTAGGCTATTTTCATATTCTGCACCATACATCTAACTATCTGATACACTACTTCTGACTTATTGGAATCTTTGTGGCCTAATTCTCCAACAAAAAAAAGGAGGAGAGGAGGCATTTTTCAGAATGCTAATCTAAAGCCAAAACAAAGAAAGGATCACTAAAGCATTCTAAAATTTCTGTACTCTTACACACACACACAAAAAAAAAAAAAAAAAAATTGGTGCAAGAGTTAGGCAAGGTTGTGTAATGTCACCATGACTGTTTAATACATTTATGGATGTGTGCATGCGTGATGCCAAAATAGATAATACTGGTTTATGTCTTGGTGGTATCCGTGTGTGCAGATTGCTGTATGCTGATGGCACAGTCCTGTTGGCAGAGAGCAAAAGTGAGTTGCAGAGTATGTTGTCCCAGATGTATGAAGTTTGTATGAAATTGAAACTGTGTATAAATAAGAGAAAAAACCAAAGTTATGGTTTTTAAGCGAGGAACTGTTAGTAATGAATGTAATGTAAGTCTAAATGGCACAGTGATTGACCAGGTGAATGAGTTTGTGTATTTAAGAAGTATGTTTGACAGAGAGAACATGTTTGACATGGCAAAATTAGTAGGCGAGTGAATTCTTCATTGAAAGCCATAGCTGCTATTTAGGAGGTTTTCACAGAAATGATGGGTTCTCAAAAGAGTCCCGAATGGCTGTGTATGAAAGTGTAATTGTTCCTACTTTGATGTATGGCAGTTAAACCTGGGTACTGCAGAAGAAACATAGGAGTCGTTTGTGTGCTGGAGAAATGCGTTACTTACGGAGCAAGACACGTTTGTGGGAAAACACGGTCTGATCATGTGAGGAATGAAGATGCATTGCAGTTGTGTAATGTGAAGCAAAATATTGTTAGCAAGGTGGGGACTAATATTCTTAGGTGGTTTGGCCATGTTGAAAGAATGAGTAATGAGATGCTTACTAAGAAAAAAATTTCGACACAAGTGGCAGGAAAGAGTCAGAGGAAGGCCAGGGAAGTCATGGGAGGATCAGATTCAGGAGTGTCTGCATGAGAAAAAGATTATGAGTATGAAGTATAGAAGATCTTGTGTACAGCATGTGATGGATGTCAGTGAAGCCCGAGTTGTATGTCAAGATCGCTGCAAATGGATAAGTTTGATACAGCAACAGTAAGTCAAAATTATCTGGTAGTCGTATTTCTTTGTGGAGCTGACCTCTGAATCTCAAGAGAACAGCTTAGTGATCCAACAATAATCAATACTGTCACTGCACGATTTAAAATCCAATATGACAAGATCACATTAAAGGTTTATTACATTAAAATATATATTTCACAATTTAAAATCTACTAGATTTTTGGGCCGTCAAACGTGCCCATCTTCAGGTAAAATGTAAATATGCCCATCTTCATTTTACCAGAAAATGGGCACGTTTGATGGCCTGAAAGATCTAGTAGATTTTAACTTGTAAATTATATATTTTAATGTAATAAACCTTTAATGTGATCTTGTCATATTGGATTTTAAATTGTGCAGTGACAGTGTTGATTATTGTTGCATTATTCAAATGGTGCATAACAACTAATTCTGAGTACAGCTTAGTGATATATAAGTATTTGTTTCTCTTGATGTTGCTTATACATGGAGATTGGTAGCACCACTCTCTTATAAACTGAAGTTAGCAATCAGGAAACAGCAATAGGAATCATTCTCAGAGCTGGAGAAATGTAAATTGTTTTGCACAGTGACCTCGGATAGAACTGCAGATATAATCCTTTTATTGTTTTTCTGTTGTTCACAGAAACATTAGCTTCCACTGACAATTTATTCACAACATTTGAAGTAGTATAAAATTTTATATTCTACATTTTACATATACTTGTTAAATATATTTTACACCACAATACAAAAGTATGTGCAGTAATGACAGCTAAAAATGATAAGTCTATGTCAATTTCTGAATGAAATTAATAATGTTAATGATATATATTAATTCAACATTTGTCGAAAACATTACGTGGTTTCAGAAATTATTAACTATATGTCAACAAAATAGTTTCCACATCATCTACTGTTTCGCACGTTACTAGAAATTCGAGCACGGGAAAAACGTCCATATAATAAAAAAATTTTATTTCAACTTGTCACTAATATTCCTTTTTTTCTTTTTGATGTTCCTTATAATAGTTTAGAATTTTATTATGAAGATTACAAATTTAAATGAAAAAATGTTTTTATATGTGCAGTCAAATGCATCATAAGTTGTCAAAGTCCTCCAATACGTAGAGACAATATGTATTAAATGATTAATATTATTCCAGTTTTTTAACTCATGATTCACGAAATTAATACAATAGAAAAGAACTTTCGAACCTTTTGATTATGATGCGTTGAATCAGTAATAAGCCATCTTGTTATCGAAGAAGGCACGATTTTTCTTTCCTGTGGTATCAGCTTCCAAGTTGAACTTCGATCTTATAATTTCTTATTATAGATGATGGTTGCATGTTTCATTTTCCGTGGCTCGATATCCCAAACTAGTTTCAATTCCTTCTTTCTGGAATCATCTTCAGTGGGTATTATGATCTACTTCTCATACACGTTGTGTTTCGGCCACTTACATCGATTCTACTGGCAGCGTCCGACTTTTCACGGCAGTTGTACTCTTGCGCATGCTATTTTTGGTATTAATGCACATTCTTAGTCGTGTTTTGATATAATTGGATGATATGACTTTCGATTCTAAATTAATTGGTGTTGCCATTCGTTTGTTGAAAATAATTAATAAGGTCTTTTATTATATTTTTTATCGTTAATTTCTTTTTCGATAAAATATTTCCAAGCGTACGGTAGACTCATTGGATCATTATTATTACAATTTATTTCTTTAGTTTTTTCAATCATTACTGCTTCTGAGGTTAATATTTGATTTTTAGTTTTATGTGAGGTTATTAATTTTGCATCATACCAATCAGGATAAGCTTCATTTTCAATACAATGATTTATTAATGATGTTTTGTTTTCTTTTTTATTCCAGTTCGATATATGTTCTTTTAATCTGGTCTTAAATCTTCTTTTTGTACTGCCTATGTATACTTTATTTCTTTCATTTCTTTCTATTTCTGTATAATATTTTGTTGGTATAGAATATACTCCGGCTTTATCAAGCATTGATCTTCTTTTCATTTCCAGTAGTTAATATAGTTTCGTTATCTATGACGGTTTCTGCTAATATCATTTTTTCTTTAATGCATTCCTTCTTTAGGATATCTGTTATTGGAGGAATGTAGGGAATTTTACCAGCAAATTTTATTTCATTTTTTTGTTTATTTTTATTTTCATTTAAAGATTTCTTTATATTTTCAAGTATATCATCTATGATCTTTTTCTTGTATCCAAATTTCATAGCAGTTCTTTTTATCCAGTTAATATCAATCTTTTCTTTGTGTTTATTACAGGAACGGGTTAATGCTCTTCTTATGTAAAATTGAAGTGCTGCCCTTTTATATTTCCAAGGATGATTTGAATCAATCGGAATTATCGTTGGAGTATAAGTTGGTTTTCGATATACTTCGTATTCAATCATATTATTTCGCCTGAATAAAGAAATGTCTAAATAGTGTAGTTGTCTATTAACTTCTTTTTCCATAGTAACTTGTATTGTAGGATAAAAACTATTGTATTTGTTTACAAATGTTTCAAGTTCTTTTTCAGATTGCTTCCAGAAGATAAGGATATCGTCAACGTATCTTACGTATAGTATTAGTTGTTTTTGATTGAATGAATCCTGAAAGTTTATTTTCTATGTCTTGTAATATTATTTCAGCAAGAAGTCTCGAAATTGGTGATCCCATTGGTGCACCTTGTTTTTGTCGGTATATTTTTTTATTATATGTGAAGTAGTTATTATCAGCTACTAGTTTCAATGCCTGGATAATACTAATTCTTTGTGCTTCAGGTATTTTTTCATCTTTTAACTTCTGATCTAACAATTGAATTGCTTCATAAACAGGTGTATTTGGATATAGGGAAACAATATCTAGACTGATCATCAGAAAATCGGTTGTTTTTAGTTCTTTAACTTTTTTAATCACTTCAATGGAGTTGTTAATTGTATAAATATGTTGAAAGTAATACTGTTTTAAATGTTTAAATAGTTCTTTTTCAAGGAGAATTGTTGGAGCCGTTGTTTTATTTACTATTGGTCTTAATGGTTCTTCTTTTTTATGCGTTTTGATTTTGCTGAATATGCTTGGAATAGACGCTCCAACGGGCGGAATGGCTTTGTTTTTAATATTATCAGGTAAATGTCCATGGTTTTTTATATAAGCCATTTTTCTTAGAATTGTATCTGTTGGGTCAAGTGTAGTTTCTTCGATATCCAATTTTTTCTATAGCCGTTTTCATTTTTATATCATAATCATCTTTGTCTAATATAATAATTTGTTTGGCTTTATCAGCACTTACGCATTTAATTGCTGGGTTGTTCTTGAGGTTCATTAGCTCTTGTCTCTCATATTTTAAAGCTGGTATTTGTTCTTCTTTTTCTTTGTTATTGATTGCTCTTAATATTTTAAATCTTGTAGGGTTTTGTCTTTTATTTGGTAGTTTCTTGATGACGTCTTCTATATATGGGATTATTATCTCGGCTTTCGGAATTTTTTTGTTTATATGCATATCTCGTTCCTCTATTGAGTGCTTTAACTTGTAGATATGTCAATTCATTATTAGATTTGTTAATGAACAGTGGTTTGTCTTTTAATGTTGGTATTTTTTCTTTTTCTTCTTTGTTTTTATATTTTTCTCTTATGAGGTTTTCAATTTTATGAAAGTGTCTCCTTCTGTCTTTAAATTGTTGTCTTTCTATAATAGCAAATATTTTAATTAATGCTATTTTTGTTTCTTCTTTATCTTTCTCTTGCATGCATTGATTATATAATCTGTAGTTTTTCTTACTCAATCTATCAATGTCTTTTCCTTTTTCTCTAATAGATGCTCTTAATCTTTTAATTTCACAGGTTTGTAAAATGGCTTTATCTTTATAATTCATTGGTTTATTTCTAATTTGTAAAAATTTAGGTGTAATTCCATTGTTTTTACAAGTTGTCAAAAAGTTTAAATGTTCGACTTCTTTGATCAACTGGATTCTATTCTTTTTAAAGTTTGTGATATTCATTTTGTTTAGTTTGTATATATTATGATTTCAGCCATAATTTCAGATTCTCCCCAATAAAATCAACATTATGAGCCTTTTTTAAATCTCCAGTTTCCATAAATTATATTAATTCAACATTTGTCGAAAACATTACGTGGTTTCAGAAATTATTAACTATATGTCAACAAAATAGTTTCCATATCATCTACTGTAAAACAAGACGCTTACTAGAAATTCGAGCACGGAAAAACGTCCATATAATAAAAAATTTTGTTTCAACTTGTCATTAATATTCCTTTTTTTCTTTTTGATGTTCCTTATAATAGTTTAGAATTTTATTATGAAGATTACAAATTTAAATGAAAAAATGTTTTTATATGTGCAGTCAAATGCATCATAAGTTGTCAAAGTCCTCAATACGTAGAGACAATATGTAATAAATGATTAATATTATTCCAGTTTTTAACTCATGATTCACGAAATTAATACAATAGAAAAGAACTTTCGAACCTTTTGATTATGATGTGTTGAATCAGTAATAAGACATCTTGTTATCGAAGAAGGCACGATTTTTCTTTCCTGTGGTATCAGCTTCCAAGTTGAACTTCGATCTTATAATTTCTTATTATAGATGATGGTTGCATGTTTCATTTTCCGTGGCTCGATATCCCAAACTAGTTTCAATTCCTTCTTTTGGAATCATCTTCAGTGGGTATTATGATCTCATACACGTTGTGTTTCGGCCACTTACATCGATTCTACTGGCAGCGTCCGACTTTTCACGGCAGTTGTACTCTATAAGATGCTATTTTTGGTATTAATGCACATTCTTAGTCGTGTTTTGATATAACTGGATGATATGAATTCCGATTCTAAATTAATTGGTGTTGCCATTCTGTTTGTTGAAAATAATTAATAAGGTCTTTTTATTATATTTTTTATCGAAAAAGAAATTAACGATAAAAATATAATAAAATACCTTATTAATTATTTTCAACAAACTTGAATGGCAACACCAATTAATTTAGAATCGGAATTCATATCATCCAATTATATCAAAACACGACTAAGAATGTGCATTAATACCAAAAATAGCATGCGCAAGAGTACAACTGCCGTGAAAAGTCGGACGCTGCCAGTAGAATCGATGTAAGTGGCCGAAACACAACGTGTATGAGAAGTAGATCATAATACCCACTGAAGATGATTCCAAAAAGAAGGAATTGAAACTAGTTTGGGATATCGAGCCACGGAAAATGAAACATGCAACCATCATCTATAATAAGAAATTATAAGATCGAAGTTCAACTTGGAAGCTGATACCACAGGAAAGAAAAATCGTGCTCTCTTCGATAACAAGATGTCTTATTACTGATTCAACGCATCATAATCAAAAGGTTCGAAAGTTCTTTTCTATTGTATTAATTTCGTGAATCATGAGTTAAAAAACTGGAATAATATTAATCATTTATTACATATTGTCTCTACGTATTGGAGGACTTTGACAACTTATGATGCATTTGACTGCACATATAAAAACATTTTTTCATTTAAATTTGTAATCTTCATAATAAAATTCTAAACTATTATAAGGAACATCAAAAAGAAAAAAAGGAATATTAGTGACAAGTTGAAACAAAAATTTTTATTATATGGACGTTTTTCCCGTGCTCGAATTTCTAGTAACGTGCGAAACAGTAGATGATATGGAAACTATTTTGTTGACATATAGTTAATAATTTTAACGATAGTTTGTTTTGATACTTACAGCCCTAAATGCTGACAGCATTTTCTGAATGTAACTGTTATTATAAAAAGCACAATGCATCATTTTCGTACAACTTGTAACAAAAACCTCAAAAAATGTAAAACTTGTGTTATTGTGCTATCCACTCATCAATACATCTATGGATACAATATCTCCATTTGTAGAAGTTAAATTGAAAAAAAAATGTCTGATTCAGTAAGGATTACAAACGTTCTTTTTCTTCTTTTCTTTGTATCCACATTTGATTTTCACTCTTCACAATAACATATAGTAAAACAAAACATTCAGTACTGTCTATCAATTGTCACCACACACACCATATATCTCTATCACTAACATCCCACATAATTGAGGATCGTTCATTTTTTTTTTTTTTTTTTTGTTAAAAGGTAATGCAGTTTATGCAAAACTATTTTTATGTGTTACAGGTTATCAGAAACTTCATAACATCAGGCATGAATGACATTCTAATAGAAATTTAATGTAGCATTAGCCCTGATACAAGACACAAACAAATTATGTAAAAGATGACTACTGGAGCCAAAATTCATTTATGAAATGTAGAGACTGGATTCGTACTAAGAAACGTGTTAGATACAGATACACGCTTTCTCTAATTCCTATATAACTTGTATTTGGAAAAAAACACCCTGATGCCCCGAAGGCAAGGTAGTACAGCATACGGTTAAATGGCATCACTGAAAAATAATTTACAATATGCTAATGACAAATAGTATTATTCCACCTGCCAAAATGAACTTCACATGCGGATTCGAGAAACAAAAGTAAAAAGTGATGGAATAGGACACAGATTAAGTGCCGACAAGACTAAGATAATGTTCGTTTTATAATTAATACGTATATACAAACATCCATCTGCTGCCAAAACACAATCGCAAACTGTCAAGACTGCTTTCACCATCTAGGAAAATACTTCTGATAACAATAATCAAACAATGGAGAAATCAGAAGTAGAATTCAACAGGATAAGACCAAACTCAAGTAGATAAAAACAGACACTGGTGTGCGTAAATTAAGGAATCCAGACATACATTCAAATGTTTCAAAGAAACATACATAAAATTTAATAAAACTTTGTATGGATATATGTTGTATTTTGACATACTCATCAAAATTCTGTAAAATGCAAAATAGTGTGCATTTTGATCATGATAATTATTGCAAGTACGTACAATGTTTTGGAGTTATTTTGGAGGTCAATAAAGTGTGTGGTCACCACTAACTGCTATACAGGTCTCACAATGATCCCTCATGTTCCCAAACAAGGTGGTTTAGGAGCTTGGTAGGGAGGCATTCTAATTGCTTTATTAGAGCAGTTTCCATCCCACTAGCTGTTCTTGGAAAGGGTTAACAACTTACAACTTGCCATCCTAAAGCATCCCAAGAGGGATTGATGGGGTTAAGATCTGGGGACTTGGGTGGTCATTACATTATTTGCATATCTTCAGTTTTCAGGTGCACATCCACAAACCTAACCCTATTAGGATAAGCATTATCATCCATGAAAATAAATTCTGGACCAAGAGCACCTCAAAACACTCATACATGGGGCTCTAGGGTTGCTTCTCTACACCTGTGGCCATTCAAGGTACCTCCATTGAAGATATGTAGTATGATCATCAATTGTGATTCCTGCTCACATCATTACTCTTCCAGCTTCAAAACTGTCCCTTTCCATTATATTGGAGGGATGCTATCAGGTGCATATTTCTCTCCAGATGAACTAGAATTAATTATAACTTGTTAGCAGCAATCTTGATTCATCTGTGATGAGTACATGTCACCACTGCTCAGGTGTCCAATTGTGATGCTCTGTCAACTCCATTCTAATACAGCCCTTTTGTGGCCATGGGTTAGAGAACCACAGACCTTAGGTTTCCTGGAATATAGTTCCCTTTTGCTGAGCCTTCTGGATACAGTTCACTTTGATACTTATCATCCTGTTGCTGAGGCAAGCTACAAGGAGTGTTGACAAGCTGTCATGTGTCTGTTGCACTTTAGAGTTATGACTCCTAAGCTGTTATAGACCATGGTTGACCTTCAGATGTCCATCTAGTTCATGCTCCTTTATCTTGGAATTGTTGCTACAGCCTTGATACGATACTTTCAGACACATTTATAAATCTGGTAACCTCTGCAGAGCTTTGATCTGCTGCCATCCATCCGATGTCTCTGATTGTCATTCAAATAGCATTGTGAAGGCATTTGGAATAAAAATGATAAGGAACAGCAATCATCATCGTCATATCACTAAGCTGTTCTCTGAGATTCAGAGGTTAGCTCCACAAAGAAATACAAACTACCAGATAAATTAAACTGATTATTTACTTACTGTTGCTGTATTAAGCTTCTTCATTTACATCGATCTTGACACACAACACGAACTTCACTGACATCCATCACACAACGTACACAAGACCCTCCATACTTCATACTCAAAATCTTTTTCTCATGCAGACACCCCTGAATTGGATCCTCCCATGACTTCCTTGGCCTTTCTCTGCCTTTCTTTCCTGCCACTTGGGCCAAAAATAATTTCTTAGTAAGCATCTCATCACTCATTCTTTCAACATGGCCAAACCACCAAAGAATATTAGTCTCCACCTTGCTAACAGCATTTTGCTTCACATTACACAACAGCAACACATCTGCATTCCTCACTAAGACCGCCCACAGCAACAGCAATCACTGTGTAGTTAATTTACAAACCAAAGGTAGGCACTGGAGAATTTCTTTTACACTTGTCCCCAAATAGCATATTCGGTGCAGCATCAGAACATTTGCATATAGGTTTTCATTACTCGCTGAATGTAAGATTGAAAAATGGTATTTCACTTTAAAAAAAAAAAAAATAGCACTTCAACTTGGAACTTCCTTAATTTATGTGTTTACATTTTGTGAAGGGATGCAAACTCTACGAAATCAAAATTCTGCTGTGTTTTTATCTTGTGAGAAATGGGCACACAAACAGGGTTCAGTGAGAAAGCCTATAACTTTGAATGTGGATCGTGTAGAGGAAGTTATAAATTAGTTGCAATGGCAAAACACCCAAGTGAACAGTACTGCAAAGAGCTGCATATGAACGTTATCTTATACAGACAATACAGGCACTCAAATTGGATTATCACAGATGTTAATGACGAATAAATCTTTGAAAATGCATGGCATTCATACAAGCATATTACTTTTCATCACAAAATTACCACATTTAAGTCTTTCCATGTGCTTATCTCCTCAGAAAGTTGTCTACCATGCTGGAAAGAAATGCACTTAAAATTGGCTAGTTGTAGACATATAATGAGAGAAGAAACATAAATTAACTTTGGGTTGTAAGATTAATGGCAAAAGAAAGCAGGAGCAGCATGTGGATAAATAATTTAAACAAAAAACATGAACTTTAGATGTCTACAGCTTTTGCTCTGGAAGCCAACTCCCTTTCTTTTGGAGATGAGGTGATGCATGAAGCAGAAGGTGTTAGTAAGCATTTAACATTCCACACACAGAAGGACTCTCTTCACAATAACGGAACATGGCATAGCATTGGAAAACCAAAAATATTATTGTTAACTTTTAAAAAATTCATATTTTTCATAAATAGGATAATAAGAAATGTGATTATTTACATTTTGTTATCACATTATTCACCTTATGCTGGAAACAGAATGCTAAAATTAAAAAAACACACAACCTTAAAATGGTCTTACCTATATCGTATTTCATATGATAGAAATTTTTGGTGAAATCATCACAATCATACAGTAGAAAATCACGATTGTACACCTTTATTGTTTTCCCAAGACGAAAGTCAGAGTCGTGATAATGAGTAATCTTCCTTTCAGGTACCTGTAAACACAAAAATAAAATCCTTACATAAATCCATTGAGTGTAAATTTGTGAACAGAAAAATAATGATTTCAAAATTACGGTAAAAGCTCTTATTTAGGGACACTCTCCAGACATTTATTTCTTTCTGTAAAACAGAAGTGTCTCTTAAAAGAGAAATTTACCTTATTTCAAGGTTACCGTACATACTATGTATTGCATAAAAACATAACAAAGTACCTTTGGCAGGAATTAGATACAACCAATATGCTAATCAATTCGAAAGACAATTCATGTTTATGGTCTTACAATGTTTTTAGGCACACACTACATTATTGTAGCATCACTCTTTCACACATAAAAGTGCCAAGTACAAAAGAAATACACCGATGAGCCATTACATTATGACCACCCCTGGCCTAGAGAAATGAGTGAGCCTGGAGACCGAATGGTGGTGTAGGTGAAGTTCACAGAGCAGTATATATACAACCCAAGGATCTGCTTCTGGTTAATAGAGTGTTTGGAGTCAAAATGGGAAAGCTGCCGATTTATCAGAGGTTGATAAAAGACAAACTGTGATGGCAGGGCACCTCGGAACTACGATCTTGGAAACAGCATGGCTTGTGGGTTGTTCATGTGCTGCTGTAGTGAGTACATATCAAAAGTGGTGCACAGATGGCCAAACAACAACCCGTCATCCACAGCTCATTGATGTCAGAGGGGAGCAGAGACTGTCATGCATTGTTCACAGTGACCACAGGGCCACAGTGTGACAAATCACCTGCAGCTACAACAGTGGTGGTTGGAGTCTTCACAGCCTGTCACAGCCTTATGCGCATGGACCTGCATAACCGAAGACCCAGCCGGGTCCCCATGCTCACTGCACGTCATTGCCAACAACACATGAAATGGGCCCAAGATAATCGAGATTGAACCGTGGATGATTTGGAAGAAAGCGACCTGGTCTGACGAATCAAGATTCCTGGTGCATTATGTAGACGGCTGAGTGTGGATATGCCGATTACCAATGGAGGTTATGGCACCTGGATGCACTGTTGGACGGAAATAGGCCAGTTGTGATGTTATGCTGTGGGCGATGTTTTGTTGGGACACTTTTTAGGCCCCATTATCCCAATAGCACCATCCCTGACAGCTGTCAGCACTCATTCATGGAAGTGTTCCCTACTGGTGATGGGAATCGTCAAGTAGTGATTCGAGGAACATGCTGGTGGCTTTCTGTTAATGCCCTGACCTCCAAATTCACCTGACATGAGCCCAATCAAACATTTGTGGTATGACTTAGAAAAGCAGGTTTGTACTGATTCACCCCCCCCCCTCCCTGAAATGCACGGGAACTGGGGGACCTGCTGTTCACATTATGGTACTAGATACCCAGGATACCTATCACCACCTCATTGAATCGATGCCTCACAGAGTGGCCACTGTTTTGCGGGCTAAAGGGAGTCGGTCCTACAGTTTATTAGGTAAGTGGTAATAATGTGATGCCTCATCAGTGTAGATGGGCTTACTTGGAAGATATGAAGTCATCGCTATATGTGTTCTTATTCAGAAGAAGACATGAAAAAAAAATCTGTTATGCTTGTTTCTACATAACAATTTTGTGCTCAAGTAGAATTTGCAACTGAGCTATCAGATTTAGAGCTTCATCACCTTCACATCTTGCAGAAAAAGATTTTATGCTTTGCAACAATTCACAGGCTGGTATGTAATTTTCCACAACAGGATCAGAATCTATTTCAGCACCTTGGCAGAAAGGACATTCCATGTAATAGAATGAATGCAAAATGAAGGAAAATTTCACACTTATGATTTGTAACATAATTTACATTAAAATTCAGTTAGATCTTTTGGCTGAACATCGGTCAGCCTTGTTCACATTGATAGCAAGTATTCATGTAGTGGACATCATTTCTGTAACTGTTAACAGTATAGATTTCCAAATAATTGGAATGTTGAAAGGTGCGTCCAAATTACAAGAGCTTTTGCTTAAGATAATTTTGATGCTTCCCCTGTTGCTTAAGGAAAATTTGAGAAAGGTGCACTCTTTTTACTGCTAGTCCAGTTTGGAGAGGCAGAGGTATCTTCAAGTGTCAGAAGCAAACCAGCAGAAGCAGGAAGGCTTTTTCCGACATCCCTTTTATGTTCCATAATTCTGCAGTTGATTCAACGAAAAGTGCTGCCAATATAATATTTTTCACCTGAGGAAGTACACACAGGAATGCAGTATATACCAGCATGGGCTAAAGGGTCCAAAGAATCTCTGTCTTTAGATATTGATTGAATGGTAGCAGGTTACAGGCTTGCAATTAATCCTCCTCATGTAATACACATGTGCACAATAACATATAGCACAATGAAACAACCAATAGAAAAATAACATGAGATGAACTGCGTTACATGAAGCTCCATAATCGATACTCACCACAGAAAAAAAGTGATTTCACGTCACTTTATGAAGAAAATTCTGCAGATGATGGCTGGTATGATCCAGCAGAAATACATACAGGTAATTTATCAAGTTTAATGTTTTAGAATAGAGCCTATGATGGAAAGAAAGAAATATCCCAATCTTGATGGCGGCACCCAAACAAGATATGGTTACAGAACTGTTCCAGCCTTTGCATCAGAAGAAAGGAAGCGTTGGAGGGATTGTATTCTAATTTTGTGTACATGACAGTGCCTGTTATTAAATAGCATAACAAAAGCTCCAATCTGGCTTGTAAAACTTATTACTGAAACAATATGTGAAGAACAGAAACATATTTTTAAGATATTTATACTAATGCAACATCTAAAACTAACAGTACAATTATTGATTATCATTTCAAATTTTCATATAAAACAATATCATCATCATTAACCATTATCAATCCACTGCTGGACGAAGGTCTCTCCAAGCCTCTTCCACAACGGTCTGTCTTGTGCCAGTCTCCTCCATGTTACTCCTGCATACTTTCGAATTCCACCCACCCATCTTCCATGTGGTCTTCTTCTGGGTCTTTTCCTGTCCCTTGGAATCCAATCTAAAATTTCGACTGTCCATTGATGGTCTGTCCTTCTGGCAGTATGTCCAGCCCATTGCCATTTCAGAGATTTAACTCTCATCATGAAATCTTCCACTTGTTTCATTTTTCTGATCCACGAGTTCCTCTTCTTATTTCTCCTGGTTACACCAAGCATGCACCTCTTCATGCTTCTTTGAGTTGTATGCAGCCTTTGTATATCTCTTTTAGTTAAGGTCCACGTCTCTGCACCATACGTAAGCGCTGGAAGGATGCATTGATCAAACACTTTCCTTTTAAGACATAATGGCATATTGCTCTTGAAAATTATGCTGTTTCTTCCAAAAGCTCTCCAGGCAAGTTTTATATGCCAACTAATTTCTCCATCAATGTGACCTCCACTTGATATCTGCTGTCCAAGATAAACGTACGTGTCTGTTATCTCCAGCTTTTCTCCATCAATTGATAAATCTTCATTTCTTGTAAAAGCATTGAACATCACTTTTGTCTTTTCAAAGTTCATTTTTAATCCCACTTCTTTACTCTTGTCAGCAAGTTCCTGAATCATACTCTGCAGCTCTGATGGGGTAGTTACAAAAATGACTACGTCATCAGCAAAATGAAGGTGAGTTAGATAATCTCCATTAATCTTTATCCCCTTGTTTTCCCAGTTCAGTGATTGAAAGACATTTTCCAATGTGGCATTAAAGAGCTTGGGAGATATGGTGTCACCTTGTCTCACTCCCTTTCCAATTTTTATGGGTGCTGTATTCTCAAATAGCCGAATCTTTGCACTTGCATTTTCATAGATGTTATTGATAATATTAATGTATGCATCTTCAACACCGCAGGATTTCAAAGCCATTGTAACTGCTGATGGTTTCACTGAATCAAAGGCCTTTTCATAATCGATAAAAGCCATGCACAATGGAAGTTCATATTCCCTCGCTCTTTCAATTAGTTATCTCAGTACATGAATATGTTCTATAGAGCTGTAGCCACTCCTGAATCCAGCTTGTTCTCTCGGTTGAGCCATGTCCAGTGTTACCTTCAAGCGGTGTGAAAGAACTTTAGTGAAGATTTTATAAACCACTGATAGGAGGCTGATAGGTCTGTAGTTCCTGAGATCCTCAATATCACCTTTTTTATGTAGCAGGATCATTGTAGCGTTGTTCCAATCCTCAGGAATCTTCCCTTCATTAAGGCATCGAGTGAAAACTTGGGCGAGTACTGTTTCAATTTCTCCACTTACTTCTTGTATGATGTCTACAGTAATTCCATCTTCTTCTGGAGCTTTCCACCACTTCATGTTCTTGATTGCATGTGCAACTTCTGCTGGAAGGACTGGAGGAACTCTGGTACTGGTATCTTTCATGATGTCTGGAGTGCATATATCATCCCTTTCATATAATTTGGAGTAGAAATCTTTCAGTCTTGTCAAAATTTTGCCTCTATTTCTTGTTACAGAACCATCTTCTTTTCTCAGTGCCATAATCTGTTTTCTTCCCTTACTGAGATGTCCCTTTGCTATCTTTAGGCTTTGGTTGTTTTCAATTGCTTTCCTCACTAGTTCACAGTTGAATTTCCTTACGTCTTCAGTGATACTTTTTGGTACTGTCTTGCATTGCTCTATATATTCCACTCTGGAAATCACATCTTCTTTAGTTGCCCTCATCTCTCTTCTTTTTTGCATCAACATTTTGGTTTTTCCTGATAATTTGTTCACATGCAACTAAAACAATATATCATCAGTTTTATATAAATGGTTGTAGTTTTACTTTAAGCCGAGTGTCTAGAACATATACTTTCTGAAATATAAAAATTAATACAGTAGTTCTTAAAAGATTCTGCATTCAGCACCTTTTGGAGCAGTTTAAACAAATGCCTGGTATTTCCCAAAACACTTAAATATTACAGCAGGACAAAGTTCAGCTATAATCAAGAAAAACTTGGTCATAGGCTAATTTCCAGTACATGTTTGGTATTTCCCTATTCATGATAAAAGTTAAAGCAAATCACACTATAAAGTATAAAATTTATTCAAAAACAATGTAAGGCCTCCTTTCAAGAGTGTAAAGTCTTAGGTTCATGATACAGTATTTACTTTTGGGCAGTGGCAGCTCATCAGAGAGCACATAAGCATTTGCTCTACCCATTATTTTTCAGGAAATTTTATTCAACTAACAAAAATTTACAATTAAAGAAATTCTAGGAGTGTGGAGATTACATTGAAGACATATGGAATCAATGTGTTATGCATTCTGAAAAGCACTATTACAGCAGTGAAAATATTTTGCATTTCCTTGCAGTTAAACATTCACATTTTTTTATCCACAGCTCATGAACAACCTAGAATTTTGTTTCCTGTGAGCACAATCTCCTATTGTTCTGGCTCAGGGGTATTTGAGCACATGCAGTAAAGCACTCTTCTGGAAGCTAGCCAGAGTTTGATAGAAACATATAGGAACACACTTCCCATTCTTGTTTTGTTAGTGGGAAAGAGCACAATCAATCAATCAATCAATCTCTCTCTCTCTCTCTCTCTCTCTCTCTCTCTCTCTCTCTCTCTCTCTCTGCTCTGCTCTGCTCTGTCTTGCATTAGTTACTGAATTACTTTCGTGTCATTCTTCTATTTCATCAGTGAAAAAATATAAGTGATATGTTAATATCCTTATAATAAATAATGAAATGTGAGAAGCTAAATGTTTGCCTTCTTAATCATGAATACTGTTGATTATTTGCTGAAAACATCCATTCTTCTCACATTCATTAGAACAGAAATTGGAAATTAAAAGACTGGACCGACCCCACACCAGATCTTAAATTACAGCAAAAATTTCAAGATGAAAGTACTGAGGGAATCAGGAAGTTCAGTTTGGAAACATATAACAAGAATGAATTAATATGCAGCTGTGATATAAGAAATGCTGCACATTGCTTCCCAAGTATATTATTTATGGTGAAATTCAATGGTCTACAACTGGTGTGTGGAAGATTTTCTACATTCTGCCGATAAAATTCAGAAGCTCCACATGTCCTCTACACACAGGAATAATGTGCTGATTTTGGCTGTACTTGGTAGGGCAAACATACGATCACAACTAGATTCTAGTTATAGGTGGAAAATTCAACAGTAAAATAAAAAAGTAAAACATAATCAACTTATGCTGTCACATCTTATAAGCTGCATTAGTTTTTATGGTGCATTTGAACTTGCTCTGAAAGGCCATGATGTATTGGATTTGGCATCCAATCCTGGATTATTAATTTATATTTTTGAGGTACTTTGAATACTGTTGTAAAGTATATAAAATATTAATGCATCAGTTCCTGTTACATGTGCTTTACCTGCTTTCCAAACCATGAGCCACCAAGTTTTGAGATAATTTTCCACCAAATCAAACACTAAATAAAACACAGAAAATTTATAATGTTTGTAATAAGTAACAAAGAATATTATATAGTTTAATACAATAAAAACTACACATATTTATCTCAATACTTACAGGATTGTTGTCCAAATCATATAATTTATCATTATTTCTGAATCCTGCTATATTAAGGACAGTCCTCTCAGCCATTTCACCAGGATTAGGCACATCTTCCACTTGCTATGGAAAAAAAAATTATTTTTAAAAACATAATAAGGATTTTAAGCAAAAAGGTACAGAATTTTAAAAAAAATATTTTTAAGCAATTAAATAAAGTGCACATTCATATTCATACATGAACACATACCCCACATGATTTTCAAAACTGGAAAAAAAAATTTTCAGGATGAGTGATATATAATACTAAAGATAACTAGACATGTATACAGATGCAAAGCATACAGGATGAACCAACATTAGCCACAGATTTAAACAAGAAAGATGACACCGAATTTTGGCTTGTAATAAGCATGCTTTTTGAATCCTTTCCAACACGAATAGAATTTATCAAGTTATTCAAAGTCAATGGAACCAGTTAGAAAAAAATAAATAACTGGGTTTCTATGATCAATAAAACGTCCAGAAATAGAAACAGCTACTTACTTCCACCAGCAGCTAAAAAGTATGTTATGAAAATTAACAAATGGCACACAAAAAGTTTCTCATAGCAGAAGGAAGGTATCAGAGACAAAGAGGTTTTCAAATTGAACAGTTAACAGAAGAAATATAGAAAGGTACATGATATAATTCTATGCCTTCTAGCAAAATAATTTTGCATAATGGAAAAATTAAAAATAGGCAAAAAGTATTTTTCATGGCAAAAGTTATACTAAGGAAAAATAACTTTCCCCATACATTTTCTAGAAGCACAGATAGCGAGAAAAAGGTTTTGACCTTTATGTTCCCTAGCAGGAAAGCTGTTCAATATTTAAAGAGTATAATACTCCCATCTTTGTTGTAGTGAATGGCATACAGTAAAAGATGAAACTTCTAAATAGGGTTTTTAGAAGCAAAGATACAGCTACAAACAGAAATAATACACAAACACCACCACGTGACAGAATTGTGAACTACAAAACTTCTAAAATACAAACCTAAAGTGTCCCACTAGGTAAATGGTATCTTGTATTAAATTTAAAAAAAATTTATCGCACATTTATAAGAAGAGATATTAAGAAAAACAAATTTTGGGAAGAAAAATAAACACAAAGAGTTTTCATGAAGAATAATTTTTTCAATTGGATTTTTAGTCCCACAGTTACTGCTGTAAACAGAAACATGAACTTTGTGCTCTAGTGGCACACTTGTGCGTTAAGAAAAATTTGAAATCATATGAGAAACATTTCGCACTGGAAACACTCTGTAAGAAGAAGGAATTTCTTAAATTGGACACTTAAAAGCAACAATATCAACAAAAATAAGATATACGTTAATGCCCCATGGCAGAAAAGCTATTTTAAGCAGGAGGTATTCTCAAAAGGTTTACGAGGTGAGTGGTATTGGTCCACGAAACAATTTTTGCAACCAAGTTTTCAGAAGCTCTGATTTTGCTGCAAATACATCAGAAGCAGAAATAAGCACTTATTCCTCCCGGTGGCCAAACTATTCTTTATCAAAAATTAGAAGTTATATTCAAAACATTTCCCATCAGGAGCTGTATCCAATGCAGGAAGAATTTTTCAAATCTGACTTTTAGAAGCACACATATTAAGAAAAACACCTTTTACATTTACTTCACTTTGTGGAGAATCTATGCATTACTTGAAAAAGAGATTGTACTTAAAATAATGTTCAATATAAATGGCATTAAATGGAAAAAGATTTTTTTCAATCAGATATTTAGAAACAAATATATGGAATAAAATGTATTTTGAATTCGATATCATCTATATGTATGCTCTTTAGTGGTGAAGTTGTGCATCGGGAAAAAAAACGGAATGTCCTCGCCTTACTGTGTACAGGCGTGTTTCTGATTATTTAGGAATCATTACAGTGTTACCTGAAAACATATGGTGTAAGCCATTCCCTTACCATTTGGTTTCAGCCCCATTAGATTATTCTCACAATGATCATCATTCTCACATTTCAAGCTTCCCGATGCAAAAATAATTTTTCACATCGGACTGGTAGTTACAAAGATATGGTGTCCACAGACAGGCAGGCAGCCAGACAAACAAAATGATAACATAGGCACGATCTCTTTTACAAAAGATGTGCTAAAAAACATCATAACTTAGGAATGAATGCAACACTTCACAGAAAACAAGTGATATCCTATGCATTAATGAAATCATATCAAATCCTAGTGATGATGAAATATCTTTAAAATTAACTTTTGTATTACAGGTATTACTAGGATGAAACTTATTTTTCACTGTTGTAAAATTTTCAGGTTGTGCACCAACCCTAATCAGGACTTGCCACTAGGGCACCCATCCTTTTTATTCTTTTTCAATTTGTAGACCTTCTTCCAACTTCCTTTTCACAAAGTGCCATTGATGTGATAGAATTTTTGTGGAGTCCCAGTTAATTGAATGCACAGTACTTTGAATGCAGTGTTGCATTCAGAGAGTTTTTTCTGGGGGGGGGTTACAAATTTCGAGGGTGCTAAAACTTTTTGACTGATTATACACATATAATCACAGTTTTGTTATTTATACATATATATATATATATTAATATATATAAAAATTTTAAATAGAGTACAAAAATTTGCTTATGTTCTTATATCGCAAATGCAGATTCCAAGAAATCTACACATACAAGTAATTAAAATTGTGAAAATGTTATACCTTTGCTTTAATTCTGTAATAGACTACAGATTTCACCATGAGGTGGTGTAAAATATTGAGGACGCTAGTAAAGGTAAGGTTGTGCTAGAGAAAGTTTCCCCAAGACTTTTGGGGTGGTAAAAATGTCCTCGCCTTACTGTGTACAGGCGTGTTTCTGATTATTTAGGAATCATTACAGTGTTACCTGAAAACGTATGGTGTAAGCCACTCCCTTACCATTTGGTTTCAGCCCCATTAGATTATTTAGATTAGCAAATAGTAGTAAAAAAAAAAAAAAACTAACTAGCCGTTTCGGTGCCAGTTTGAGGCACCTCGACTTTTTTTTTTTTTGTCACAGAGTTTAAACCACCACCGCCAGAAAAAAACAAAAACAAAAAAAAACTCTTATTATGGGAACAATTTCTATTAATTTGCTCTTGTTAAAAATTAGGTATCAAATATTTTGCTGTGTTAGAAGCACTAATGTCACGTTAGCTACATTAAGGCTTAGCCGTATACATGAAAAGCCGGCATCGAGAAGACTGAAATAAAACTGAATACCAGCTTCCAAAATATGATGATGTATTGCAGTGCAAATACTCTGTGGAATTAGGTTTTTATTGTGGAAGTAGTCAGAGTTGTCCGTGCTTAAAAAAAGCCCCTTCAGCGAGGACTGTTTAATGTTTTGTTGAAAGATGATAGAAATTTCAGATGTTTTTATTTTTATTTTTATAATATCTTCCCTCATTTTCTGAATCTTTTAAATTAATTTCTCTAAATATTCAGTAATAAACAAACACAATTAGACTAAATATAAGGAGAGATGTCCCAAAAACCTACGAGGGGGGGGCATTCATAGATTTTCGGGGGGCTAAGCAGCCCCGAGAAGATGCCTGAATACATCACTGTTTGAATGTGTCTGTCAAGTCCTGTTTTGTTGGTAATATTTCTTACAGTGGCTTTATACTCTGCTACACAAGTTCGAAGTTGTCACCCAGTACCTCCTACATAGGTGTTACCACAATTGCGGTTTACACTGCATACCACTCCCCCTTGTAGCAGCACATTCCTATCTTTGAAGGAAGAGTTTTTTAATTTTAATTTTTAGATTCAAAGCAATTTGGATATGGAATATTTTGCTAATTCTCTGAAGTTTTGCAAACATTCTAAAAAACTGTGATAGGCGACTTTTCAGGTTAACTTAATGTTACAGTTTGATTGCTTATCATTTAACTTTTTTTTTTTTTTTCTATCACTGTAGAAGGATAATTATATTTTCTGCAAGTGTACTTTTTCATTCCTTCCAATGGAGTTTCTTTGTTATTTTTGAATCATCTAAAGCCTCTATTTTTTCCAGGAACTGAGTAGACACATTAAATTTAATATAGGTGGGATAATAAGAGTGGTAGTTCAGAACTTTTGTAAGTATTGGTAGCTCTTCTTATACAATTTTAAGGTAATTTTTCTTCCTGAGGCTATGATAGTCAAGTCCAGGAAGTACGGGTTATTGCCTTGTTGATATTCTAATATGAATTTTACTTAACAGGACTCCATAAAAAATTCTATCAGATCAACAGCACTTTGTAAAAAAAGAAGTTGAAAGAAGGTCTAGAACTAGAAAGAAGAAGAGGAGTCACAATAAAAAAACAGAAAGGCTGGGACGGATTGGCGGTCACAAAAGGGCCCGGAAATTTTTTTGCAAATGAGCTCGTTCAGTTGTAGTTCTGCGGTACTATTGTATCACAACTGAAAATCACTTTTTTTTATTCAAGAAACAAAACGAAAAGTACAGTTGCTCTGGAAACAGTGGCAAGCATAGTACTTGGGGGAAGGGAGTTAAAAAAGTATCCCCATCATATTTAAATTGAAGTGAGTGTTGTGGAAAAATTTTCATCGGCCCACGCCAAGATTTTACTGCAGAAAAATTGTACTGCAATTTTTCCGTTGTGGGCAACCACAGTTAGAAATTTCAAGGTATTTAAATATTGTGGGAAACTCAATCGACGTGGAAAAAGCAAATAACCAGGTTTAAATCACTAGTTTAGTTAGTTATGTATGTAATGTAATTGCGCTAGAGAAGCTTCTAATTTTGTACACACTCAATATTTATATTTGTTTAAAATTTTCTCTTAAGAATGCTGAAGAAAGAACATTAAATTGTTTTAAAAAAAAATTGCTTATATAGCCTTTTCATGTTTGATAGATCGTAAAATAATTTTGATTTTCATACCTTTGAGCTTCCAGTTCTTAAAATTTCAATGAAGTGGGCTGAAATTCCAGCAAATGTTGGAGAGGGAGAGAAAGAACTGCTACTACCCAAATTATGTTGGAGTTGTACCAAAAATCCTTTTGTATAAGACATGATTTTTAAATTTAAATAAACGAAAACAAAATACAGAACTTTTACGCTGTAAAATTTTCTATTTGTACTGCAATTTTTGTAATTTTTCTATTGTGGACAACCACAGTTAAAAATTTAAAGATTTTTAAATATCATGGCAAACAGATTCTTCATTTAGTGATCATATATTCGTATGTGTTTCAATTACAAAACATGCTTTTATGCTGCGGTTTTGTATTATAACAACACCTTACTAAACAACGTATTCAAAACATTTTGCAACTTCGTATTGAAATGATATCTCCGTAAATGCCTTCATCTGCAGCACTTGTCAGTTATCACAAGGGGCGTAGGCTGTGTAGGTAGAACATTTTGGGGGAAAGGGATCGTATATGAACACCCCGCAAATAATCTTACAGTTATTTCAAAATAAGTTCTTGATATTATTAGCTTTCACTCTGAATTCTGTGTTGTCATATAGTGAACAGAACATCTCATAAGGACTATTATCTAGCATTGTTCTGCAACTTTATCAAACATGGGTGAGTATTTTCACTACTTTAACTAAAGTAGTGAAAAAAGTTTATCCCTGTTCAGTCCCCACCTCAATGTTGTTAACATCCATAGAATGTTGTGCCTCCCGATTTTTCCTGATGCCAGGCCCATTGAAACATTTCAGGATGAAATGAATGGTCAAGGAAACTACAGAAATAGATAGACATCTCTTCCCCACTCCGAAGTTGAGAAAGACATCGGTTAACTGTACGGGGCAGAAGGAGTAGAAGTTTGGAAGAGGAGATTTTTTTTTAATGCCTAAACAGATTAATCATAGTTTTCGCGCTCGTTCGGGACCGGGCTCTATTTTGCAATATAAAATTCGGGCTCAGGAGGGCTAGGGCTGACATACTTCGGGCTCAGACTGGCTTGGGCTCTTAAAATTGAGCCCAAACACAGCACTAATGCCTCCTACAACCAATGGGAGTAAAATCAACTACCCCTCCTTCCATGGGGAATATATAGAACATCGTGTACACACCTCCGCCCTCCCGCAACATACGGTACATGCATTCTCATTCCTCAGCTACTAAGTGAACCCAGAAGTTCGCTAACACACATGGCCCATCTATTGTAGTTGGGATTCCAGCAGTTGCCTGGTAAGGGAATTTTTTCCCAATTTAAAATAGAAGGGTTTTTTCCCCCGCTTGTTGTAATTACATTATGTGTATTTCGTTTATAAAAAAAGTGTTGCGGTTCAGTTGTGTGTTTAAAACAACTGAACTGAAAACATTTTTAAGAAAGTAAGAAAGAAAAAGACAAACTATATGGAAGGGGCCCACCTGGATCCGCCCCTGGTATTGCCCCACGAGTGGCAAAACCTACTCTCTTGAATCAGTCCTGAGAATGGGTTGGCGTACAACTGAAAATTTGACAACAGAAAATGAGTTTCATCTCAGTAATCCTTGTAATACTAAAGTTAATTTTTAGGACAAATGATATTGTGTTGGCAATAGCCTAAAGTTTTTGACTACTCAGTTTGGTTTTCATGATCTGAAACACATGATGCTAGTGTAGTCAAAAATTCTATATGCCAGAATTCAATGGCAGCAAATGTGCGCCATGTGTTTTGAATATAATGAAAGTCATTCTGCAATTGCTGTGCAGCAGCTCTTTAAACAAAACTATAAAAAAAGCCTCCAGTATGTTCTTTTATCACAGAATGGCATTCATGCTTCGTATCAAACAGATGCATAGTGCATCATGAATCAGATCATGTTTGGCTAGCCCTTTCCAAAGCTACAGTGGAACATGTGCAGGAAGCATACCTGAGAAGTCCACGTAAATTGATAAGGTGAATGAGCATGGAGCTTCAAGTGCCAAAAATAACTGTGTGGCATACCTTGCATAAATAACTGAGGTTCTCAAGCCATACAAACCAGAGCTACTGCATGCACTGGCAGACAGTGACCAGAAGCATTGGCATGAATTCTGCAACAACATGAGGGTTAAAGGTGTAACATTTGTAATGCAACATGCAACAGCCACATAAAACATTAAATTGTAACTTGTAAAAAAAATTGGGTTTGTACCTATACAATATAATTCATTCTATATTAAATGCTGCCTTCATCCCAAGTTATGATTTTTTTTTTTAATTGTGACTAATTTTGGTTCACACTGCATATGTCAACAAGCCTGGGTGTAGAGAAATTTCTGTGCTTCACATTTCTTTTGCTCTTGAATCACTGCTTGCCTAGAATGCTATAACTGAGCAAACCAGGGAGCAACAAAATGTCACACCTGGTACTTGTTCTTGCTTTGATGCATTGACTATGGAAATTTTAGTTCGTTTTTTACTATACACAGAAACACCATACAAATAATCTGAAATATAAAACTTTGGCCTTCAATTATTTCCCTTTGCTTTTATGATACAAAATTCACTATGTCTTTGATATTTACCCAGTTTAATGTTGGAAGAAAAGACAACGTATTTTTTAAATACATGTATTTTAAGAAAAAACTGTCTTTTTTTTAATGTCACTGTCTTTAATATTTACCCACTGCAGAAAAAAAAAATTACATTTAAACTGAACATAGAATATGCTTCCATGTTCAAGAAATAATCCATGTAAATTAAACACATTTTTTTTTTTTTTCAGGGAACAAAGTTTTTGCAAAATGACAAAAATACCAGTTTTTAGCAAAAAAATGTTTTGAAATTCGAAAGTAACTAAAATATATAAAACAAATCTATTTCTGGGCCTCTAATATTTTAATATCTCTTTGTCATCTAGGTCTTATTTCATGGCAGACCTTATTTCAGACCTTATTTCAGGTCTTATTTCATGGCAGTTCACTTTCTAAGTTACATCTTCTGTCTTAGCTATTTTTAATCCCTAAAGCAGTGAACTCAAAAACAGGAAGAATTTATGAATTTAGTTATTCATACAAATTAAAATTTGTTTAAATTTCTTTAACTTCTAAGACTTGGGTAAAAGATTATACACCTACTAATACACTGAATTTTACAAATGTACAATTAATACACTTACAAATGTATTCAAAATTTCATGACATGTGCGTGCATTCTTGTGTGTTTACTACATAGATAACAGCTCATGATGGGGTTCCTGTGCCAAATAGGAAAAAACATTTTCTTACTTCTAGGTATTAGAAAAATCTAAAACTTAAAAATGTCATCCCCCCCCCCCTCTCTCTCTCTCTCTCTCTCTCTCTCTCTCTCTCTCTCTCTCTCTCTCTCTCACACACACACACGATATCATGCTTCAAATTAATTTTTTCCTTCTTTATGTGAAAAGCTAAAAGAATATTAAGGAAACAGAAATGTTTTTGCTTCTCAAAATTGGTTATATTCTTTACATGTCCCAGTGTTTCCTCGTGATATATAAGCAACTTTAATCCACCCATTTGTATGAATTTCATCATTCAGTGAAACTTTATATTTACTTGAGTATGTATGGGAACCAATGGAATGACCAAATACTTAGTGAGGATCACATGCAATCAGCTGGGTAGTCAATGGCTAGTGCAGGTGACATGGAAACAAAAAACAAAAAAATGGAGTCATCTGTCCTACAACAATCCATAAGAATTCCATGTATTCTAACTGACAAATCTCTATATTATTTAGCAAATATATCCAAAAATTTAGGAAGCAAGTTTCTTTATAATTAAATCAGAGCTCAATAATTCAAATATTAAGAACACACACACACATCTTACTTTCAATTTTTAAAAATATACAAAATTAGAACCAAATTATTTCAGTATTTTTCTCTGTTTCACTGAGTAATTTAGATATTTACAAAGATTTCTAGCCTTCAGGTGCAAGTAACCCAAAAATCAAGAAAACACAGATAACATACCCTTTTGATAATAATCTTGTCGAATAATTAATTTAGTGTAAAGTCAAATAAATAACATTTTACCGTTCTAACAAAACTTACATATCTGAACCATTTGAGACATTTTGCAATAAACTCTAATGCAAAGTACTACTAATTTTTTAAGTAAGGTGGTACATGGAAAATAGCCACCCTAAGTGTTGTGTGTGTGTGTGTGTGTGTGAAGGCATGTAAAAAAAATGGAACTACAAGTGGAAATAATCATATGTGTATATTTAACCATTTATACTGTGTTAAGCACCATTTGTCTATAACACAGGTTTATGCATAGAATAGATTAGAAATGTAGAATCCTGAATGCAAGAGTAAAATCAGACTTGTTCATGAAAACAAAAACAAAAAAAAATTTCAACCACTGTGCGTGAAAAAAAAAGAAAAAAGAAGAGCAAAAATGCTTCTCACCCTACTTTTACAAACTTACCACAGTGGCTTGATCGTATTTAAACTGGGTTATTCTGTGGGCCATGAGAAATGCTGAACATCCCCATCACGAGCCTACGAACAAGACCTGACACATCTTGCTGTATGTATAAAGAGCATCATCACACAAAAGGATGGCAACACTTTTAGGGGGAAATGTATGAACCACAGGATGTATCAGTACACCATAGAAGTGTGTGTCATTACTGGGAATAATTCTACCACACAATGTAGTGGAGGTACAGAAGGAATGCCATGATGTTGTCACTCAAGCAAGTAATTATCCCAGTTTATTTGGGAAAGGGGGGGGGGCTGACTATCCAAACACAAGCAAACGATCTCAAAAGTTGGAAATGGTGTGAAAGACAATTCATCAGACCATATGACATGCTCCCAGTCATTTGGCGCCAAGTTGTTATGGTCACTTTTTTTATGCTTTGAAGCCCTAGGGTTTGCAACAAGTTGTTCAGGAATAGCAATTCTTCCACAAATTGTGGTTTCATTCACCTTCAGACAGTTTTGTTGAAAACTGGATCACTGAGTTGCATACTGAGCTCTGCAGTTATTGTAGCAGCAATTATTTCATAGACTTTGTTAACATTCTTCTGTTTAAATTTGCAAGCTCAGATTTTTGACCACTGATCATTCCCAAAAGAAAATGCTGTCCATTCATGTTTTGTGGATGGCACCACTGCTTCAGAAAAACTGTTCCTCTTGAGACACTGAAAACATCTGCAGTAGTCATGGACATCTATGCAGCACTGACAGAAAAGTCTTGCCCTCTTTGGGAAATAAACAGATACCTTAATCTTTTTATAATTTATGGTCATATTTTCTGAGAAAACTGCTGCAGCAAGTATAATGCCACAGTTCCATTCATTGCCTTGGATTTTTATGAAGAATAATGGTACACACCAAATTTACAGCCATGGGCATTTAAATGCCAAGTTTGAACCACAAGAAATATTTATTTGAGAACTATTCATGCTTGCAGCCTATAGTTGGATACACTCAGCTTTTAAGAACTTAAGGAGACCATATTATTCAGTTCATTGAAATTAAATCTCAATTCATGCCAACAGCAGTAGAGTACATTACAATATTGCACATCTTTCATCAGAGATAAATGGGATAGTGGGATGAGGCATTAAGAAAAACATCTATCTATTTTTATTACCTTTCAGTCTGAGAGCACAACTCATATCTAATAACATCAGAAATAAAAATGCTGTAGACATGCAGGAAGTGATGCAATAAATAGGAATCATCACCACTGTTTCCTTGCTGGAATTGTAAAACTTTCCTCTTAATGTGAAATGAGCTTCACATCATATTTAGGGAAAGGGGGTGTAGTGAAATGCTGTGAGTGTTTTGCATTGAGGCATTTGTTTTCAATCCTGCCACACTGGGGTAGTTCATTGGAGATCAGGAAGAGAATGTTTTGTTTAACCTACAGTTGACATCTACAGAATGTTTATTCCGGGGCAAATTGGCCATGATACCAAAATTTTACAACCCATCATGTAAGTGTTGCGAATTTCAGGTACCGGGGTTTTTCTTTCTGTATG
Organism: Macrothele yani; assembly: GCA_039090855.1. Lineage (NCBI taxonomy): Eukaryota > Metazoa > Arthropoda > Arachnida > Araneae > Macrothelidae > Macrothele > Macrothele yani. The sequence goes on from CM076998.1 coordinate 92,686,831, forward strand.
TTTTTTTGTTTCTTTTTGAGGGGGGAGGGGGGAGTAACTGTAGCAAAAGAAAAAGGTTTTATAAATTGTTTAATTTCAAAAGTTTGCTATTACAAAGTTGGTTATTCAAAAAATATTTACAACTATGTTCTTTCTTTCAATCGCAAAAAACTTCATTACAGAATATGTTTATAAAAATGGTGACACCCCCTTCCACCACAAATAATGAAAAGTTGTGGTAGATGTCAGTATTGCTCATGACATAAACTGAATTGCATCTCTCCAAATGACCTAGTCACATATAAACATACAAGTTTTGAGATTTCACTTTATTTAATGGACCACAAGTCTCCCACATTACTAATCATGAAGAGTCAGCATTCCAGCTTCTTTATAACTCAATGTTTATCACAAATTATTTAAGAAGCAGTTTTTTATGTATCATGAAAGATGGTTAGAATTCACAATGTTTCTGAAAATGGTTATATGTCACACTTAGTTAAAAGCCGCATTTCAGAATTTGTGAAACAAATCTTGTTCTCATGTTTGTCAAATTAGGTTTAGCACCACAGCATTATATTCAGCCAGCATTCAGTGTATATATCCAACACAACAACTACAGAACTCGATAGTCGATGTCATTGTTAATTATAATTTTATGTTAGCTAACATATGATTGAAAGTAACTTAAGAAATAAAAGGAAATAACTAAATACTTGAATAGTAATCCAAACACGGTTTTGCAATATCTGATTAAAATACCATACAATGACATCAAATTGAACACAAAATTTTGAGGTGTGGTTTTTATACTGGTGCAGAGATAGAGCCTTGCAAAAAATTTGTTCCTGGGAAATAATTCTTTTTTCACCAAAGCTATTACGTAGCTGCAGCCCTTAAGCAAAAATTACGCCACTCATTAGATACAAAAAAATTTCTTTTTCCTTAAGTTTTAACACTCTTTTTGCCTATAATACAGAAGAAAATATTCACAGCAATACAGTACATTTAAGATATGGTTAAACACTAACCTTAGGCAATGGAGATCGATGTAACAACACGTTTGTATCACATCTACCAGAATTTGGGGGTCTCTGTTCAATGATTTCTACAGTGTCATCATCCAGGTAGTAATGAAGAATCATCTTTCGCTCATCTCCAAATAAATTCTTCCTATCATCCCATATGCAGTAAAATCGCAAAACTCCTGGGTGAAACTGTAAAAACTGGCCTAATTTATCTTTCTTTTCATATGGTTTCTTTGGAATAACGCAATCATCCATCTAAGAAAAATAATTATTCTTAATTTATTGATGATAACATGTGCAATCTACAGAATATATGAATAATAATGTCAACACAAAATTAGTAACAACATTACAGTGACACAGCTGCACAATCACTTCCTTTTTTTCTCTCTCTTTTCTTATTCTATTACTACAAAATAAAATAAGCATCTAAAAACATACAAAGCATTACATAAAACTAGAGAAAATTCAGAATAGGTATTCCTCATTACGCACAATCTGACATTGCATGCTTTTGCATTAATGCAGTTTCAAAATAATCAAAATAAAAACTAATAATTAAATAAAACTACTGCGCAACCTACTGTGTTTTCTGAGAATATCGCCACAAGTATAATACTCCAATTACATTTATCTCTCATTTAAGCCTGTGGTTGACACCTATAGTGGTTCATGTGCTTAGAAAGAGGGAGGTACCATTCTAATTTCAACAAATTCAGCCCAAAATCTCCTTAATGATATATAAAGACACTCGATAATTACCGAGCTTTTTCCACTGGGAGGCTTCCTCTGTCCTAATTCTAAGGATCTGATAATTCTAGCCCAGAGGAAACCTCCCAGTTGAGTGCAAAAGCTTGGCAATTACTGAATGAGTGCCTTTATATGCCATTAAGGGAGATTTTAGGCTCACATGAGTCATGTGTTATTATATTAAGATGATGTAGTGTATTTGGTAATTTTACATATTTTCTTATAATCATATAATCACAACTTTACATTTACATGCCCAACAGGCTAACAATCCATTAAGAGTTGGCATTCCAAATTCATAATAGCTCAGTGTCTGCCATAAACAATTCATAAAATGACCTTTTTTGGTTGAAATTTATATGGTAGCTGAAATTTATAATGTTACTGAAAATGTTTTCATGATGTACCTAGTTAAGTGCTGCATTTCAGAGCTACATGGTTCGTAAAATCAAGTTTAACACTGCAGTATTATAGTCAGAGAATATGGTACTTTCCCAAGAAACTCAGCCATGAATTGAAGGCTTACTATGAGAGGATGAATGTGTCCATTAAAATTCTTTTCCTCCTTAAAAAATGCAAAAACTGCCGCAGCTGTTGATGAAAATATCAATGTTATGCTCCTACCACCAAACACAACATTCCTTATCCAATATTGATTAAGGTACTTAATAAAAAACAACTATTATGGGAATTTTACTAGGGCATTTTTTTATTTAAATTGCAAATTTTTGGAGAAAATTATTCTCCTTCTTCAGGCTGTCTTTTTGTTGTCACTTATTCCCGTCACTATCACAGTTATGGTTAACCTAGACAGTTACAGTTAACCTTGAAGGTTACAATTACTTTTCATCAAATCCTGCCAGATGTTAGGCAGGGAAAATCCTTTATAGTCATTGATGATGGAATTTTGATTTTTCTCAATCTCTATTCCTTCTTTTAGCTTTCTTTTTTGAAAATTGCTTTGGGAAGTGATGACTTTAAGGGAATTCCAATCCATGCTGTGACTAGTTTCTCTAACATGCCCTGTCTAAACCAGTCTTGTTGGAGCAATTTTTTGTAGCAGCTTTATGCTCTGCTATACGAGTTTCTAGTCTGTGACCTGTTTCCCTTATGTAAGATAGTCCACAACTACATTTTACTTCATAGACTACACCTTGCATTTTTAAAATATCTTCTTCTCTTTGTGAACTATTTCAGGGAATTTTTTTTTTTACTTTGCTCTCTAAACTTGGAGCTAGCATAATATTGTACTTCTTACTAATTCTCTTTAAAAACTCAAATAAATCTTTCAAAAAAGAAAGCTAAAAAGAAGGAATAGAGATTGAGAAAAATCAAAATTCCATCATCAATGACTGCAAAGGATTTTCCCTGCATAACATCTGGCAGGATTTGATGAAAAATAACCGTAACCTTCAAGGTTAACCATAACGCGATAGTAACGGGAATAAGTGACAACAAAAAGACAGCCTGAAGGAGAAGAGTTTTCTCCGAAAATTTGCAATTTAAATAAAAAAAATTCCTAGTAAAATTCCCATAATAGTTGTTTTTGATTAAGTAATTGAAGAAACTAGGAAGCCAATTCTCAACATGAGCTTTATTCAAAAAATTGATTAAGGTGTTATTGTTAACTTTCAAAAGTTATTTCCAGAGGGCTTTTACTCAAAACATTAAGAATACTAATAGCAAAGATCAACATTTTCTAAAAGATTTTTGGAAGAACTTTTGATGTGAAAAACAATAAAAAAAAATTGACAACATGGAAGATACAGGGGCAAAGGTTTCATAGTCTTAAATGAAGGGAACTTGGAAGAAGTTCTGGACAGATGTCAATAATTTATTACTTTGATTCTGAAATTCAGATTTCCTATTCAATGTGTTGCATTGTTGACATTGTATAGACAGCTGTATTTGAAGATGTAGATGAAGCTAATGAGGGTGAGTTGCTTCACACCTCACACAGAAGAACTTATCACAGAAGTTCTTAAACTAAAGGCAGATGCCCAGACTATGTATCACAGCCATCTGCCATACTGGTCTATTAGTGGTTGTATTAATGATTAACCTCTGGCTGACCTTGAACTGTTATCTGCTGGTAGTTAAGTTATGAAGTACTATTGGGAATCAGCTATAAATGCTTGAATCATAGTCTACCTGCAAAGTAAATGCTATCACCCAAAACCTGCTACCAATGAGAAGCAAAATCGCAATCTAGTAGTAATATTATTGCTATCGTTGCAGCTGGTTGGCAGTTGAACAGGAAACAAGTAGCAATTGAGCCCCAATCTAACACTAAAACATGATAAACACTCTGTTGTTAGAAGAATGAAAGAAAGAAAGAGCAAAGCGAGCAAGAGAGAGAGAGAGAGAGAGAGAGAGCATGTGTGTGTGTCTGTGTGTGAAATGAGGCTTAATAGAAGTCAAATGATCAGTAAACGTATCATTGCCCGCATACAGATGCCATACATTTTACTGTTTCCCATGTAGCCACCTTTCAGAAAACTTGAAAGTTACATAGCCTTGCAAGGAATTAAAACTGCATCTCCTGATTTGCATTCGAGTATGCTACTGTTACAACACCCAAGACAACAAAGTTCTAGGCAATTGAAGTTAAGAAGATTTCGCTTAGGAATCTGAACAACTTTCTGGATGTGTGCCAGTCAAAGCAATCCTTCTTCATCATAGCGTCAATGAATCTCATCCACATATGGATGAATGTCAATTTAACGCCAATGTTGCAAATCATAGAAATCAATGGGAAGTGAATGCCCAGAAGAAATAATTCTTTGCAAATACATGAAATGCATATACATATCATTATCGGCATATAGGTGCCGTAAATTTTTCCCATGTAGCAACCCTTCAGAAAACTTGAAAATTACTAGCTCCTTGAAAGACTAGATATAACTTACATGATTAAGTATGATCAAGGAAAGGCCGGCTCACACCGAATTACACAATGTAGGATTCATTTCCCCGAATATGTGAAGAGTAAAATAAACTGATCATGAACAAACATACAATATATTAATAAATATTTCTAAACAACTGGAGAACAAACTAAGTTAGTCCTGAACACATAGTTTACAAACTTTCATTAATTCTTCATAGCAGCATATTATGATCATCACAACCAACTATATACCTGCAGTTCAACAGAATAGGAAACATTAAAAGAATGCTGATGGAAAACATTTAATATTCAGGCTACAAGCTATTAAGACCAATAATATTTGAAAACATCTACATAGAAAGCTACTAAGGAAATATAAATATACAGCAACCTATATTTTGAAATACTGTTTTGATTTCGAAGTTTATAAGTGCTTTAAATTAGTCACTTTGTACCTCATCATTATCATAAATCACTACTAAACTACCATGTCCTTGAGAACTTTTAAAACTGAAGTTACACAGTACCACTGTTTAGGTTAGTGGAATGCATATGGTTCTGATTTCTTTTATCATCCATTTTGTCATTGTATGTAACTTCTCTGTTCTTATCCTCACTGCATAACAAATGCAAGATGAAACTTTTCACTGTACTCTTTATATAGGATGTACCTCTACATATTGAAGTACAACAGTAGTGCTTAAAATAATTTGCATATCTTAGACAGCTAAAATGTCACACAAAACCTGTGTATAAATTTAAAACCTTTATGAAAAATGTACATCTCCTAAGAACATTACAAAATGCCTGTCACCTCCATCCAAAAATAGAGAGATAAAATGGCCATTGCAAGAAGAAAAAAACAGTATTTCAAAATTATAAGATATATAATTTCTTTGTTTTTCAGAATTCATTAATTATATCAGTGAAACACCAATAATTTTCAGTTGCCTTTAATTCATCCCAAATATTCAACATGGATAAGAAGATATAGGCCGAATGTGAAAAATTTTTAACAACAAAATTACTTTCTTAATAGTTTAAGGATCTTGAGAATATTGCTTTTCCCTTTCACTGATTTGTATTCTTTTGTCAAGATAGTTCAAAAGTTTTCCTAAAGCTCAGGTGCTGACTACATGGGTGCTTCTGAGACCAGGCACCCATTGAAATTCAGCAATGCATGCTGAGCACCTATTAAGCTAGTGATATACATATACAGTCAACTCCGCTTATAGCTAACCTCTGTGGACTCGCATATTTCGTTCACCATGTCCGAGGTTCACTAAAACCAAAATGTCTTCCCTTAACCTGGATTGAATGGAATGGTGAGCAATAAAATAAAATATGTATCAAAAATAATATTTTATGTATGTAGTGTATATTCATTAAATTAAGTAAACAAAATTTATTTTACATTACCTTAATGAATATGAAAATAGTCTGTTATGTGCTGCTGCTTCCTGCAAACAGTTTTAATAAATATTTTCTCTATGTTTTTTTCTAGAGTCTGTGCTTTTGCTACACTCGATTCTACAATTTCCATACATTCTAGGAACCTTAGCACAGTCCTGACACCCTCCAACGCCTCTTTCACTGTTGGAACACACTCTTCATTATCGTCCTCATTTTCAGCCTTGTTTTCTTCCGTGCTGGAGCCACCCTTCACAGTGTCAAGAATAGCTTTATCCGCCGGGATTTCATTCGTCATAATTTCACAGCCAGCATCGATAAAATCTTCAGCTTCAGTAGAATTCACACCGATATGCTGAAGCAGGTCTTTGAGAGGCAAATCATCCTCTTCTTTGAATGCCACATGTTCAGTAACCGAACCAGCCCTCTGGAAAAAGTTCTGTATAGTGACCGCTGACACACTCCTCCACGTTTTGTTTTCAAAATGTACAGCATACAGTACATTTATTGATGTGTTCTGCTTTGATTCCAAGGCTTGGAATAAATGAAGCATCACTTCCCTTCTGTAATAGGTTTTAAAGCTGCGAATCATACCTTGATTCATGGGTTGGAGGACTGACGTGGTGTTGGCAGGCAGGAACACCAGCTTGATGTTGTTGAGGTTTTCGACATGACAGAATGGGCTAGGCAGTTGTCTACCAGAAGCAGAATTTTTCTTCCTTTCACTCTCAGATCTGGATTCCCCCGTTGAAGTTCTTGAAAAATCAATGATATCATCCAGGCTTTATTACTGAACTGATAATTAATCGGGAGTCGCTTAAAATTTTAAAAACACCTGAGGTTCTTATATTTCCCAATTAGCAGCAGTTATCTCTTCTCTGACCCTGACATGTTAGCACATATCCACAGCATTACTCAGTTTTTTGACATTTTACCACCAACAGATTTTTCCCCTTTAAACTTCAATGTTTTGTCCGGCATTAATTGATAGAATAGTCCGATCTCATAAATGTTGAAAATATCGTGAGGTGAATAGCTGGTACAAATTCATTGGCCACTCTAAACTCAACCACTCTGACGTTATTTCTTGATCCACAGACTTTGCTTCCCTGCTAGTCTTCTCAACTGTAATATTATGCCTTTTCTTCCATCTGCCCAGCCACCTATTCGAACACACAAACTCTTGATTTTTGTCCAGTAACTTGGCTAGCTGCTCAGCTTTAGTCTTCAGCACCTGCCTGTTGAGAGCGACTCCTAAAGACCTCTGAAGAGTAAATCATTGAAGTAAAGCTTGGTCAACGTCATCTCAATCAGACAACCGAAGCTTTTTTTTTTTTTTTTTTTTTTTTTCTATATCAGGCTGGTTTGTATTCAAAGCACTCAGAATTTTGTCTTTGTTTTTCAAGATGTTACTCATGGTTGTTTTACTCAATAAACTACTTCCGACCTACGTCTGCTTGTAAAAGACCACGTTCAATGTCACCGATAATGTCCATACTGGACACAATAGCCTCTTTTAAAAGAATCAGAACTAATCCTACCTTTGTCCTTCAATGCACTTAATGAGTAGTAGGCCTACAATATTGTTCTCAACACATTCTTTCAAGTTTTTACAAGAAGGTTTGTTTTGAAATAAGTTACAATTTCATGTTACAAGTACATTCTTTTCTTTTAAGTTTTATTTTTTAGCTTCACTATAACCAAAGTTGAGGGTTCATTATAAACGAAAATTTTAATGTACATTTCTGATGTTGCAGGTTGGGACCAATGATTTAAGTTCACTATAGCTGAATGTTCACTATGACAGAGTTCACCATATCCAGAGTCGACTGTATAACAATTGAGAAAACTAATTGAAAGAATGAGGGAATATGAACTCTCATTATGTGTGGCTTTTATCAATTATAAAAGAAGGCCTTTGATTTCATGAAACCATCAGCAGTTACAATGGCTTCAAAATACTGTGGTATTGAAGATGCATATGTTAGTATTATTAGTAACACCTATGAAAATGCAAGTGCAAAGGTTAAGTTATTTCAGAATACAGCACCCATAAAAATTGGAAATGGAGTGAGACAAGGTGACACCATATCTCCCAAACTCTTTAATACTACACTGCAAAATGTCTTTCAATCACTGAACTGAGAAAACAAAGGATAAAGATTAATGGTGATTATTTAGCTCACCTCCGTTTTGCTGATGACATAGTCATTTTTGCAATTACCCCTTCAGAACTGCAGAGTATGATTCAGGAACTTGCTGACAAGAGTAAAGAAATGGGATTAAAAATGAACTTTCAGAAGACAAAACTGATGTACAATGCTTTTACTAAAAATGAAGATTTATCGATTGATGGGGAAAAGCTGGAGATAACTGATAGCTTACATTTACCTTGGACAGCAGATATCAAGCAAAGGTCACATTGATGAAGAAATTAATCTTTATATAAAACTTGGCTGGAGAGCTTTTGGAAGAAACAGTACAATTTTCAAGAGCAATATGCCATTATATCTTAAAAGAAAAGTGTTTAATCAATGCATTCTTCCAGTGCTTAGGTATGAAGCAAAGATGTGGACCTTAACTAAAAAAGGCATACAAAGACTGAAAACAACTGAAAAAAGCATGGAGAGATGCATGCTTGACGTAAACAGGGCGGCCCATCTGATATATATAAAATCTATAGTTAGGCTGCCCTGGTGGCTGATTAGCCAGAAGACTGTATTTCTGATCACTCATCCATCAGCGTGGCCCACCTAAAATATAAAATCTGCGGTTGGGCTTCCATGGTGGCTGATTAACCAGAAGTCTGTGCTTCTGATCGCTTATCCACCAGGCTGGCCCATCTAAAATATGAAATCCATAGTTGGGCAGCCCTGGTGGATGATTAGCCAGAAGCCTGCACTTCTGATTACTCATCCACCAGGGTGGCCTATCTAAAATATAAAATCTGTAGTTGGGCTTTTCTAGAAGTTTATAGCTCTGATCACTCATCCACCAGAGTAGCCCACTTAAAAAATAAAATCTATAAGATGAGCACTTAAAATATATCTATAGGTGAGCTACCCTGGTGGCTGATTATCTAGAAGCTCACACTACTGGTCTTCATCCATCAGGGTGACCCACCTAACATATAAAATCCATTTTTGATTTTAAAAAAAAATCCAAAAAGTCCTTCACCACTTTATAGATTTTTTGTAATTTTATCATACTTATTTTTTGATTTCTGGTGCTGTACAAAAATGCATAATTAAAAAGTGGCACATAGAAAAATAATAATAATAAGGGTTTACATTTTTATTTTCTGATAAATAGCTTACGATTAACTTTTAGCATCACAGATTCAACTTATATTTTTCTGTATTCAGAAAATTATTTCTCAAAGTGGCTTTTGTCACTGAAATGCACATTTCTTTTTCAGGCTAAAACAACCATTGAGAGTAACTAAGAGTTACAAGCAATCACGCAACCCTAATTTAGGACCACTGATTCCTTGGCTAGTGCTTAGACCATTGTGTCACCAGCTGCACATTGTATTTTTAAATGAACGGTTTGATTATCAAACTATTTCAAACCTCTGCAGCACAGTTATTGCCTTGCAGAGGATAGTAATTATGGATGCCCATATGTAAGAGCTTTGTGCTCAGGCTACTGCATACAGGGAATATGATATAGTATTAATTGAAATGTGGCTCAATGGTGCAGACAGCATTGGGCTATCAAGGCTCAGGACCCTCCCAAAATTTTATGCCTTGTTTTAGTTTTTTAATTATAGTTTTAAAGTCTTCCTAATATTCTTGTTTACAATTTTTTAACATGCTTTACATCTGAGAAGTGTGTGTGTGTGTGTGTGTGTGTGTGTGTGTGTGTGTGTGTGTGTGAGAGAGAGAGAGAGAGAGAGAGAGAGAGAGAGAGAGAGAGAGAGAGAGAGAGACAGAGAGAGAGAGAGAGAGACAGAGAGACAGAGAGAGAGAGAGAGAGACAGACAGACAGAGAGAGAGAGAGAGAGAGAGAGACAGAGAGAGAGAGAGAGAGAGAGAGAGACAGAGAGAGACAGAGAGAGAGAGAGAGAGAGAGACAGAGAGAGAGAGAGAGAGAGAGAGAAAAGGAAGCAATGAAGGAAGGAAAATAGGGTATTGTAGGAAACCTGAAGCTCTGCTTTGAAACAGCAAATCTACTGATAAACAAACTTCCCTTAGCCAGGAGGAAATATCCACAACATAGATTTTAAATTTCTTTTACCTTTTTTTTTTTTACTTATTTTTTTGATTCCACTTAGTAGTTCTAATTCTGACTATTATATAGCTCTAATTATTGTACTATTCTCTTTTACGTGCGATATTTCAAAGTAACTTGTACAGAAAACTAGCGGATAATGCTTACCTTGGCATTCCTTTCTAGCGACGGGGACATTTCACGCACGTGTTTTCCGGTCTTTATTGAGGTTATTGTCCTAAAGTCCGTTGTATGCGATGACTGGCTTTACTTCTCACACTTTTCGCTGGGTATACTCATTGGATCTTTGCTTTAGGATTCCAAACATCAATTTTTACCGTTCTTTATACTCGAAATTTTCGCCCATACTCTGGGCATCTTCAGGAGCGTGGCGACTTTACCACCGATGTTCGTGGCTAACTTCGCGCTAATGGAGTCCGATACTCCTTGTTGCCATTCGTCGGAAAAACTTTCCTGGATATATTTCGTTAGCAAGCCCGGCTGGCGCCATCTATGTTTAGTTAAGACCACTTTTTTTTTTTTTTTTTTATTTCTTCTCCTATCCTGGTTTTCTTGTCTTTTTTGCCTGTTTTTCTTTTGTTGTTGTTTTTCTTGTCTTATTAGTTCTTTCCACAGGCCCGATAATGTGCTAGGGTCGTTCTGGTTACATACCCTTGCTTTATTTTTGTAGATTAATATTGCTTCTTCCCTCCTCATTTGCCTTTCCGATTTTTTATTCTTTTTTAGCATTTTAATTTCATCGAACTTTGGGAGTGTCCGGTTTTCCAAGCAGAATTGCACTAAAGCCATTTTGGCTTCTTTTTTTTGCCAGTTAGATATGTGTTGTTTAAGTCTTTTTTTAATCTGTTTTTCGTACTTCCAATGTACGATATTGGGGGTATGTGTGCTATTGGAATTTCGTAGGTTCCTGATTCTTCTAGCATTTTTTCCTCTGTTTTTTTGTTGACAGTCATACTTTTCACGGTGTGCACTGAGCTTCCTAGTTGTAAGTCATATTTAGCACAGTGCCTATTGATTTCTTTACTCACTCCTTCCAGGTATGGGAAAGCTCCAATGTATTTCAATTTTTTATTTCTCATCTTCCTTTGGTTGTGCACTTCTTGGCCTTCTTTCCTCGGAGTCATATGCTTTTTACTCTCATGTATCCATTTATTAATTAGCTTGCTCGGGTACCCATACTCTTGTGATATTTTCGAGATAAACTCTAGCTCTTGATTTTTTAGCCTGCTGTTAGATGTGTGTGTGTGTACGCTCGCCGTATCAAGTTTACTATGCTGTTTTTTATGTATCACTGGATGGTGCGACGAGTATGGTATCAGTACAGGTATGTAAGTTGCTTTTCTGAACACAGAGTATTCAAAACTATTTTTGTTTTTCTTTAGTTGAATGTCCAGGAAGGATAGGCAATTATCCTCTTCAAACTCAATAGTTAGCTCTATGGTGTTACATATTTTGCTAAACTGCTGTGCTAGATCTTGTAGCTCGGCTTTGTTAAGTTTAGACATTATAATAATGTCGTCTACATATCGAGCATAAAGTATTGGTTTTTCAGGTAAATTTTGAATAATTTCTTTTTCGAGGTATGCCATAATCACTTCTGCGTATAATGCCGATAATGGGGATCCCATAGGGCCACCTTGTGTTTGTTTATATATATTTCCTTCAAAATGGAAGATGTTGTTTTCCTTGATGAAATATAAGGTATTCTTTAGCTCTTTCAATTGTGACAAGTTTAGTTCTTTGTTGATGCTTAGTTGCTGCATAATCAATTCGATGGCTAGCTCGACAGGAGTGTTTGGGTATAACGCCTTAACATCCATGGAGGCCATAGTTATTTGCTCTAGGTCTTGATTAATTAATTTGATTTTTTCTATAAACTCATGAGTTTATTAATGATTAATTAATTTGATTTTTTCTATGGAGGCCATAGTTATTTGCTCTAGGTCTTGATTAATTAATTTGATTTTTTCTATAAACTCATGAGTTTATTAATGATTAATTAATTTGATTTTTTCTAGGTCTTGATTAATTAATTTGATTTTTTCTATAAACTCATGAGTTTATTAATGATTAATTAATTTGATTTTTTCTATAAACTCATGAGTTTATAGAAAAAATCAAATTAATTAATCAAGACCTAGAGCAAATAACTATGGCCTCCATAGAAAAAATCAAATTAATTAATCATTAATAAACTCATGAGTTTATAGAAAAAATCAAATTAATTAATCAAGACCTAGAGCAAATAACTATGGCCTCCATGGATGTTAAGGCGTTATACCCAAACACTCCTGTCGAGCTAGCCATCGAATTGATTATGCAGCAACTAAGCATCAACAAAGAACTAAACTTGTCACAATTGAAAGAGCTAAAGAATACCTTATATTTCATCAAGGAAAACAACATCTTCCATTTTGAAGGAAATATATATAAACAAACACAAGGTGGCCCTATGGGATCCCCATTATCGGCATTATACGCAGAAGTGATTATGGCATACCTCGAAAAGAAATTATTCAAAATTTACCTGAAAAACCAATACTTTATGCTCGATATGTAGACGACATTATTATAATGTCTAAACTTAACAAAGCCGAGCTACAAGATCTAGCACAGCAGTTTAGCAAAATATGTAACACCATAGAGCTAACTATTGAGTTTGAAGAGGATAATTGCCTATCCTTCCTGGACATTCAACTAAAGAAAAACAAAAATAGTTTTGAATACTCTGTGTTCAGAAAAGCAACTTACATACCTGTACTGATACCATACTCGTCGCACCATCCAGTGATACATAAAAAAAACAGCATAGTAAACTTGATACGGCGAGCGTACACACACACACATCTAACAACAGGCTAAAAATCAAGAGCTAGAGTTTAACTCGAAAATATCACAAGAGTATGGGTACCCGAGCAAGCTAATTAATAAATGGATACATGAGAGTAAAAAGCATATGACTCCGAGGAAAGAAGGCCAAGAAGTGCACAACCAAAGGAAGATGAGAAATAAAAAATTGAAATACATTGGAGCTTTCCCATACCTGGAAGGAGTGAGTAAAGAAATCAATAGGCACTGTGCTAAATATGACTTACAACTAGGAAGCTCAGTGCACACCGTGAAAAGTATGACTGTCAATAAAAAAACAGAGGAAAAAATGCTAGAAGAATCAGAAACCTACGAAATTCCAATAGCACACATACCCCCAATATCGTACATTGGAAGTACGAAAAACAGATTAAAAAAAGACTTAAACAACACATATCTAACTGGCAAAAAAGAAGCCAAAACGGCTTTAGTGCAATTCTGCTTGGAAAACCGGACATTCCCAAAGTTCGATGAAATTAAAATGCTAAAAAAGAATAAAAAATCGGAAAGGCAAATGAGGAGGGAAGAAGCAATATTAATCTACAAAAATAAAGTAAGGGTATGTAACCAGAACGACCCTAGCACATTATCGGGCCTGTGGAAAGAACTAATAAGACAAGAAAAAAAACAACAAAAAGAAAAACAGGCAAAAAAGACAAGAAAACCAGGATAGGAGAAGAAATTAAAAAATTAAAAAAAAAAAAAAAAAAAAATACGGGGGAAAAAAAAAAGTGGTCTTAACTAAACATAGATGGCGCCAGCCGGGCTTGTTAACGAAATATATCCAGGAAAGTTTTTCCGACGAATGGCAACAAGGAGTATCGGACTCCATTAGCGCGAAGTTAGCCACGAACATCGGTGGTAAAGTCGCCACGCTCCTGAAGATGCCCAGAGTATGGGCGAAAATTTCGAGTATAAAGAACGGTAAAAATTGATGTTTGGAATCCTAAAGCAAAGATCCAATGAGTATACCCAGCGAAAAGTGTGAGAAGTAAAGCCAGTCATCGCATACAACGGACTTTAGGACAATAACCTCAACAAAGACCAGAAAACACGTGCGTGAAATGTCCCCGTCGCTAGAAAGGAATGCCAAGGTAAGCATTATCCGCTAGTTTTCTGTACAAGTTACTATTTTTTAGATGTTGACTATTGTTAGTAGTCTGTTCTTTCTGACAGGTATGAACCCATTTCATTTAAATTACAAAATCTTTAATCTAACTGGTACAGGTATAATTTCTTTGTTAATCCTATTATCCCCCTCCTTCTGAGATAAAATAGCCCTAGTCAGTAACTTCCTATATTTGCCCCAAAACTTGGTTTTCTTTAACAAGTTATTTTATTAGATCATAAAAACATATATGCCCAAGTCACAATGTCTTTCAGTGCCTTTTTCTGTGATGACTTTGCATTCAGTCCTTCTCCCAACAGGATGATCGCACACACAAAGTACAATGAGGGGAAGGATTATCCCAAAGTCGAGAAAATCAAATTTACTGCTGCTGATGGAAAAATACAATATCATTAATAGGTTCTCTAAGGAAATAGTCCTAAACTATATCAGATTTGCACGAATATTCATAAACACATTTCTAATGTGATGTGGACTTTTCTCTCTAGTAGCTATCTACAGAAAAGGTGTGGGCTCTGATCTGAACATCACACAAGTGGAAAAAGTGGCTTTAGCTGGCCCAGGGTTTTCCACTCCTGAGTGGGCACCTATCAGGGGGAAAATCTACACCACTGATGTGGCGGCTATCTCTTTCTCTGAGATGCTAAATGCTAAATCACCAGAAAAGGTTAAACAATAGAAGCAAAGTAATGACACACAAATAACATAAAACCAAAGAATTTACATTACCTCCTTTCTTTGTTGAATGTAAGGATCAAATGGCGGCTGCTCGGCGGGGTTAATATCGATTCCTGCCTCCGCAAGAAAATCCTGAGTAAATTTGTCACAGTTGATTATTCTGTAATTGTGGTTATAAATATCAATATTTACACCTACGTTCAAGTCTTTTACAGTATAATACGCTCCACCAGGTGTAAAGTTCTGTCCAGGTTTAGGGAAACGCCTTCGGCTGATAAGAGTACCTGCAAATAGATAATAAATATCTTAACAGGCATAATATCCATTTAAGAACTTTTATTTACTTATTCACAAGATCAGATCACCTATTTCCTTCTTCCACAGTGGGTGTTACACAGAAGTACAACATCTGAAAACAGACCACCCTCCACCTGACATACACATTTTAGGGAAAAAATATTCTATCAGTTCATGTTTGAAATTATCAGTCATGTGTTATTTAATGACAGTTAAAGCCACTATCATTTCATAGATGTTTCTACAGCCAGAGACATTTCAGTTTTATCACCTGAGCGTACCCGGCGTTTGTGGGGGGAGCCTCTGTCAAACACCGTTTTGTCTAAGTTTCTCAAGATATCTATGTTACGCCATTTTCCCACTCCAACTAACAGTGCATAGCCATGTTTTCTATTTCTCTTTTAAGATTTGTAGAATCTAAAAGAGAGGAGAGAAAGGAAATTAAAAAAAGAAAGAAAAAAACACTAGTAGTTTAAAGCAAATTTAAACCCACACTTGGGTGTTTTGTAGGCCTACTGGGGATCTCATTCCTATAAAAAAAAATGTTGCAACGCAACCAAGCTGATTGCCCCACGGGTGGTTGAGGAAAATGAGCAAACCAGCATAGGGTCAGCTGGAGCTCCAGCTGATTAAAGAATGGCATTCCCATAGCCCTAGCTGACCATCTAATTGTTTGTTTTTTTTTGTTTTTTTTACTATACCTGGCCCTCTTTGGCCTCTTTAGGGTTAATGGCACTCTTGCACCATCAACCCCAATAAAACAAACTGAGCAAAAATGGTAAGTTTAAAGCCATTCTTGAACCTTACCTTATTCTCCTCCCTCAAAACCTCATGGCTTTAGTCTGGGTCATTAAATTAACCATATGTGCCACATATTTGAAGGCATTCAGATGATTTTGTTGAAAACAGTTGTTTTGTTTTGTTTTTTCGGTATATTTTATAAATTAATTTATTTTTTTATTAATTTGATTTATTTACAATAAATACTTATTTCGATTATTTTATTGTGGATCTAGTGAAAATCAGAAAAATGCACCAATACCTTGAATTTCACATGACTTTGATATAAACTACATGCTTCTACTTAACCTCTACTGTTTCAAGGTTCAGGATTAATGTCGCATAATTATTTTCTCTGTTCTCATCTTATTTATAGGATGCACATTTTATGTAAAAAGATATACCTAGCAATATTTTTAAGGCACAGGAGTGGGGAGGCTCGTGTCATGATGTGTCGGGGGCCTCAGAGATTCTTAAAGCGTCCTTGCCTACAGCTAATTCACAAAGTGTTGTATATCATTTTGACAGTTCAGTAATTATTTTTGAATACCACCATAATCTAATTAACTATTTCTTGTAATGCATGGTAGTACACTGAAGTGCCAAAAGTCATGGGATAGCAATAAGCAAAATTTTACTGGTGCTGCCATGGTATAAAGGTTTCAATGCATACCACAATTGGTATCAGCTGCAAGTAGTAATCTCCTGAGTCAGGCTCAGTAGGATTATGGCAAACGAACGTGAATTATCAGAGTTTGAAGGAGGTATGGTAGTGGAAGCGAGACAGATGGGACATGCAATTTCCAAAGTTGTGCGAATGTACGAAAATTCAACATTTCTCGATCCATGGTGTCACATGTGTACTAAGAATACCTCATGGAAGGCATTACCACCCACAATGGACAGCGCAGTGGCTGACTTACCATGGGTGCTGAATGACCATGACCAGCGGGGTCTAACCCCGATTGTCCACGCTAACAGACAAGAAACACTGGCTCAAACAACATCCACAGTAAATGCAGAAGGTACCAGAGACATATCCATTAGATCAGTGAAACGTAATTTAGCATCCATGGGATATGGGAGCAGAAAACCCACCAGAGTGCCTTTGTTAACACTATGACACTGAACACAGTGCCTCACCTGGGCTCATAAACAAAGTAATTGGACCCTGGAAGACTGGCAACATGTGGTGTGGTCCGGTGAGTCACACTACCAGTAGTTAGGAGCTGATGGTAGGGTTCGGGGATAGGGCAGATCCCATGAAGCCATGGACCCAAGCTGTCAACAAGGCACTGTCCAAGCTGGTGGTGGTTCCATACATGTGTGGGGTGCCTTCACATGGCATGGTTTGGGTCCTCTGGTCCTCGTAAACACGTTATTAATTGGCACTCACTTTGTTGCTCAGCTGGGTGACTATTTGCAGCTCTTCATGGATTTCATGTACCCCAACAACAATGGGATTTTCCAGGCAGACAATGCACCATGTCATCGGGCCCAAGTTGTCCAAAATTGGTTCGAGGAGCATTCTGAACAGTTCCAACGGATGGTGTGGCCACCTTATTCGCCCGACATGAACCCAATAGAGCACTTATGGGATGTGGTGGAAAGGTTCATTTACACTCAAGATCCTACACCTACAAATACCAGGGAACTGTGGGCAGCTGTTCAGACAGCGTGGCTCAACATCTCTCCAACAGTCTTCCAGCCACTTGTGGGATCAATGCCATGTCAAGTTGCTGCACTTCGCTGGGCAGAGGAGGTCCTACATGATACTAGGTATGTATCCCATGACTTTTGGCACTTCACTGTATATACTGTGGAACCTTGATTATGTGTTTTTCTAGGGGTTGGCCTTTAAAATGCATAAAAGACATTTCAAAATGTTAAATACTATTGCAAAACTTATGTTGTGAAGGAGTACAGGACATTCCTTAATAATGATTTATTTAAAGTAGAATTGGCAATGAAAGACAAAAAAGTTTTACAAATTCTTATATATTTCATTGCATTACCACAATCAGAAAGCCTATGAAAGCCAAACTTTTTTTTTATTTTGGCATCTCTGTCTGTCTATAAAAATCCTGATTTTAGATCAAGTCAAATCCTCACAACTAAGAGTCTGAGACCAGTGCTTCAGCATGGAGTTCATGAAATAACAGCTTTATTTTTGCAGAACCTGGATGCATCCACTTGAAACCAGAATTTTGAATATTAATGATGCTTTTAAGATTCTATTTTACCATGCCACAAAATAGTGGAGCCACAAAGTTATGTCCCAGATATTTATCAGTTTTTAAATAATGTACAGTATATGTGTGAGAGTTGTGAAATGCAAAACCAATTTTTCATCCAAACTGTAAGCAAACAGTATCTGATGGGATCAAGATTCAACTCTGGCTGCAGCAAGAAGGAACACGGCAATGCTATCTCAAAGTTGTAACATACTAAATTAATAAAAGTATCAAAGAAACATGCACTTTTGATCATCTGAAATTCAAATTTTAACAAACAGTAGCAAAAGGCATATAAATGAGTTATGTATGATCAAATTGAAAAAGCAATAGAAACTACAGTAAAATATCAAGACTAATGTTGAATTCTGAACAAAAGTAAAAAACATATAAATGAGGTTCCACTGTATTAGTGACGTGGAGTGCATCTATGAACAATAAAACCTGCTTATAACAAGCTTGTGTTTCGCAAGATCTGGATTTAATGAACAAAACAGGAACTTCTGTTTGATATAATGTTAATTCAAAGCTAATTTCTTCGTTTTTAACGAACAAAAGTTAACTAAATCCCCAGATTTAACAAGGAAGGAAAGCTACAATGATCACTTTTAGCAAGTGATGTAACAACATTTAATAGAGTTCCATATTTAATGAGGCAAAGAAAATGTGCTCTGTCCTGGAATGGAGGAATAGAAATTGTGACATACAGTAAAAAAAGCGCAACAGCACAGGTGAATCTTGGTGTGATAGTGGAAGAACATTAATAGAGAAACAAGCAATGGAGAGTTAATACATCACAAATCCTCAACAAATGAGTGGCGCAAGAGACCCTCTCTGGCACTCACTCCAAGGACTACCTTTCTTAAAAAATGCTTCTGCATGATGCATGCTTCATGAATTGCTACTACGATTGCCAAGTCATGATAAAAGACGGTGATTTTGAAACATAAAGTCCCCAATGAATTGCCAAAAAGTGAATGTTTTCTGTCATTATTTTTTCATCATCCCATGCATCTCTGCTTCGCCCTTGCATTACTTTTCATTCCATCATTGCTGTTGCATCCCACCAACCTGGTTTACTTTCCCGTCATTTTTCTTTCTATCATCCTGCCCACCCTGCTTCACCTTAATGTTGTGTTTTTCATCCCAGTCATACTTTTTTCCGTCGTTGTGCCAACCCCTGCTTCGCCCTCTCGTTACTTTTTTTTATCCCTGTCATTTTTTCGTTCTGTCGTTGATGCTTTGCCCTGGTATCCTTTCTCGTCATTTTTTGCTTTACATCATCACTGTCACATGCTGCTTCGCCCTGTTGTTGTTTTTCCATCACTGCTGTCTTTCCTCCTATTGCAGAAAAGCACCAGTCAGGCTTGAGAGCACCTTTTGCAAGGGCTTTGCAGTGACAGATAAGGAAAGAGGAATTTTGTTTGTTTCTTTGGTGGTTTGCGGCGGGAGCAGCATACGCCATTTTGGGTTATCAGTTGTGGTTTTACTCAGTCCTGTCTTTGAATATATTTTCACAAACTGCATGCACCAGCATATGTAAGTATTTTTATCAAAATTAGAAGCTTAAAAGCCTATTTGTTTTATTCTTGAATTCTTTTTAAAGTACAAAATTTTATTTAGCCAATGCATTGTGCTTGTATTTTCATACATAAATATAACAAAAAAAATAGAACCATAAAGGGGCTAATCTGCATAGCATTTTGTTGACAAAACAGCCAAATTGTTACAAGAGGAAAAATTCCAGCTTAATTACTGTATTCAGATAAGTGCTTTTTTTTTATATTTGTACTACTGAAGTTAACTAATTGAATTTTTCAAGTCCAGTTGTTATGGATATATAACATAAACATATATAAATATTATCATGTATGCATATTTCTACAGGGTGGGATTTTTTCACCACAAAACAGACTTAGTGAAGATTTCTGTAGATACCTGAGCTCCTTGTTACACAGTAGTTCTACTGAATACAAAAGTAACAACTGTTTTGTCAAAAGAAATATTCAGCATCTGCACAAAGCCATGGAAGTGCAGATGAGATTTGTGTTAACAAAAACATATGCAGCTGGTGGGGGATTGGCAGATGATGCAAAGCTCATCTGCCAATCCCCACCAGATGCACATGCTTGCATTTTGCTGCTATATAACCCCAACATGGAAGAGGAACACACATACACAATTTAATTCTTAATAATTTGCAACATCCCTGAAAATAACACATCAGTAATATTAAAAAAAAAGGTACATACTACACTTTTATAGAATCCAAACATACACACAAAATAAAAGTAAATGATATGTCACAGTGCATGAACAACATACTACAGTGGAACCTCGATTATCAGGGCTTCAATTAACCATGAATTCTATTATCCGGAATCATGCAAAGAAAAAAAAAAAAAACACTGCTCGGACCTTTAGACCCGCTTACCACTTATCTCCCCTCATCAGGTCAGAAACTTGTTTGGAACGCCCCCCCCCCCCCATCTGAAGCTCCATATGTATCTCAGTGGCATATGTATCTCTGTGTCATTTGTACTGCTGGGGACTTATCCTTCTCGTCTGTGGCCGGCCTTAGGAAGAGAAAAGAGTTGCATCTAAGCCACCAAGCATTCTCCCTCCCCTTTCTCTTCCCCATTCTTCTCTCCCTCCTTTGTGCCGAAGGAGCCAAATGCTGGTCACATGGTATGTTTCATCTATATCACGTTACCTAGAATAAGGTCCATTGTATATTGCACTGTTCATGTGGCAAACACCTTGTTCTGAGTTCATTTAACTGGCAACCACCTCGAGGGTAGTAAGGAGCTTTGCATAAGTTTGTGCCAAAATGTCTGGATTCAGTACAGGAGTGAAAAGAAAATGAGTTGTTTTGTCAATTTCTACAAAACTGCAAATTCTTGAACGTGCCGAAAAAGGCGAATCAATCGCTAAGCTAGAATCAGAATTTAACATCGAAATTTAACATCAGAAATCAAACTGTGCATGATATTATTCAGAAGAAAGATGAACTCTACAAGTTTGTTACTTCATCGAATACATTTAACGGGAAAAGTGTTTGCAAGACAACAAAGGGTTCAAAATTTGATGATTTGGATAGAGCAGTGTTTGAGTGGTTCAAGCAAAAATGAGCAGATGGGCGTCCTGTGTCCGAGCCATTGCTACTCGAAAAAGCCAAATGGTTTCACAGTGAGATGAAAATTCCTGAACCATTTGCTGCATCTCAAGGGTGGCTGCAATGTTTCAAATCTTGCCATAGAATTAGACAGTTGGATATCCAAGGTGAGAAGTTACGTGGTGATTCCGACACTGCAACTTTGTACGTAACAGAGTTTAAACGAATTGTCGAGAGCCATAACCTCTCTCCTGATCCAATTTACAATGGTGATGAGACTGGCTTGTACTGGAAGGCCTTACCGTCAAAAACCCTTGTGTCTCAGGAAGAAAAGTCTGCTCCAGGCCACAAATCAAGCAAGGAACAAATAATTGTGCTAGCGTGCTCTAATGCTAGTGGTTTGCACAAATTGAAACTCGTGTGCATTGGAAAATCCAAGAATCCACTGTCATTTAGGGGAACAAATATGCACCATTTTCCCCATTGTTTACTACAATCAGAATAAAGCATGGATGAACAGGAAGATTTTTACAGATTGGTTTTTCAAACATTTCATTCCCGATGTTCAAGACTATCTGTGCTCCAAAAAATTACCACAAACAGCTGTGTTAGTTTTGGACAACGCTCCTTCCCATCCCCATGAAAGTGTACTGAAAACAAGCGATGGCCAGATTTTCATGGCATATCTTCCTCCAAACGTGGCGTCGTTCTTGCAACCTATGGATCAGAGCGTCTTTGAGGCATTCAAGCATTGTTACAGGAAATCTTTACTCCATTAAGAAGATGCAGATCTCCGTGAATTTTACAAGAAATGGACAATGCAATGTTCTCATGTTCAGACAGTTGGAATGACATACCAAGCTCAACTTTACAAAAGGCATGGCGAAAATTGTTCCCTGATGCGATGAAAAATGATGAAATCATCAATAACATTTCAAGTGAAACCCAAGAAATAACAGCTGCATTGCTTTTAAATGACATTCAACATGTCTGTGGATTTGAACATGTCGACAGAGAAGACACAGAATAATGGCTGCTCCATGATAATGATTAGCCTGGATATCAAACGAAAGACGGGCCACTATTGATGCAGAAGCCACGTCAAGTCCGGAATTACCTGCAGAAAGTGATGAAAAGGTCGATGAAGATGAACTCCAGAAAAGAAAGTTTCGCTTGCAGAAGCACTGAATTGTGCAGAGACACTGTTAAACTTTTTTGACCAGGAAGTGGATTAAAATTTTAGTGACATCCTCACACTTCGCAAACTCTGCATGTCAATAAAATTGAAGTGCTGCAAAAATGCAAGGCAGAGTCTTGTGATGGAATTTTTCAGGAAAACCCTTTAAAGAACACCTTGAAAGGCATGAATTTTACTATACAGTACAGCATTTGAGACTTTTAAAAGAATTTTTTATTATTCGGGCGATGGGTGCCAGTCATTAGCCCAGATAATCGAGGTTCTACTGTATATGAAAGTGACTCTCAGCAATGATGCCTTCACAGAAATAAAAATCCATCTCATGACTACAATTAGAGCATTCTATGCCCTGGGAAAACTGTTGAAATCTTGATTCCTATCTCCAGCAACAAAGTTAACCATCTATAAAACTTTAATAAGGCCTGAGCTTACATATGCCTCAGAAACTTGGGCACTAACTAGGAAAAATAAATTAATGTTGGATACATTTGAAAGGAAAATTCTCAGAAAAATAATTGGCCCAATATGTGATGGTGATCTCTGGCAGAAATGCTACAATAAATAATTATACATCATTTATAAAGATGCTATTGTTATTAACATGATTAGATTCTCAAGACTGAGGTGGGCTGGCCATGTAGTGCAAATGGAGGGAAATGAAGCTCCTAAGAAAGTATTGTTCGAGCATCCTGAAGGGTGCAAAGGACAAGGACGGCCAAAGACCAGGTGGATAGATGGAGTAATTCAACTTAGAATTACTCCATCTATCCATCTTAGAATTACTCCATCTACCCACTTCAACTTAGAATCATTAAAACAGAATCTTTATCAATTGAATTAAAGGTTTGTTTGAAGTCAACTACACAGCAGTTTAGTGGTTTCCTGCACTCCCAGTGCTTTTTGGCTGTATACTTTAGGGTAAAGATGTGATCTATTGCTGAGTAGCCTTTTCTAAATACTGCCTGCTCCTTGCTCACAACACTTTTTCATAAATGCTTTTTGTCCTATATTGAAGAACTCTTGAGAATATCTTAGATATCAATGGAAAATAAATCTCCTTGAAGAAATAATTCTTCACAAATACATGGAAGGGATATACAAATATCATTATCAGCAAAAACATGCCACATTTTCATTGTTTCCCCATGCAGTCACTTCTTCAGAAAACTAGAAAATTGAATCACCTTAAAAGCAGGAATTGAACTTGTATCTCCTGACTTTCATTTCACAAACATGACAGCAAAATTATTGGATTGTGGTTAGTGCAGTCTTCAGTCTTTTAACCCCTTTTTCGTGGATTGGAATAAAAAGAAAGTATTACAAATGTAGAAAAAGCAATTGACCAACATAAGTTATATCCATTGATCTGTTTATTTAAATGTGGCTACATTTTTCTGCTAAACTGTATCTTTTTTTTTTTTTTTTCTAAATTCAAATGTTTTGGGACTATCTATATGAGACGATATGTGAATACTACACTTGTAGCTGGAATTAGTGAATTCACTATAAACAGAAATATGTGACCTCCCCCCCCTGCAAAGTGATATGCAGGGTTATTTCAATATATTATATAAAGGCAATGGATAAAATCATTTGTGAGCATAAGAACTTCAAGAGTGGATAGCAGAAAATTCTACTATAATGTTGCTTCTGCCACTTAGCAACAAGTGATTTCAAACAGATAATTGTACATTTACTTTTCTAAAATCTGAAAGGATATTAATTAACTAAAAAAAATGAAGAATCTGCATTATTCTTATTTTAAATATGCCAGGTCGTGAATATGCAAGGAATGCTTATAGCGTAGTAAATCCATTTATTTTCGTGGTGTAAATTTGTATAAAGATTCACCAAGCTTTCACACTCCACTGGGAGGCTTTCTCAAGGCAATGTAGACATAAAATGCTAGCACTGTATGTCTGCATTGCCTTGAGAAAGCCTCCCAGTGGAGTGTGAAAGCTTGGCGAATCTTTATACAAATTTACACCACGAAAATAAATGGATTTACTATGCTATAAGCATTTCTTGCACAATCTGCATTATGTAAACTAATGCCCAACCTGTTCAAATCACTCAACTTATGAAACAGAAATATCTTTTCTATTTCATAAGGATATTTTATAATCCCAAGTCTCATGTACCATGGTCTTACAAGATGGCAGTATTCGGGACAAGGTTTCATAGAGCATTATTAGTGAGCTCCTGTGAAAATAGTTACAAGAAAGAAGTTGAGAACATAATGAACCGGGGAATGGCAGCGAGATACAGTTGTAGAAGTATGAATGAAATTTTAAATAAGGTAAAAAAGTCAAAGGAAATAAGTAATACAGTGAAGAAAACCAGAAAAAATGAAATTCGTAGGTGCGATCCATACATACCAGGATTTACGTTCTTCAAAAACTCATTAAAGAAAGTTGGTTATGATATAGGAATGCAAACAAAGCCTTCTATCAGCAACTTACTAAAGAACTTAGATGGTACCAGAAACAAAGAAAAAGAATGGGAAAAAGCAGAAATATACTCTATTCTGTTACGATACTCTGACAGGACCAGCAAGCTCTATATTGGACTAAATAGGAGGTCGATTGGAATAAGGATGAAAGAACACAAGAGAAATTTGAAAAATAAACAACAGGTTTTGGCCCTGACAAAAATTGTAATACTTGAAGATGCAATTTCGGATTGGGATGGAGTAAAATGCGTTGCCAGATACACTACAAAAATGGAATCAGAAATAAGGGAATCAATCGAAGTTTTTTCAACACACAACGCATGCAATGAGGGAGTATCATTGGAAATCCCAAATTTATGGAAAACTCTTTTTAGTGCAGTACGTAGTTTGTAAATTTTTTGGCAACTGTTGTTGCTTTGATTAATATATAATATTATGTAAACATATATCAATAATGTGCATGTGAGCACGAGTGGGTACTAAGTGATTTATCACACACGTGAGTTGCTTTATGACATGTGATACTATATATTATTTGGTCGGTTTATTTTTGTGTTTAAATCATGTAACATTCTAAATCGTTGCATAAGCCTTAATAAAGCCCTCTGGTTAGGAGCAAAAGCTCAGCGATTTAATAAATTTGTAATCACACCACGTTATGGAGTGTTTATTATAAACTAAAAATATCTTGCTTTAAACCCACCTTGCTTGATTCCACTGTTTCTCTGTGGGGGTTCAACTATTTGCATGGTGTCATCCTCAAGATAGTAATTTATTTTGCATCGCCTATAGCGGTAATTCTCATGTGGGCTAGTACAAATTGGCTCACGATAGTATGAATCGAAAGACAACACCTGCAAAAAATAATAATTATGGAAATACTTGGGAAAAACTAAAAGATTACCAATAGTGTGCATACAAACTTAATAAGTCTCATCACATTAGAGAAACATTGGAAAAATATATGCAACTAAAAATACTAGAGTGAGTCACAAGTTTGTCCCATTTTGAGGTGCACAAAATATTGTGCCTCTATTCCTGGGGAAAATGTGCAGCAGCATTGACTGGGAACCATGATGACATGTGTTCAGCACAGAGCCACACAGCATTATCAGGTGAGCAGAGGATAAAGGTCGATAAACATGCTGTTCAGGTACTCAAACACCATTACTAGAAAAAAGCAGCAGCAACAAGAGAAATTTGTGCAGTTGAAGGCGAGAAAACAGTGGAAAGCAGCACCGAACAAAAATGGTTCCAGTGTTTCAATGCTGGGGACTCCAGTCTTGAAGACAAGCCAAGGTCTGGACATCCGAAGACTGTCAACACTGTTACACAGAACCCCAGTGCCAATATATAACAATTGGCAGCTGAAGTGGGGTGCTCTCAATCCACCATCGTTCATCGTTCATCGCCTGCACCAGCTTGGTTTCACCTCCAGGCCCCATCAAATGGTTCCCCAAGAATTAATGACTCAACAACAGGTGGAACAATCAACTGTATCAGCTTGGTTTCACCTTCGGGCAACATCAAATGGTTCGCCATGAATTGAGACCAAACAACGGGCGGGACAATGTTTCACACTCTGTCGCAGATTGTTGTCAAATCCACAGCATGATAGGTTTTGACATTGCACCATCACAAGTGATGAAAAGTGGATATTCCTGTGTTAAACTACCCCACGGAACCAGTGACTAAGATCATGCCAGGAAGAACAGCCAGTGATGCAAAGAAGGTGGTTCAAGAAGAAAGTCATGCTGCCATTGCTGTCTTAAGGGGTGGGCCAATGGGGCCTGTGCCTAGGGCCCCCACCTGAACTGGGGCCCCCAATGCCCCAAGAGTCTTATGGGTTTACAAAAAGTCTAACTCTTTCACCATTCACCAGCAGGTTTTTTTTTATTTAAAGAAAAGAAAAAACACCAATGCCGAAAGTTGGAAGTTCTTTCACCTTTTTTTTTTTCAATCCTTGCTCGTAGCTTCGATTTCCCCAGGAGGCAGGAGGGAAGTTAGGTGTTAGGGTGGATCTTTTATGACAAAATAAGAAACAAAGAAAGCCGACCTCCCTCCTGATCCCAAGTGGGAGTGAGGCTTGGGCCTTGAGGGCCATAAGGGTTACACACAAATCGCATATTTTCCAAATTACTTTTTCCTTTTAAACAGTCATTTGTATTGTCTATATGAAGAAATGCCAAAGGCAGTTCGTCATTAGGAGCCAGAGAGGCCGAGCCCCACCTAAAAATTTCTGTTTCTAGAAAAAAAAAAAAAAAATTTTTTGCCTTGATTCTGATTCTTTCTCTTAACTACATGGTGATAAACCTTTCCCTTCAAAAACCATTACCTAAGGGAAAAGTTTCCTTCAAAAACGAAAAACTATTCCCTGAGGAAAGAGATCACGTTCAGAGTGTGAGGTTATTGGGGCCCATCAGCCCAAGAATTTGAGTCGAAAAGCTTCACTTAAAAAAACTCTGTGCTTATCAGCCCAAGAATTTGAGTTTCTAAGAGTATGAAGTTTACAAACGCTTTGCAGAACTAATTTCAGTTTTAACTAAGATGATTTTCTATGTTAAAAATAAATAAATAAATGAGAAAACATGTAAGTATAATTTGCACATGAGTACATATATGTTTTTAGGTTTCACAAGTTCTTTAAAAAAAAGGTTAAACCTTTCAAATAATGCAAATGGTAGTATGGTACTCATTCTATATGGGACAAAATTCAAGAAACATTCCCTCCCTGCATATATTTGGAGTTATTATTTTTTCACTACATTTTTTTATCCTGTGATTATTCCTCAATTGAGAAATCTGAAGAAACACAAAGCACAACTAACACAAATTAATGCTCATATGTTTTAAGGTAAAAATTTTATTTAAGGAGTTTTAACATTTTTCTGTTAATAGTTATGCATTCTATTCTGAGGAAATTTTTTTCATGTGTGATACAATAGTTGACACATTCCTACCTTATTTGGGCATTATTGTGAGTCAAGGGGGTAAACAGAGGCAGAGTGAAGGAATCTTGGGGAGGGGGTGAATAGTTGGCCTAATAATGACAGTTTTTTTATTTCATTGTTTGACTTCGGCTACTGGCCCCACCTGTTTCAGTTGCCACGAGCCGCCACTGAGAAATGCACATATGTTTACCACTGGGATTTGCTCACCTGGAATACTTATATATTCAATCTTCGCTGTTTAAATAAATAGCAGTGAGGGGGAAGGTTCACATCGGCATTTTTGTCCGGTGCATCATATTGTCAGAAAACCAAACTGGTTGGTTTATTTCTTCTGTTTTAACTTAATTTCCATTGAAAAACTTGCAGAATGGGTAAAACATTATAACTTTCAGCTCGTATTGTAATTACTAAGCAACTAAATACAAGTGCATTTGGTATGCACTTCATGGAGTTCTATAATTTTTGTCATGTACCATTTTTAATTCAAGGGGTATTTAAAAAGTCACTGGACACTGAATGTTTCTTCTTTAGGAATAACATGGTGATGGTGCTGTATATAATAATTCTAATCACTTCAGTGCATATAAACACCAGTGCAAAGTTCAGGCTCAATTTAAGAGCCCGAGCCTGAAGTATGTCAGCCTGAGCCCGAAGTATGTCAGCCTGAGTCCGAAGTATGTCCGCCCAAGCCCAAAGTATGTCAGCCCAAGCCCAAAGTATGTCCGCCCAAGCCCAAAGTATGTCAGCCCAAGCCCAAAGTATGTCCGCCCAAGCCCAAAGTATGTCAGCCCAAGCCCAAAGTATGTCAGCCCAAGCCCAAAGTATGTCAGCCCAAGCCCAAAGAATGTCACCCCAAGCCCAAAGTATGTCACCAGAGTGCGAATTTTATATTGCAAGATAGACCCTGGGCTCCAACCAGCCCCAAAACTATGATTAACCTGTTTTGGCATTAAAAAGTATATAGCCACATGAGTTATATAGTTATGTATAGTATAGTGTCATTCATAGTATATAGCCACATGAGTTTCTTTGACCATTCGCTTCTTTCAAAAATGCTTTGCGTGGTTGGACATCAGGAAAAATCGGGCGGCACAGCAATCTACATCATATGATGCTCAATAGCATTTGCAAGGAACCGCAGCGTGGAAGTAGGGGTACAATTTTGTCAGAGTGCTATCTACAGCTCTTGAAGAAACTTTTCCTTCACAGAAATACAGTAATTCATGTCCTATGGTATTTGTTACCCAAGCCTGGAATGAATAGGCATGCTGAATTCCCACTATCCATCTACACCCAATTGCCGAAGAATTCTCTTTAACAACTAGAAAATGTAAAAACAGTCTTGTGAGCTAAATCATACAAAATCACAATTAAAAAAAAAGGAAGAAAATTATCTCCTGCTCTCAAAGACTGGGCCCAAACTCCAGTAAGTATTATGCCCAAGCCCGGGCCTTCCCGTCTCAATACAGATAAACACACAAGATCTGGCGTCCCGAAAAATTTGACAGCCCAGGACCCCCAAAAGTGTTAAGACAGCACTCCATGCTGTGCATTTGGTGGAACTGAGAGAGTCCTGTGCACTTGGAAACTCATGCCAGGTGGTAGAGCTGTGGATCCATGATGCTCTGCACCAGTGCTACCCAGCGCTCATCAACAGGAAGCGAGCAGTGTTGCACAAGTGGATAATGCCCCAAGTCACACCTCCAGAATGGTCCACCAAATATTACAAGAATTTGAAGGGGTAGAAGCCCTACTCTATCCTCAAGACAATCTGGGCCTTGCCTTATAAGACTACCACCTGCTTCACCCCATGGCTCATAACCTATTTATACAAGTATGGCATTTTGCTTCAGTGGAGGAAATAGAATTTGGCATCAGAGAGTTTCTGTCCGCAAAACCTGCCGAGAGATACAACCGTGGGATCATCATGGCTCTGGTGTAACTCTGGCAAAGAACTACAACTTTGCATTGCAGAATGATGCAAGTGTGTATGGCTTTCTCACATCTTTAAACTTCTTAGCTGCAAACGGGATGAACTTTTGACTCGCCCTAGTATAACAGACATTAAGTGATAGATAACAGACATACTTAAGTTGTGTACACATTAAATTATGAACAACATTCTCATCTTTTTCCACTACAGCAGATACTATACTGGTTATCAGATCTAAAACTTCTGATGAAAAGTGATTAGAGAGATTTAGTCAAAATGTTTTAAGATCCGTTTGATTAAATTTTGTTTTGATGTCTGATTTAACAGTGGAACAAGCATAAGAACATCTTTTCTTTCTTTTTCTTTCTTTCTTCAACAAATATGACTCATATTTAAAATGCCCCACAATCATATCGAACTACATCAAAAATTAAAGACAACAGACATGCCTGTAGGTAAACTGCCAACACATGTACATTTTATATTCACAAACAGAAAACATTTTATATAAAAAAAAATGGGAAATCTCGGTTTACTTCCACTTTACAAAACAAAATTTCCAATCATCTTCCACAAACAAAAATATTGTGACAAATACAAATAATTTTTAACAGCTAGTGAGAAAATTATTTATCCCAAAGTCTGCATAAAATGCAGAAAATCTCTTCTACCATGCATGCTGAACTGCAAAATGTTTCCCAAATCTTCTTGCAAAAAATAGATATATCATTATACATATAAACACACAGATCTCTCTCTCTCTCTCTCTCTCTCTCTCTCTCTCTCTCTCTCTCTCTCTCTCTGGAACACTTGATGTCACAGCAACGTCTTCACTGTTGCACCACCAAGTACCGATCAATTCATGTGTGCTCTCACGATGTCAAAACGATTGCCTGCTATATAATAGCATGTGATCACTTTTAGATGTCAAGGTGATCATGTGCTAATTTAAAAACATTGGATTATTAATGACTCGAGTTCTATCTTTCCGATCTACAAAATTCGAACTGAATTTTTTATATCACAACAAGTTCAGTTTGCATGCGATCACATTGAGATGTCAAGGTGATCATGTGCTGATTTAAAAACATTGGATTATCAATGACTCGAGTTCTATTTTTCTGATCGACAAAATTTGAATTGAAATCTTAATATCACGGCAAGTTGCATTTGTGTATTAATTTAATTTAGCACAATTTGAATATTAATTTGTACCCTTTAATTATTCATTACTTTTTTAATTTAAATAACTTTCTGAGTTTAGTGCTGATTACATTATACATTTTGCAAAATATTGATCTATCTAAACACTCTAACCTACAATAAAAACTGAAATCTTGAGATGTCAAAGTGAGCAAAATTGTATCTAAAAGCAGATGTTGCCCCAATAGCACAATGTGAGAGAACTTAGATAATTCTGACTGCAATACCACATGTTGCATCATTTTTTAGAAAACGTTTCGGTATGAAGTTTCAAACTAACCATTAAATAGGACAGTCTAAAACAAGCAGTGAATGAAATGCAGGAGAAAGTCATTTAATGTGTCTTTTGAAAAACGGAAATAAATAGCATCTAATTTTCAGTTCTAACATGAACAAGTTCTTACTATATAAGTTTCCTATATTTCCTTAGAGAAATCCGGCTTCTATTTGATTTGTTTTCAATCTGCTTCAATTAAAACTTTTACTCCATCATAGGATGGGCAACATCCCCTATATGTATATTATATTTGTTTAAAGCTTAAAAACAACTGCCCTAGGGCGGGCTATAGGCTAGCAGCAAAAATAAAAATCCTGTTCTATCAGATATCAGAAAATTACCATACCCAGCATTCATAACAAAAATAATTTTTCATCCTGTCTGCCAGAAATAGGGACATCAAATGTATCATATATATTCACATATAAGACAAAAGTTTTTGGAAGAAATCCTGCTTTTAAAGTTGGGGGGTCGACTTATATGTGAGCCAGTGAAAAATAAGGCTGGACTTTCATGAATTATCCCGCATAATTTACTGATGGATTTGTTTACATTTTAGATCATAGCTTTCCATGTGTTCTTCAAAAGTACTTCTAAAAAATAAAAAAATAATAAAAAATCATGAAATATTTTTCCACCCAGAGTAGGATTCCTACGAGAATAGGAGCTGCTAATATGGTAAGTGAGAAATTTAATCCTGTTTCAAATCGAGACTGAAATTTCTTGCTTCCAAACAAGGAATAATACCTCATTACTTCCTATATGCAACAGTGTAACACCATCTTTCAAACTGGACACACAGTGAGTCAAACGCAGCATAAATTGCTTAGCTGTTGGAGTGGGCCATAGCCAATCAGGCATCTATCTCCTCTCCCGAGTTTTCCTGGCAAGCGTGGGTGTGGGTGTCTTCCGCTCAGCGCTGGTGAAAGCCATTCGCACTATCAAACAGCAAAGACACAGTGCTTTACAAAAGGTGGTAAAATTTGAAAAAAAAAGGCTGACATGACCTTGTTACTTCCTGAGTGAAAGAAATGTGGGATGCAATTTTACCAGAAATGGTTATATAGTCTCTCAAAAAATGCTGCATAAGTAATGCAATGGATGTCACTGAATATTATTTGGAAACTATGATAGTGAATCATACTTTGAAGGTTTTTACAGATGATAATCTCAGAAATTTGCATAAATCACTTCAATAAACATGTTTTCCAATACAATACGTAACAGAAAGGGTTTGTGTTGCAGAGAACATTCACGTTAACAGGCAAGCAAGGAACCACACATGGCAACATGCTGATTCTTGTTGTCCTTGGTGAGAGTGTGAGACACCCTAGACCCCAATTTCTGGACCTTTCCCATACGTTACAGGTGTCACACTACTGTGGCCTGATCACAGTCCATCTCAGTGGCCAATTCGCGTGTAGTTTGACACAGATCTAAGTGGATGAGATTGTTCAAACGATCCTCATCAAAGTGAGATGGACGACCTGAGTGTGGAGAGTCATTGAGATCAAAATTTCCACCTCGGAACCGCTAAAACCATTTGCGGGCTGTCTTCAGAGCCACAGCATCCTCCCCATACGCAGCAAAATTTGTTGAGTAGCCTTAGCAGCAGTGGATTCCTTGTTAAACTTGCAGAGGAGCAGATGTCAGAAATGTTCATTCCTCTCTACTTGACACTCCACACTTCCGGACCTGAAAACCAAAAAGCCATTAGCCACAATCACACAATGCAATATGATTCAGATACACAATATTACTGGCTACATTTTGGTACACAACTGGCCATCTGCACCATCACTACTGACCTGGGAAACACTCGTGAAATAAAATGGCATGAACTTATGCATCAACCCAATACATGGAGATGTGGGTTTAATTCCCACTGCAGGTTGATGTAAAGTTTTCTGATATGGTGTTACATGATTAACAGTAAATTTGGCAATTCAGGCCATTTTAATTGCTGTGTTAGTAATTCTGCAGCAAATGCAATGACAGTAGTGGAAACAAAATAAAACTGCATCTTTGCAAAATCACTTCCATCATAATTTTCACTGCAATAGTATTAAAAAAATTCTAGTGAAAATAAAGTTATTCAAATATATTTACTCACATATTTGTCAAATTCAACCCAAGATGGTGATGCAGGAGATTTACCAATTAAAGTTGTAGCAAACGAATATGGCTTCTCTGGCTTGGTGAATTTATTCATTTCCATTCGAACACTGTCATTATATCCAAATGCTTGGGGTCGATTGAACCTGGTCCGTCCAACCTATAAAATTTGGAATAACTCTTTGACTTCTCAAAAAAATGCCATTAAATCGGAAAGAATCAAAACCAAATGAAGAGAACATTTACAATTTTATAAAATCATCTACTAAAAACAATAACAATAGAACTATTATTTCAATAAAATTCTTGTTTCTACCAACTGCCTAATATTTTAAATATTTAACATGGAGATTACACAGTATTCAAACAGCTCACCTGAAGTGTTAGAGCACAAAATAAACATATCTATTTCTCTTAGAAATTTTGAAACCAATTTTATGTATAGTGTTTAATACCAAGCTGTGCAATTTTACCTATTTTCTTTTATTTTTTAATATTTACAGCTTTACTTGAATGAGTTTGTATATTTGGGAAACACACTTGACAGAGAAAACAAATCAGCTGCAGAAATTAGTAGGCGAGTAAATTCTTCTTTATTGAAAGTCATAGCTGCCTTAAGATTTCACAGGAATGATAAGTTCTCAAGAAAGTCCCAAATGGCTGTATATGAAAGTGTAATTGTTCCTACTCTGACATACTTCAGTGAAACCTGGGTACTACAGAAGAGACATAGGAGTTGTTTGTGTGCTGGAGAGATGCGTTATTTACGGAGGAGGAGGGGTGCTAAGACATGCTTTGATCATGTGAGGAATGAAGATGTGTAACAGTTGCATAATGTGAGGGAAAATGTTGTTAGTAACATGGAGACTAATATTCTTAGGTGGCCTGGCCAAGCTGTTGAAAGAATGAGTGATGGGATGCTTACTAAGATAATTTTTTCAGCCCAAGTGGCAGGAAAGGAAGGTAGAGGAAGGCCATGGAAATCATGAAAGGACCAGATTCGGGAGTGTCAGCATGAGAAATAGATAATGAGTATGAAGTACAAAAGATATTGTGTGCATCATGTGATGGATATCAGTGAAGCTTGAGCTGTCTGCCGAGATCACTGTAAATGGAGACATTTGATGTGGCAACATTAAATTCTTTCTTTGAGGAGTTAACCTCCGAATACCAGAAAACAACATATTGATAATATATGTAAAGTTTTCCATATTTTCAAAGGCATTATGAATAACCGCAGCTCCAAAAATGTGGTCTCCTGCTTGCCATTGGTGAATCACGTCGGGGACCACAATTGCAGTGCTTTTATTTATTCTGCCATCGAATAAGCAGCAGTAATTATATACATATACTACATTGACAAAATTCACCGGACACCTAGAAGAGAAACACAACATAGCATTTATTGACATACATTAGTACGGTGTCGGTCCATCTTTGGCCTTAATGCATGCACTGACCTTTCGAGACATGCTTTCGACAAGGTTTTGGAACACAGCAATAGGTATGCACTTCCATTCAGTACATAATGCTGCCATTAACTGTTGCTTAGTAGTAGACCTTGGTTCCAAACTTCTTATGCGGCACTCTAATTCCTCCCATAGGTGCTCTATGGGATTAAGATCAGTGCTCTGTGCTGCCCAGTCCACACACGATACAGAATTATCATCAAACCACGTAGTAACATTCCTTCCTTTATGGATCGGTGCATTATTCTGCTGGTACCAACAAGGCTCGGTCCTATAGTATTGCCACAGAGTTGGTAGAGCATAATTGTCCAGAATATCAAGGTAGACGTGCTGGTTAACAGGTTTGTCCACGAGAACCAATGGGCAGGGGCCATACCACGAAAAACAACCCCACACAAGTACACTGCCAGCTCCAAACTTGACCGTAGGAAACAGTACACTGTGGTAAATAGCATTCCCCCCCCCCTGGCTGTCGCCATACCCACACATGGCCATCAGACTGATGGATCGTGTATCTGGATTCATCAGTCCATAGGACCCATTTCGAATGATCTACGGTCCACAATAAATGTTCTTTACAGCATGCTAAACGATGAGTAGCATTCCGAGTAGAGATGAAAGGCTTATGAGCAGCCGCACGACCACGGTAACCCATGGAATGAAGTTCTCTGCGAATGGTAAGTGTATAAACCAAAGTTCCAGCCTTTTTACTTACCTGTACACTGAGGTCTTGTGCAGTACTCTGTCAATTAGCTGTAATAACTCTCCTGAGGCTTTGACGCCCTCTATCACTGATTTTCTTTGGTCTGCTGGTACGTCTTGCTGCTTCAGGCATGCCATGTGTTTTCCACTTGTTCAGTACATCCAAAACAGTTGACTTGGGTATGTTTGAATTCTCTTATGGACAACCCACTAATGTAACACCCAACAATCTTTCCTTTCTCAAAGTCAGTTCTCTCCCGCCACAACATTTTCACTCAACCTCACAATGTGATATGATCATGGTCAGCTGCAGGCTTGTTTTTATACCATTTGCAGCTGTACCGCGAATCTTAACAACACAGCGGATCCGTTCATTTGCTTCTAAAAGGGTGTCCGGTGACCTTTGTCAATATAGTGTATATATGTACACACAATATGTAATCATTACGAGAACGGCTGCAATTTTTGGTGAAGAAACAAACAAACAAAAATAGAAAAAAATGTTGCAGGCAAAAGATTAGAGCAGAGGTAAAGGCAGGGACTGGCATGAAATGTGGAGGTGTTTAATGTTTCAACAGGGCATAAGATTTCTCTTAAGGACAGCCCACTGTCCACAAGAGAAATATTGTTGAAAAACATGTTTTTAAATCTCGATACATCACGAAATACGTGCGTATTAGGGCATAAGATGTACAAGAACACTTCGTCAGCAAGATACCATCAGCCATGGATTGATATGCTAAGTGCTATCATAATAAAGAGGGAAGTGAAAGGGCAACAGAGCATGACTAATAAGTAAAAAGTGTGGGATCCTATCATAAGCACAAGAGGAGAAATGCTCAGTTACTGATTACTGTTCTCCATTGTTAGCAAATCTGCCAAAAGTAAAAAGAAAGCTTCAAAGTATGAGACACAACAATCTTGGCTGCTATTTTTAACAATACAAGAGACAAAAACAGTTCCTGATAATTAAATTAAACATTTGTTTGGAGCTGCGAATATGTCTTTGTTTGTGTTCGTCAAATCCTAAAGAACTCTTCATTAAAAAAAGTTCACTCGCCTTCAGAGTTGATGTCCAGAGCTGGCTACTAGAAAATGTTGCTGGCTACCAGATATTTGGAATTCTTTGGAGCCCTGTGAATAACTGAAGTCTAGATTCTCATTGCCACAGTGATCTAAGCATTGGCTTCAGACCAGTCACCCAAATAGGCCATGGCTTGAGTCCTGCATGAGGCATGAGTGGTGTATTTGTCTTATGTCACTGGCTCTCTCCCTTTCTTGGGACTGAACCCCTATTTTAGGGATGAGTGACTGCTTATAGCCTTGATTGCTCATGGTGGTAATTCAATTCCAAGCAAACAAACAAAAATATTCTCAATCATAATACCTTTGAAAATGATAACTAGGAAACAGCACTTCAGTTACTCTCCTCTTTCTCTATTAATGTTACTGTCGCCTTGATCGGTGCTGGTATCCTTATAAACTGAGAGGCATCTGTCATTTTCAATTAAATGCACAGTGTTGTCCCCCTCACAGCAATTGTAACAACTGAAAAAGCCAGAAGACACACAACCCCTACATACAATCAATATATTCATAAACAAAACAAGTACATCAGTCACATCACACTGCAAAAAGAATCTGTACTTGACACTGAGAGTAAACTACCATGTAAATATGAAAGCAAGCATATAGGAGTAAACAAAGACCCAAAACTTTCAGGCCTCCTGATTTTCAGAAGCCATCACATTTTTTGAAGAGATACAAAGAGAAAACCACGATCAATCTAAATGAAAACAACACATTTAGAATTGTGGCTTAATCAACCAAATTATTATATTATTTCTTACATATTGCTCAAATAATTCAGTGAAAAATCTGCTCACATAACTTAAACTTGGGAACACTTGTATTAACAGTTACACTTAAGAAGAAAAAAAGTTTGCATTGCAAAAAAATTTGTCTTTGTTCCCTGGTGTACCAAATCCCATAACAGCACTAGTGAATAAATATGCTCATAATGAGAAATCAATATGCCCCATGAAAAATCAATGCAACAGCTAAGAACATTCTGATGCACACTCCAAATGAGTACATGTATCTCTCTTGGGTTGCACTGTGAAACTTCAGCCTGAATTACTACTGAAAAGATCACTGCAGAATGCATAACTGTGCTACCGCTAGTACCAAAAATTTATGTTGGCATCTTTGTTTTTCTGCTTGTATGGTACTTATTCTGAAAAAAAAAAAAAAGATGCAAACAGAAAACATTTGTAAACTATACTTATTGCTTTATTAAAGAAATGAATCTAAATAGAAATTCAGATTTTGAAAAATAATATTTTCAGAATGGAATTCAAAAACTTAGGCACCAGGTGGAACTTTTCAGGTACCCTGGATTGGCCTACCACTGCAAGCATGTGCAACAAAAAAATTTGTCATACAAATACTTCTGAAAGAACTTGACTGTTTCCTGCATACAGCTTAGAAATGGTTTCAGTTAACATAGGTATACCATTTCCATCACTAATCACAAACAGACATAAGCATGTTGATCTTCATCTCATCACAAGAAATTTGGTCACATACATACATTTACATACTAGGAAATATTACACATGCCTTTGGTCAATAGAATAAATCATTTCTATAAACTGCTCACGAGCTAATTAAAAATTCTGAGCAACTGTATATTTCAAAAATTCCTATTTTTAGACCATTAATTTGAACAACAAAATTTTGTACTGATAGAAGCTAATTGTTCAGAATCTGCCAGCCAACAGACTTTCATACTAACATGGAAAAGGATCCTGAATGAAATTTTATGGTAATTTATGCACATAAAAAGAGTGCCAAATTAATTTCAATTGCTATCCAGAAGGAAGTATGACTCATACAACAGATCTTCACCTCTACAGTAATGTGACTGATTGATTCTTACCTCTTCTAAACATACTTTTCTAGATATAAAAATACTTTTTCCTTCTAAATATACTTTTTCCAGCTGCACTAAAAGTACTTTCAGCTGGACTTAGATCCAAATTAACTTAAAGTCTCTGCAAAAACATTTGTTGAAATCATGTATTAATAATGCAACTTACTAATGTCGAATGACAGCTTACTAATGTCGAATGAAAAAAAAAATCTAAAAAAAATCATGAAAAAAAAAATCATGTATTAATAATGCAACTTACTAATGTCGAATGCAACTTACTAATGTCGAATGAAAAAAAAATCTAGGAATGACAGAATTAATGAGTTTAATTAAAAAGAAAATTCTGCAATGTTAACTTGATCCAAGCACCTGGGTGGCAAACCCAGTTCAAGGTTTCTTGGGAGTACACCAGATCAGGGTTCGCCAGTGTCAGCCCAGTTGAAAAAACCCACCAGGGTTTTTTCAAAATTAGATTGTTTTTGCTTCTACAATATTCTAAATTTAATCAGCACCCAATAAAATATTTTCTTTTACAATAAATAACAATAGGAATAATGACTAGATTCTCTTTCCTACTTTCTTCTCAAAGGTGATGGTTTACCGATTTCATTATTTATCAACACAAAACAAACCTTTCAGATCAGCTGACAAAGCAACTGATCTGAAATAAAAAAATTAAATAATAATACTGAAAATAATAAATGGTTGCATATAAATAGCTTTCCACCTATACAGAATAACTATATAATAGACCAACATTATCTATTCATACTATAGGGGAGGGGGGGATAGAGAAACAGAATATAACATACTTAGCTCCTAACTAAAATATTATCTTTAAATAAAATTTTCCTGAGATATTATTTGTGTGTGGCATGTAAACTGCATTGGTTTTTGACTATTTACAGAGATCACCTAAAAATGAAACAATGGTACAGATAATAAAGCATTTTTGGTGGTTTGTATTTTACTAGAACTTCAAAAGCAGGCTGAAATTATCATAGTTTTGTGACCCACACAATTTTTGAATATTTTCAAACCTCTTGAGTTTTTCTGCAAAACAGCAACATTTAAAATAATTAATGTAATCTCAGGAGTTTTAGATAGAAACAAAACTACCAATCTACAGGAAATTTTGATCCATGCTGTGATCTTAAAAATGTATAAACTGAACAAGTTTTGTGGCTTTCTCTACCCCAAGCCTATTTCGTAACTTATTCCAAACTAGTTGAGACATGGAGAAAATTATTTCAATGGAGGCAGATGAAGCTGGTGCTGAATGTAGGCACAC
This sequence comes from Macrothele yani, assembly GCA_039090855.1. NCBI lineage: Eukaryota > Metazoa > Arthropoda > Arachnida > Araneae > Macrothelidae > Macrothele > Macrothele yani. The sequence continues at coordinate 92,726,748 of CM076998.1, forward strand.
AAAAAAGTCAAAATCCTGCTGGCAATTTTGAATTTGAACCCTTTTCAGACTTTTTTGCAATGATTTACCACCATTTTATGGAAGAAAACTGGCTGATGACACTTTCTTTCATCATTGATGTTAGGTCATTAATTTTGAAAGCCATTACAACAGGCAAATACATGGTCATATCAGAATAATATGACCACCTACCTAATAATGAGAATAACCATCCTTGGCACGGATGACTGCTTGGTGAGATGGCGTGTCATGGACGCAATGAGGTTCTGGAAGGTTGCCCAAGGCACAGGTGCCCATTCAAACTGCAGCAGAGCACTGAGGTCCTGGAGATGATGTGGTTGGGGGTCAGCACACCGAACTTATCGATCCAAGTAGCCCCAGAAGTGCTCTATGGGATTGAGATCAGGTGATTTCGCCGGCCAAGGTGCTGTTGTGTTCCTGGAACTAGTCATGCACTCTCTTAGCAACGTGACAGGGTGCATTGTCCTTTAGACACCATCAACACCAAGGTAAACTTTAATGTAGAACTGCTATTAAAAGCAGCGACAATACTGTTTGTCACATATATTTTGTTTAAGTATGCCGGGTGGAGTAGTTAGGTGCATATAATGATATGAAAATACAAAACGAACATTAATGATTTTTTTTTCACTTGCTCTTAATAACTTAGGCTTATCTTACGTCAGCATTTTAGTCACTGTGGCAAAGTATCTGCTCAATAGAGCGCAGACCCGGCATACTTAAACAAAATATACGTGATGAACAGTATTGTTGCTGCTTTTAATAGCAGTTCTACATTAAAGTGTTTGGCCATGTAATATTGTGCCATATGCCTTTTTGCATATGGGAATATAAGAACCAGGGTAAACATCCAACATGAAGGGATACCTGTGGTCAGCAAGGATGGACAGGTAGCCATTGACGTTCAAGGACCCATTAGTGGTACTAGCGGTGCAAGGTCATACCAGGAAAACATCCTTCAGACATGCACACTGCCACCGCCGGCCTGTACTTGACTGACAAGCATGTCCGGGTTTTGGTTCTCATGTGTTTGACACCGTGTCCACCACCGTTCCGTTACTTCTGTGGAGTAGAAACCTCAATTCGTCTATGAAAAGGCAATCTTTTCCCACTGTCCAATGATGGTAGTCCCTTGCGAGCTGCAGGCATCGTTGTCGATGGACCTGGGTTAACATCGGCACCTTGATGCAGCATCAACTCTGGAGACCCATGCATATTTGATCACTAATATTTCAGTGCAAATTTGAATAGACTCACAGTGCTGAAGCTTTACAGGAGACTAGAAGCTGAATTATGTGCATTTGGGTAAATATAGCTTTAAAAAATGGATATTTTTTAGGTCTGCATATTTTGCAAACTTCAAATAATTTAAAGCCACATAGTGTTTATGAGTGTATTTATTCATTAGTGTCTTTGTGGAATTTGATCCACCAGAAGAAAAAACCAAACTTTCTGAAATAAAAACCTATTTCAAAATGCAGCTATTAATTCAAGTGTATATGTTCCCTACTTTTTAGTTGTGGATTTTGAACTGAATCATTTGGCAATATTTGAGATATAATGCATTCATTTTGGCTGTTAGTCAGAAATTTTTGGATGAACTACTGAATCAGAATGCTTTTCAAGTAGTTCCCGACTTTGCACATATCATTCTGCTTTGTTCATATAGAACCTGCTCACATTCAACATGAAACAGCGAAGGAATAAACATGCCTCAGAAAACTTGAAAATTACCTCACCCTGGAATGGGAACAGAACATTCCAGGATGATGTAATTTTCAGGTTTTCTGAGGCATGTCTACTTGCATGATTAATTTAGCATCCATCTGCTCATAACAACTATTTGACTAGTAAAGGAATAGTTAATGATATGGACAATTCTAACTTTTATCACTACTTTTATATAAATAAACACATATAAAAAATAATATGTATTTATTTCATATACAAGATTTATACATCATAATTTGATACAGATTCTTAATGAAGCACACTTTTCATTGGACAGAAGTTTTTCGTTGCATCCTTTCCTTTGAATTAGCCTGTAGTACTCTGCAAATAGCAGAAAATTAATATCTTTGACCATCATTTTTCCTGAAGAAATAAAACTCTGGAGCATCAAATGTAGCACCTTTAATTTTATGGAAAAAAGATGGAATTAGTTTCTCATAAATAAAAAATTAGCTCCAGACAAAAAAAAATCTGTAGAACAATTTCAATAAATTTCTTCATAAAATACATTTACAAAAAACATCATTAAAGCATTTATTACTGTGAAATTCCAAAAAAAAAAAAAAAAAAAAAGATGAAATGGTTTGTATTACTTTATATAAAAATAACAACTACTTCATTTGCCATTTCATGTTGGGTGTGAGCAGGTTCTATGTAAACAAAGCCAAACAATACACATGAAGTTGGGAACTCCTTGAAAAGTGTTCTGATTTGAACGTCTATCCAATTTTTTACTTTTTTAATTGATCGTGGTTTTCTACTTGTATCTTTTGAAAAATGTGCTTGCTGGTGCCTGAAAATTGGAAGTGGGACTGTCTATCCCTGGAGTTAATTTGCTTATTTGGGGGTATGACTCTATGAGAGTCTAATCTCCAATTTACTGCAACTAGTTTCAGCAAAGAAACAAATGTTGTCAGAAAAAACACAGCACGCATGTCTTACCTGGAATTAGAACACAGGCGTAAAAACAATGACATAACTACAATTAAGCTCAGTTAAGCAATGCTTAAAAGCCCATAACACAAGGAAGCCCAAAAAGGATTAAGAAAACAAAATTTTAACTTATATTCACCAATGAAAAAGGCAAGAAGAGGGGAAAAAAATAACTGCAAACAGCAAGCTAGGGGGATAGCAGAGATATTTTCAGTTCATACGATATGGCCTCAGGAGTGCAGGGGATGTCATTGGCAATTTGGCATGATGCCCAACATTAGATTACAGATTTTAAAGTGCTGAAGATGCATTCAGAGTAAATGTGTTTTACAGAACTTCAGACATAGACATTATAACAAAAATTAGAGAAAGATTTACCAATATGCAAAAAATTATCAATATTTTCACAATTCTGAAACTTCAGAACTTGCTTAAACAGGAAAAATGTTTTAAAATATGCATACAATTTGCAAAAAAGAAAATATATGATAAAGATTTAACTAAAAATTTCTCCATTCAAATTTTGCAAAAAAAAAAAAAAAAATAGCTTTATAAAAGAAGAAATTAAACCAATCAATTAAACTAAAGAACTCACAGAATTGTTACAACAAAGTTTAACAATTTGTCATATAACTACCCCAACTTATTTAATATCTAAAATTACCCGTTACAGTATCTACTGTACTTCTGAAAGATCATTCACCAAGCTGAAAATAGCAAAAGTTAATTGTGAAATATGTTGTGTCGGAAATGAATAAAATATCTTTCACTAATTGCCACTGAAGCCCAAGAGGCAGATAAATTAAATATGAAAGATTTAATTAGAGACTTTGCTAATGCAAAAAGTAGGAAGATTTTTTTAATTTGAATATCTATAAAAAGTGTTAATGAAATAAATGTTAAAAACATGTTAAAATGTGTTTTGATTTTTTTCTGTTAGTTTTGCAAATAGAGCATAAGTGGAAAGGAAAAGGTGGAATTTTGCTTAAGTGCCCAAAATTTATAGTTAAGACACTTTCCAACAGCATAAAACAAAAGCCAAAACCCCACACTATAGAAAGCATAGCATTAATAATGATATAGGAGAAAAGTATTAAAATTTTCAATATATAAATCAATAGTACAACCAGAGGAATTTTTGCTACACTTTAAAAGATATTTAGCTTTGATAATTCTGTTCCTTTATTGCTAATTTATGAGAGCTACAACACATAAAACAAAATTTCCTATCTTGGGGGTGACTTTACTAAAACATCTGTACTGCCGGAGTATTCCACTGTCTTATCAAAGTTCTCTTTAACAGTACACCTTAACACAGAATGAAAATTTTTAATCACTTCTTCCAAGAAGCGCAGTAGCTACTCTTCTACAATAAAACTAGTTTATTTATATTTTACCTGCAAGACTGATATATATATATATATATAATTTGAATACAATGTGTTTTAGTTGAAATTACCTCTTCAAAATGCTGGTACTTGACATAGTCTTGCTTGAAAATCAACTAACTATCACACTGTTACATAGTAAATAACAATTAGTACAGTGCCTAAAAGTTGTCTCGGGCAATAAACATCCATATGACTAAAAAAATTAGTTTCACAGATTTAATACTTACATCTAAGTTGAAGGAATTACCAGGTAACAAAGGCAAGTGAGTCATGATCGCCTTAGTGCCTTAGTTTCGAGTTCTGAAGTTTCGCAAATGTTTTGAAGAAATATCAAACTCCTGCGTGACAACAGAATTATTTATTCTCTCTACTAAATTTCGTGATTTACGCAATTACTCTGATCATTTACAAAGCAAGAATAAGGGGTACATGGACATATGTTTCAGGAGTTTTTAAACAACAACAGAACACCCGCATTGGAATTTGGAAGTTGGAACGCTTGGAAACATTTGTTTACTTTCCCCGTTGCTACCGCAACCGCATGTCGATAGATGGCGCAACTTGATATTAATAGTGTAAACAAATAGTTACAGCTGGCAGATATTTGCATGGTTTTTTTCTTCCGTGCGGCAAACTTTTTTAAATGTCTATCTGTCAAATTTAGTTAATTAAAAGAAAACTTGTCTTTCTTAAAACTAAGCACGTGATCAATGAATCGTCGTGCCCGTGCTCTTGAATTTTAATAGTGTGCGTTTATGACATCATTTGCATGATGCATTCAGTAAGTTGTGTTCCTAGGAAAACTGTATGTAAGAGCACTTTTACACTTCGTATGAGTAGAAAAGCAGGTCGTCCTTTGTTAAGAAGTTGTTAAACTCGCTCATAATAAACTAAGCAAGTCTCTCCTTCCTTTTGTCTTGTGTGTTAAACGAAATGGCGTTTGCAGTACCATCTAGTGCTGTTCTTCATGAACTTATGTCCCCAGATTTTGACCCATGCCGTACTTTAGCTGCTGATATAAATCAGTGCATTAAAGGTAACTTATTATATATTATTTCTATGCAATACCGGTTTCACTGCGTTAGATATTATACTTGGATGTTTTGTGTATTTAGTATCCTGCTGTGGATATCTGATTTTATGTCTATCGGAAACTGCGTATTTCAGCTTCAGACTTCTAATGATTGGCATGTATAGGTTTTTTTGGTCTTCCCTGTGTTTTAGGGGGACTGACATATAAAATAAAAGTCTAAATTCAGGTAAAAAGGAAGTGTGGATTGCAATATCGGTTTAGCACTCAAAATTGCAAAGTAATTATCAGCAAGGCATTGTGTTTCAGCCTGCATCAATCGTGCAAAGAGCATGAATATTTTATATTTCACTAAAAGTACATATAAGTAACTCACACAAAATGTATTATGTCACATATTTTTGTATATTCTTTATATTACCTTCAAGGAAACCACAAAAAAAGGGGTCACCCTTTTGATGTGGGTATAGACTTTCTTTGTGAATTTACTTTCCTTCTTCTTGGACTAGTGTGGTAATCTTTAGCAGCTTCTGGCCATTTTATATTAGAACTTCATATCAACAAACAATCTTATTCCAAATACAAACTCTTCATGTCCCAGTGGATTTCAAGAAATGCTGTTTAGTAATAAGTGGAGTTTTTCTGTAGTTTCATCTAAAGTGTCTTTCATGTTACTTCAGTTGTAAGCTCTAAATAACTTGTAAACGAGATGTGGTGCTTTCAAGGTTCTCTATACATTTTTTTCTTCAGAACCTTCATTTTTCATTTTAGATCATATAATGTGTAACCTGTTTATCTGTTGTACGAAATTGTTATAGATATAAGTAATTTTCACCACAGATACAGTGGTCTTAAAATATAAGTAATCCTGTATCATAGTCTATCAATTAACTTTGCATTTGTAGCAGAGTGTTTAGAGTTAGGTTTCTGGCTAGTCATTGGAGCTGGTGTCTAGGTGAGGCACAAGTGGTGTTGGGTCTGTCTCTTCCCTGGAACCAGTGGGCTTAAATTTGCGATAGGTAATTGCACATAGCCCTTAATAGCTGTTCATGGTGGCTGTTAAACCACAAAAGTAATGGGAGAAAAAAAAAACTTGATAGCAGTGAAGTCATGATAGGAGCCTCCTTTTTATTCACGCTAAGCTTAGCTAGTTATGTGCCTGTAACTTCTTCATGGCACTGAACACTTATCCACGCTTGCTGTATATTTTAGGTGGGCTTTTGGAATTAGCAAAATGCTTACTGTGGTTCAAACCTGTTACTTAAATTCTTTCATTGTAAAATATGTTTTTAAAGGAAAATATCAAAACTATTCATAATAAATCTTGGAGAGAAAAAAAAAATGTAGGGGATACATCCCTAATCTTCAGAGATGCCAAGGGCAATGGATTAAAAAATACTAATAAATTTAAATTAGCTGTTATGTAGATTTTGTAAGGAGAGGGAGGGGGGGGCTGAATGTAACAGGAGTAGCAATGGCAAATTTAGTTGATACCTGGACACAGCATTTTTTTGGTGGGGAGGGGGCTCGCGTTGCCTGCCATCGTTGAAAAGTGTTTGTTTGTTTTTTTTTGTTGCCGCATACCCCTCTCTTTGTTCACTTTCTCATTAGTCATAAAAAAAAAAAAAAAAAAAAAAAAATTTCAACAGAAGTAAACATTTTGGGTTGTCTGAATGTCATGACTGCTTTCACAGTGGTGTGTGTGGTTTGTGGCAGCCATAACTCAAACTATTGTATTTATCAATAATTTAATATTTACGGGTTTTTGTGGTACCTTGATGGGCAACAAATAGTGGAAGTTGCAAATAGCCTCTTTGAGGATGAACAGTTGGAACTTTTATAAAGATGGTCAGTGAAAGTTTTTTGTATGTTAATATATACCCTTAGTTTATGGCACTGCTTTCATTGCCATTTATGCTATATGCAGTGTGGGATCAGCTATCACCTATAGTCAAATTCCATACCACTAACAGTTCCCTTTTTTTAAAAAGCTCAAAATGGATTAAATCCGTTAGTGGCAACACAATCGCACTAAGCTGTTCTGAGATTCAGAGGTTAGCTCCACCAGGTAAATCTTTAAGAGTATTTATTTACTGTTGCTGTATTAGATCTGTTTAGTGATCTTGGCACACAGTTCAAGTTTTGCTGACTTTCATCGCACAATGTACACAAGACCTTCTGTACTTCATAATAGTTTTCTTATGCAGACAATCTTGAAATCTGGTCTTCCCATGATTTCCTTAGCCTTCCTCCACCTCTTGTCACTTGGGCTGAAATTTTTTTATTTGTAAACATCTTACAGGGATCGCATTCCTCCTAAAATTCCTAAAATTCCTAATATTTTGTGACCCTCCTTAAATTCCTAAAATTATACCTAAAATTTGCTATTCATCCTAAAATTTTCGTAAGCTTATTTATTAAAAACACAACCGTTATTAACGCCAATAAATTTACCATTACGGTAAGGTAAAAAGACCTGTTATTGTAGAAACACAGCCTATATGCTGTGCTGCTGAAGGGAGGGAAAATGACGCCATCGAGATGCACTTGCTTCGGGGCGGGCGCTCCACTTTTTTGCCTTCAGACAGTTTTCGAGAGTAACAAGAGATCTAAGGGAAAAGGGGAGGGGTCATTTTCACCCCTGGTTTGCGCTTTGCAGACGAACTCCGTGGCACGCAGAAGGTCGTACTTTATTTTTGTACATGCCTTGTGGAACCTCCTCTTTCTGCTGATGTTTTGTTATTGTAAACCGCAGGTGGGTGGAAGCAAAGAGGAAACATGTGATCTCCTTCCGTAACCTCCGGTAATGACGATGGGATGGTAGCTGAGTGTTATCGTGACAGGCAGTAGAGCACGTGATCATTGACCTTCGATCGTGCGTCGGCGACAGCGACCTTCGATGCGCAATATATCTCGGCTCCGACTCGCTTTGACTGAACTTGCATGAGATGCGTATGATAGTTTCTGGTTTTGTGTCTTTTATGGTGTTCTCTGTGCTGTGTGCAGGTTCAGTTCTCTAGTGGTGACCTGCTTTTTTTTTTTTTTTTTTTTCTATCTTCTGACATTCTCGCAGCCAAATTTCGGGAAGTTGTCTGGTTTTGCAATATTGGAACGTGTTTTTGTGCTTCCCTTTCATTTTCTGTTTAGTAATACAAGTGTTTAAGATGCCTAAATCCAAAACGAAATTTCAAGATGTGTGGCTCGCCAAAGAATTGGACGGAGTGAAGTTGAAAGAATGGTGTTCTGCAACTGAAACAATATTTTCTGCTAAGTGTATATTGTGTTCAGAAATTTTCAACATTTCTAATAGTGGCTTTTCAAAAGTAAAAGCGCATCATAAAGGAAAAAAAAACATTTGCAGAAATTTCAAAGTAAATTTCAAAAATAAGTCCATCCTGAAAGCCTTTAGAGGACGGGATCTTCAGCCCAAAACAAATATTAGTGAAGTACTGAGTCATGATTTACAGTTGGCTAAAGCCGAAGCATTATGGGCCATGAAAGTTGCTAAGGACAATATGTCTTTTGTTTCATGCACTGAAACAGTTGAACTTTTCAAAGAAATGTTTCCTGATTCTGCTATTGCAGCCAAAATGCAACTTAAAGAAAAAAAAGTTGCTTATGTGATATCACATGGATTGTCAAAATATTTTGAAGAGGATTTGAAAAAAGACATTGCATCTAGTAGCCCAGGAAAGGTTACTATAGCATTTGATGAAACTACAAATACACAAGTGAAACGGCAGTTGGATGTGTATCTCAGGTACTGGTCTTCAGAAATAAATTGTTTCTTGCCGATACCTAACAAGCGTTTTTTCTGGGTCATGCAACAGCAGATATTTTGCTAAAAAGAAATTCTTGATGTGTTATCATCCTTCAATATTTCGTTGAACAGAATTATTTGTGTATCCATGGACAGCCCAAATTTAAATAAGTGCTTTTACGCAAATTCAATGAAGTTGTAAAACAAGAAACAGGCCAGAAATCTTTGGAACTAGGTTTTTGCAACCTGCATGTTGTTAGTAATGCATTTAAAATTTTTTTGACAAGCTTAAATATAGATTTTGACGAATTTGCTACTGATATGCATTACTTTTTAAAGAGTAGTGCTGCAAAGACGAGAGGATTATAAATCTGTCGAGGATATAACATTGGTCACTGCCAAATTTCTTTTGCGTCATGTCAGCAACAGATGGTTAACCGTTGGTTCTGTAGCCCAGAGGCTCTTGGATCAATGGCTAAATATTACAGAATATTTTTTAAACTTCTTGCCATCTCAAAAAATATTTGAAAAACAACTACGCAATTCAACAAGGTATAAAAGAATTCACTGTTTCCTGAAAAATGAGCTAACTCCTTGCTATTTAGCATTAATTTCATTTTCACACCAAAATTTTGAAAAGTTTTCATTATGTTATCAGAGTGAAGAACCAAAAATACACCAGTTATATTCTGATTTAAATACTTTAATGAAGAATGTTATGGCTCAGTTTATCCAAGATGATGTTATTGCAGGGAAATTTGGAGAAGACCTAAAGAATGTAGATTTTGAAAACAAAAATTCATGGAAAAAACTAAAGGAGTTAGAAGTTCGTATGAAGACAAAAAATCTCCTCAGGAATGTTCAGGAGACCAGGCAGAAATTATTTCTCTTAGATGTAAGATAATCACTAATTGCAACCACAAAATATTTAAAGACAAATTTGCCATTCTGCAATCAAAAGCTAAGAGACAGAAGTTTTAAAGGTAAAAGAACCAAAGAAAGAGTCAACTCAACTTTCAGTCACTGAAGGACTTTCGGAAATAACCAGAATTTCAAGTGTTTTGCATCTTTCTGAGGAACAAATTGATAGAGTAAGAGAAGAGTGGAAACTTTTAAGTTGCGATAAGCCAACTCTAGATGAACTAGTGAAATTTTCAGAGGAAGGGCATATTCCAGTGCGGATTGATCATCACTGGCGTAATATATTTAGTATTAAAGACTAGCGAAAAAGAAAAATACTCAAATCTTGCTAAACTCATAAAGTCAATTTTAGTTTTACCTCATGGTAATGCTGATGCAGAAAGGGGATTTTCGGTTAACACTGCTCTGTTAAGGAAGGACAAGGCTAACTTAAAAGACTCAACTATAACATCATTAAGAATAGTTAAAGGGGCCATTAAACACTATGGATGTGTAAGTAAAGTTCCCATAACAAGAAATTTGTTAAATAGTGTTCGTGATTCACATAAATTTTATAAAGAGTATGTTGATAAGCTGAAGGAAGAAGATTCAAAAAAAGGTAAAAGAAAGGAAGCAGAAAGAGAGGGAAAATAAGGAAAAGCAGCTAGAGAAAAAAAGAAAAAGCTGAGTTTGATGACAAAATAAAAGAAAATGATGCAGAAATAAATAGACTTAAAAAAAGATAAAGAAGCCTCCCTAGCAGTAATTCAAGAGGGAACAGAAAGAATGAGAAAAGCTGTAGAAAAACAAAATACTGTTGAAATAGCAGTTGCCTCTAACTTGATCATACAAGGTTCAGCTGAAATAAAAGAAAACTGAAAGTAAATTAGTTGTGGTGGAAGCAGAAAAAGATAGGCTAATCAGGAAAAGGTTAAAACAATAATATGAAAAAAGTAATTCAGTGAACAATTGTACATAGTTCTTGGTTTTCAATTACCTTTTTAGGATATTATAGTTTAATGTGAAACCTGAAAACTTTACTGTGAAAATCGTGAATTGCTTCTGGTTCAACAACATATTAATGTTCAAAGTGAAACTTGAATGTGGTAAATATACTTGAATATGATAATAACACGTGAAAAGATAAGAACTGAACATTAGAAGTAAATCATACTTAAACTTTAGACATTAGACGTTATGCAAAAATTTGGGTGTGAACTTCGACCATATATACTAATGGACTGCGCATTGGCAATAAATAGCTGCACCAAAGCCGCCATGGCTCAAACATTGGGCACGTCATCATCAGACTCCAAATTTCGTGTACAAATGCTGTTATGATTACTAATTTACGCTGCAGAACTTCAGTGTTTTCGGTGTATTATGTGAATGCACCTCATATATAATGAAAACTCTTCAGGTAAGTTTACTTATGAGCTATATACATGCATGATCGTGTTGTTTACATTTTGTGATTTATAATGTGATGAACATTTGCAAAGAATTTGGAACATGCATTCCATTTTTTTTTTCTTAAGTTACTATATTTTTATATCAATAGCTGCAAGTTTCTGGTTAAGTGTTTGAACTTTATTGACTTAGGTATTTAATTCGTTTCTTACCCATGAAAAATCATAGAACTTTCTTTACTATTTTGGTCAGAGCAACCATAAGCACAGCAGGTGTAACCCATCTTTTTGACTGTTGTCATGTGATTTTATGTTGGAGCCAGAAATTTTGATGTCATGCGCAGTCTATCAGTATATATGGTTGAAGGGTGTGAAGCGAACTCTTTACAATGTATACAAAGTTGTTTTACTAGATGTATACAAATATACATCTAGTTTTTATTGAAATACACTCCTAAAATTTTTCTAAAAATTCCTAAAATTCCTAAAATTCTTACCTAAAATTTTCCAGAAGTATGCTATGATCCCTGGATCTTATTAACTCATTCTTTCAACATGGTCAAACCACCTCAAGAATATTTTTCTCCACCTTACACATCTTACAGCACATCATTCCTCGCAGGATCAGAAAGTGCCTTGCCACAAACCCCTTTTAAGTAATGCATCTCTCCAGCACATAGACGACTCCTATGTCTCTTTTGCAGTACCTAGGTTTCACTGTCATACTTCAGCGTAGAAACAGTCACACTTCAATACACAGCCATTGAGGACACTTGTCTTGTGGAAATCTATTAGTGTCTTGTAAAACCAGCTTTTCATTGCCATATTACTCAGATGGTAAGTCTTGGTATTGCTTCATAAACTGCACTGAATGAGGAAAAATTAATTTTAAGGGAAAGATATGTGATTATGTTAATACTGAAATAAAGAGCAAAACTTTCATTATGTGCTGAGCAATTCCTCTGTGGATGATGACCAATGCTACCCACCAACCTTAAGGTTGCGGAGAAGAGGAGGTACTAAGCAAATTTGCTAAAACCATGAGCCCCTATATAGTTGGAAAAAAGGGAGGGGGGGGGGATATTTACCCTAGCCAGGAAATCGGAACATGCCCTTTCTGTTCTCAGAAGGCTATGCAGATATTTTCATAACACTAATCCTGTTTTTCTGTAGAACTTATGGATGTGTGTATGTCTTTTTTTTTAAATAAAATCGTGGGGAATTTCTAGTAGAAAAAGCGGAAATTTACAGTTGAAAGTAATTTTTCATTGCATGTTGAACAGTGTACATAGTAAGTGTAGTGTAGAAAACTGTAAAAGGAGAAGAAATGGAAAACTTTATCCTCTGCAGCAGATATTCACAGCTGGATAATGGGATTTAATGGCACAAGTGGCCAAAAGAATGACAAATGAATTTGCTTGTCCTGTCATGCTATTGAATTTCATTTATCCATCCTTTTTTATGCAGTTTTAGGGTCTGATTTTTCAGTTAACCATGTTTGAGTGTGTAGTAAACATTGTTAGATAACAAGAAGGCATAGTTGAAATCTGCATATCTTGTTTGCATGTGTTGTTTGTAGCTACAATTTCTGTTTTCCTCTTCTTGAAGATTAAGCTATGGGTGCTTATCAGAAATTACGCCCCAATCTCTGATCTCAGCCGCAGTGTAATATTACTCTCAATTATTTTTAGTCAGCCTGTGTTCAAGTTAGTAAATTTATTCTTGTAGATGGTATATTTGAAGTTCAGGTGTCCATACCTGGGTTTCCCTTCTTAAATATGACCCTAATGAGTAGGTATGAAAGATGGGTCAAGTGTTCATAAAAACTTGTCTAACAGTGCAAGGAAATGTTATTCACTATGAAAGTGTGTATATTGGCAATGCAAAAAGGAATGCATATGCACACCTTTTTTTATAGTGGTAATGTTGCCAAGTGGGTGCGAGGGTGAGCTAGTCTTCCCTGATGTAGCCCTTTGTATTTCCTCCTTAGAAGAAGTGCATTATTTATTTCTCCATAGAAAGTTTATCAAAATAGCATCATCCACAGGGCCATGAAATTCACTTGTTCTCAATTCTTCCATATCCATAATTTGACATTTTTTTTTTTTTTATTTCCTTTCATGTTAGTATGGCTAAGGCTAATAGGAATTCACTGAGGGAGGTCATTACTAATTTCTCTGCTGTTTGTGTAATTAAGTAGGGAATTCCAACATGGAAAGTGGAGTCTAAAGCTGCACCTTAGGCCTGCACTGGGGAAGTGAGGGAGCAGGACATGGCTGACTACTTTTTGGAAGAGATTAGTGCAAAACAAGGTTGTTGGCCCTGTAGGAAGGGAGAAAGTATTGTCCTTATTTCCCCTCAACCATAACCACAAATATTTGCTTTCAGACCTTCTCCGTTTTTTTTTTTTTTTTTAATCAGTGCATGCCAGTGGCATTGTCATGTTTGTTTTTACAGGTACATAACTCATCAGGTTTTACTAATTTGGTTAAAAATGGATGGAACATCAACTAACGTGTTAAACAAAATTCAGCAGCAATGTGTGTGGCAGAGGTAGCAATTCAGTGGTGACACATGCACATATTTCATTATCTTTCTTGAAAAGCTGGGGAAGATGGGATTATGTATGTACCAATAGCACTGAAGAGTGTATGGAGTACAGTGTACTGCATTAAATTTGCAGTTTTCTGAAAAATCGAGACAGTGAAACCTATCGTCCAAAAAAATTCACTATACCATAATCAAGATGTGTTTTGGAATACTCAGTCCCAGAGGAAACTAAAAGTTTTTTGCTTTTTTTAAGCCACCAGTAATTCTTCCCATTTTTGCAGCTGAGCCATGAAATTTAAGTTGTTTCCTGATGTTAACACTTAAATAACTTAGCCTGGTTGATCCTGGGGAAATGGCAATTTCCGGATGGGAAGCATTTTGTCTATCTTCCTGTCTTTTTTGCTGGGGGGGGGAGGTGAACAAATGTGTGAGTAAAACACACAGCTCACTGTCTTACACAATGCAGATTGATACTCTCCCAAAACAGACTAGCTAAGTCTCTGGTCATTATGACTGTAACTCCAGTATAAATGTGAACGGACTTTCACTTCATAAAAAGAATTATCAGCTTTAAAATTGTTTTACTAGAAGTCTGAAGAAAACTTCGTGTAGTTTTTAATTGACATAGGTTCACAGCAGTGGCATATATTCGAGGCTAGCTGCGAAGCCCAAGAATGCACAAATAAGTCGGTTGGATATACAGAAGTCAATTATCAACAGTATCCAGCTGTGTAGATGTTTCGCTGCAAAAAAAAAACCACATGTGCTCATTCACATCTTTGACTAAGAGAATCAGTCTGGTGGTCAAAGACCAATGGGCCTCCTAGTGGAAGGATGGTGTCATCGTGACGCAACCAGTCTTAGCCTGAGGTCTTTGCTTTGTGATTCGAAGAATTTGGATACGTTCGCCGGCTAAGGTTTCCATGGCAACATGGAGGAGCAGATAGTGTGAATGGGCAGTTGCTTTAGGCAATGGTTCATTTAGAAAAGAGGACTTAGACTACCTTTGTCACTTGCGTGGTCCCACCTGTAAATGAGTGTTTCGCAAGAGTTGTTTCAGCTGTGTGAAGTGTCAATGAATTAAAATTAGTGATATTATCTTGTGGCTTTTGTTGAATTAAAATTGTCTTGAAAAAAATTTGTGAAAGCTTTCCTGATCTACAGGGATTGTCCAAAATAATGGAAACACCTCGCTGAAAACAGTGACTTTGGTATGTGCTGCATTTTGAGTAAAACGAACATGTAGCTACAATTTTTTTTTTTTTATTATGTAAAAAGGTGTTGCTTATAGTCTCAAGGGGTCTGTGTGATAGCATTGTAAATTGGTGTTTGCACAATTTTGTTCTAGGTGAAGGCAGAATAAGTGACCTGTCGGGCTCCTACAATCTGCCCTCTTTGGAACTCCATCTGGTTGGTGCATCTGTAACCACAATGGCACAGGTATTGGGGGTATCGAGAGGTACTGTGTTGAAGGTCATGATGGCATACAATGTTCACGGCACATCATCTACAGGACACAACTGTGGAAGGGAAAACCAAACTCACTGCGAGAGACAGGAGGACATTAAAGAGGATTGTGACCACAAGGAGGAAGACCACGGCTACGAAAGTGACTGCTAAGCTTAATGCACATCTCCAAAACCCAGTATCAACCCATACCATATGAAGGGAATTGCATAAGCACAATATTTACGGAAGAGCTGCTATTGCAAAACCCCTGGTGTCCCAGGTGAATATGAAACGGAGACTACGGTGGTGCCAGGAACATAAAACATGGACTGAGGATCAATGGAAAGATGTCTTGTTTTCCGATGAATCAAGTTTCTCACTATTCCCCCTAGAAGACTAGTTTACGTGTGGAGAACCCCCGCAGAAGCCTACAACCCAGACTGTCTGCTTCCTACAGTGAAGGATGGGGGTGGTTCCATATTTGGACCATGATCTCGTGGTTTGCAGCAGGTCCCATTATCGCCTTACATGGACGGATCACTAGCGGTGACTGTCACTCATTTGGCCAACCATGTGCATTCAATGGCGCAGACATAGTTTCCATCAGGGGATTGCACCTTTCAAGATAATGCCCCGATTCACAGAAGTATATCTGTTCAATCGTGGTTTGAGGAACATGAGGATGAAGTTGCACACCTTCCCTGGCCTGCACAATCACCGGACTTAAACATCATTGAGCTCCTGTGGTCTGTGTTAGAAAACAGGGTGATCCCATTATCCTCCTCCAGTGTCTCGCAAGGAATTGGCGCAGTTTCTGCAGGAAGAATGGTTCAACATACCACTTGCCACCATCCAGGACTTGTATGCGTCCATTCCAAGGAGTATCCAAGCAGTTTTAAATGCCAAGGGTGCTCCCACACCATATTAGGTGCTAACATCTATTGTTTCAAGGTGTTTCCATTATTTTGGACAACCCCTGTACTTTTGTACTTACAGAACCCTATGCTTCAAATTTTGATACAGTTAAACTCAAAATATGAACTGTGTGTGTGATGGTGTTCATTATTTCCTTGATGGAATACAAAAAGAAATTTGTATTCCATTATTAGTTACATAAAATGAATGAATTGGACATTGTGTTTATTGCTAGGTGTAAAAATTAACAGACCTAACATTAAAATTTCCATCAGCAACTGCCAAGAGTTTTTCTGCATTAAAAAGAATCAAGACATAATATACTTTAGGGAAACACAAGGGCATGTCATCATCATTGTCAACCATTATCAATCCACTGCTGGACGGAGGTCTCCCCAAGTTTCCTCCACAACGGTCTGTCTTGTGCCAGTCTCCTCCATGCCACTTCCACATACTTTCGAATTTCATCCACCCATCTCCCATGTGATCTTCTGGGTCTTTTCCTGTCCCTTGGAATCCAATCCAAAATTTCGGCTGTCCATCGATGGTCTGTCCTTCTGGCAGTATGTCCAGCCCATTGCCATTTAAGGGATTTTACTCTGATCGTGAAGTCTTCCATTCTTGTCATTTTTTGGATCCACAAGTTCCTCTTCTTCTTATCTCTTCTGGTTACACAAAGCATGCACCTCTCCATGGTTCTTTGAGTTGTCTGCAGCCTTTGTATGTCTCTTTTAGTTAAGGTCCACGTCTCTGCACCATACGTAAGCACTGGAAGGATGCATTGATCAAACACTTTTCTTTTAAGACATAATGGCATATTGCTCTTGAAAATTATGCTGTTTCTTCCAAAAGCTCTCCAGGCAAGTTTTGTATGCCGATTAATTTCTTCATCAATGTGACTCTCACTTGATATCTGCTGTCCAAGATAAATGTAAATGTTTATCTCCAGCTGTTCCCCATCAATTGATAAATCTTCATTTCTTGTAAAAGCATTGTACATCACTTTTGTCTTAAAGTTCATTTTTAATCCCCCTTTACTCCTTGTCAGCAAGTTCCTGGATCATGCTCTGATGGAGTAGTTGCAAAAATGACTACGTCATCAGCAAAACGAAGGTTGGTTGGTTAGATAATCTCCATTAATCTTTATCCCCTTGTTTTCCCAGCTCAGCGACTGAAAGACACCCTCCAATGTGGCATTAAAGAGCTTCGGAGATATGGTGTCACCTTGTCTCACTCCCTTTCCAATTTTTATGTGTGTTGTATTTTCAAACAACTGAATCTTTGCATTTTCATAGATGTTATTAATAATATTAATGTATGCATCTTCAATACCGCAGGATTTTGGAGCCATTGTAACTGCTGATGGTTTCACCGAATCAAAGGCTTTTTCATAATCGATAAAAGCCATGCACAATGGAAGTTCATATTCCCTCGCTCTTTCTATTAGTTCTTTCAGTACGTGGATATGATCTATTGTGCTGTAGCCACTCCTGAATCCAGCTTGTTCTCTCTGTTGAGCCATGTCCATTGTTACCTTCAAGCGGTGTGAAAAAACTTTAGTGAAGATTTTATAAACCGGCTGATAGGTCTGTAGTTCCTGAGATCCTCAATGTCACCTTTTTTATGTAGCAGGATCATTGTAGTGTTGTTCCAATCCTCAGGAATCTTCCCTTCATTAAGGCATCGAGTGAAAATTTGTGCGAGTACTGTTTTGATTTCTCCACTTGCTTCTTGTATGATGTGTACAGTAATTCCATCTTCTCCTGGTGCTTTTCCCCGCTTCATGTTCTTGATTGCATGTGCAACTTCCGCTGGGAGGACTGGAAGAACTCTGGTACCTTTCACGATGTCTGGAGTACATGTATCATCCCTTTCATATAATTTGGAGTAGAAATCTTTCACTCTTGTCAAAATTTTGCCTCTATTTCTTGTTACAGAACCATCTTCTTTTCTCAGTGCCATAATCTGTTTTCTTCCCTTACTGAGATTTCCCTTTGCTATCTTTAGGCTTTGGTTGTTTTCAATTGCTTTCCTCACTAGTTCACAGTTGAATTTCCTTACGTCTTCAGTGATACTTTTTCGTACCGTCTTGCATAGCTCTATATATTCCACTTTGGAAGTCGCATCTTCTTTAGTTGTCCTCATTTCTCTTCTTTTGCATCAACATTTTGGTTTTTCCTGATAATTTGTTCACATGCAACTTGTTCTTAGACCCAGCTAATTTTGTTGCTGTTTCCATAAGAGCTTTGGTTACTTTTCTGTTAACTTCAGAAATATCCACTTCTTCCGATGTTAGGCCTTCTAAAGCAGAGAATCTGTTCTTCAGTTCCAATTTGAAGGTATTATGGTGTTTTTTAAGGTTGGTTATGTCGATAAATTTTGTTTGTCTTATGAGCTTGCCACGTTCAAGTTTAGTGTTGAGGTGCATCTTGCATCTCTCCAATCTATGGTCACTACCTGTGTTGAACTTGTTTAGCACACTGCAGTCTTCTATGACGAATTTCTTGTTACACATAATAAAATCAATTTCACTTTTCTCATTTGGATGTCTCCATGTCCATTTCCTGTGTGGCTTTTTCTTGAAAAAGGAGTTCAAGATGAAAAACTCTTCTGCCTCTGCAAACTCAATGAGAGTATTTCCACGCTGGTTTCTGTTGCCGTGACCAAATTTACCTACTGAAGTTTCATTCTGTTGCCCTATTTTTGCATTGAAATCTGCCATAATTATCTTTAAGTGCTGCTTACCTTTATTATTTAGATGACGAATTTCCTCATAATTCTTCAATTTCTTCTTCAGGATAACTTGTGGTGGGTGCATAAGTTTGAATAATCTGAGCCTGGTATCTTCTCGAGAGTTGGATAATGAGTCTTGCAGCTCTCGGAGGAACTTTCAACTTCTACAACTTTATCCCTCAGTTTCTTGTTTATTATAAATCCAACACCACTAGTTCTGCCAGTATCTGTCACATGATAGTAGAAGAGATGTCCACTTTTCAGTTTAATGAGATCACCTTTTCTCCTTATCTCACTTAGACCGACTATGTCCCACTTGATCCTTTGTAGTTCCTCTTTCCAATTCAAGAAGCCTTGAATCAGAAGATAGGGAGCGTCCATTATATGTAGCCAAGGTGAGCATCAGATGGCATCCTAGTCTGGTCCTCCTGGGATTCTTAGCACCCTCTGCCTTCATGTCGCACTGACCGCTGCCTTGGCCAGGTACATTCCAGCTGCCGGAGACTGAGGGCCAAGATTTAAGTCGTGGATTCATTTTGGAGGGGTTTGGCCATAACTCACCACGCTGGCCAAACGGTTTGGTGAGTGTGGGGATAGCATTTCCTCTAATCCTGATGGCATAGTTATATCGCTATTGGCGGTCGTCAGAGCCCCTTTAGTGGGAACAGGATGTACCACGAGAAGGCGGGGTCGACATTTGTCAAGGAGAGGCTGTGATGTTACGTACCACCTGACCTTACATCCCTGTAAGACATTATTAGTTACATAAAATGAATGAATTGGACATTGTTTATTGCTAGGTGTAAAAAAAAAAAAAAAAAAAAAAAAAAATTAGCAGACCTAACATTAAAATTTCCATCGGCAACTGCCGAAAGTTTTCTGCATTAAAAGAATCGAGACATACTATACTTTAGGGAAGCACAAGGGCATGTACACTTGAGCAAATTGGCTGTTTTGTCAATAGAGAAACATTCTTTTTAAATGTGATAAAGTACTCTGAAGAAACTTTTTATGGAAAAGTAACTCGCAACTTCACCAAAAGGAAAGAAAAATGGAGTGCATGTACAAATAAAGTGTACAGAAAAAGAATGGAGTTAATTTACAAATAAGTGTTGAAATTGTACTCCTCATAATAATTTGGTATTATAATAGCAATAGCATATACCTAAAATTAAGGAAGCTACTTCTATTAGTTAACAACTAAAAAATAAACTTCACAATTTAGAAGGGGGAAAAAACTGTACTGGGAGCTGGTGAGATACCCAAGATACGCCACTGGTTCAGTGATTTTCTTGCCACAACGGCAGTTCCACCAAAGTATCTGACAAAATCACAGTTGTGATAGAGCTGTAAAGGAACCAGAACTGCAGGTCGCAGTCTTACGTGTGATGGTGACAAAATCGCTATTTGCGATGAATTGCGGAGCAGAAATGGAACCATCTCTCGCATGTAACCATGACAAAATCGTGATTACATTTGGCTCTCTTTTGAATTCTTAGTTTTGTTTCGGCTTTTGCTAGTAAACAATCTTGAGCATGGGGGAAAAGCGGACTGAAAGAAAGCTCACATCACTAGTGACCTATATTTCAACAGAAAGGGGACCAATTGTTTAGATATGGTGACATGATAATTGAAACTATGACAACAGTGACTTTGGACCCTAAGCATTGGTTGGACACTGCTAATGGTAACATTTTAATCAGTGAATTTGGAACTGTTACCTTTTGTGACAGTGATTGTTCAGTAATCGTGACAAGGTAACTGTGATGCGATTTCCAACCCATCTCTAGTTTATAATAATTCTCGGTTTGTATGGAAAAACCATTAAAACTGATCTTAAAGGAGAACATCATGCAGCTAACTCTGATGGTTTTCTACAGATTTATGAATACTAAAATGAAATGTGGGTGAAATTGTTGCTGGTAATGTTTTGGACTTCTTCCATGGCATTGGTGCTCATGAAACATTAAAGCTTCTCTCTGCCTGTTTTTTAGAAATTGTAAAATCGCTGTTAAAAATAAAATGTTGGATAGTACGTAATTAGGACCTTGTCCAAAAATGAGGGGCACTCCTTGTTTCTGGGGAGGCAGGTGACTCTACTGCTTTGATTGTGCCATCAATTCCTGTCATTTTCCTGATCCAAGAGTTCCTATCTTTCTTGGTTACACCAAGATGCTCAAAGGAACTGTTAAACTCCCAAACAAAATTTGAGAAAAGTGCTAGGTGTACTTCCAAATTTCTCTCTCCGAACCTTCAACTGGTTCTGTGAATCGTCCAGTCATGGGCAAAGAAACTAGTTCCACTGATTGATTTGCATGTATTGGTGTAATGGACCAAAGAGTATAAAGTCAACAGTAACAGAAAAACAATATACCAAAACAAATTGTGTATTAATATTCTTGTAAGCATAAGATTATATGATAAATGTACACTTACCCTACTTTCTTTGTAGGAAGACTCAATAAATGAGCTTTGTGGAAATTAATTGCTTAGTCTGGATGTGGAAACAATGGAGGAATATGCTTAAGATTTTATATGGAAGCTCTTGAATTAAATCTTTAGTTCTTCAGCCAGAGACATAGTTCAAAAGCCTCTATGCAAAATACAGCTTTTGTGTAAAAGTGTGTTCCACACTATCAATGTTGTACACCTTTTTTTTTTTTAAGTTTTTTTTAATAATATATATATATATATAATCATCAACATAGTCGTCGTCAACCATTATCAATCCACTGCTGGCCTAAGGTTTCAGTTTCTTCCACAATGGTCTGTCTTGTGCCAGTCTCCTCCATGTTACTCCCACATACTTTCGAATTTCATCTGCCCATCTCCCATGTGGTCTTCTTCTGGGTCTTTTCTTGTCCCTCAGAATCCAGTCTAAAATTTCAGCTATCCATCAATGGTCTGTCCTTCTGGCAATATTTCCAGCCCATTGCCATTTCAGGGATTTTTCTCTGATCATGATGTCTTCCACTCTTGTCATTTTTCTGATCCACGAGTTCCTCTAATCTCTCCTAGTTACACCAAGCATGCATATCTCCATGCTGCTTTGAGTTTTCTTCAGTCTTTGTATGTCTCTTTTAGTTAAGGTCCATGTCTCTGCACCATATGTAAGCACTGGGAGGATGCATTGATCAAACACTTTTCTTTTGAGACATAATGGCATATTGCTCTCTAAAATTATACTGTTCCTTCCAAACTCTTTCTCCAGGCAAGTTTTATATGCCGATTTATTTCTTCATTAATGTGACCCTCACTTGATATCTGCTGTCCAAGATAAATGTAGATGTTGCTTATCTCCAGCTTTTCCCCATCAATCGATAAATCTTAATTTCTTGTAAAAGCATTGTACATCACTTTTGCCTTCTGAAAGTTCATTTTTAATCTCCCTTCTTTACTCTTGTCAGCAAGTTCCTGGATCATACTCTGCAGCTCTGATGGTGTAGTTGCAAAAATGACTACGTCATCAGCAAAATGAAGATGAGTTAGATAATCTCCATTAATCTATATCCCTTTTTGTTTTCCCAGTTCAATGATTGAAAGACATTTTGTGGTGTGGCATTAACTAGTTTGGGAGATGTAGTGTCACCTTGTCTCACTCCCTTTCCAATTTTTATGGTTGCTTTATTCGCAAATAGCCACATCTTTGCATTTTCATAGATGTTATGAATAATATTAATGTATGCATCTTCAATACCGCAGGATTTCAAAGCCATTTTTATAACTGCTGATGGTTTCACCGAATCAAAGGCCTTTCATAATCTATAAAAGCCATGCATAATGGAAGTTCATATTCCCTCATTCTTTCAATTAGTTCTCTCAGTACGTGAATATGATCTATAGTGCTGTAGCCACTTCTGAATCCAGCTTGTTCTCTCGGTTGAGCCATGTCCATTGTCACCTTCAAGCAGTGTGAAAGAACTTTAGTGAAGATTTTATAAACTGCTGATAGATCTGTAGTTCCTGAGATCCTCAATGTCACCTTTTTTTATGTAGCAGGATCGTTATAGCACTGTTCGAATCCTCGGGAATCTTTCCTTCTTTAAGGCATAGAGTGAAAACTTGGGAGAGTACTGTTTCAATTTCTCGACTTGCTTCTTGTATGATGTCTACAGTAATTCCATCTTCTCCTGGAGCTTTTCCCCGCTTCATGTTCTTAATTGCATGTGCAACTTCTGCTGGGAGGACTGGAAGAACTCTGGTACTGGTACCTTTCACGATGTGTGGAGTACATGTATCATCCCTTTCATATAATTTGGAGTAGAAATCTTTCACTCTTGTCAAAATTTCGCCTCTATTTCTTGTTACAGAACCATCTTCTTCTCAGTGCCATAATCTGTTTTCTTCCCTTACTGAGATGTCCCTTTGCTATCTTTAGGCTTTGGCTGTTTTCAATTGCTTTCCTCACTAGTTCACAGTTGAATTTCCTTACGTCTTCAGTGATACTTTTTCGTACTGTCTTGCATAGCTCTATATATTCCACTTTGGAAGTTAAATCTTCTTTAGTTGTCCTCATCTCTTCTTTTTTGTATCAACATTTTGGTTTTTCTTAATAATTGTTCACATGCAACTTGTTCTTAGACCCAGCTAATTTTGTTACAGTTTCCACAAGAGCCTTTGTTTTCTGTAAACTTCAGAGATGACCACTTCTTCCGACGTTAGACCTACTAGAGCAGAGAATCTGTTCCTCAGTTCGAATTTGAAGGTATTGTGATGTTTTTTAAAGTTGGTCCTGTCTGTACACTTGGTTTGTTTTAGGAACCTGCTTCGTGACCTGGTAGTGTGAGGTTAAGTATTGTAGCTGATGCGGGACCCCGCGTTTTGCTAATGTTTACGCTTTTATGCCAATGTCACTCTTACTTATATCACTTCCCGTGAAAGTGGTAGTTTATTGTTTTAACCTCAACAGGCGAAGGTCAAAGTCCATGCAATTTATGACATATGGCTACTTTAGAGAGAGAATGGACTACGGAGGCTTCCAGTTTACATCTTTTTTTTTTTTCCACCTCGCATTCACATGCATCGTGCTGTTTACTTTTTTGTTAGTATGCTGCTTTATATGTTCTATATTGCATCTCAGGAGTTTCTATAGTTCTGTTTAATTTGCTTTTGTGTCCCAAAATGAGTAAACAAAATGGTAGTCAAAGAACGCTTACTGTATTTTTTTTTTTAAGAAGCATTGTTCAAAAGAAAACCAGTTTTGCAATGAGAGTTCAATGGAAATAGTGCAACAGCAAATTTCGGTGGCAATGAGAAAATTCCCTGCATTAGTGGTAATGAAATGCCTGGGAATTCCAATTGCGCAAATGAGAATTTCGAATCTCCTGCACATGCGATAGATTCACGTAATGAACAAAAAATTTATGGGGAAAATGGCTTGAGGAAATTCAGTTGGCTTTCCTATGACAAAATTTTTAGTGTTGCTAAGTGCATCCCATGCTCTCAATTCCCCACTGTATCTGATGGAAGCTCTAAAGTTGTGTGGAACCTTTTTTTAAGGTTGAAACTTTCAAAAAAACATGCTGCTTTGCAAATGCATAAAGAATGTGTGGAGTGCTTAGAAGCAAAATTAAAGCTTCATGAAACTGCATTGGCACAATGCTCCAAAAAAGTGAATGGAAAAAATGTTTCAGCACATGGAAACTTTTTTTTTAATTCAGCATATTGCAAAAAAGCCTTTCAGATGTGACTTGCTAATATTGCTTAAAAAATTTGACATTGATATTTTGGAAGAATATGGCAATGATAAACAGTGCAGAGTTCATTGAACATATTGCTCAAGTCATAAGAGAAGATCTTTTAGCTGAAATAAAGAATTGCCTCCATGTTAGTCTTCTGCTAGATTCTTTAACAGATGTCATTGCGCCATCAGCAAAACAGCTCATTCTCTGTATGAGATATGTAAAAGATGAAAAAATTAGTGTTCTTGACTGTTGGTGTCAAATTAAAAATTGCTACTGCAGAAGGTTACTTCAATGCAACTACAGAAGCAATGGATCTATTATGCCTATTGTAGCGTAATGGTAAGGGGCTTCTAGGAATTGGTACTGGTGTTGCAGCAGTGATGGTCGTTCTAATGGTCTTGCAGCAAAAATGGAAGAACATGTTGCTGGAATAACTTTCAGTCCACTGCATAGCTCACCACATCAATCTCGCAGTTTTGGATGCTGTTAAAGGGATTAAAATTGTAGTTGATGTAGATGCTTTACTTCAGAAACTGTATACATTTTACTCCCATTCTCCCAAACATCTGCGTTTACTTTTTGTAGTCGGGGATACATCAGGAAATTTGGAGCAAAAATTTCTTTAACTTCAGTACCTGCACAAAGAAAGATGGGTAGCCAGTAAATTAAATGTGTTTAATACAGTTGTGAAGGACTGAAAATCTGTAGTAGGACATCTTTAGCAAATTTCAGTTGGAAAAGACACTGAAGCAGCCACTTCACGAGGACTTGTGAAACTGCTAAAGATTTTTGTGTCCTATTAACAGTGAATTTTCTTTTTTACTTAAGTCTTTTTAAACATTTTGTCTTTGGTCTTTGAGTGTGAGAATCTGCTCTTGAGTCAAGTTACTTTACATGTGTCAAAAACAATTAATTCATTAAAGGAATTAAAAAGTCAACCGAGCAGCATGGAGCAAAAATTTATTGATAGTGTTGTGTTAAATGGAAAATACGACATACATGCAACTTACACACATGGACAATGAGATGTTCAAAAATGATAAGGAAGCCATGATATATAACAGTGAAATTTCTGGAGGAACGTTTCATTGAGCATCCAGACTACAATCTTGTGCAAATACACTGCCAGAAAGTGAAAAAAGAACACAAAGGAGGAATTGGCGGACGATCTTGAAATTTACATATGTTAATGGGGTCAAGTTTACGTAGGTGTGATGTTAATTTCGGGACCAACCGGTGAGCGCTTACGCCACAGCACTGCATAATATGCACATTATCGTCTGTGGTATTTAAGGAGTACGGCGAAGTGAATGTAATCAGCCTTTGGTGTACGGACATGTGTGAAGACCCTGAAGAAGCTGCAATGCCTGGACATGGAAGACTTGTACGATTTCAGCAGTTATTGGACTTTGAGTGAGGTCATCTAGTTGGACTCCGCGAGGCCGGGTGGTCGTATTGCGGAGCGAATTGGACGGGAAGTATCGGTGGTGGTACGATAGTGGCGTAGGTGGTCCGAGGAACATTCCCACGCGAGAAGACGTGGAACCGGGAGTCGCAGACGAACTGATGAGCGGACAGATCGACACATAAGAAGAGCGGCGTTGTCAAACAGAACATCCACTGCAACGCAAATCCGAGCTGCCGTTGCACCTGAGGTGACTGTGTGAACAATCCGCAACAGTCTACTGGATGCAGGACTACGTGTGCCTCTGGCATGTGTACCTCAGACTCCAGCCCACAGTCGGGAACTGCTGCAGTGGTGTCTCCAACATCTGCACTGGAGAATGCAATGGCGCTCTGTCGTGTTCAGCAATGAAAGCAGATTCTGCTTGGGAGCCTCCGATGGCCGTGTTCGTAGATGCACAGGGGAGCATCTCCACCCTTCTTGCATCCGCCAGCGACACATAGGGCCTACACCTGGTCTCCTGGTGTGGGGAGCGATCAGCTATCACTCCTGTACACAACTAGTGTTTGTACCGGGTATGTTAAACAGCACCTCCTACATCAACATCCTTCAGCATGTTGTTGTGCCATTTGTAAGGTCGGTCCATCATTGTGTTTTCCAGCAAGATAACACACGCCCAGACACGGCACGTGCAACGCAACATGCACTTCAGGGTGCGAGACGACATCCATGGCCTGCACGTTCACCGGATTTGTCCCCCATCACGTGTGGGATTTTATGGGACAACGACTTATCTGGTCTCCACGGCTAGCCACGACCATCCCCGAGATACGCGTCCAGGTTGAGGATGCTTGGAACTCAATACCCCAAACTTACATCTGTACGACAGACTTCCAGAATTGCACAGTGTGACGCGGTTCATGGCAGTTCAACCTCGTACTAACCATGTTACATGAAAATGTTATTTTTCAGTTTGCCAGCAAATACAGCTGTATTTTGTCATAATGCTATGATCACGTTATCATCTGCATTCAGTTATTATGCTGTATAAATTTCGTTGGTATCAGACTTCTCCTTCTTGGTGTTCTTTTTTCACTTTCTGCCAGCGTATGTCTGTTTTTGACACTTTTTGCTGGCCATCTGGTCAAAAATTATAGAAATTTGTCAATGATGAGCTACTTTTGTTACAGCAAAAGTTTTCTGAACACTTACCAGTCCTTGAAAATGGTACAGCCATACTCTATGAATGGTACGAATTCAAAGTTCTCGGTCAGCATTTGGAATTTTCAAGAACTTCTGCAAGCATCATTATTAAAAAAGAACAGATTCCCCAAATTAAATAAACTGCTGCATACTGCCAGCATCAACAGTGTACTGTGAAAGGGGATTCAGTACAACGAATCGCATTAAGAATAAATTCCGCTCAAGATTGGATTGCAATACGTCTTGTGACCTGATGATAAACGTGAATGGATCCCTCTGTGTGCGACTTTCAGCCAGCAAAAGCAGTGGACCATTGGTATTTTTCTTCAAAAGGTACTCTGCATGTTCAAGGACATCACAGAAACAGTGCACCTGTGTATGAAACTGATAATTTAATTCTTCTGTTCCTTAAGGACATTAACTTCAGCATTTATGAAGTCAAAACTATTAATACACACCTCATATATGATAAAATGAATAAAAACAGTCTTCTATGTGTTCAAATAACTTTAGCTGTAGTACACAAGACTTTAAAATATTATTATATACACTTTAAAAGCATTAGTACTTTCGTGCTACTATAACCAGTCTTCAGATGCAAGACAGATCTTTGGTTAGTACAGCACATATACATACATGGGGAGGCAGCACAAAGGATCATGGGTAACGAGGTGGGGCCACAGGGGTGTGGTCCTGTACAGAGTGCTGCTGCCAAAGTAATGTATCCCTCCAGACCAAGGGTATATCACAGGGGGACATAGTCATTACAGCATGTGCTGCGGTGTTGAGTTATTAGCAAACTTTCAGTCATTAACAACATGGCCTTATTTCTTGGAGTTATGATTTTTTGCATTATCCCAGTCAGGTCTAAATGTTCAATTATAGATGTTTCGGGCTAGTGTTTTGCCACCCATTCTGCACATTATATTTAAGTTCACGTGCAGTCTGCATCTTAAGTTCCTTGTCATGGATCCGATGTAACTGGAGGTGTATTGTCTGTTAGTGTCCAGAAGGGGGATACGATATAAGCCACATTCTTGTTCTTCGGGCGGTTTTCCCTCTGTTAGTAATGCAAACAGTGTGATGGAGTGCAGTCCAAAGCCCAATTGGAATTTGTTAGATATAACCTGGAGGGAGACGGTAATTGCGGGATGGTAATACAAAGAAGAAACATTGTTTTTGACATCTATCACTACTTAATGTTATCAAGTAGGATTGTCTAATCTGCAAATGTATTCTGTTGAAGAGGTACTTTGGGTATCCGTAAATACTTTTAATGTTATAAATAAACTCTATCTCCCGTTTGTGCTGGTTTTGATCTGAGGAATGTGTGTATGCCCTTTGGATTTGAAAACTTATGCCCAGAGTACCTTTTTCAACAGAATAAATTTGCAGATTAGATAATCCTACTTGTTTTTTACATCGATCACTATTTAATGTTATCAATGTTTCTTTTTTGGATTATTGTCCAGCCATTACCGTCCCCTTGTGCAATATCTGTAACAGATTCCAAATTGGGCTTCGGACTGTGTTCCATCACACTGTTTGCATTACTAAGGAAGGGCAAGGAAAAACTGCCTGAGGAACAAAAATGGAGCGTATACAGTGTCCCCCTTCTGGACGCCAACTGACAATGCACCTCCAGTTACATTGGATCCACGACCAGGAACTTAAGATGCAGACTGTGTGAACATAAATACAATGTGCAGAACTGGCAGCAAAACACTGCCCTAGCCCGAAACATCTATAATGGAACATTTAGACCAGACTGAGATAATGTAAAATTCATCATAACTCCAAGAAATAAGGCCATGTTGTTAATGACTGAAAGTTTGCTAATAACTCAACACCATGGCACCAGCTGTAATGACTGTCCCCTGTGATATACCCCTGGTCTGGAGGGATACATTGCTTTGACAGCAGCCTTCTGTACAGGACCATGCCACTGTGATCCCGTCCCCTTACCCATGATCCTTTGTGCTGCCTCCCTATGTATGTATGTATGTATGTATGTATGTATGTGCTATACTAACCAAAGATCTGTCTTGCATCTGAATATGGGCTATAGTAGCCTGAAAGTGCTAATGCTTTTAAAGTGTATATAATATTTTCAAGGCATGTGCATTAGGGCTAAAGTTATTTGAACGCACGGATGGTTTTTATTTCAGCATTTATGTAAATAGTTTTCTATTAAAAGATGTAATTAGTAAAAGTTTTGTGTAATTAGTTTTTTTATTAAACATATTTTTGAAGAAACTATTTGTTAGTAATCACAATTTCTCAGATTTTGTCTAATTTTCATCAAATCAAATACAAATATTGAAGTCAATACTGTTTCTTTTATTAGTACATTAATGCTTATTAATACAAACTTCTGTGTAAAAGTTTAATTTTTATTATAGCAGAACTGGTGATTAGCAAAAAATTAATCTTCTGTATTGTAGGAATTATCAGGAGAGAACAGTCAAATATTATGTAAACTTTATTAATCCTTTATCAGTAGGACAATCTACAAATATATATACCTTCCATCCTAGAAAAATGTTTGACAAAATATCTCATTTATGTAGAAGTGTTTTTCATTTTTATTCATAATTACATTAGCATACCACTGCATATTTTTTTTTTTTTTATATTCCCTTAAATTTTAAACCTTCTGGTGTTTGGTGATCCCAAAACTGTGTATGTGTCCAAATAACCAGATTTATAATTTCAGCACTTTGGAAAATGTGTAAATTAAAGATTAAAATATTAAAATCGGTATTTTTTTTTTAGTGGCCATTGGTCAGTGGGTGGACAAAATCTAATGGCCATTTTCCTTGCAGCTATTTTGTGTTGTATACACATTTTATCACTGCACTGTATACCTTTTCATTTATTTAGACAGTTAAATTTAAGCTTAGTAGTTAAAAGGGCCCACTATTTTTTGTCCAGTGCAATTAAATAAATATAATTTATATTTTTTCTTCAACCACATCAACCAAATTTTCTACACAGTTTTTACGGGAAAGACAATTTTTATTTGGTCTCTAGCTATGTTCAATCTTTCCACCACAAATTGATAGCAGTGGATGTGTCAAAATTTTCAAGCAGTACTTACTGTACTTTGGCTTGCTTTATTTGTCTATTTCCTGAAGTCATTTTTTTGCATGAGCATTGTCTTGTCATCAGGAGCATTGCCCACAATGCTTGCATTCTCTTAATTTCTGCTTTGCTTGGCATAAGTCAGCAGTATTTCAACAATTTGTGCTATGGCCTTCATGTACTAAAAATTGCCTTGTTTTTTAGTTTCTCTAGCAGTTTTTGGGTGAGTTATTGATGGTCAAAAACGTTCATACATTGTTTTGAAGCTGCTTCCATTCTGCTAAATTTTTCTTTTCATTCCATTTATTTTTGGTTAGGTTCTTGGTATCAAAATGAAAACTGCCTGTATAGCTTTCAAAAATGAATTTCATATCTTATACACTAAGTGGCCACTTTATTATGACCACCCCCTCAATACTTCGTTGGGCCACCTTTTGCCTTTAATACTGCTTTGATTCTTCGTGGCATGGACTCCACGAGATGTTGATAGGTGGTTTGTGGAATCTGAGACCATCCTTGATGAATAGCACTTTCCAGGAGTGAGATTGCAGGGTTGGGTGGATCCAGCTGTCTGATGGCTTGTTCAACTTCATCTTACAAATTCTCAATGGGGTTGAGATCTGGAGATTGTGGGGGCCACCTAATCAAAGTAAATTCACCGGCATGTTCCTGAAACCAATCCTGTACAATATGAGCACTATGGCAGGATGCATTATTTTGTTGAAAGTAGCCATCGCCATTGGGATAAACAATCCACATGACAGGATGCACTTGGTCCGCAACGATGTTTAGATATGATGTGCCAGTCAGACTTTGATCAACATGAATTAAAGGGCCCAAAGCATGTCAGGAAAAACATTCCCCAGACCATAATGTTGCCTCCACGAGCTTGAAGGGTTGTAGCAATGCATTTGGGGTCCATGCTTTCGTGCTGTTTCCGCCAAATTCTCACTGTGCAACTGAAAACGTGATTCATCTGACCACATAATTTGTTTCCAATTATAGACTGTCCAATCCTGTGCGAACTGGAGATATTTTCTCTTTTTAACTGCAGACAGCAAAGGTGTTTGAACAGGCCTTCGGCTGCCATATGCCATTCGATGCAGTGTACGGCAAACAGTGCGTGCAGAGGTCATTTGAGGGGATCCTTGATTAAGATGGTCTGTAATTTGCTGCACTGTTACCTTTCTGTTGTCTGTTACCAGTCTGGACACTCTTTGTTTCGCCCAAACAGTCGCTAGTCGATGACTACCACACGTTGCACGTAGAGACCCAGTTTTTTGGCTGACAGGTCCACTCTTTAAACACTTTAACAACAGCTGCTCTGGAACATTTCACAAATGCGCCGATTTTGGCGATACTCTCTCCATGGCTCAGAGCTCCTACAATCGTCCCACGTTGAAAGTCCGTCAGATCGCATTTTTACCCATCTCGTCACCCAAAAATCACTTTTACTGTCGCAAGCACTAAGCTTTCCCTTTTTATACTAGTCTCTCCCTCTGGCTGCAACAGCATGCAGCCATAGCTCGTTTACTTGAAACTGTCAGGTGGTCATAATAAAGTGGCCACTCAGTGTAGGAGAATCATTTTGTGGTACAGCTGAGATTGGGAGAAGTGTAATACCAACCTGGTCACTTTATTTTAGATTCTCAATGATTCCTGACCAGTAACATAAAATATTCAGTAATTTCCTAGGTTATTCTAATAATTACTACACTAAAAACACTGATAAACCCTCACAGGTGTTGGAAAAAATAGTCATGACGAAATAAGAACACGTGCAGAGTATCCTGATTCCATCGGATTCTGTCCAGTTTTCGAACCCAGTGTCTGGTTTTTTGTTTGTTTTTTTTGGGGGGGGGGTTCAGCTTTGTTTTGCTAGAATTTTGATTTTTTTTTTTTTCTCCTTTTTGTCCACCACAGACCTTCCAAATGCTACAAATTCTCCATAGTCACTGCGGAAATAGTCTATCAATGCAGAGTACAGGAAACGTCGAATATACTACGGAAATAAAAAAAATCTCTGAAATAATGTTGTTCAGCATTTGTTCAAAGTTTATTTTCATGTTTTCAAAATTTGAACATTCACCATTTTTGGGACTGTTTATTGGACGTTTTTAATGTCGCAACATTTGTTCGATATAATTTGGGCATCTTCAATGCCGCCAGTCACCTGAAAATGATTGTTTTAGCGCAGATTCGGATTAAAATGTTCCGTAGTTTTCTAAATTTTGAATTCTTCTTATCCCAAGATACGCCCCTTTTTTTTTTTTTTTTCTTCACTTTCTGGTTATATTCTTTATATTTTTCTGATTTGTGTTTCTCGTTTTTAATATCTTCAGTAATACTGAAAAAGAACTTCATATTTTAAGTTTTTTCTAGTGAAGCGCAGTTTTTATTTCTAACAGCTCATTCTTCAAAACCAATCATTACGGAAAGCATTTTTTCTTTTCTGCTTTTTTAAAGCTAAATTAAATTTCAAAATCTGTACTTATTCCACCCGTGATGAAATCTGTTTTTTCCATGACCTGTAAAATGACTATCACGGGAGAGTGAACAATACAGTACTGATTTTTTATATTTAATTTTGCTGAAAAACTTGTGTTTACCTATTCCTTAGTAACATTTTACTGTACTAAGGGGCAGACAAGTTTGTTTTTTGTTTAAAGCGATCTTCACACGTGCAAAGGAAATGTGACTATGCATGGAATGAAAGACGGTGACAGAAAGTGTGGTCCCGATTTTCTACCTTAGATTTCTTTTTGTAAACAAAAGGGGAAATGCTTGCCCATTTTTTGATAAGCAAAGAAGTGCCTAAGCAATGGAAAATTGTGAATTTTCGGAGAAACCAAACTTTAGAAAACTAGCTGCTGAAGACTGGTTGTAATGCCACAGTTCCATCTAAAGCCATAGGTGCCCATTCCCAGTATAATTACTTTGTGCCCCAACTTAAGTGAAAAATCAAACTCCCTCCTCCATTCTTGAAAAGTGAATCTATGAATACAGTGGATCATACCCACTCCTTTGCGGAGGAAAGGGCAGTTTTTCACTGTGCACAAGTTGGAGGATTTGAAAATGCATTTCCTATAACAGAAGCGTTTTTAAAAAATACAAATTCTTTAGCAATGAAAAAAGGCAAATTTTTGAGCATGGTGACTAAAGTAACTTTTTCTACTGGACATTTTATCAGGTCACCACGTGGCAAGTAGAGACTGCTAATTTTAATCTTGAATGTAAATACTAATAATTTTCATCCTATTATATTTCTCAGGTTTAGCTTGATATTTCATGCTCATTTATTGTTTAGATACGTAAAAAGCATATATAACAATTGATGGTGGCATTTATTTATACCTGAAAGCTTGTTTCCGTATTTTTGGTCCTACGTAGATTTTGAGGGGAGGAGCTGGCTCCAGATTTTTTTCAGGTGGCTCCTAAATTTCAAAATATTTTTAGACTCCTGGTTATACTAATTGGTTTTAGGTTACTAAGTCCAACATATTAATACAAAAAGTATGTTTTTCTTGATTTTGTTATATACTGCTATTGACTACTGACACTAATACATTTAAAGAAATAGAATTTGCCTTAGGTTCAATTTTGAGTTTAATTAAACAAAAATGTTCATTTGTAGTACTAAAAAATGTGAAAAGTAACATGAAACTGATAAATGAAAAAAATTCAATTGCAAACACTACAGAAACAAGAGTACAAAAGAAAGTCTGGTGCAATTGGTCAACATCCGATAATGCATAACCAGTTTAGCTGCTGTGTTTGTACTAAGACTATTTCTGAGTTTTGAATGTATTACTCCAAAGTTTGAAAACATTCAATTAATGCAGAACTTGCAGGCCACAAAAGTAAGAAAGCAATATGTTGTACACACTCGTTTGAAAATCGTTCTGTTTTTCTTACTGCTGTTAACCATGTGACAGGACTGATACTTCTTCCAGGTGCAGTGAAGTAGGTTGAAGGAAATGGCTCAGCTTCATATGCAATCAAAAGTGAAATGCTGTTAGGATACCTGTTTACTAGACATGAATGTGCACTTTCTTTTTGAATGTTACAGATGTTCTCCATTTGGATTCAGGAAGTAGACAGAAAGTGGAAAGGTTTCGTGGCTTGATCCATTTGTTTTGTAACTTTTGGATACAGGGCTGTAAACTAATCTTTCAACATGAGCCATGTATGGCAGGCTTCATGAATGGTTGCATTGTCTCTTTGCAAATGGTCCAGTGAATCAGCAACTGACTTCCATTGTTGCAATGTATCTCTAGCCTGTTTATATAAATTATAATCATAAGAGGGGCTATGTCTCTGTCTATGAGATTTTCATGTTTCTCAACTAATTTTTTGCATGGTGCTCTGTTGTGCAGAAAAGTTAAAATGCAAGTCAGTTTACTCTTCCACCTTATCTCCTGGCAACTGGGGCTTCAGTGAATTGAGAATTTCATTAAGCAATGCAACTAGGTACATGGTGGTTGCGGTAAAACTTTTGAACCTTCACAGTGTTGTTTAGCACTGAAACTGGTGTTATATCTTGTCCCAGTAGGTTTAAATAATGGGAGTTGCATCCATATACCACCAAGCTATTGTCTTCCTTACACAGGAGTTCCTTTGCTTTCTCCATAACTCTGGCATTATCAGTGACCACAGCCTTTTATATTGCAATTATATTCTTTCTTTGCAATAGTCGATTGCAAAAAATCTTTGATTTTGTGTATGAATACCTGCTTCTACTGAATCCAAAAATAAGATTTATCCTCACCCTGAATACAAGTTGCAATAACTGGATGGTGTATACTACTCCATCTTCAATTGGGGTGACTTATTTGCCTTCAGTAAGTGTGTTTGTTCTATTTATGACTTCTGCTGAAACTACATTTAAAAGTTCTGCTAATTCTTTAGGACTTGGTGGACTATATCCTAGACGCAGAGGTGAAACTAATTCTTTGAAGATCTGATGTTCTATTGCGTAAAGGCAATATTGTTGGCATAAAAAAATTTGGCAGCCACTACTTTCAAATTTTGTGCAGTTCTGTCACTTGTTTTTAAAATAAGGGAATCTAAACACCACTGAATTTTTTTTTTGGGGGGGGGTGACACCACAAATCCACTTTCATTCACTTCTAGGAGTTCTAGGTTAGATGAATCACTATCTACAGTTTCTGCATTGTATACCTTTTCAGGTTTTAGGCACCTCAAAACCACAATTATTCCAAAATGGCTAACAAAATACCAAATACAAAAATATTAAATTACTGTGACATGCAACTACAATACACAGTATGAGCAGATAAGAATAAAAATAACCAGTTTCTCCTCAAAGCCACAGCTTTGTCTAGCTAGACAGCAGGTGCAGGACCCTGCATGCCTCCAGCTGTAGCAGCTATGTGACCTTGAGTTTCATTCCTCAAGCTATTCTTCTGGGTCAAGTTGCATTGCCTTTGATGATTATTGGATGCTTTCTCAATTACCATTCTCCCCAAATCAAAATAAAGTCTCACTTCTGAAATGTCGTGAAATATTTATATTTCAGTGAAATGCTGGTACAGTAATACTTTTTTACATGCATATTATTCTTTTGCATGTTTTTACATACAAAATTTAGAACAGACTAACAATTTTTTTTAAGAAAATCTACTGGTTCTTACATGATATTTTTCATATTTTGATAACTATAGGTTTTAGACATTTTTATTACCCTTTCAGACAGTTTTGGACAGTAAAACCCACTTGTCCTGTCCAAAACTAGTTACGGGCATCCAAAACCCCAACCCTGGCATTGTGCTATAAAATTTTGCTATCATTTGGGTTAAAACTGCTCCAGAAACAGTTGATTTAATGAAAAATCTTGCAAAGCTAAATTTTTGGGAGAGTCAATGATTTTTAGATGGCAACATGTTTTTTAAAAAGGGACGTTTGTCAGCAGAACATTCCTAAGCCTGATTGCCCCGTAAGTGTTACGGAGCATATTGTTAACTGTTTGGGTAATCCTGCAAGAAGATCTACGAATGACTTGTAAAAACATAGCGGCATCAACTAATATTTCAAAAATTCTGCATTCCACGCGACAACTTACTGCAGCATCTTGCGTTTTCTATATGGGTACCTCATCACCTCATGAGAAAAAAATTGTTTTCCAGAATTCGGGTGTGTCGCAAGTGGAAACGATTGCAAAGGATCCAAACTTTCTAAACACAGTAATAACTAACTGCCAATGAAACGTGGGTCCACTATTTAGACTCCCTCGTGAAGCGCGCAATGAGTGTCTGGAAATGCAGACTTGCCTCCTCCATAAAAAAAAAAAAAAAAAAAAAAAAAAAAAAAAATCCACCAAACCAAATCGGCTGGGAAGGTGATGATTTTTCTTTTGATCATAAAGGTGTAGTCTACCAGCATGCCATTTCTCCACAAATTACTGTCAATGCTGAGTATTACATTTGTCACAAGCGTCTGCAACGACATATCGATTAAGCAACCAGAACTGGTGGGGAAGTGGTCCCTACACCATGATACGACCGCCCACATGTGGCTGCTTGTGTTAAAGTTTCTTATGGGATGCAGTATTGAAATCCTGCCATCATCAGTATTGAAATCCTGCCTACAGTCCTGATCTTGCCCCGTGCGATTTCTGGTTGTTTCCAACAATGAAAGACATTCTGTGGCACAACATTCAACACAGATGCTGATGTTATTCAAGTTTTACAGGGGTCACTAAAGCAGCTTACACAAAATGCCTTCGCCACATGCTTTGAAAAGTGGACTGAACGATGGGATCATTGCATATCCTCGCAGGGAAGATAGTTTGAGAAAGAATAACTTATATTTTGCTGTACCTATATTTCTTCATTTTGTGTGATTTTACTGTTTTTATGGAACAGCCTTTGTATTAACCTAATTTACGGTTTGTACTCTTTCAGACTCTTTGTATTTTTTTCCTCTTGAAAGTTTGTGCTTATTGGTGTATTTCCTTCATGCAGTTGTTTTACATAGGGAAGGTAAGAAGGGGGGGGGAGTTATAAAATGTAGCTACATTTTAGCTAAATTGATAATTAGCTTACATTTCCCTTACCAGACTTCTCTAAATGACCACATACCTACCAACTACTACGGAATGTCTGTAGTTTCTGCAGATTCAGTTGTCTGACTGCGGGAACCCATTATAGAAACTGCGGATTCTTTTTTTTTTTTTATTAAAGTAATCTATCGTACGATTGCTAATTACTGTCCAGTGCTGGATCACTTTCGGTACTATTGGGGAAAAGCATTTTTACTTGTGCCATTTAGATTCTGGTCACTGCATTTGTTCAAAAATGGATCAGTCTTCAGATTCTTTTGCTGGTGCTCCGAAATCTTTAGAATTTTCATTACTTGGTTCACAAGAAGCAATTTTATTCTCTGAAATATCCAGTTTCTGACTGTTACAGTATAC
The DNA here is from genome assembly GCA_039090855.1 of Macrothele yani. Classification (NCBI taxonomy): domain Eukaryota; kingdom Metazoa; phylum Arthropoda; class Arachnida; order Araneae; family Macrothelidae; genus Macrothele; species Macrothele yani. Next base: position 92,764,381 of record CM076998.1, read on the forward strand.
TTTAACAGCGATCCTGCAAGTTTTTTTTTTTTGGTAGATTCTTTTTCAGTCTTTAATTTTCTTTTAGCAGAACTGGACAGACAAGTTTGTTGAGACATCACTTAAAAAGGACTGTATTACACTTTGTTTCAAATACAATGAGTTATAATTTAAAATTTTGTAGTTTATCAGAATTTTATCACTTCAAACTATTGCCACATACTAACAAACTTAAGATTGAGATCTTCACTACAACCAAGTCTAAAAGCTTCATGGTCGAACCACATGCTATAAACAAGTGTGTGCTTTATAAATGTGTTGCCATTTTCCTTGGCACATATTGCCATCCATGCGGCTGCAGACTTGAAAGCATCTTCCACGAACTTTAGGATACTGTGCCAAATCAGCATGTCACATTTTACGATAGTGGACATGGTAGCAATTGATAGAAGGCAGAGCTCGCAATCTGAAATGTTTAAAATGCCTCGCTGAGTTAAGATGGGGTGCCTTAGAAATTTTGTTAGTCCTTGATATTTTGCGCAATCAAAATTGAACTTTCAAAAAAAATTAATACAGACATTTGACGTGGACTAGGAACATCAGAGGTCATCTCGTTCCACAATTATAAGTGAATCATGTTTTCCGTGACTCACTTATAAATGTGGAAAGAGCGATGACCTCTGATGTTTCAACAAAAAGAAATTTATAACATAACATTATTATAAAAATTACAAATTTGGGGTCCCCCTTCAAATTGGGGCACATGCTCTGCATGACCCTGTGATAAACAGGGCCTGGTAACATCCTTAGTTTTAACTGAATGGAGCTCTAATAAATGGGAATGATTAAATCCTGTTATTGATGCTTGTGCCCTTTTTAGTACATTTTTGGAAATACTAATTTTGTTACTGTGGAAACCTCAAAATATAAATGACATTCTGGTATGACTCATCTTTTATGCATAAATAATTTATAAACCAGAAAATAATAACAAAGGCATATCTTCTGAATGGTTTTATTGCAGGAATCTTATGTTTGTTTACTGTATTTTAAAGGCCAGTTTTTTTCTTCTCCCCAGAAAACAAGACTCTTGAAGGCATGTGTGAACCATTGCTGAAGCAAATGACTGACTGCTGCAAGTCATGGAGGCGTAGGTCAGATTCTTGTGGAAGATACATAACATTGTTACCAAGTGATATCACCGGTTTTAAAAATGATTAGTTCGGGGGTCATCTAGTTGAGCACCAGTCTTAAACTCAGTAGCAAGTTGAGTCAAAGTCTGCGATAGTGTATAGTTTTATGTTGTGTAAATAAAATGTTATTTGTTTAGTTTTATTTTGATGTTACTAAATCCTTTAAATTTAAGTACTAAATTTTACTACTATAAAGCAGACTTTCTTAACAATGTTTAACTAACTGCATAATTATGAGGAATTTCATTTCATATTTTTATTGATAAAACTGCTGTACTATAACTTTGCCCCTCCTCCCCACCTTTCTGTGGGGGGTATAACTTCTTGAATGTTTCAATAAATTCTTTGTTTTTTGATAATTCTGTATCTAATGCTCATTTTGAAGGTTAAAATTGCTGTTTTGGCTTTTTCTCTCTAGATGAATCTCAGTGATGTATTTCTCTTGTAATTTTGTATGAGTAAATGAATAAAGCATCCATTATTTAATCTTCAGAAGGCTTTGCAGTATCTCCTAATTTAAGTATTTTTAAGTTAACTGTAAAAATGTTTTAAGTTTCCTTGAAGGATTTTGTCTAGGAAAAGTAGGTTTTTAGGTGAATTGTGGAAGTAATAAACAAAATGTGATAGGATGTTATTTAAACATCAGGATTTATATATATTTTAACTTTCAAGTTTACAAGAAATTTTTCACTTTATACAATAAAGATTCCCCTGTGGTTGAGCTGTCTGCAGCAGTCTTTGGATCTCTTGGAGTTTGATCAGTGCTCTCTGTTTCAGTATGGATAGTGTCTTTGACTGGCCCCTGCAGCTTGGGATGTGCCACCCCAACTGTGCATATCTAGCAAGTCTTGCAGTGATGCAAGCTAGTTGCAGTACCAGTAGGCATTCACGCCCTGGTATTGGGAGAGTAGTGATAAGGATTAGGGCAAAAGTGATTGTACGGCATACAAATGCATAAATGACAGTCTGATTCATACATTAGGGGAAAATTGTGTGTGCTATTAAGCTTGAACTAATCTGTAAATTTCTTAATATAAGGCAGTATTAAAATGTTTATAAAAAATATATAAGGTCCTTTTTATTAGGCATTTTGGCAGTGCATAATATGAAATCAGTATTGCAAATTCAAGATATAGTATTTGAACTGACGTGGTTTTTTAAGCTGGAAATGAATTCATTAAACAGTTTCTTTTTGCCCAAAATTCTGTGCAACTTAATTTTGGCATAAATTGTTGAAAAATGGAAATTTGGTTAATAGAGCTGTGTACATTAAGAGGAAATTTACATTACTTCATACTTTGCAATTTTATTCTGCACTTTAAATGCATATTTTTTCACTGTGGTTTTTTTTTTTTCAATATGTGGAGTCTCCTTTCTTAGCTATGGAAAATGGACTTGTTTTGATAATCTTCAGAAAACTATAGAGGTAAGCATAGATACATAACTTGGGGGTGAGGAGGCAACTACCCCTCCAAGATTATGTCACTTTCCCAAATACTTAGCTTTAATTACTTTTAAATAATAATAAATTTTTAAGAACTAATTTGTGGCAGTGTGATAGCTATAAGATTCGGAAGTCACCCAGAATAACTTTACCTTCTTTGGAACATAGCTTGGTGATGTTGCTGTTATAATTTTGATTTGTTCTACCAAAATATGCTTCCTTCTTTAAATCTTGGATTTGTAGTAGACAATTGATATGAGATGTAGAACTATTCTGTCCATATTGGGAAGACTTATTTTCCTCTGTACACTAATGTGAGCTATCTCATTATTTGAGGTCCTAGCATGAATCGGTTGCTTAAGATACCCAGTTCTAGGCTGCCATATTTAGTAAAACTTTCAAATGTTGTTCCTATGAATTTCAAATTTCCTGTTGTCTAAATGAACTGAGTTTAACCCTTTATTATTTTTAGCAGTTCTGATGTCATATTGCATTTATTTAAATGTTTTAAATATGAAAAGGTTGTGATACTGTGCTATACCTAAAAAGATGTATTGGGAAAATATATGCATGTATATGTGTGAGATTGTATTGCTACTTCTCTTGCAGATGAATGGTATTTAATATTGTGAATATTTAAAATATACTGAATACTTTTCTATTCAAACTATCTGGTAGTGAAAATTATCTGGTAGTGTATCTTATATAAATCTAACTTAATGCCTCTATAACAGGCCTTGTATGCCATTTACCTTGAAGTATTTGCTAAATCCAGCAACCTATTTCAGATTGTGTCCAAAACTATTAACTATAATTTACAACTTTTGTATTTCAAAGCTTTTGGTAATATAATAAGTTTTTAAGGCATGTTTTGCATAAGAAAAACTAACTCTTGTGACAGTAATCTTATTTATTTTAATGTAATAAAGGTTTGACTGAAAGTTTTGGTTTCATTAATCAAGATTTTGTTGGAACACTTGCACCAAAATAATTCACTTGAAATTCCAGGCTTTTTCAACCCTAGTTTCATGGTTGTTTTATTGAAATGCTGTAAGATTTGGAAACATGTTTTGGTACATTTTTGTATGGTTTACATTCTTAGGTTTTAAATTGACACCCCACTTCCACATGCTGCAAGGGTGTTGTTGAGACAGTTGAAGGTGTAAAAATGCTCTTACACATTTGTGGACAAAGTTCAACATAATTTTAAAATCCAGTGTATGACCCATCCCCTCCACACACACATTCTATCTGTACATTTCCTGTCCATGTATGCATTATTTTAAATTTCTTTCTCGTGAAAATCTGATTGTGCAGGTTTTTATTTTTATGAATCGCACTGTATGCAGAAGGTGTGATAGAAATTTTCTTTGTGTTTAGAAGAGGAACTTTTGGTTTTTCTTTCAACTTTGTAGGATCTTGAAATGTGAAATTCCATACAACTCTTAAGCATAAACTCTCAAACTGAGAATATGTACCTTGTTATTAAACCATATTTACATTAGTCACTTCTTTCTCTTAACCTGCTGACAGTCCTGGATGAAAAAACAAACCTGCATACTTCCACTCAGTTTTAAAATAAATTAAAGCAAGATACACTATATTGGCAAGTCACCGGACACCCCTTCAGAAGCAAATGAACAGATCTGCTGTATTGTTAAGAAGCGCGGTACAGCTGCAAACGGTATAAAAAATAAGCCTGCAGGTGACTGCAATCATATCTGTGAGGTTGAGTGAAAATGTCGCTGCGGGAGAGAGGACTGACTTTGAGAAAGGAAAGATTGTTTGGTGTTATATTATTGGGTTGTCCATAAGAGAAGCGGAGGCATTTAAACGTACCCAAGTGAACTTGTTTTGGATGTACTGAATAAATGGAGAACACGTGGCATGCCTGAAGCAGCAAAACGTACTGGCAGGCCAAAGAAAATCTGTGATGGAGGACGTCAAGCCTCGGGGAAAGTCGTTACAGCTAATCAATGGAGTACTGCACAAGACTTCAGTGTACATGTGAGTAAAAATGTTGGAACCTCTGTATGTGCATGTACCATTCGCAGAGAACTTCATTCCATGGGTTACTGTGGTCGTGCGGCTGCTCATAAGCCTTTAATCTTCACTCTGAATGCTACTAGTCATTTAGCATGGTGTACAGAAGATTTATCGTGGACCGTAGATCAATGGAAACTGGTCCTATGGACTGATGAATCCAGATACATGATCCATCAGTCTAATGGTCGTGTGTGGGTATAGCGGCAGCTGGCGGAACACTATATACCACAGTGTAATGCTCCCACGGTCAAGTTTGGAGCTGGCAGTGTACTCTGGGGAGGGGTTGTGATATGTATGGTCCTAGCCCATTGGTTATCGTGGACAAACCTGTTACCAGCACATCTACCTCTATATTCTGGACAACTATGCCCTACCAACTCTGTGGCAATACTATGGAAACAAACCTTATTTGTACCGACAGGATAATGCACTGAGCCATAAAGCAAGGACTGTTATGGATTGTTTTGACTATAATTCGATATCTTGTGTGGACTGCTAGCACAGAGCCTTGATCTTTAATCCCATAGAGCCCCTATGAGATAAATTAGTGTTGCACAAGAAGTTTGGAACCAAGGCCTACTACTAAGCAACAGTTAGTGGTAGCATTATGTACTGAATGGAAGCACATACCTATCGCTGTGTTCCAAAACCTTGTGGAAAGCATGTCTCGAAGGGCCAGTGCATGCATTGAGGCCAAAGGTGGACTGACACTGTTCTAATGTATGTCAATAAATGCTATGTTATGTTTCTCTTCTAGGTGTCTGGTGACTTTTGTCAATATGAAATTATCAGGGCACTAACTCCCCTTTGCTGCTTAAAACATAGCTTGTTAATTTGGAGTCCAAACAATATTTTAAGCAAATATATATTTTTACTAATCAGCTTCAACATTAAATGACCTGTGTAGAACTTTGCATGAAAGAGGAAAGAAGCTTCCATTTGAGGAAACTCTGCTGATGTCATAAAAAGCTAAACTAGTTGTAGTACAAATTCATGTTGCAGTAATAATCAGTGGCACATAGCCAATGGTGTGTAGTGTTCTTTCTAGAGTTTTTTTTACTGCTGGGCGGCAAGAAATTTTAGCTGGGTGGTACTTTTAACAACCTCTTCCCCAATCGAAGAGTGAAAAAAAAAATAACATTACTTATTAAGCATCTTCAGCAGTGTGGTGGGCAATAATGTAACATAACATGATAAAAATTATAAAATTGTACATAAACGATAAAAAAAAAAAAAAAATATGGGTTCTTACTAATCATATTCCACACAGATTTCAGCCAGTTTTCATCATTATTGATGGTGTATGAGGGAATAACTTTTCCACTCTGGTTATTATGAGCGTTCTGAAACGTTCATTAAAGGAAATATAGCTGGGTGGCACAGAAAATTAGCAGGGTGGGCAACCCAGTAAGAAGGTTCTAGGGAGAACACTAGTGTTGTGGTTCTTGGGTGTCCAGATCCCCCTCCTGCATGTGAGGCTCAAGTCATGTCAGTTCTGGAAATGTAAACCACTAAGTTCTTTCACAAAGCCAAAGCAAGCTTTTTGTGGAGGGGGGGGGGTACATGGAAATTATGCTCCTTCGGGTAAGCATTTCCTGCTTCCACTAAAATAGTTGTTTTTTTTTCAGATACCTACATTAATTATAGGAAAGTATTTTATGTTCATGTGAAAATTGTGCTTCAAGTTTTTGACATCCAGTTTTCATATTTTTTAATAAAGTTAACCAAGCATCAGGGCCAGAAAATTCTCAAAATTGTAGCAAGCCCATTCTTCCATGTTGTCCAAAAGAAAAATTAGTTGCCCAAATACATTGTGCCACTGTACTGTGCTATTTTTTCTAAACATTTCGGAAACAATATATAAGAAACAAAGTACTTTTACTGCATACATATAACTTAAACCATACTACAGCTAAAAACAAAAATGGATAAAAAGAAAATATAAGTCTTTTACATACTAACATTCTGAAGACCTAAATGTGCAAAATGCAGCAGTGAAGAATTCTCAGAAACAACCAACAAGCAGGGAAAAAGAAATAAACCCATGATGCAGAAAGTGTCCAAAATGCGGAGCCTTGGCTTTCTCAAGGACCAGCAAAACTCTTCATTTACTCACTTCCACAAAGATTTAGTTGAAAATGGGTTTCTGCTAAGTCATAGATGCAAGTATATAAGTACCAAAAAAATTCCAAATTAACGTAACCGATGTCAAAAGTGCGGAAACAAAATAATTGATCACATAATTTTAAAATTTTTTAGCTTAATCTATAATTAAATTATAGATGTAAACTAAAAAAATGTTAAATATGTGCTGCTTAATTTTTTTGTTTCTGCACTTTTGACAACGGTTACGTTTGGAATGTATTTGGGGACTTGCATCTATGACTTAGCAGAAACCCATTTTCAACTAGGTCTTTGTGGAAGTGAGTAAATGCACAGTTTTGCTGGTACTTGAAAGGCCAAGGTTCCGCATTTTCGACACTTTCTGCATCACTGTTTTATTTTTTTCCCTGCGTATTGGCTTTTCAGTTTATTTTTTTGTTGTAGTTTCTGCTTTGTTGGTTATATATATAATATACACTATCTACCAACAAGTAATTGTACACCCCTACAATCGACTATATCTGCGGTCCTGATTCACGGCCGCCGCCGTTAAATATCTTGTAGGAAACTACATCAACGCAACCTGTCGCATGCAAGATGCCACGCAGTTTGGAGCTCTCTGATTTCGAGAAAGGTATAATCGTCTGGTATCGCAGAAATGGCCGATCCATACGTGACATATCCAGCGAGTTGAAGTACCCAAAATCGACAGTCACCTACGTGATTGGCAAGTGGAAGGTGAGAGGTGATTGTCAGAATGTGCCCCGACACGGCAGACCCACAAAACTGGGAGTTAGAGACCGACGCGTGCTGGCCAGAGAAATTCGGAAGAACCGCACCCGCGAGGAGTTTTAACAGGCATCCGGGAGTGTTCTTTCGATTAATACCATCCATAAGGAAGCCTATCTGCTCGGTTATCATGGACGTGCTGCCGCCTACAAGCCTTTGATCACAAAGTCCAATAGCGCTGCTCTGCTAACGTGGTGCAAAGAACTTCGACAGTGGAACGTCGAACAGTGGAAACAGGTTCTCTGGAGCGACGAATCAAGGTTCACCCTCTACCGTTTGGAGGTCTGGTTTTGGCGTCTGCCTAGATAATGCCTCCTGCCAGAATGTATTGTGCCAACTGTGAAGTTATGGGGGTGTTATGTTAGGGTCCCGTGCCTGGTATGGCACGGGACCCTTGGTCGGAATTCCTGGTAGACTCAACGCCGAGACCTACTGCACCATTTTGGATGACCATGCGCATCCTACGTTGTGGCAGTTTTACGGAGTGGACCCATGTTACTTTCAGGATGACAATGCCACCTGTCATGTTGCGAGGTCCACCATGGCTTGGTATGGTGACAATAGGGTTAATGGAATAGACTGGCCTGCGCAGAGCCCGGACTTTAACCCTGTCTAGCACCTCTGGGACGAGTTGGAGCGTCAACTTAAGGGGTGCCCCCACCGTCCGAAATCTGTGAACGAACTGACCTGTCTTCTCCAAGCCGAGTGGAAGAAAATACCGCTAGCCGTCGTACTACGCCTGGTTGAAAGTATGCCCCGGAAAGTCGCAGCTGTAATCGCCCCTCGTGGAGGCTCCACCAACTATTGAAGGTGAATAAACTTCGTTTTCCTTTGCTATCACAGGTGTCCAATTACTTGTTGGTAGATAGTGTATATACACATTGCGGAAAGTGAAAAAAGAACACCGAGAAAGAGATTTCTGATACCAACGAAATTTATACAGCAGAATACAGAGGATAACATGATCAAAACATTATTGCAAAATACAGCTGTATTTGCTGGTAAACTGAAAAATAACATTTCCATGTAACGTGGTTAGTACGATGTTGAACCGCCATGAACTGCGTCGCACTGTGGAATTCTGGCATGGAGTCTGTCGTACAGATGTTGGATGTAAGTTTGGGGTATTGAGTTCCAAGCATCCTCAACCTGGACGCGTAAATCGGGGATTGCCGTGGAGACCAGACAAGTCGTTGTGCCATAAAATCCCACACGTGTTCAATGGGGGAAAAATCCGGTGAATGTGCAGGCCATGGAAGTTGTTTCACACCCTGAAGTGCAAGTTGCGTTGCACGTGCCGTGTGTGGGCGTGCGTTATCTTGCTGGAAAACCCCACGATGGACCGACCTTACAAATGGCACAACAACGGGCTGAATGATGTTGATGTAGGAGGTGCTGTTTAACGTACCTGGTACAAACACTAGTTGTGTACGGGAGTAATAGCTGATCGCTCCCCACACCAGGAGACCAGGTGTAGGTCCTGTGTGTCACTGGCGGATGCAAGAAGGGTGGAGACGCTCCCCTGTGCGTCTGCGAACACGCATACGGCCATCGGTGGGCTCCCAAGCAGAATCTGCTTTCATCGCTGAACACGACAGATCGCCATTGCGTTCTCCAGTGCAGACGTTGGCGACACCACTGCAGCCGTTCCTGACGGTGGGCTAGAGTCGGAGGCACACGTGCACGTAGTCCTGCATCCAGTAGACGGTTGCGGATTGTCCGCACAGTCACCTCAGGTGCAACGGAAGCTCGGATTTGCGTCGCAGTGGATGTTCTGCTTGACAACGCCGCTCTTCTTATGCGTCGATCGGTCTGCTCATCAGTTCGTCTGTGACTCCCGGTTCAACGTCTTCTCGTGTGAGATTGTTCCTCGGACCATCTACGCCACCATCGTACCACCACCGATACTTCCCGTCCAATTCACTCCGCAATACTACGATATGACCACTCGGCCTCGCTCAAAGTCTGATAACTGCTGAAATCTTACACGTTTGCCATGCCCAGGCATTGCAGCTTCTTCGGAGTCTTCGCACGTGTTCGTACGCCGACGACTGATTACATTCACTTCGCTGTACTCCTTAAATACCACCGACGATAATTTGCATATTATGCCATGCTGTGGCGTAAGCGCTCCCTGGTTGGTCCTGAAATTAACATCACACCTACGTAAACTCTACTCCATTAACATATGTAAATTTCATGATCTTTCGCCAATTACTTGTTCTTTTTTCACTTTCCGCCAGTGTACACACACATACACTCTCTCTCACACACAAGTAATTGGACACCCCTGAAATCAACGATATGTGCGGTCCTGATACACGTCACGGCCGCCACCGTAAAATATTGTGTGGGGAAACAACAACGCAACCAGTCGCATGCAAGATGCCAGCAGTTCGAAGCTCTCTGATTTCGAGAAAGGTGTAATCGTCGGGTATCGCAGAAATGGCCGATCCATACGTGACTTATCCAGCAAGTTGAAGAACCCAAAATCGACAGTGGCCTATGCGATTGGCAAGTGGAGGATTAGAGGTGACTGTTGGAATGTGCCCCGACCAGGCAAACCCACCAAAGTGGGAGTTGGAGACTGACGGGTGCTGTCCAGAGAAATTCGGAAGAACCGCACCAAATCGATGGGAGTTTCAGCAGGCATCCGTAAGGAAACCCATCTGCTCTGTTATCGTGGACATGCTGCCGCCCACAAGCCTTTGTTCACCAAGTCCAATAGCGCTGCTCGGCTAACGTGGTGCAAAGAACATCACAGTGGACCATTGAGTAGTGGAAACAGGTTCTCTGGAGCGACGAATCAAGGTTCACCCTCTACCGTTCGGATGGCAGGGTCTGGGTTTGGAGTCTGCCTGGAGAACTCCTCCTGCCGGAATGTATTGTGCCAACTGTGAAGTTCGGCGGCGATGGAATTATGCTATGGGGGTGTTTCTCCTGGTATGGCACGAGACCCTTGGTCGGAATTCCTGGTAGACTCAGCGCCGAGACCTACTGCACCATTTTGGATGACCATGCGCTTTTTACATTGTGGCAGTTTTACGGGGTGGACCCATGTTACTTTCAGGATGACAATGCCACCTGTCATGTTGCGAGGTCTACCATGGCTTGGTATGGTGACAATTGGGTTAATGGAATAGACTGGCCTGCGCAGAGCCCGGACCTTAACCCTATCGAGCACCTCTGGGATGAGTTGGAGCATCGGCTTAAGGGGTGCTCCCACCGTCCGAAATCTGTGAAATAACTGACCTGTCTTCTCCAAGCTGAGTGGAAGAAAATTCCGCTAGCCGTCGTACGACGCCTGGTTGAAAGTATGCCCACGGCGGGTCGCAGCTGTAATCGCCGCTTGTGGATAATCCACCAACTATTGAAGGTGAATAAACTTCGTTTTCCTTTGCTATCGCAGGTGTCCAATTGCTTGTTGGTAAATAGTGTATATATACATACAATTTACTGCATTTCGTAATTGCCCCCAGCAATGAAATTTGAGCTCACCTATATCTCATTGTATTTCATAAATTGTACCCAGCTGTGAAATGTGAAGTTGCGTATGGGTCACTTCATGTCAAACTGGCATAAAAATGTAACATTTTTGACCTGAATCCTTTTGATTTTCATGAAACTCTGTGAACTTGCAGGCATTAGAGAAACTAATCAGCAAAGATTTTCAGCACCCTACATGCAATACTTTTGTTATAGAATTTTGAAATTTACTAAAGGCATTCTTTTTTCTACCATGCCTATCACAAATGACAATTGCGGTAGAGACCCATAAAATAAAATTTAGAATCTGGCGACAATCTCAGTCCTCCATTGGCGTGATTAAGACCTAAGATAAGGTCGAAAGCTTCCAACTTACGAACTTTCTTGTAAAAGTTTTTTTTTTTTTTCATGTAACATAACTAGCATGATCAAGTTACCTTTATTTGTTCGTTACAGGAGTTTTCTCTTGAAATGTTGCACAATTGTGTTATGGGCAATATAGTTTTCAAGACCATATATCTTGGCCTTTTAGTTTGCAAAATACACCCCATTAATTTTATTAAAGCAAGAGGAAGAAAATTGACTGGAAAACAATACTTTTTTGATCAGGCATATAGGGGGGGGATTGTGCTTGGACAGAATTTGGGCATGTCAGGCCATATAATTTTTGAGCCCTGCATGCACTAGTAAATAACAGGTAAAATGTAAAAGTATGTGTGCACTGCTCTCTGCAGGATGACAGTTTCAGATAATAGAAGACATAACAATAGGAAGATTGAGTAGTTTGAAAACATGCTATTCAATTTTAAAAGCTCTGAGGGATTTTCTGCTACAGAGCACAGATGATTAATTGCATGGCTCTTCATTCCTACATCATATTTGGAAAAATCATGGAACTTAAGTATATCTGCATATTTTTTATATGCCTCTGCTGTTTTGAAAAATTTCTTTTGTGCATTAATGAGTCCTCAACTTATAGTATATGTCCACCTTGGTTAGCTGAACAGAACATTGCCTGTAGCTAATAAAAGTTTTAAAACAGAAATGCCAAAGTGTATAACTTCTTGGTTCAGGTACAATTTTCAGTAAATTTATTCACACATTGTGCATTTCTATTTTGCACTCCCCTGGTATGACTAATCCAGAAGGGCAGTCACATCCCTCCTGTCCTTCCAGTAACTACAATCTTTTCTTTCAGCAATGTTGCTTTCTTTTTTGTTTAAATATTTATATTTTATTAAAAGAGAAAAATATTGTTTAGGGAGACTTTCACTGTGGATAGTTTGCCAATTTTGCATCACTGCTCCAACCCCACCAGGGAAGTGTTTTTTCTGCTTAAAGATTTTCTACATATTCTCATTGGGGCAGTTTTTTTCCTGGGGGAGGGGGCTTGGCTGATTTTGCTGGTGATACTTTTCCCAGTATCTTAAATTTTTTTTTTAAGGATTAACCCTTAAGAAATATCTGGTTATGTCACTGATATGTTTGTGTATTTGATAGTTTGCTTTGTAATTTGCTGACACTCTAGTTTGAAACTAGAACAGACAATTCCTAGAGTTATCAAAAAAGAGAAGACATTGTTCCACATTGGCATTTTCTGGTAGCAGTTAAACTACACCTAAATATAACAGGGTTGAGAGTTTTGATGCAGAGAACAGACCATTAGCAAATAACCAAACTTCCTCCATAGTACAGATTTTTTTTTTTTTTTTTTGGGTGGTGAGGTTTAACAACCACCATGAGCATCTTTTAATGCTATAAGCAGTTACCTGTCCATAATTTAGGGCCACTGGTTCCAGGAAAGGGACAGAGCCAGGCTATCAGATACATGCTCACTACTGTGCCTCATCTGGAACTCAACCCCATCTTCAAAAAAACAATTCAGAGTGATTGTAATGTCTTGTTACCTTATCAAAACTGTAACATTGATTTGTGCCATGTTACCTGACAAAACTGATGGGTGCTAGAAGTCTTCCTCAATGCAACTGCAGTACTCTTTGAAATTATTTTACAGCATATGACACAAGCCTTTTATCTTAATTTCCCAGTTTATCCATTTGTGCCCCATTGCAGGATATTCTCTGTAACATACGTAAGATGTTTTCAGCAGTTTGGTAGTGCTACTATTCAGCAGTTTGGTAGTGCTGTTTTCAGCAGTTTGGTAGTGCTACTATGCCACAATTTCCATTGCAAAAACACACATCACAGAAGTGTGTTTTGGAATAAAAATTGCCACACATCCTTTTCATTATCTTCCCAGTTTATTGGTCCAGGCTAACAATCCATCGTTCAATAGTGTAAGTGCTAGCACCACACTTAGTCTTTTTGACTTTTCATTTTTTCACTGAGATGCAGTGGCGGCTCGTGAGTACATCTACAGGGGGTTCACAATTAATGATTTGTAGTTTTTCAGACACACACACTTGTGTGTTGCTTGCAATATTCATATAATTTAGGCGCTGCTATACCTTGATGCAATATATTAATTTTGAAATGAAATGTTATTATAGATATTACTGTACTTTAACTGTTTCACAACTTAAAATTAAAGGATTACTTTATTGATCATACTTGTTACAATATGCTAATTGTTCTTTTTTACTGAAACAATTATTTTCATTTAATTTTAAAGTAGTAAAATAAACGCAAAACAGAAAGCTTGTTTTAAGTGTTAAATATTTAGATAGTTAGTCATAAGGCCTCATGCTCTCAATTATTAGATTAGATTATTAAACACACAGAAAAAGGAAAATAATCAAAGCTGCTGCATATGATGGTAAGGTCTAGTATTTACTTACACAAATTTACTTGGATGGTAGCTTACACAAATATTTTCTGTAAGTACATTTTTTGTGAACAAAGTCCATCCTTCTATCTTTTCTTGACACAAAAACATCAATAATTCTTTCATTGAAATTATGGATGTTAGAAATCATTTCCTTCTCGATTGCAAGCATGGCTAAAGCTGTAAGTCTCTCTTGACACATCGTAGACAACAAAAATGTCTTTATCCGTTTTAGGGCTGAAAAACACCTTTCAGCTTCAGTAGTCGTCATTGGTATTGTTGCAATAATTAATAACAGTTTATAACTTTCAGAAAATGATGACAATAAGTTGTTTTTCAATAAAAAAAACTGTAAAAGACTAACAGCACCATGCATGTTTCTGAAATCAGTTCTTTTGTAAATGATTTCAAGCTCTGCCTTGAGGCGATTTTTTTCAAGAAATGAATACACATTTACTGTATCTTCAAGCAATTTCTCGGGGAATTTCTGTTCAAACTCTTCAAACTTTTGTGATTCAAAAAGAGATACAGCTGAGCAAGATGTTGTGAATGAAAATCTTGTTTTTATTTGCGTTGTAATAATGTCACAGTTTTCCTTGGCAGCCACTGTTCTACTTAAGTAAAAATCTTCACGCCTCGATCGCTTAGGTGCATTTTCTGGGTACTGATTAACCAGCTCTGTCACTTTGTCCATGTTACCTCTTTTCTTATCAATGGCTTTGACGAAGTGGTCAACATTGGCTTTAGTTCTCACAGCATCAGTGTAAGTTAGCTGTAATTGGTTGTACAAAATATCCACATGTGGCATTAATCTGTGAAAAACAAAAAGCCAAAATATGAACTTATTATCTCTAAGGAGACGAGCTAGAACACCAGCTTTAATTATGGTGGTTGGTTGCTTAGAGGTTGATTCGATTTCCTCAATACATTCAATTAATTTCTCTCTGTACTAAAAAACAGTATTAACAGTTCTGCTCTTAAAATTCCACCTTGTAGCTGACGCCCGAGGTATTCGTTTGCCAACTATCTTGTCCAAAACAGACACTCTCTGAGGGGAATTCGAAAAAAAATTTGTTATATCACTTAAGTCCGAAAAAAATTCTGACTTCTTGGTTTTGGGCTTGTTACTTGAGCTACAATCAAGTTCAACTGATGGGCGTAACAGTGAACGAAAAAAGCATGTTTATAGGTTTGTTGCACTATGGTCTGCACGCCAGCATGGTGCCCACTCATTGCATTCGCACCGTCATAGCTTTGAGATACGAGTTTTTCTGGATTTTTCAAAACATAATCTAAACTGGCACAAATACATTTGGCTATAGATTCTGCGTCGTGCCTTTCAGGGTTATCAAATTTCAAAAATCTTTCAACTGGTTGGCCATTAGCTAAAACATATCGGAAAACTATAACTAACTGAAATACAGACAAGGCGTCCGAGGTTTCGCCCGCAATCAAAGAAACATACTGTGCAGTTTTTATTTCTTCTATTATGTTTTCTTGACATACAAAAAGCATACAATCTAACAATTCATTTTGAATTTCTTTCGAGGTACCTTTAAAGACAGTAGCGGTACAAAAGTGTTATTTCAAAGATGAGTCAAGTTCTGCAGAAAAGTTTACAAGCCCTTTAAATATGCCAGGATTTAAGGAATCGTCGTCCTCACGATGACCTCGAAGGGCCAACTCAAATGCACCGCAAAATTTAATACAGTCTATAAGCTTAGAAAGGACATATCTATTTTTAGTCACTTGTTCATTGTGCTTTTTTTAATATTTTGTCGATAAGCACTGTCAAGCTGCAGACGAACGTCAACCTTTCCCAGCAAATTGAAATCCAATGTAGCACATTTGTGTCCATGAGAACTTGCGTGTTTTTTAATTTTTTGTGTCAAATGAGCTAAGTCACAAACGCCGTTTTTCGCCCAAGTAGGATCGCCATTTTCACGGGAAAATAACAAACAAGGAAAACAAAATATTTTGTTTGTTTGTTCACAACCACAAAGCCAAGGAATTTTTTCGTATAGCTCTTCTTTTTTTTTTTTTTTTTTTTTTTTTTGATTGGAGGTTTAACGACCACCGTGAGCAACTCAATGGGCTATAAGCAGTCGCCCGTCCCTAATTTAGGGTCACTGGTTCCAGGGAAGGGAGGGAGCCAGTGCCGTAAGACAAACACAACATCCATGCCTCACCGGGATTCGAACCCGGACCCCGTTAGGACAAATGATCAGAGGCCATCGCTTAGACCACTGCGCCACCGGGGCGGCTAGCTCTTCTTTAAATTCTCTTTTAAAAGTTCTAGAGCCGCCCCGGTGGCGCAGTGGTCTAAGGCGCTGGCCTCTGATCATTCGTCCGTAAGGGGTCTGGGTTCGAATCCCGGTCAGGCATGGATGTTGTGTTTGTCTTCCGGCACTGGCTCTCTCCCTTCCCTGGAACCAGTGACCCTAAATTAGGGACGGGCGACTGCTTATAGCCCATTGAGTTGCTCACGGTGGTCGTTAAACCTCCAATCAAAAACAAAAAAAAAGTTCTAGATTTTGATGTCGATGTTTGACTTATATTAAGTCGGGGCGTTGGCCTGCCACTCTCTTTTATTGCTGTTTTAACTTCTATGGGTAAATTGCCAAACGCTACTTCCTTTAAATTACTAACTGAGTGCAGGTACTTTCCATTATTGTACAGTAAATAAAAACAACAGTTCACTAGCTACACTACGATAGATAAACTGTAAGAAGTGTAATTTCAACTAAAACTTTATCACCAAAAAAATAATCGAAACTGGAAACTCCAAAACACAAATGTAACACGCGCGCAAAGGTTAGGAGCATCCCCCGTCAACTACAGCCGTGCGACAACTGAGCTGAGCTGTGTCACAGGCAGCTCCTCGGTATTCTCCGTTAAGCCGCTTGCAGACATGTCCCCCCCCCCCTACCACGAGCAAGTGGACTCGCCGGTCTGTCGCATATCCCGTGTGTCCAGTATCGAGAGCGGCACATTCAGTCCGCTCCTAGGCACTGGCGCGTCATAACACTTAACCTCACTTTGCGCGCTCTACGCTGTTTTTCATTGTCCGCTCTTTTAAACTTACTGAAGATAAGTCATTTAGTACTGCGTCAATAAAGATGTATTATTTATATCGTATAATTCTTTTTCTATTTTTTATAGGGGGTTCACGTGCTCTTGTGCTCTTATGGACGAGCCGCTACTGCTGAGATGTTGCATTTAAGTTTTGTTGGGGAAATATTGTTGCCTCCCTTTAGTTGCCCCTGGTTGTCCAAACTAGTTCAGTAGCAGGTGAGAGGTAGAGTGAGTTTATTTTCTAGAAGACTTGTTGCTTTCCTCGCAGTCATTCCCATGCTTCCCCTTTGTGATTTCTTGTTAATGTGTTAAAGCAAAAATCAGAATCGGAACCTTTTGGATTTTGCAATTGCAGTGAAGAGATAGGTGGAATATATTTATTTTTCATGTTACCTTTTGACACATTTTTGTGATAAGAGGGAAAGTATACATCCTTCTGAATGTATACACCTTATTGATTGGTTGAATAATGTGTGTACTTGGAACTTAAATGAAAGCACTGTATAACTTCATGTGAAATTTAACCTTAGTTTTAGAGGGATTACTAGGAAGACTTTTTTATCCTGTTGTCAATTTTTTAGATTGCACACCAACCTGTTATCAGGACTGACTCGAGAATAGCTGTTTCCATTTGTGCTGTTATACCACCAGCCTTGCTGTTTGTTAATTGTGGCTCCTCTTCTGTCAAGTTGTGCACCTTCTTCCAACTTCCTTTTCACAAAGTGCTGTTGACATGATAAAATTTCTGTGGGGTCCCAGTTAATTGAATATCTGGCATTGTGAATGCTTCTGTTCAGGCTGGTTCAGTTTTGCTAGAAACATTTCTTATAGCAGCTTTGTTTTGCTGCATTGGTTCAATTTTTTTTTTAAATCCTTCCCATTTAGCTAAAAGAAAGTGATGTCCTGCCACGGAGTGGTATACAGTGTAAACTGCAATTGTGGAAACACCTATGTAGAAGGAACTGGAAGTCAACTTTAAACCCATGTGGCAGAGCTTAAAGCCACTCTAAGAAATGTTACTAACAAAACAGTACTTGAAAGACATATAGGTTCTGACTTATTAAAAAAAAAAAAGGGTCTTATTTATATATGGAAAGCCTCCCAAAACATCAAGTTTGGTGGTGTTTGAATCTGGCTTGTCAATTAGTTTTGCTTCTTCAAAGAGAAATTTGTCCTTTTCTTAACAGTTTTTAGCCATCGATGACTTCTTTAGGTCACAGTTTCGAATGTAGGTTTTGTGCTCCTTCAATCGAAAACGCAAGGCTCTATGGGTTTGCATTTTTGATTGCAAAGTGCCACATTCACATGGAATTTGATAAATTCCCCACTAGTTTTTGTCTTCAACATAGTCTTTTGATCCTACAAAGTTAATTTTGTTTATATGTTTAAAAACCACTTCACAATTTCTCAAAACCTTTAATTTTAAAGGCAATCTCACTGGAAAATTGAATAATGGCAAAATTCTCTTGCAATGGGTGCGTCACAGGAGTTAACTAGGAGATAGGCTTCGGTTTCCGGAGTTTTGTTAGAACCTTGTCTATAATGGAAGAGTTGTATCCTTGCTGCAGTGGCGGCTAGGGGTGTAAAATGCTGGTGAGGCGAAATGTCTTGATGTAAATGTAAAACAGTAAAACATATGTTATTGAAAAATATATAAATTCGTATAACGTTGTACGAATATATATATATATATCAGTGGCGTAGCCTGTGGGGGTCGTGGTTTTCACCCCCCTTAGTAGGCGAGACAGTTAGCTTTTTCTAAGTACGTTTTATAGATAATTTCCCTATTTAAATTCATTGATTCTTACATAACTCGGAAAGCAATGTAATTTCTTGATAATAGAAGAGAAAGTAAAGCAAAGTGGCCAAAGAAGTTGCTTTATTAAATTTTATTAAAACAACTATAATTTATTGCATTTTCTTCATTTTATTAAATTAGCTTCGTTTTGTATCAATAGAAAAATATTTGTCGAAGCGCCCCCCCCAAAAGAAATTGTTATATGTACTTATACACAGTTATACAGCAGAAGTGCAGAACCCCTCTCCCCCCTTCAAAAAGTTTTATGTCAAAGGCAGTATCACCCATTGGATATCTTTGAAATCCTGGGTTCGAGTCGGCTGAATCCCGCTGAGATTCGGAAGTCTCGTTAAGCCATTGGTCCCGGGTAGGCGCCTTGTTATAAATCGCTGTAAGCCCCATCCCTTAGGGCTTCAGCCTATGCCATTTATCCCTTATATACAAATATTATTCAACAGTAATGGAATAAAATTATACAAATATATGAAACACGGCGTGGGGAGTCTTTCTTCACGAAAAAATCCAAAAATTTTAGTGGAAAAATGTACATATACCTATATATATATGTGTGTGTGTGGGTGTGTGTGTGTGTGTAATATACGCTACTTTTGCAACAATATTTTATGAAAACAATTATTCGATAATTTTACAACAAAGAAAGAAATATTTCACCTGTATTCTTTTATGTAATACACTTGAGCTAAAATACGCAGTTTGCGCGGTTTGTTTAGCTAGTCAATGCGTCACTCACATCCCAACGCTAGTCGGAGATCCACGTCTTAAAAATTTCAAAGTAAATCATTTGAATAGAAATTTTTTTCTCACGAAGTGTTTCTTGAGCTTGAATAAAAGTCACAGTTCGATTGGCATGTTGGTGAAGGTGCATTTAGCACGGGTCACAAACTGAAGTCCAGGCTCGTGATAACTATATGTACAGGAGAAGTCAAGCTAAGGAAGCACATTTCTATTGGAAACCTCAACGAACTATAGGGGCGCTGCGCAAACGTAAACAAACTTCTCTAGTACGGGTAACGTCGCACATGTTTCCATAAAGTCGAATGTTAGAATGGCTGGTTTGTCGCTTTCAATCCTTGAAATAATGAAATTTGTGGACGCTTCCAAAAATTCAAGATGCATTAAAGAAGGGGAAGTGATTGTTAATGTAGGCCATATAATTTCTTGTGGAATTAAGAAGGAAGATGGAAGAGAAATTCTCATAGTTTCGCACTGCATTCAGTCCACGGCAATAACGTCGTCGCCTCACTCCATCAACGGTGTTTTAGATACAAGTAACAGTGAAATTTCTATAAAGTCATTTGAGTGCTCTTGTAAAGCGGGCAGAAGTGGAACGTTTAAGCACTGTGTAGCAGTAATGCTTTACTGTAACAGGTAATTTTTAATTTTACATTTTCAGGCAAGTGATATAGTAATACCGACAGGGTGTTCTGATTACTACTAAAAGCTGACATTTCGTTTCACTTGACGTTTCCCAGGACCCATTTTCAATATTGTCAACAATAACATTTGTAATTTTTGAACATTCGTTCCTAAAAGTGTTTGTGAATTGGTAATTGTTGATCATCATTGGGTTTTTTTTTTTTTTTTTTTTTTGATTGGAGGTTTAACGACCACCGTGAGCAACTCAATGGGCTATAAGCAGTCGCCCGTCCCTAATTTAGGGCCACTGGTTCCAGGGAAGGGAGAGAGCCAGTGCCGTAAGACAAACACAACATCCATGCCCCACCGGGATTCGAACCCGGACCCCGTTCGGACGAATGATCAGAGGCCATCGCTTAGACCACTGCGCCACCGGGGCGGCCATCATTGGGTTCTGCGTTTTTGAACCGATGACTGTTGACAGAACATTGCAAATCTTGTTCCATAATGAAGTTTAAATTTATATTGATAACAGCAATTGTTTGTTTTCAAGATTATGTAGAAATGCGGATTTTTTAATTACTACTATGCAATAAAAATATGCTGCCTTGTTTATTATTAAAAACATAGCTGAAACCTTGGGAACGACTTTGCGGGACACAACAACATGATTTGTTTTTCTTCACGGAAATCTCCATTATATAACTCTAATTCCAGAATGAATGCAAAAATACACCAAACTACGACAACTGAACGTAATGAGCGATCTACCAACAGCCAAGCATTGAGCCGAAAACGTTACCCGTACTACAGTAATTCTTCCTTTTGCCGCTAGAGGGAGAGCGGACCGCTGAGATTGCCAATATAAAAAAAGTATTAGGTAATTTAAACCTGGAATTAAGAACAGAGGATTACGATATTAATTTGCTTTGGTCTCGAACAGAATGCTTTCAGTTTATGTTTTATAAATAAGTTCAATTCTGCGATTTTTTTTGGCTGCCAATTTGGCTATGATCAGATCATAAAATGGTTGAGTGGACATTAGATGGTTCAGCAATTCTTTCTCGATTGAAATTTTAGCGAGTGAAGACAAACGATCTTGTGCCGTTGTATTACGGAGGTAAGTCTTAATTCTCTTCAAACAAGAAAAACTCCTTTCAGCAGAAGAACTTGTTGACGCCAGTGTCAATACAAGAGAAAGTAATTTGTAGGCTTCTGGTAACGCATCTTTCAGCTCGTTTTCTTTCATTGTTTTCAAGGTTTTCTGAACACTGAGTTCCCTGAAGTTGTGATCATTATATAAAAATTCTAATTCGTTTTTTAGTCGTTGTGTGTCTGTAAAAATGTTTGGATAATTTTTTTTGAGAGTGTTAAGGGCACTGGATGGAAATGACTCTGAATAACTATGGTATTTTGAGCTGTCAACTAGCTGCAGAAACTCGAGCTTTCCCATATCTTCAATTCTGGTATTTCTTTGGATTATTATGCTGTCAACGATTTCTTAAAAAAAATCTTGTAAATGTTTCTTTTGGCGACATTTAGGACCTCCACTAATTGCTTCACTGAAATGTTTCAAGTAAGTGGTTACATTCCTTTTCTTATTTATTCGTTCGCAACATTGTTTACTTTGTCTTTGGCAATAACTGATATCTAAGGTCTTTTTTTGCAAAACATCGAACAGTACATCCGTAATTCCAAAAATGTCATCAAAAATCAGTGATAAAAAAGCAAATTCAAAATCAGTGAAATTTTTCAAATATCCTATGGCTCCGTTGATTGATTCTGCCGTTGATTCTGGGTCATTCATTATGTTTTCAAACACATTCTTTAGTTTGCCCCATTCGCTCACAATTAAACTCAAACTTTGCGAACGTGATGCCCAACGTGTTTCCGCTATTTGAGGAATCCGTTTCCCAACAACTGAATCTGCTACGTGGGTTCTCTTGGCAGACTTATGAAAAAATGAGGGCATGCTGGATACAGTTGCGAAATATATGCGACATTTTACAATACTTTTGCACCCCTGTTGTAGGACAAGGTTAAGGCGGTGGGCGAAACAGTGGGTAAACAAAGCTTGCGGGGCTTCTAGCTTGACTCTTTTTTGCAGACCGCTCAACTCTCCAGCCATAACGCTTGCACCATCATAACACTGGCCTACTAACTTTGATTTAAAATCAAACGCCTCCAAAACCGATGCTAGCAGATCATACAATGCCACAGCAGTCCTGTCAGTGCTGATATCATAAAAACCAAGGAAGCGCTCAACTACTTCACAATTTGAGTCAATATGTATCTAACAATTATTGAACACTGGGATTTTTGAGTAATATCAGTTGTATCATCAACTTGCACTGAAAAAAATTCTGACTCATTAATTTCGCTTTTAACACATTCGTTTATATATTCATGAATACACTCCAGTAAATCATTCTGTATCGTTTTAGATTGTCCAGAAAATAAGCTTCGTATTTCTTCAAAATGTGCTTTTAATTCTGGGGTGCTCCTACGAAGTAACAAATGGAACATCTCCTTGAAATTACCTTTATTTAATGAGGAAATGGATTCATCATGTCCTCGAAAAGGCAGTTCTTGCTTGCTTAGAACGACAACTAAATCGATAATATGTTCCATAAAAAGCCTATTTAGTCTGACCTTTTCATTAAATTTGACTTTATGAAGAGCAGCATTTTCTTTGAGCATATCAGAAATAGTGTTTATGTTTTTTTCCATTCGTTTTAGACCTACGTGGTTAGTTATATGCTCTTTAGAGCTTTCGTGCAATTTTGCACTACGAGAAAAGTTTTTCAGATTAAAATAACCCGTTGTGTTCCACACATTTTTCTTATTGCTCAAAAGTAAACATGGCCAGCAAAAGACAGTTTGCTTGTAATAGCTACCAGAAAGCCAGGGGAAAATCTCGTACCATGATTTATTGAAAGACCTAAATAACGATTTGCCGCACTTCTTGTCTTTAGATATTGAACTTATTATAGGTGTAGGTCTTCCAGATATGAGAACATCCCTTTTATCATAATCTTTCCAGTGTTTAAAAGGAATTTCTTCCAGAACACAAATCACGTCGTTTGTTGGGCCATTCATATTTTCCAACCAAAATCAAAATATGCTGTTTAGTAACAATAACAAAATAAAAAAAGAAGAAAAACTCAACATTACTATGAACTAGCCAACACCCACAGAAGAAAGGATTGCAAACACACTACTAAAAGTTAGACTCAAATACACTCTGACGAATAATTAAAGCTACGTAGAAAGCATCGTACTTTCCAAAGCGTATAGAGGCGAACAGCGTCATCGCCTGTAAAACCACTTTTTACCAAGGTCATCAGCTCATTTTCCCGCGCCCATTGGATACACAATCCTTGGGTTCTCCAATAACAGCAGAGATGCGATTCGAGTTTAAGCGAAGTGGAGAGTCGCCTCATAAATTTCCTTTCTCTTACTGGAAGTCCGGCACCTCCTTGGGTAGACCTCGGACCGCGGGGGTGGGAGGGTTCACTCTGTAGGGCTCTTCTCTGATCCCCAGTTCCCAAAACCGGCTTCTCATGTATACGATTCAGCCGGTCGCCTCTAAGCGTTTAAAACATGCAGCTGCTTTGCAAAAATAATGATTCATTTCTCTTCTTGAAAGCCTTTTTTTAACCTAATTCATGAATCACAATGTGAATTTCAGTGTTTCATTTATCCTGCAAAGTTCTTATATCGTTGTTACTGACAGAAGTTGTTTTTTCACTTCTCATTCTGCGGAATTTCAGGTGAGGCGGCGCCTCACTTGCCTCATCTGACGGCCGCCACTGCCTTGCTGTACTTCAACTCAGTTAAGGAAATAAAGTTCTTTTTCCAAACTGTCTTTATCTGAACATATATGTATCGCACAATATGCGCAACTGTAAAAGGCGCTGAGTTGTTGTTGCTAGAGGTGATTTGACTTGACATGTGGAGGTGAGAAAACAGCTAGAGGCTTCCGATAAATTGTGGTTGCGAGAGATCCATTTGAGCGAGTAACCAAGATGTCAAGGAATGGTAGACATCAGTTATTTTCAGTTTCGTAGCTGGATTGAATGTGAGGATCAATAGAATTTTTAAGTTTAACTAATTCCAGAATTTTAGAATTTTTTCTTCCTTTCCATAGAACGAAAGAATCTTCTACATATCGTATTCATAAGTCAAATTTCACGAGTTTGAAAAGTTTTTCTTCCAATCGACACAAGATTCACATAATATAGGTGACAGTGGGCTGCCCATGGCTAGACCTTCAGTCTGTTCATAAAACGTTCCACGGAAAGTAAAACTGTTCTGTTCTGTTTTATGCAAATATCCACTAATCTTATTTCTTCTACTTCAGGTTGGCTGTAATGATGCTCTATAAGACTTGCTTTTAGGGATTCCAGAGCTCCTTTTACTGGAACATTAGTGAACATAGAAACCACATCAAAGGATAGTATAAGTTGATCTACACAGTTGTGTAGTTTGAGTCGATTGGTAAACTCAATGGAATTTTTCACAGATGTTTCGTTTGGAGTGGCCAAGGTAGATAATTTTGAAGATAAGAACTTGGATAACTTATGTGTTGCTGTGCCGATATTACTTACTATAGGCTGGAAAGGAATGCCAGATTTATGTATTTTAGGGAGAGCATAGAATCTCGCACAACGAGCGTATGAAGGTTCAAGTTTTTTTTTTTTTTATATGTTTTGGCTCAGAGTTTGAGTTTTTGATCAATTTCTGTATTTCTTTTGTTTATCTGAAGGATCGTTATTTATTTCATGTATTTCATTCGTTCTTTATTCCTTTTGTAAGGTCAATCCGAAACGAGATTTTTGACTTTGTTATAATGTTTCTTGTCTAAAACTACTGCCTGACCTCCTTTGCCAGCTCTTTTGACGATTAAATTGGAATGTGAGCGCAATTCTTTAAGCGCATTAATTATATCAGATATTATTTATTATATCATATACAATTTGAATATTTAAGTGCCATTCGTCCTGATGAAGCTAGGTCAATACCTAGCGAAACCACGGTCGACTTGAAAAATAAATATTTGTGACAAACCACGGTGTATTGTCTTAATATATATATATATATATATATATAATCGTCGCAAGACTGTAGTCTTTGATATCAAGAATGGTTGCAATATACTTTCCTAAAAAAGCAAAAAACAAAAAATCTTCAGTTTATTTTGTTTCTCCTGTGCTTCCAATGTCAGCTAGGCATAAATTTTAATTAAAACATTTCTACAAGTCATTTAACTTCATGGCTGTTTAGTTCCACATCCACAGAGAAGACTCATGGTCACATAATACTTCTTTCGTGCAAAATGGGAAATTTTTGCTAATAAAAAGTTCTTTCACAGTTGAAAAAATTTATTTACCACACTATCAAGCCACCACCGTAGCTAGGTTTAAATTTTTGGGAAATATCAAGTCCCTTAGACCACCTAGCAACTGTTTATTGCACCATTCACTGAAAAAATTTTAAGGACATTTTTTCTTTCAATCAACACAATAGCAAAAAGGTAGTTGTAATGAACTTGAGGTTTGAATGTTATTTTCAATCCTTAGTAAATTCAACTTATGGGAGGCATTTCATAATCCCAAATCATGTTTTTTTCGTGTTTCCCTGTAAATGAGATTTAACTGAATGCAAATCCTTTATGTGGTATTTTTAGAACCAGATTTCATTTTTTGTTTGCTCCTTAAGCAACTGCAATAAAGACTAATGTAAAATTTACCTAGGTAGATGATTTGACAATTTAGAACAAATTTCTTATTTGCATGCTGTAATTGATTGTCATACTTTTACATCAATCATGGGTATTAATGAAGCCCCTTGAAAATCTTAGTACCTATCGTAAAATTTAACTTTAGGGTTATGGGATTACTACAATAAAATTTCCTTTTTGAAAATAAATGTTTCATTTAAATTATAAATAAATTCCAAACCTTTGCTAAATTCGGAATATTATTTATTTTAAATCGATCAATCGTCAAAAAATAAAGCATGAAGAAAATGTCAATGACAGATTTGCATTTGACTAATCTATGCTAGCGAAGGGAAGGATGTGTAAGGAATCTTCTCTTGCTTAAGGACACTCCCCAAGGATGTTTGGAGGCTAACAGGGACAGACTTGGGCAGTTTGGGATCCTGGGCAAGAGGCTTTCAGGGGACTCCCCAGCATCACGTGTTATGTGCAGGCATATATCATTTGAACAATTTAGACCACGTCTTCCATTTTTACAAAGTGACAGTAACAGTGATTGGTTTCACCCGAACTTCTTACGCTCGGGCCCGTTACTATTGGCAGATTAAGACATTAATTTGCCAATAACATGTTATTCTATGTATTTGTGGAAATTGTCATTTCAATGTGTTTCAAAGTGCAGTTCTGAAATTACCATTTCAACTTTTTTTTTCAGTGGATGAACATTGCAAATAAGTTTAATGCAAAGCAAGGAATTTCTAACTATATTTTGGGGGGCCCTCAAAGGTCAGGGCCTTGGACACAAACTCCGAATGCCCTCCCATGAAACAGGCCTTGCATGGGCTCTAATGGGTTTCATATACAGTATACACCCTGATTCATAAAGAAGTATACAGTAACAGTTGAAGCCACGGACCACAACTGCGAACCGTTAGGTAGAAGTTTTCATAAAGTTTGTGTGCCGCTACTGAGGGAAGTGACGTAGCGATAGCGCGCGTGTCACGTGACTCGTCAGTCAAAACGGCAGTGGAGAAGCCGTTTTGTGTTCTTGAATTGAGCAAAACTGAATCTGTAACTGTTGTGCAACGACATTTTCGATCACGATTCGGAAAAGAACCTCCAACCAGAAAATCTATATACGATTGGCATAAAAAATTTGAAACTACGGGCTGTTTGTGCAAACTTAAAAGTCCTGGATGACCGTTTATATCAGAAGAAGTCGGCAATAGTGTTTGCACTGCCATTCAACGAAGCGCGGGAAAATCAACACGGAGGGTGAGTCGTAAAGTGCAGATTTCACAGCCCACTGTCTGGAGAACTTTGTGAAAGAAGCTGAAAATGATTCCATACAAAGTGCAGATGTTGCAAGGCCGCTCCGGTAGCGCAGTGGTCTAAACGATGACATCTGATTATTCGTCCGAAAGGGGTCCGGGTTCGAATCCCGGTGAGGCATGGATGTTGCGTTTGTCTTACGGCACTGGCTCTCTCCCTTCCCTGGAGCCAGTGACCCTAAATTAGGGACAGGCGACTGCTTATAGCCCATTGAGTTGCTCACGGTGGTCGTTAAACCTCCAATAAAAAAAATCTCACTGACCTTGACAACACAAAGCGCTTTGAATTTTGTGCCGAAATGCAGCACCATTTTGAAAATGACTATTTTGCCGATCACTTAGTTTTCACCGATGAAGCTGCATTTCACGTGAGTGGTCAGGTAAACAAGCACAATGTTCGCTTTTGAGGAACGGAAAAATCCCAGATTTACAGTGCAACACGTGCGAGATTCCTCTAAGGTAAATGTGTTCTGTGCTGTGTCCAAAAGAAACTGTACGGCCCCTTTTTTTCACGGTAGGCTCTTTTCAGGATTTGTAAAGTCTTTGATTGATGCCAGAGTTGCAGGACGTCAGTGACAACTTTATTCTCCAATTGGATGGTGCACCACCGCACTGGTTAGGCGACGTGTGAGATTATCTCGATAAACATTGTTCTCACCGATGGGTTGGACGAGCCGTGGACTACAACATGCCACTGACCCAATGGCCACCCAGAAGTCCTGACTTAACACCTTGTGACTTTTTCCTGTGAGGGTACGTAAAGGACAAGATATTCGCCACTCATCTTCCTGTTGGTCTATCGGAGCTGAAACAGCGTATCACAGCCACTAACACTGCACTTGATTCAGATATCTTACCCCGCGTTTGGGCGGAAGCGGATTACCGGCTCGATTTGTGTCATGTGACTAAGGGTGCACCATAGAACATCTGTGACTGTCTCTAAAAAACTTGAAACATTCCCCAACAATTCTGTTACAGGTAACATAAAATATCTTACATTGTTCTTGTTTTGTAGTGCATTGAAACTGTATACTTCTATATGAATTGCCTTGTATTATATTTCAACTTTCTTCGAAAAAAAATTAAACGCATTAAAGCCCAGGGCCAGATTTACTGGAGCACTAATAAAAATTGGAAAGGGAGTGAGACAAAGTGATACCATATCTCCCAAACTCTTTAATGCTACATTGAAAAATGTCTTTCAATCATTGAACTGGGAAAACAGGGATAAAAGATTCACGGAGATTAACTCACTTTCGTTTTGGTGATGACGTAGTAATTTTTTTTTTATTGGAGGTTTAACGACCACCGTGAGCAACTCAACGGGCTATAAGTAGTTGCCCGTCCCTAATTTTGGGTCACTGGTTCCAGGGAAGGAAGAGAGCCAGTGCCTGTAAGACAAACACAACATCCATGCCTCACCGGGATCTGAACCCGGACTCCTTTCGGACGAACGATCAGAGGCCATCGCTTAGACGACTGCGCCACCGGTGCGTAGTAGTAATTTTCACAACTACCCGTTCAGAACGGTAGAATATGATCCAGGAACTTGCTGACAAGAGTAAAGAAGTGGGGTTATAAACCAACGTTCAGAAGACAAAACTGATGACCTCCCCGGTGGCGCAGTGGTCTGAGCGATGGCTTCTGACCATTCGTCCGAGATGGGGTCCGGGTTCGAATCCTGTGAGGCATGACTCTTGTTTGTTTAATGGCGCTGGCTCTGTTCCTTCACTGGAACCAGTGGCGTATCCATGTTTCAAAATCTCGGGGGGGGGGTACGAACACACATTATACAGGATATAATGAGGATCTCAGACTGAAAATCTGGGAGGTCCCTGACCCCAACCTCTTAGCGGTTACGCTTGTGCCGGACACCTAGAAGAGAAACACAACATAGCCTTTAGTGACGTACATTAGTACAGTGTTGGTCCACCTTTGGCCTTAATGCATGCACTGACCCTTCGAGACATGCTTCCGACAAGGTTTTGGGACACAGCAATAAGTGCTTCCATTCAGCACGTAGTACTGTTGCTTAGTAGTAGGCCTTGGTTCCAAACTTCTTATGCAGCGCTCTAATTCATCCAAGGAGGTTATATTACTGGAGACAGCACTCCTATCCACGGAGCATTGGCCGCCATAAGTCACCGTCCGTGCTACAAATGACGCAGCCACAGTAAAGAAGCTGCTTTGGAACAAAAGCTTCTAAACGTATAAACAAATAAAATGAGTAATTCAATAATCTTTATCAATGATACGCAAGCTTACTGTTTCATCAACGGTATAATTTAGTTCGTTTTGACCTGCTTCTGACGTCACGCCACAAATTAGCTGTGACCTATGGCGGCAGAGCCAGTGGTGTCTCCAGTAATATAACCTCCTTGAATTCATCTCATAGGTGCTCTATGATGGGATTAAGATCAGGGCTCTGCGCTAGCCAGTTCACATACGATACGAAATTATCGTGAAACCACACCGTAACAGTCCTTGCTTTATGTCTTGGTGCATTATCCTTCTGGTACCAACTAGGCTCAGGTCCATAGCATTGCCACAAAGTTTGTAGGACATAATTGTCTATAATATCGAGGTGCACGTGCTGGTTAACAGGTTTGTCCACGATAACCAATGGGCCGGGACCGTATCACAAAAAACACCCCCACAAGAGTACACTGCTAGCTCCAAACTTGACCGTAGGAAAAGTACATTCTGGTAAATAGCGTTCCCCCGGCTACAGCCATACCCACACACGGCCATCAGACTGATGGATGGTGTATCTGGATTCATCAGTCCATAGGACGCGTTTCCATTGATCTACGGTCCACGATAAATGTTCTTTACACCACGCTAAATGACGAGTAGCATTACGAGTGGGGATGAAAGGATTATGAACAGCCGCACGACCACGGTAAGCCATGGAATGAAGTTCTATGTGAACGGTACGTGTACATTCCGAGGTTCCAGTATTTTTACTCACCTGTACACTGAGGTCTGGTGCAGTACTCCGTCGATTAGCTGTAACTACTCTCCTGAGGCTTTGACGTCCTCTATCGCTGATTTTCTTTGGTCTGCCGGTACGCGTATTTCTTTTTTTTTTTTTTTTTTTTGGTTGGAGGTTTAACGACCACCGTGAGCAACTCAATGGGCTATAAGCAGTCGCCCGCCCCTAATTTAGGGTCACTGGTTCCAGGGAAGGGAGGGAGCCAGTGCCGTAAGACAAACACAACATCCATGCCTCACCGGGATTCGAACCCGGACCCCTTTCGGACGAATGATCAGAGGCCATCGCTTAGACCACTGCGCCACCGGGGTGGCACGCGTATTTCACAAGTGAATGTACGGAATTGCGATTCAGGCCATTTCCGCCACGCGATTGGTTCAGAGTTACTTTGGAGATTGCGAGTAGACAGAACCTATGAGAAGAGTCATGTGACTGATGTCGGCGTTGCTGCACTCGCCATAAGCCATTTTAGTGCTGGGGTGTTTTCCAAGGAGGTTAGAAGTAAGAGGAGGTGGCAACAGCACCTCTTCCTGTGCTTCTGGCGTGACGACACTTTTTATCAGCTGACTACGCCAATGCGCCCAAGCTAAGAATCTCCTGTAAATCTCTATGAGGAAATCGCGATTTTGAACGGGTTTGTCGGACCCTTACTCTACCCATACAGGCATAAAAAAATCGAGGCTGAAATATTCATTCCCATAATAAAAAAATTCCAGAAAAAACAGGAAAATATGTGTTGGTATTTCTTTAAAAAATTGAACAAAATAATGATTTTTTGAGCGGAAGGGCATAGTGCGCATGGTTACTTACTGCCCATGTGCAAGTAACCATGCATACTGCCCATGTGCAAGTAGCCATGTTTAAAATATAACCAAAAGCCTAATGTTAAGAAATAAGAAGTCCGAAATATTCCTTCTTTCCATCCTTGGTTTGCATGCGCTAAGCAAACTGCTTAAGCCACAGGAAGTGACGTCACGTTCCCGAACTCTTGCAGCACAGACTCCCACCACCTCAGAGAGAGGACAGAAATAGCTGATCTGTTTTGGCTTCACTCAAAACGGGCGGAATGCGACAGGAGGTAAATAGAGAGTGTACTTTATTGGTAGGGGAGATCAAACAAATCTTTATTATCGAAAAATGATATATATATAGGTGCGCCGCACTCTGCGATAAAATAACAAGGAAAAACGTGGGATGAGACATGCGACACTATTTGCAAATGAATGGGGCCTCGCCTGCCAAGAAATTATAAACATTAATGTTAAAACCACAGTACAAATTCAAGCATAGTTCACAAGGTTCGCATAAATAGACAAAGGTCAAGGACCGGTGATTTGTGTGCAGTAAACAGCCGAAGTAATGCAGAAAGACAAAGAATGCAAATAATATGCAGAACATTCTAAAATTATAAACACAATGCAAAGAACATGGTCACTGTGCACAAATAAGAAAACAGTGGATAAGGCATGTTGCACATTTCACACAAGTTATAAATAAAAATACAGTCTGAAAACACTACGAAAAAGAGGTTTTCCACAGATCACTGGACACACTTAGGTTAACAGATGTCCATGACCGCTAAAGTACGTACATGATGTAGAAATACACACTGTGTATACTAAAAGAAAAGAAATAGCAAATCACAGTGCAAACAAAACTTTAATATAATGCCAAACAAAGTCACGGTACACATTAATGAAAGATTTACCATCTAGCGGCATGGCAGATCACAAAACTGTAACAAAACTTAAGGGAGAACAACAGGTGCTCTCCACCTACTATGCGAAACAATAAAATAATATGAAATCATGCAATGTACGTACACATACAGGGGCGGTGCTTCCTAGAACACACGGAAAAGGAATGGTAATAGTAGTACTAGAAATTTAAGGATAAAATTCTAGTAGCATACTTCCACACTGCACAGTAAATGTGAAAAACAGAGAGATACCAATGAAAAGAGACTGTAAATACACATACAAAGATGCAGAACCATTGCAAGTACAACAAAAAATCAGGTCACCCGAACACAGATAACTCAAGAAAACGACATTCAGGCAATGGTGCAAAAACAGAAGCATGAGCCGCTATGTACCCATATTCTAACCGGTTCGAACGTACTAGTAGAAAATAGAATTTCACAAGAGACCGTCTCGATCTCGCATCAGAAAGCCAACTTGCACAGGAACACCAATATAATAAAGACGTATGTGCTGGGTATTTACAGGCAGAGTAGTACAAAAGCGGGAGTACACGCAGAGTAAGTACAAGAGACAAGTCTGCCGATCAGGCAGTCATAGTGTAAAACACATATGAACACAGGGCAGAACTCTAAGTGATTCACAAAATGGCATGATCAAACACAGGCGATACATCCAAGGCAAAAAAGTACTCAATTTAAAGGGTAAAGGCCCTACCTCGGTAGGGAAGAACACACATGACATTATAGCAAAACATTTGGGGATGTACACCAGGCGAACTCACAATGTCACTAAAGACATTGTTGAGTGAAATCCACTAAAGGAAACGACCCGGCAATTCACACTAGCTAGATTGCGGAATCAGAGACACGAAACCACCCGGCATCCTGAGCCTAGGTTCACCGGAAAGCTGCAATAGAGCGTGAGGTGGTTGCTGCAAAATATTCGAGGTTGAGACGAGCACGGAAAACGAATTGCATCGTTTCTCCGGCGACCAAGATGCTTGATGTATTAGCAGCGGTACGGTTGTAAAGATGATAGAGGTATATCACGTGCTTAAAAAGAACAAACAAAAAGGCACATACATCAGGTACTCGAAATTGTGGATGTTTTGTCAGAAGGAGCCATGAGTACGCAATAAAGGGCAAACTGCGGGAGGAGATGATATCAGCAAGATGGAATGCAGAATGTAATATCGGGAGCAAAATGGGACAATGGTATTACATGTGGGCTGCATCACCAACAGAGTCACAAAAAGAGCAAAGAGGTGAAGGGAATAAAGTCATTCGGGAAAGAGTGAAATGGACAGGAAGCCGGCGGTGAAGGAAAGGCCAGTGGATGTTACGTTCTAGCGGTGAGGAGAGAGAGGAGAAAGAGACGCTGACCGGAGGGCCCTGGAAAGAGAAGAAGGAACGTCTGGTATAGGATGGGGAAGGGCAAAAGGTTCACAGAGAGAAAAGTAAAGAGAGGTGAGGGAGACTGAATGAAGTGTTGTATGCCTACCGAATGTACGGAATTTACATCCTAGCAGACTGGGTGTTTCATTGATTAAATAGATTAGTGTGTTAATTTATTATTTGCTCTCTGTTCTTTTAGGCTCTGGTATGTTAATAACTCCCGTGTTTCAGCAAACTGCTAACGTTCTCGCTCATATATACCAGCTCCCGAATTTAAAAGAACCCACAAGTCTCGGATCCAAATATCGTATCAATTGTGGCTGCTGCAGGATCGAGACCACATTTGTATCATTTGGAGGCGAGCGTTGGAATGCATAATATAGCTCGGCACGTATGTATCAATATTATATCATCTGCAGTTATCAATCTACAAATGGATGAAGGCCTCCTTCCAGTCTCTTCCAAGGAGGCTTTTTGGATTTCATTCACCCATCTCTCTCATTCTTGGTATCCAGTCTGGTATTTCAGTTTTCCAACGGTGGTCAGTTCTAGCAATATGTCCAGCCCATTGACATTTGTGCATCTTACTTTCATTATAATATCAATTTCTGCCCAATTTCTTAACCTACGTGTTCCTCTTTTTATCATTCAGGGTTGCACCAAGCCTCTCCCTCCGCACTTCTTATATAATATGTACAGTATGTAGTAATATGGTACATTTAATTTCAGAAACATTAGACCCACGCACATTTTTAATTTTTGTTTTAATTTGTTTTTTGCATTCAGTTCATTTAAAACTAATTTAAATATCTGTTATGTTTGCCTTTGCAGTTAAAATCTAATTTTATTTTCATCTTTTTAATTAAAATATTGTTTTTACCTCCACTAGATGCAGTTAGAACGAACGTAAAATCTGCTAGCTTTGCATTTGTGGCTGACTATTTAGTGAAAACAATGGAATTAAATATTGATTGTACTTCATGTATAGAGAAGCTAGCAAACTCTGACTGTACAACACCCATTCTCAGCTTAATTTCAAGCCAAGATCGTGGTGGACTTAAATATCCAAACCAGCTTTTGTTATGATGCTATCAATCATACAAGATTTTGTTGAAAAGTCATTGCTCCATTTGCCACAGAACCTGCTGCTATAGAACTTGTCTCCATATATTCTTCCAGTTGAAAAAATGTCAATTGTTAAAATGTGAAGAAAGGCAACACAGTGAGAAGATCAGCATTTTAATTTGTGAAAAATTTCTTCCGATACTGCTCAAGAACATAGCAAAACAAGTGACTAATAAAACAACCCAAAAATTTTGCAATAAATTATGGCATAGGAAAATATCGAAATTAACGTAAGCATTTAAATCACTGTTTAACGACTGTGCATATAAGACCTAAAATATTCTGCCTGTCTGTGTTTTGCCCCAATTCTGGCAGTCTGAATATTCAGTTAAGTTATATTTGTAAAGCTACCAGAAGTGAACTGATGAATATTGATGACACGTTTGTGGAACAACCTTCTTGAAAAAAAGTGACATAAAAAATCTCAAGTATTATTTTAATTCATAGCTGACATTGTTAAGAAGTTTTAAAATACACTGAAAATTATTTTTGATTTTATTGAATGCAAAATTTATTTCAGTGAAGCTTATTTGGGAAAATTCTTGCTTTTATGAATTCTATATTTCAATTGCCATGACTACTAGCATAATCATACCACCTTCCCATATTGTTTCAATGACTGAATGCAATACCTTTTTATTCCGTAACTCACTCGAATTAGTTCACCAGCTATAACTTTATTCCAATCCTTACCTTCTTTTTTGTTTGCTTGGTTTTAGTACGAAAACAAATCATGACGGAATAGCCCGAGATTTAATTTGACTCTGTAATTATACAGATTGTTACACGTTATTCTTACTTTGTTTCAGTTCTTCGATTGTTCAGTATGTTCCAGCCAAATGTACTGAAAACCATCTGGCTGCAGAAAAATAAAATAATAAATACTACTATTAATTGCAAGGAGGTTATATTACTGGAGACACCACTCCTATCCATGCAGCATTGGCCGCCATAAGTCACCGTCTGTGCTGTAAATGACGTCATGAGCAGACACGACGCAGCGGCAGAAGATAAGCTGCTTGGAAGCCAATGGAACAAAAGCTTCTAAGCGTATAAACAGATAAAATGAGTAATTCAATAATCTTTATCAATGATACACAAGCTTACTGTTTCATCAACGGTATAATTTAGTTCATTTTTGCCTGCTTGTGACGTCACACCACAGATCAGCTGTGACCTATGCGGGAGAGCCAGTGGTCCTCCAGTAATATAACCTCCTTGATTAATTGTTATATCTTTTAGCTCGCAACTGATGTAATATTCGTACAGTGGACAGTCAGCACCCTCTGGCGTTGGCGGAAATATTTAGAACTACCGCTGGTTCTTGCCTTCAGCGGTCGCCTCACAGGCCGTTGCCAGCGAAACGTCACGCATGTGACGTCACGGCAACCATCTTAGGCCTGACATGAACACACGACGATATAACTAAGCTATACATGCCATAGCGTTAATGCTGTGCGAGGCACGAAGTTGGCATTTTGCTTTAAATATTAATCAATTTGCCCTTCTTTATTATACTAATCGATGATATACTGTTCTTAAGGATATTATTAGTTGATTTATCAATGTTTAGGGCGTTACGGCTATTTCCTGGTATTTAGAATTCAGGAAACATTTCGGCTGGCTTCTGGCGCATCAGCGTAAGTACAAGCACATCAGCGTAAGTAAAACCGCCGTGTAATTTCATAGTTTTTAAAGTTGTGTGTATAATAATTTAAGTTTAGTGGCGAGTTTTAATCTAAGTTTAGTTACGTTTTACAGAGATCTGCTCTGTTAAAATGAAGAAAACATGATAGTGTACGTAAATTAAAGTTAATTGTAATACCCAAATATTGCTTTATATTAGATATGTGGGATGTAAGGTCAGGTGATGCGTAACATCACAGCCTCTCCTTGACAAATGTCGACCCCGCCTTCTCGTGGTGCATCCTGTTCTCACTAAATGGGCTCTGACGACCGCCAATAGCGGTATAACTATACCATCGGGATCAGAGGAAATGCTATCCCACACTCACTAACCCGCTTGGCCAGCGTGGTGAGTTATGGCCAAACACCTCCAAAATGACTCTACAACTTAAATCTTGGCCCTCAGTCTCCGGCAGCTGGAATGTACCTGGCCAAGGTAGCGGCCAGTGCGACATGAAGGCAGAGGATGCTAAGAATCCCCGGAGGACCGAAGTAGGCTGCCATCTGATGCCGACCTTGGCTACGTATAATGGACGCTCCCTATCTTCTGATTCAAGGCTTCTTGAATTGGAAGAGGAACTACAAATGATCAAGTGGGACATCGTCGGGCTAAGTGAGGTAAGGAGAAGAGAAGATCTCATTGAACTGAAAAGTGGACATCTCTTCTACTATCGTGGGACAGATACTGGCAGAACTAGGGGTGTTGCATTTATAATACACAAGAAACTAAAGGATAAAGTGGTAGAAGTTGAAAGTTCCTCTGACAGAGCTGCACGACTCGT
Organism: Macrothele yani; assembly: GCA_039090855.1. Taxonomy (NCBI): domain Eukaryota; kingdom Metazoa; phylum Arthropoda; class Arachnida; order Araneae; family Macrothelidae; genus Macrothele; species Macrothele yani. Next base: position 92,801,194 of record CM076998.1, read on the forward strand.
TATCCAACTCTCGAGAAGATACCAGGTTCAGATTATTCAAACTTATGCACCCACCACAAGTCATCCTAAAAAAGAAATTGAAGAATTTTATGAGGAAATTCATATAAATAACAAAGGTAAGCAACACTTGAAGATAATTATGGGAGATTTCAATGTAAAAATAGGGCAACAGCAACAGAATGAAACTTCAGTAGGTAAATTCGGTCATGGCAACAGAAACCAGCATGGAAATACTTTCATTGAGTTTGCAGAGGCAGAAGGGTTTTTCATTTTGAACTCCTTTTTCAAGAAAAAGCCACACAGGAAATGGACATGGAGACAACCAATTGGGACGACATGTGAAACTGATTTTATTATGTGTAACAAAAAATTCGTCATCGAAGACTGCAGTGTGTTAAACAAGTTCAACACAGGTAGTGACTGTAGATTGGTGAGATGTAAGATGCACCTCAACACTAAGCTCGAACGTGGCAAGCTCATAAGACAAACAAAATGTATTGACATAACCAACCTTAAATAACACCATGATACTTTCAAGTTGGAACTGAAGAACAGATTCTCTGCTTTAGAAGGCCTAACACGGAAGAAGTGGATATTTCTGAAGTTAACAGAAAAGTAACCAAAGCTCTTGTGGAAACAGCAACAAAACTAGCTGGGTCTAAGAACAAGTTGCATGTAAACAAATTATCACGAAAAACCAAAATGTTGATGCAAAAAAGAAGAGAGATGAGGACAACGAAAGAAGATGTGACTTCCAAAGTGGAATATATAGAGCTATGCAAGACAGTACGAAAAAGTATCACTGAAGACGTAAGGAAATTCAACTGTGAATTAGTGAGGAAAGCAATTGAAAACAACAAAAGCCTAAAGATAGCAAAGGGACATCTCAGTAAGGGACGAAAACAGATTATGGCACTGAAAAAAGAAGATGGTTCTGTAAGAAGAAATAGAGGCGAAATTTTGACAACAGTGAAAGATTTCTACTCCAAATTATATGAAAGGGATGATACATGTACTCCAGACATCATGAAAGGTACCAGAGTTCTTCCAGTCCTCCCAGCAGAAGTTGCACATGCAATCAAGAACATGAAGCGGGGAAAAGCTCCAGGAGAAGATGGAATTACTGTAGACATCATACAAGAAGCAAGTGGAAAAATCGAAACAGTACATGCCCAAATTTTCACTCGATGCCTTAATGAAGGGATGATTCCTGAGGATTGGAATAACGTTACAATGATCCTGCTACATAAGAAAGGTGACATTGAGGATTTCAGGAACTACAGACCTATCAGCCTCCTCTCAGTGGTTTATAAAATCTTCACTAAAGTTCTTTCACACCGCTTGAAGGTAACACTGAACATGGCTCAACCGAGAGAACAAGCTGGATTCAGGAGTGGCTACAGCCCAATAGATCATATCCACGTACCGAGAGAACTAATAGAAAGAGCGAGGGAATATGAACTTCCATTGTGCATGGCTTTTATCGATTATGAAAAAGCCTTTGATTCGATGAATCCATCAGCAGTTACAATGGCTCTGAAATCCTGCGGTATAGTTTTTTTATTGGAGGTTTAACGACCAACGTGAGCAACTCAATGGGCTATAAGCAGTCGCCCGTCCCTAATTTAGGGTCACTGGTTCCAGGGAAGGGAGAGAGCCAGTGCCGTAAGACAAACACAACATCCATGCCTGATCGAGATTCGAACGCGGACCCCTTACGGACGAAAGATCAGAGGCCAGCGCCTTAGACCACTGCGCCACCGGCCTGCGGTATTGAAGATGCATACATTAATATTATTAATAGCATCTATGAAAATGCAAGTGCAAAGATTCGGCTGTTTGAAAATACAACACACATAAAAATTGGAAAGGGAGTGAGACAAGGTGACACCATATCTCTGAAGCTCTTTAACGCCACATTGGAAAATGTCTTTCAATCACTGAACTGGGAAAACAAAGGGATAAAGATTAATGGAGAGTATCTAACCCACCTTCGTTTTGCTGATGACGTAGTCATTTTTGCAACTACCCCATCAGAGCTGCAGAGTATGATCCAAGAATTTGCTGACAAGAGTAAAGAAGTGGGATTAAAAATGAACTTTCAGAAGACAAAAGTGATATTCAATGCTTTTGCAAGAAATGACGATTTATCGATTGATGGAGAAAAGCTGGAGGTAACAGACACGTACGTTTATCTTGGACAGCAGATATCAAGTGAGGGTCACATTGATGAAGAAATTAATCGGCGTACAAAACTTGCCTGGAGAGCTTTTGGAAGAAACAGCATAATTTTCAAGAGCAATATGCCATTATGTCTTAAAAGAAAAGTATTTGATCAATGCATCCTTCCAGAGCTTACGTATGGTGCAGAGACGTGGACCTTAACTAAAAGAGACATACAAAGGCTGCAGACAACTCAAAGTAGCATGGAGAGGTGCATGCTTGGTGTAACCAAGAGAGATAAGAAGAGGAACTCGTGGATCCAAAAAATGACGAGAGTGGAAGACATCATGATCAGAGTTAAATCCCTAAAATGGCAATTAGCTGGACATACTGCCAGAAGGACAGACCATCGATGGACAGCCGAAATTTTAGATTGGATTCCAAGGGACAGGAAAAGACCCAGAAGAAGACCACATGGGAGATGGGTGGATGAAATTCGAAAATATGCGGGAGTGACATGGAGGAGACTGGCGCAAGACAGCCCGTTGTGGAGGAAACTTGGGGAGACCTTAGTCCAGCAGTTGATTGATAATGGTTGACAATGATGATGATGATGATGATGATTAGATATATAATGATTTTGCCTTTTCACCGTGTGAACAAGCACATGCCTTGAAAGATTACTTTCCCGTGGAAATTGCTTGGAACATTCATCCCATTGGTAAGGCTTTTTACCTGAATGAACAAGCATATCCCTTAAAAGATTACTTTTCTGAGCATATTGCTTGGGCCGCCCCGGTGGCGCAGTGGTCTAAGGCGTTGGCCTCTGATCATTCGTCCGTAAGGGGTCCTGGTTCGAATCCCGGTCAGGCATGGATGTTGTGTTTGTCTTACGGCACTGGTTCTCTCCCTTCCCTATAACCAGTGACCCTAAATTAGGGACGGGCGACTGCTTATAGCCCATTGAGTTGCTCACGGTGGTCGTTAAACCTCCAATCAAAAAAAAAAAAAAAATGCTTGGAGCACACATCACATTGATGAGGCTTTTCACCTGTGTGCAGTAGGATGGGCTGTGAAAAAAGACTTTTCTAAGAAAATTGTTTGGAGCATAATCACATTCGTGAGCCTTTTCCCCAGTGTGTGAATGAGTAAATGCTTTGAAAGAACACTTTTTCGAACAAATCGTTTGGAGAAAAAATCACGTTGGTGAGGCTTTTCCCCCGTCCGAATGAGTAAATGCTTCGAAAGATCACTTTTTCGAGTAAATTGCTTGGAACATACATCACGGTGGTAAGGCTTTCCACCTGTGTACATAAGCATATGCTCCGAAAGACGACTTTTCCGAGTTTCTATTATAATCTTTTCCTCTCTTTGCACAACAAAATGTCATACTGTTCAGTGCCATTCTGTCAATCAAAATGGGAAATTAAGCTGGTCAGATCTAAATTGACTTCATATACACTCTATAACGAAGTAAATTTCTCCGTCATTTCTGTCCACGCCAGGATTCGAACCCGGATCCCCTCATTCCGGAATAAGTCACTCTACCAATTGAGCTACGCGGACGTTTTATTCTGATTCCTATCTGCCTTTATGTCGTGTACGTCCTTCTGGCAGGTACGTCACATCTCCTGGTACGTTATAACTCTGTACTACTAAATGCTCTTTTGATATTAAAAGATTTCATATTAAATATTTATCCGATGCTTACCTGTGAAGAGTAACTCCAGGAGGTGGTAGCCCGGAGTTGTTGTGACTTTCGTAAGCGCAACAACACACCATTTCTAAAAAAAAACAAAAAAACTTCAGATTTCGAAAATTAAAAGCACCATCAGAGGCTTAAGATGACCGCCACACCGTGCTGCTGAGAAAGCTTCAAGTATAGCGCTATAGTTCAAGTTTGTGAGTTGTGACGTCAAACTTTCTTTCCTCCTTATTCCTACCTCCATGGCCCCCTCACACTCGATCGAGTCGGGCCATGTCCACTGTCCACAAGCAGCGAAACAAACAGCTGGCTTCTTACGTTATGCGCAAAACTGTTCTTCATATTTTTTGTGCTACCATCTATGACGCGCGTAGGTATTCAAATATCATTTTCTCTTTTTATTAAGCTCATTATGTTTTGCCTCATTTTTGATCAAAGTCCACCAAACCCAGTAATCTAGCGCAGGCCCAACAGCTTCCGCGGTGTGGTGGGGCCCCCGTCGGGCAGGGTCCTGAGCCCTAGTTCTTTCATCATCACAATTCCCAAAACACTTACAGTTATGATGCGAAGAAAAAAAATGCTTACCTAAAAAAGGCTCCAGGACTAATTTTCTTTTTCAATTTTCATTGCACAGTACAGGATTTGTTTCTTATTGAAATCCCAGAACGAGACGTCATGCCTTGCCGGCAATGTGTCATCGCCGCACCCCTACGCTTTATTGATTTTTCGACTGTTTTCCCAGCAGATTGACTCCCTGGGGCTTGAAGGTCAGAGACACAACCCCACCCCGTGCCTAATTAAGATTGTTTCTGTTCTGGGGTGTGTAGGAGTGGGGCTCTTCTCTTCTGTAGATTTACGAAACCAAGAGGATGGATAAGTTAAAACTCCCTTCAGCAATCTATTCTCCCACTTTCCCAGTAGTTGAGAATTGCTTTTTGTAATTTATTTGAGGGCATGATTTTCCTCTTCTCCCAGATGTTTGGTGTCCCTTGTCTTGAAGACTCATCACTTTCTCATTGTCAAAGTTTCTTCTTTTCGGCGAAATCTTTATTTGACCCTGCCTGATTGCATGTACTTCGTGAGTCGTAAACTCCAGACCTTTTCGTGTGGCGGAGTGTTGCGGGATTTTTTATCGCCATTGTTTAGACGCAGATGACAGAAACCGAGTGCGCAGTAGTCGGTTTTGAAAAACCGGAAGGGCAATTCTACTTCTTTGAATATTTGAATCATAAAAACACTTAAAAACATCACTTATGTATTATTGCTTCGCTGTTGCTGTTTCAATATGTCGCATCCGCCGAAAAGAGCATATTTAAGTGGTGCAAAAAAAATGAGGAAAGACGATAATGATGCAGACGAAAAAACACGAAACTTTCAACATTCTTTAAGGTGCTTAAATTATTAACAAGAATGGAAAGTAAAGTTGCAGAAAACTCAGGAAAAGAAAATGCCAGCGTATCGAAATTTGATCCAAAAGACGAAGAGAGTGGTGTTTCTAGTTCCCACGTGTTTGAGAAGATTGTCCCACAAATAAAACTACTTATCAGCAAATGCTGATGATAGCCCGGCGTTCTTTCTCTTTCAGCTTTTTATCAATATATCTGCTATTCAAGGGAGGGGTGGGGAGCACAGTAGACAAACATTGAGGAATACAATATTCATTAGGCCCAAGTACTAAACTTAACAATTTTATTGTTTTAAGGTTCGGCCGCCATTGTTCTCTAGCATGGGCTACTTCAGTTGCTACCGTCTTCCGTCTCAGAGCCTTACTCAGAAAAGTCAGTTCGTTTCCTAACACTGATCCCATCACGTAAACGAGAGCCTCTACCGGCCTGTACCGTTTCACACCCGTTATATTCTTTTCTCTCTCTAACAATAAAAGAAAGGCTTAATGCTTCTTTTCCGCGTACGTGGTCCTCACTCGTAAACGAGAGCCCTTACTAACCTGTATCGTTTCGTACACGTCGCACTCTTCTCTTCTTTCCAACAAAAAAAGAAAAGCACACGTGTACCTGACAGAGTCCATATACCGCACCCAACACCTCACGAAAACACTTCCTGCTCCTACGAGCACTCACCTGTCTTATCCGACGTAAAATTTCCAAGGGTACAACTTCCTCGCTCCCCATTGGCTCCTGCTTTCCTCCCACTTTGCGGCAGTCACGTGCTTCCCTGGCGTGGAGCGCGCTTAGATCAGATCATATGCAGAGGATTTTAGGAAGGGAGTGTCTGACCCCAGGTCTTAAACAACCCTTAGAAATAGGAAAGCTAGGAGATTTGGGCTAGAGTGGCGGATAGGAAAATCACACGGAAGCGAGGTAGAAAGGGGAGGAAGACACCCTTATTTTTTACCGGGGGGGGGGGCAGTACCCGGGGTCCGACGGCTTAACGAACCTATCCCACGCACGGCGGGTATTTAGTGGTTCGAACCTGAGGCTATCTCCATGGCAGTCATGAACGCTGACCACTTGGCCATCCGCGGCCCATGGAGCGCGCTCAAAGATGGCTGTCTTACCCCCTCTGCCGCCCATCCCACCATTCCGTGACCTCCGACTTCTAACGTGACCTTTGACCTTCTCTTGCGTGACCCCGAAGCGTCCTTGAGCCGCTTCTGTTTCTGCATCCCCTGGAAATCTGAGATCGCCCCGGCTAGGAAGAGCTGTGGCCTCTGTGAATACATAGGTTAACAACTGTATACATTGGAATGTCGTCGAAATACTGCATTCTTCAGACGTCTGGCGTCTGTTATTTCAACATTGTTTCGTGCGTATCTTTGCCCAAAATGGCGATCGTTAATAGTTTCTCACAGGTGATCTTCAAACATGCTGGAATATTGACTGGAATATTTCCATTTCCATGAAATTACATAACTCTATCACATAATTCCTTAATATTTCAGTCTATAAATTATGAAAATTAGTGTCCATTACATAGCTTATACAAGCGATTAATTCTTCGCCCCTATACTTGCCTTTCTCTCACCATATGAAATTAGAAAATAAGAGGAAGAACGAGCTAATTTTTGATTTTTCCTTTTTCACTTTCGTATCTACGGCCAAGGCTTAACTCGATCCTACACTTGCCTTTCTCTCACCGTATGAAATTAGAAAATAAAAAGGAAGAACGAGCTAATTTTTGATTTTTCCTTTTTTACTTTCGTATCTACGGCCAAAGCTTAACTCGATCCTATCAGGCTGTAACATTAAGCAAAAACAGCGAGGACAGAAAACATTATTTGGGGCGCAGCGCCATCTATTGACGTTGTTCGCATTAACAAACTGATTCCGTATCATTATTTACATTTCAGAATTTATTTATATTCACTTTCACATTAACAGATGGATATTTGTATTCTGAATTCGTAGTACTTGGGGAAGAGAATTTTTCTGTAGGAACTGGTGTAATTCATGTGTAAATCTCATTCCTCGTTTATTCTTCAACGATCTAGGGCCGAGATTTTGGTAAATGTGTAAATTAGCGTCTTAAATTATTTCGTTGGAAAAATGTTAGTACCTGGAAAAAGTGCGACGTACAGATTTTAGAGTATGGAAATCAATAGCAAATGGTGCAGAAATTTCGTATTTTAAATGTTTTTAAAGATTTTTATCGTAACATTTACCTGCAAGTTCGATGCTGTGAAGAGACGCTGCCGTAGGCCTAACGCATCGAACGTACAGGTAAATGTTACGATAAAAATAGTTAAAAGACATTTGAAACAGAAAATTTCTCTACCATTTGTCATTAATTTTCACAATCTAAAACCTGTACGTCGCACTTTTCCGAAGTAATAATATTTTTCCGAGGAAATAATTTGAAACGCAAATTTACACATTTACCTACTATTTTACTTAATATGAGTTTATATAGCTGAGATTTTTTTTGTAAAATTGAATTAGGTACGTAATTATCAGAATGAAAATGCTTACCACAAACAACAGTTGAAGGTAACTTGTCATTTGGAGCAAAATCCTGACGAGATATTTCTTTCAGCAACAATTGCTTTAGATTCTGATTTGAGGGAAACTCATGGAATGAAAATCCCACGTTTTTCTTCTTAGAAGATGTGCACATCGGCACACAGCAGTAAACCATTTTGATAATGGGTTGGATTTTGTTGTGAAAACAACAGTTTGGTTCTAAAACTAGAAGGTTTTTAAAAGAAACAAGAAAAAACGACGAACATACCCAATCCCGCAATTCAAACAACGCAGAAACTGAGGTGTTTATACCTTGGGATGCAGTGCCATCTAACGGCTGAAATCGACCCTAACGCCCACTGGCCAATCGTCAAAAGTCTATTGTCTTCAATGGTAATGTTACAGCCTGATAGGATAGAGTTCAGCCAATTCAGCCTTGCTACGGCAAAGAATATACGGTACGGAATTTCAGAACGTAATTTTCGTAGTTATTTTTTCCTGGATGGCAGCATATTGATAGCGCGAAAGGCAAACTTACTGCATTTGTTGTGTAACGGAAACTTGGTGGTTGTTTGTGTTATTTTGTGTGTAAATATAAGCTGTCAGTGGAATAAGTTTTGTAACTGTTTAATAGTTCAGATTCTATCGTGTACAGTGATAGCACTTTTGCCGAATAGATCACTCTTGGGCAGTTTTAATTCGAAGGTAATGCCTATGATTTGATCCTAACAACTTAGGGCTTTTTTTTTTTTTTTTTTTTTTATTGAAGATTATGTATGGTTTTAGTACAATTTTCATATGTGAATGTTTTTATGATTGCTAATCTACGGGAAGAATTTCCGTCTGGGACGTAGTTTGATATGATTTTATATATTTATATCGCTTTAAAACTATGGGATGTAGCATATAGATAAAATGATTTCCCAGGTTGTGGCATAATTGAGGCATAGCGGCTTAAGGGCCCTATGCACTGGACTCGTCATCACCGATGTTATGATATATAACAGTTAAATTGTGTTAACGAGTTACCAGACTACGTTTATCCTGTGTTGATTATGTCAACCAACGGTTTTGTTTTAGCAACCTGCATGTAAATCGTGGAAGTTGATTTCCGTATGAACAACTGTATTTAAAGTTGGGAGTCGCCCCTGAATAACGGGCGTATATTTTTCAGATCAGTTCAGAAATGTGAGCAATTTCTTGAAAACTTGGATCAGATCAACTTCAGGTAATAAATATTTACTTCATGCTTGACATGTTTGTAGAACCAGTCCTTGAAAACTCGGTGGCGTGAGTACCACCCCCGGGGGACGGGGGTAATGAAGGGGCGTACTGCAGCTGCCAGTTATATTTTAACCCAAAGATTCATATTTTACTTTAAGGTATATTTAGGTTTGCCTAAATAAATGCTTAGTTTCACTTTTAAAACACTGAATGACCAACAGATTGAAAGTGTTTGACTTTGAGTTGTAATACGATTTCTCCGCAATGGGTTGAAAATAATATGATCACTCTGCAATCACCCTCTCTCTGCGCTGCTGAGGAAAAGCGCAGGGCCACAGTGAGATTCCCCATAGAGGATGTGGGAAAACAGTCAGTTACCTAGGATTACGTGCACGGCGTGCAAAACCCTTTCTTTTTTGCCTTTGAAGTAGCAATTCTCAAATGGTTTTTCGACGTTCAAGGTCTCTTTCCCGCAAAGCATGTGGAACCCAATTCCGTTCTTTTTGCACCATTCTCACGGCAGCTAAACGTTGTAAAATGCATGGTTGACTAACATTTAATGCTGCTGCTAGTTCTTTTCGGGTTTGGCATGGATCCTCGTCGAGTAAAGCTTCCAATTCGGCATCAGCAATTTTTTTGGGTGGCCCAGAACATTCTTTATCACTGACATTGAAATTGTTCCTTTTAAATCATCTAAATTAATACTCACATGTTTTTATAGATGGGGAATGTTCACCATAGATTTCTGACATTAAGCGATAGCTGTTGGCAGCACTTTTCTTGACAATAAAGTAATGCACTAACACTTCCAGCAAATGCTGTTTTGTTGGGACGAAAGTTGCCATTTTCCATCGAGTAAAACAAATACGTCTTCGCACCTCAATCAAACGTCATATACTTACTCTGACAGCTGGCGTCTCGTACTGTGATACGCAGTGTTGCCACCTTAAAATACATGCGAGCAGTAATAAGTAAAGTAATGCACTAACACTTCCCGCCAATGCTGTTTTGTTGGGATGAAAGTTGCCATTTTCCATCGAGTAAAACAAATACGTCTTCGCACCTCAATCAAACGTCATATACTGACTGACAGCTGGTGTCTCGTACTGTGATACGCAGTGTTGCCACCTTAAAATACATACGAGCAGTAATAAGTACGACACTGAACGGAAATCCCTCAAAACTTATTTATATGTACCCAATACAATAAAATAATTTTTAATCAGTGGCTCTGTGCATATGTGAAACCCATCGGGTGCCATGGACTCACAAAAGCTGCATACATGAGATTCTTCTGCGAATTCGCGGAATTCCGCTTTTTCGGCATCATTTTGGTCATCCTCGAGGTCATTGCAAAAATGAGAAATTTTTCAGAATTTTTTTTTTGGGGGGGGGGGGGGGATTGTCGTTCTATAGAAAAATCCTTGAAAAAGTGGAATTCCGCGATTCCGCTTTTTTGTGGAGTAAAAGAACTAAGTGCTTTCTAGCTGAAAGCGTTGTTTTTGGAGCAGGCGCTGGGGACAAGAAGAAATGTTGGAGGGTGGGGTCAGGAGCTCAATTTGTTTACTGCTGTCAACAATGGATGGGATGTCAGTCACTTGAGCAACGCAGCGCGAAGGGTGGAAGCTCCGCCTACTTCGTGCTTTAGGGAATCTGCCGCAGACCGCGAGGAGAACAGCCATTCCGTGTCTTGCGGGAAATCGCCACTCTGCATTCTATCTGTGACGTCACCAGGAACTCTCTCTCTTGTAATTTGCGATGTATTCGAACGCGTTCTCGCTTTTCTGAGATCGTTTGAGAATCGAAGCTCTCGTGAAACCTCTTTCTATGAAGGACTCACAAAGATGCCAATTGCCAAAAATTACGGAATCTCCGTAATTATTGCGGGTGACTAACAGAAAATTATGGATATTCAGATTTTTGCTGTTATTAAGAAAGTTTTAATGGTTTTGTAAATAATTGATGTAAAAGCCTCTGAACAAAGTTCGTAACACAGCCCTTTGTATCTTTTTTTTTTTCTTTTTTTTTTCTCTTAGGTGGGAGAATTTGCTTTGCTTTTTTGAAAGTGTGAAAAAAGAAAGAAGCACTACGCCAGGATTGCATAAGCCCGGCGTGCTTCTTTCGCCGTGGCCCGAGATTACGTCGGCCTGAAGCATCTGAATAAAGTTCGTGACGCAGCTTTCTTTTCTTAACGCCCACCCCCCTTCCCCGAAGAGAAGGAATTTGTTTTGCTTGTTTGAAAGCCAAGAGGAAAGGAAGCACGGCGCCGCGCCAAGATTATATAGGCCTGGCGTGTTTCTTTTGCCGTGATCCGGAATTATGTTGGCTCGAACGTGCTACTTTCACTGTGGCCTGGACTTACCTCCACCCGATGCCTTTGAACCAAGTTCGTGACACACCTCTTTGTTTTTTCTCTTTTTCCTGAGGAGAAGGAATGTGTTTTGCTTGTTTGAAAACTTAGTGGAAAGAAAGCACGGCGCCCGACCAGTATTACATTGACCTGAAGCCTCTAAACAAAGTTTGTGACGCAGATTTCCGTTTTTCTTTTTCTTTTTTTCCTTTTTTCTTTCTTCTTTCTGAGGAGGAATTTGTTTTGCTTGTTTGAAAGCTAAGTGGAAAGGAAGCACAGCGCCGGGATTACGTAGGCCTAGCATGCATCTTTTGCCATGATCCAGAATTATGTTGGCTTGGACGTGCTTCTTTCGCTCTGGCCCGGAATTGCTTTGGCCCGATACCTCTGAACCAAGTTCATGACTCACTTCTTTGTTTTTTTCTAAGAAGGAGGAATGTGTTTTGCTTGTTTGAAAACTTAGTGGAAAGAAAGCACGGCGCCCGGCTGGGATAACGTCGGCCCGAAGCCTCTGAACAAAGTTCATGACGCAACCCTGTTTCTTTCCTTTCTTTCTTTTTTTCCTAAGGAAGAATGTGTTTTGCATGTTTTAAAGCTAAGTGGGAAAAAGGCACGGCTTTGGGCCAGTACTATGTCGGCCCAAAGCCTCTAAACAAAGTTTGTGACAGCGTTTTTTTTTTTTTTTTTTTTTTTTTTTCCTTCTGAGGAGGAGGAATTTGTTTTGCTTGTTTGAAAGCTAAGTGGAAAGAATGTGTCATGAGAGGCCCAAAAACAGTTAAAAACAAGAATTTGGCAGAGAAAATCTTCCCACTTGTTTGACATTAATGGAGATTCATGTCACCATATTCACAATGCAAGTAAAAAATTTTGCAAGCCATTTTAAAGTTACATTGAGAAATACTTTATTGACTTATTCAATGACTTTAAACGGTCGGCAGATCAACGTGAAGCCCTTGGTGAAATTTGTGAAATATAGGGCTAAAATTAACTAAAATTAAGAACATAGTGCAACACAGGTGGTTGTCATCCTATCATGTGGCATTAAACAGTTTACATATCCATGATGCCCTTTTGCTCCTGTATTATGGATTTGTGCAGCCTAATGAAAGATCAATATACATGGATGTCATAAACAAAATACACTGCTGGACAATTGCTAAGGACAGATCATAAACGGCTATATAGCGCATAAAAAAGTAAGTGTGGTTGGATGCCAAGTGAAATAAAATAATGTCAGAATGCCAGAACATTACAAGAAAGACAATTTATTGTGCTTTGAAATCCAGAAGGCTTTGGAACGTGTTCAAGGGACAAACAGGCCATTTTGTGCAGAATACATAAACGTGAAAAAAATGCAATTACCGTCCGCAGGCGTTCCGGCGTAAAATGTTAATACGGGATATGGCTACCATGGAGGGCGATGCAAGATTCCACACGTCGTGTCATGCTTTGCACAACATTATCAAGCAGCTGTTGGGGAAATTTATCCCATTCCTTTGTCAGTGCACGGATGAGGGTGTCCTTGTTTATTGGAGGGCATTGGCGACCAGCAAGACTCCTCCCCAAAGCATCCCACACATTTTCAATGGGATTCAGATCTGGAGAACGTGCTGGCCATACAAGGCGCTGAATATCCTCGCTCTCAAGACACTCCTGGGCAGCGACTGTTCGATGACATGTTGCGTTGTCGTCCATGAAAATGAATCTATCACCGACGGCACCACGGAACATGCGAACATGAGGTAGCAGAACATCATTAATGTATCGTTGGCCAGTCATAGTCCCAGTTGGAAGCACATAGAGGGACGTACGGCCATTGATCATGATGCCAGCACATACCATGACACTACATGTCGGATATCGGTCCCTTTCCTGTATGTTTGCTGGACAATATGCAGTACCACTATCACGCCAGATCAGTTGTCGTCGACAATCAGACGATAGACTGTATCTACTCTCATCTGAGAAGAGGACAGCAGACCAGTCGTTATCTGTCCAATTGCGATGTTGATGGCACCATTGCAAACGGGCGGTACGGTGACGTCTGGACAATGGGATGCACACAACAGGACGGCGGGCGTATAGTCCTCCTTCATGCAAACGTCTGGCGACAGTTTTTCGGGAGATCCGCTTGCCAGTAGCAGCCATAAACTGATTTGCTACCTCACTAGCTGTGCTGCGCCTGTGTCTTTTTGTTGATAGCACTATGTACCGATCTTCTGCAGGTGTTGTACTGCGAACACGACCTCCCCCGTGACATTTGCTACACTCTCCATTTGTTTGAAATGATTTCCAAAGCCTTGAAACAACACTGTGGCTGACGTCGAACTCCCTGGCAACATCTGTTATTTTTCGCCCTTTTTCAATCTTGCCAATAATACGGCCACGCGTAAAATCATCTAGGTGATGTCGGGAAGACATACTGAAAATTGCAAGTTCGTCAATTGATTCTTTCCCTTTCAACTTTGCGTTTGAACAACAACGGTCAATACGCGTCAAATCCTTTATATCTCTTATCAGCGCTAGACGTCACGAACAAGTTCGACAATCCAAAATTTGCATACGCACAACACGTCTTACTGTATCCCGCACTTATGCTAATTTCCACATTTTCCTGCCTTCCATTTTATGGTTGCTATCGTTGCTATTGTCATCAATTCTTAGCAATTGTCCGGCAGAGGAGCTTTGAAAGAAATTACGGAAAAAAATTAACAGAAGATGGAAGAAAACGGAAATCTAGAATTGTTGCACAATTATTTGAAAGCACAAAGAAAACCTTGCTTATATTAAATTTTTATGTTGCAGCTCTACCTCTTTTGAAAAAATACATATGCTTATTTCAAACAAAGGAGCCATTAATTCATAAAGTTTTTGATGAGCAGAAGCAACTATTCTTGGATTTCTTAGCTTGTTTCTTAAATCAAGAGATACTGAAAGGCAAACCTGTGAAAGATTTGATAAGGCAAACATATGAAAGATTCTTGAATCAGGAACATTATTTTGGAAAGAAAATCCAATGACATTGTGGGGAAATTTTTTTAAGCCAGGCTGCTGAAGCTTATATTCAGCATGCAATATACATGCAAAAGACACTACCATTATGTAGTGATCTTTTAATGTACATATCAGCTATTGAGCCTTCTACAAGGGACATAATCTAACTTTAAAAAGACTGAAAAACTTCCACAGTTCCTTTCAAATATATTGAATTCAGAGGAAATGGAAAGCTATGCTCTAGAAATTCACCAGTATCGGTTTGATTCACAACTTCCATCTCCTGTTGATGAAGTTGGAAAGTGTAAAAATTGATGCATGGTGGGCAAAGGTGTTTAACCTCTACAAGTACACTATGTTATCTAAAATAGTATAAGCCTTGATATAATGCTTTCATGGTCCACAGGTTGAAAGTTCTTTCAGCATGATGGCTTAAATCATAGATATAAAATCAGGAAGAACGAACATTGAAACCTATTCAGCTATACAAACTATGTAGTATAAACTTAAAGCACAGGGTAAGTCTGCAGTTCATTTCTTCAGTAAAGAAAATTTTTTGGAAGAAGCAGTTGATGCCAACCTCTGCCAAAATCTTAGGACATCAAAAACAAGTTATACCAAAGAAATTGAGAGGAAAAAGAAAAGAATTATCAGCAAAAGAAAAAGTTAGCAATGGATGCTGTTCAGCTGCAGAGTCAACGTAAAATAAATATGGCCGTGCAGCTTGCTGAGAAGAAAGCCAGGCTTGCTCAGAAGAGGAAATTCAAATTGTTGTGCAAGCAAGTACAACAAAAAAGGGCAAAATATATTTGAAGCAACCTGTTTAAAAACCATAACTTCTAGTCATGTTTTTTTACATTTGTACATATTCAAATATATATTACAATACATATACTAATTATCATTTAGTAGGAATCTGTGAATTTAACTTATTTCCACACACATGACTCTTGAGACACATTTCATTTCTGAAAAATTTGGTACATTAGAGTGCTACTAAGACAACAAGACTGACTTATCTCTTGCACTATGATGTTTGACCAAAACTAATCTGTGGATATATGTTTCTAATTCTTGCAAGTTTCTAAAAAATGCTTGACTAAATGCACAGACTTTCCTAGACAAATACTTTTCACCTCAGGATTTAGCTAGTAAAGATTTACATGCACGTTTTAAATCTGATTTTTTAAAATATTTCATTTTATTTTGTCCTTAATTACTTTTCTGTTGTGAATATAATAATGTGCTTCACTTTAATATTTTTTTACATAATTTACAGAAAATAATTCCATATATCTTGTGCAATCTTAAATATTGTATATATGCTGTATTTGAATTTGCTCACACCGCACATTCGCGTGTCCCAATTTTCCACCCAGTTAAAAAGTTCAGCTTTTTTTGTCATCGGCTGGTCTCATGTATGAAGCTGGTATATCTGATACATCTTCATCAAGTATTGCTGAAAGCTCATGGAAGTCTCTAATTTGTATGGCACTTTTTTCATAAAAATTATGAATGTCTTCCATCAACTTATGTACCTCTTGAAATTGACAGCATAAAATCTTTTAGAGCTAGCTCTAAACAATGACTTAAACAGTGCACTGACACCAAACAAGTGCAGTTTTTCTTCAAAAGGGCTGCAACATCCTTTTTCTGTCCCATGTTAACATTTGCTCCGTCAGCTAAAAACCCAATTAATTTATTTTCAAAATTGACTATTATAAATTCTGCAGTGGACTCTACAATTGCATTTTTGATGCCATTAGCATCAGTATTTTTCAGTTATTTTAATGCCAGAAATGGGAATTTGGTATCTCCTACTTTCTTGATATACATGATAAAAACAATTTCATTTCCAGATACACTATGACTAACATCTGTACTGCTATCAATAAATAAGGTAAAATAGTCTGTCTTACTTAAGCCATTGCACAAAGCAGTTTGGGTCATTCCATATCAAGTGATCTAAGGTTTTTTACCTCATATTTTTTTATTTCTTTCAAATTTAACTCATCTAATTGTATCCCTAAAGGTAATTAAAAATCCAAATTTTTAGATTTTTATCTACTTTAGTTTTTTAGTTATATACTTTGAAATTAAAAAAAAATTAAACACATTTTTTTGTTGACACTTGAACATAAAATTGACCATAACTCATCACCAAACAGAGCTAGAAAGGTCTGGTAAAAAACATTTTGCAGCATTTTTCATGGGCTTTCATATGATAAACATCATGAATAATTTTATGAAAGTTTTAATTTCAAGGTCATTTAAAAAGTTGTAAAGTTTAAATCTCAATGGGATAAGTTTTTTTTTTCAAACATTTTGTCCCTAAAATATATTGTTGTTCAAATTTCGCTGATTTGCGATGAACATAATTTTTACGTGGCTACGATAATATAACTTGAATTGACATTAAATGTCCGTCATTACTGTTTCACACGTTATGCAAGTTCAGCAATTGGGAGATTATTAAATGATAGATACGTATGGGGCATAGTATCGGCCAATTAATATCAAGAAGCAATGAACTATATATGTACTTACTATATTTGTAGTGGCTGTCAGGGCTTCTTATGAACGCCTGTAATGTGTTTATTCACAAGACATTGCTGTAACTATCTGACTCATTCAAAGAAAGTGAACTTTTTCCAATTGTCAATATTAAAAAAATAAAATTCATGATATTGTAAAATCTGCACCAGATAAAATTGAACAAGATGAATTTTTACAATGAAGGTAAAAAATTCTTTTAACAGCAACAAAATATGAAACTGTATTAAAACCTTGCCGAATTTTTAAAAAAACGAACTAAAATCTTGAAGAGGAAATCATCTTGACTGCAAAGCAACCATGACAACAACGAAACATGAAAATGAATTACAACTTTGCCGAAATTTTAAAAAATGAAGTCTTGAAAAAGAAGAAGAAGAAGAAGAAGAAGAAGAAATAATCATCTTAATTTCGGCAAAGTTGTAATTCATTTTCATGTTTCATTGTTGTCGTGGTTGCTTCGCAGTCAAGATGATTTCCTCTTCAAGATTTTAGTTCGTTTTTTAAAAATTCGGCAAGGTTTTAATACAGTTTCATATTTCGTTGTTGTGAAAAGAATTTTTTACCTTCATTGTAAAAATTCATCTTGTTAAATTTTATCTGGTGCAGATTTTACAATATCATGAATTTTATTTTTTAAACTTCACAATTGGAAAAAGTTCACTTTCTTTGAATGAGACAGATAGGCCGCCCGGTGGCGCAGTGGTCTAAGCGATGGCCTCTGATCATTCGTCCGAACGGGGTCCGGGTTCGAATCCCGGTAAGGCATGGATGTTGTGTTTGTCTTACGACACTGGCTCTCTCCCTTCCCTGGAACTAGTGACCCTAAATTAGGGACGGGCGACTGCTTATAGCCCATTGAGTTGCTCACGGTGGTCGTTAAACCTCCAATAAAAAAAAAAAAAAGATTCAGATAGTTACGGCAATGTCTTGTGAATAAACACAATACAGGCATTCATAAGAAGCCCCGACAGCCACTACGAATATAGTAAGTACATATATAGTTCATTGCTTCTCGATATTAATTGGCCGATACTATGCCCCATACGTATCTAACATCATTTAATAATCTCCCGATGAAACAGTAATGACGGACATTTAATGTCAATTCAAGTTATATATTTTGTCCCATTGAAAAATGAATATTTTCAAAATCGGGCAATAATTAAGACCATGTCCTATCTAGTTTATAAATTGGCACACAATGGAAAAAGTTTGTGTATATATGAAATATATACCTATTTCAGTTAAAGAAAAGATTCACAGTACTGTATTATGAACATAATGTGGAATAAAAACAGGCAACACAGCTGTATATTTTGAATGTTATTTCCAAAATATTTATCTTTATCATAGGATACAAAGGAGTCAGTAGTAAAACAATAGTTTCATTTCTTATCACACTTGTTTATAGCCACTAATAGAACAGTGTTTTATTATGGCATAACAGTTAAATTTAAATGTGCTTACTTCAAACTAATGTCCAAATCATTTCAGACCTGATCTTCACTCATTTCTTTCTGTGATAGAAAACGTGTGCTGCCTGTTGGAGTTATAGGATCCACACAAGTCAGAATTTGGTCTCTTGAGACTGACAAAGTGTCTTTTTGTTGCGGGTAAACAAATGATGGTGCTGGTCCTGATGGGTGCAAGAAATTAAGTGTCACTTTTTCATTTTTAACATCTGTTGAAATCACTTCAGCCAACCACCACTTCTGGTCATATTCACATGTGATGTACCCTTTCAGGTCAATCAGACTTAAGATGTTTGTACTTCCTTCAAAGACATTGTTTTTCTGAAAGTCATTACTGTACGAGAACACTTTCGAACTAATTTCACTTTGGCTTAATGGAATAAAGCTGTGGTACTTTTGTGTTTCTTCAATTGGTAATGCTCTTAAAAATCAAGCTTTTAATAACTCTTCTTCTGAATGGTCCTAAACAGTTGTATATAAAAAAAAATGAATCAAAGAAATATTCGAAGCACTCCAGTTGAAGAGCTGAACTGGTGTCATGATTTGATCTGAATATAGTTTCTGGAGACTAGTTTTAGCAGCGAGGCGTTTCACTGTCCCTCTCAAACCATCACAGACTTCTTTCCCATGAGCTGTTGCATAGAAATGCCACTCTGCATAAATGCCAAAGTCTTTTTTGTGAAGGCAAATGTTGGCGAAGTTCTTTCTGTTTTTATATTGTGACACTGAACCATCAGAGAAGTAGAATTTTTTTCCAAAGATGGCAGTACATTGTCCTTCAAAAATTCAATAAGCTTCTTTTGAAAGAGATGAACATTGTATTATGTTGTAAACAGTGAGAAGTAAAAACAAATCTTTTATGCTGTACTCCATCCTGATCTCTGTAGTAGATGGCAAATGGATGTACTGTTGCCTGGTCATTCCTCCAGTGAAAAGACCATGCCTCGTCCTGGACCACGAATGAATAATTTTCTGAAAAGTCTAAGGTGATAACAGCCTCATTTAATTTCATGTTTTCCTTTAAGTATGAGAAATAGGCAGATTGTTGTTGGGCTATGAAAGCATGCTTCTTTAGAGTTAGCAGTTGTTCACAGAATGTGTCAACAAAATCTTCAGCTGTTTTTGTAACAGTCTCAATACTGCATAGATCTACTGCAGGGCTGGAAAAATAAGCTCCAGATCTAGGAGCCAGGTGAAACGAAAGCAAATGTCAAAGTATCGTGCACAAACGTAATATGCATGGTGATGTCGGAACAAAGAGTAATAATATAAGTGTATTGAGCACTACCAATTACCCAAACTACTTATTTCTAAATGAAATTTGAATTTGGTCTATAAATCTCAGGGTTCTATAGTTTTGCTAAACATAAACCAGTGGTCCACTGAAGCTGATGGATCAAATTTATCCAGTGCTGGTCCATTCAGGCTGATCATCATTAGGTTACACAAACTGTCAATTTCCACATTTGATCTGAACTTTTTTTTTTTTTTTTTATTAAATTCGTCGAACTGAACCCTCGTTCACAACACACTGTTGAAACTGGCAACACAGCAACTATGGCCATCAGCTTTGCAAAATACCTGAAATCTCTCCTTGTGGATCAGAACTTTTTTAGCAGCTTGAGAAATTTCATTCCTTGCTTGATAACCTTAAATTTGTACCACTCACCTAGCAGACTAAGTAGTGTGGTTTCAAGAGATTCGTCAAATCCAAGCTGTTTATGGAAGTGTTACCCAGTGTTATTTGTAATGTCCTCCTTCCCCAAATTTTGTGTTATTTCCTGTTGAACACATAAATGTGTCAAAGACCTTTGTGCACCTGTGAGCACTTCCAGACAGTCCTAGAAACCATTCCTCTAGATATTTGATGACAAATTCCAGAAGCTTCTCCTTTTTCATTTGAAATGAAGAATTGGCTTTATTGTCAAGCCCATGCAGCTGCACTTTTTGATGTATTCCTGTTAGAGTTGTATTATTAACAAAATTATCTTCACGATGGCCAGGTGCATCCTAGTGTTCTCCCTAGAGTTTTTTTACAGCTGGGTGGCAAGAAATTTTAGCTGGGTGGTACTTTAAATGACCCCTTCTTCAATTGAAAAAAAGAAAGGATGTTTTGCTTAACATGACTGTACTTATTAAATACTTACTGATAAATCATGTTCAACACAGATTTCAGTCGTTTTCACCAATATTTATGGTGTACATGTGGTAGTAAGTTTTGCACTCTTACTATTATGTGTGTTGTGAAAACATTCATTACAGGAAATTTAGCTGGGTGGCAGAGAAATTAGCTGGGTGGGCCACCCAGTAAAAAGGCTCTAGGGAGAACACTACATCCTTCATTATCTGAGGTGTTGAAATCACATTTTTAACATGAAGTTCCATTACACTAATGATAAGTTCTTCCTTTTGAAATATGAGGGACAAATTCTTAAACACAGACGGGAAATCTAAAAGAAAGTGCAGCATGATTACAAAACTAAAATCTTTCAACTTTTCCAGAAGGCCCTTTGCAACTGCTGAAGCCTTGATTAAACTTTAATAACTCCCTCCTTCAAAGGATGTTTTGCCTGATAGACATTATGCTCTGCTCTTACTATTTCCTGCGGCAATTATGTTGTACTAGGGGCAGGGGCCTCACCAGGTGATTATTTTGGTGATCGAGTTAAGGGGGGGGGTCATGTCAGCTCTGGAAACCAGTAATTTTGCCTCACTCAGCTTGGTTTGTAAAACAGGAATCCATATGCAAGATTTTTGTTTGAACCACAATATTTGTGAATTGACCACAGTTTAAAGAAAAATTTAGTGAATTTATGAAAATGTGATTGGAGAATTTTCATTTATATAATTAAACCCCATAAAATTGAAGTGACAGAAATGGCAAGGGTTCTTGCAAAGCAAGAAAAAAAAAATCACCTCATCAGTCTGAGATTTAACCATTTGGAAGAAAATAACACCTAAAAAAAGTGATCGTCATCTTCCGGAATACAGCATAATACGGCTTTGGAAACGAAGTAGTGGGGTGTTAAAAATACGTAAACATATGGTTTTAGAAAAATAAATCCCAGTTAAAGCCATCTGGAAGTAAAAAAGATAAGTAAAATGAAATGCAACCGTCAATTTCCGAAATGCATGGCCGCGGAAATGGACAGGAATGTTGCAAACGCTTAACAAATACGGATTTTGCAGTGATGGAAAGTTTGCGCCGAACTGCGCCAATTTCATTATCTTGTGCCAAACTGCTACAAATTACGAAAAAATTTATATTTGCGCCCAACTGCGCCAAAATGGCAATCCACAGCAAAAATTGCCGAGCGAAAAAATGTTTTCACGGCAAAAAATGCCGTTTTAAACATCGAATCGAATGACCCTTTCTTAAGGTCTACGCGTAATTTAGTGAAAACGATGCTTAATGAACACGTACCGTACCGCCAATCCCAAAATTTCGGAATGTTTTTCACCTACCTTCTAATTCGTTGTTTTTCGGCAAAACTGACGAAAAAACAACGATTTTCGCGATGTAGAAAATTAAATTGTTTCTGCTTATATGGAGGAGGAGTGTTTTGTTGTAATCATGTGGTATGTAGGA
The DNA here is from genome assembly GCA_039090855.1 of Macrothele yani. Classification (NCBI taxonomy): domain Eukaryota; kingdom Metazoa; phylum Arthropoda; class Arachnida; order Araneae; family Macrothelidae; genus Macrothele; species Macrothele yani. The sequence continues at coordinate 92,823,164 of CM076998.1, forward strand.
GAAACGATGCTGTACGTTATGAAATCCTGATTAAGATTGTTTACTGATAGTTTGGTGGTCTTTCGGTGTGCTGTGCAATTGAGATTGTTTATATGTCGTTCCCTGCTCTTTCGGATAGCGCAGTTATTTCATTCCGGGCAAAGTGCGCGATTACGTAAATACAGCGTCAGGTCAGTCATTAGCTATTTTGTTGACACGGAGGAAGACTGAAAATGGCTCTCCCGTTGCAGGATACAATGGTTCTGTTTCTAAAGGATTCATAGGTATTCAGAGATTCCAACTTTTATGGATTTTCACTCCATCTTACGGTTTTACGGAAGTCACCCAAAAAAACTACAGAAAAGCCCTCGCAAGATCCCTGCACACAATTTCTATTTTTTACCGTCTTTTGGTCGAAAAAACGCACTTTACAGATAGTCCCTTATGCGCCTTCGATGTTCTGACTTCCCCCACTAACGGAGGCAGAGTTTGTCACATGATTCCCCATACAGCCATTTGAGAGTACCGTGCGCAAAAGTTGAGAGGGAACTCAGCTCAGCACCTTTTGTCAACTCTTTACATTGATTGCATGTGGCTTTGTGCTTGTGAAAATTTCGGTACAAACGTATTAAACCTTTCCACTCGACTGCCGGGTAACACCCAACATTACGAAATCGCCAAATAGTTCACCCACCATTCCGATGACGCCTCTATAGCTCGCATGTCGGTGGTCGCGAGACATTTCTTTTTTGTCGAATAGGCCGGGTGTTACTCGCCACGCAGATGACGCGTCTATAGCTCGCATGTCGGGGCTCGCGAGACGTTTCTTTTTCACCGGATAAAGAAAAGAAACGTCATCTGCGTGTCGGGTGCCACCCGCCATGCCGACGTTGCCTCTAGGGCTCGCATGTCGGCGCTCGCGAGGAATTTCGTTTTCACAGAACAGCTCGCGTGTCGGGTGTTATCCGCGACGCCTCTGTAGCTCGGATGTCAGCGCTCGCGAGGAATTTCTTTTTCGCCGAATATCTCGTGTGTTGGATGTCACCCTCCATGCCAATGATGCCTCTCTATGTTTCGCATGTTGGCGCTCGCGAGACATTTCTTTTTTGCCGAATACCTTTTGTGTCGGGTGTTATCCGCCGCGCTCAATTACGCCTATATAGCTCGTGGGTCGGGGCTTGCGAGACATTTATTTTTCGCCAAATATCGCACGTGTGTGATGGCACCCTCCATTCCGATGACGCCTCTATAGCTCGCATGTCGGTGCTCGCGAGACATTTCCTTTTCGTTGAATAGGCCGCGTGTCACTCGCCACACCAATGACTCACCTATAGTTCGCATGTCGAGGCTCGCAAGACGTTTCTTTTTCACCGGATAAAGAAAAACATCTGCGTGTCGGGCGTCACCCGCCATGCCGATGACGCCTCTATGGCTCGCATGTCGGCGCTCGCAAGGAATTTCGTTTTCACCGAATAGCTTCGGTGTCACCCGGCATGCCAATGGCCGCTCCAATGGCTTGCATGTCGGTGCTCGCGAGGAATTTTGTTTTCACCGAATAGGTCGGGTGTCACCACCATGCCGATGACGCCTCTATGGCTCGCATGTCAACGCTCGCGAGGAATTTCGTTTTCACCGAATAGCTCGCGTGTCGGGTGTTATCTGCCACGCCATGACGCCTCTATAGCTCGGATGTCATAGCTCGCGAGGAATTTCTATTTCGCCAAATAGGTCGAGTGTCACCCTTCATGCCGATGACGCTTCTATAGTTCGCATGTCGACGCTCGCGAGACATTTCTTTTGCCGAATAGGTCGTGTGTCAGCCACCACGCTGATGATGCCTCTATAGCTCGTATGTCGGGGCTGGCGAGCTAAAGCTGTGCTTTCACTGCTAAGTTGTGGCATCTACTGCAGAAAAGAAAAAAATGCGAGTTCTGTGTGAGTATGGGTGAAAAGTTATTTGAGTGGAAAGGTTTAATTTAGATTAAAACGAGACAAAACGAAACATAGCAGTGAAACAGCTATGACGACAAAAAGAATGAAGTCAAATGAAACTTATCTTCAAGTGTATGGTGGTATGTGTAGTAAAGAATGGCCTTTTTATGAAGCATCTAAAGTTTTGCTAAATCAAGTTTTATAAGCCATGTGGCTGCGATTTTAGCCTGTTGCAAGGCGGCCGTGATGATTGTAGCGTCATGCAGAGAGCAAGAAGCACAAGATCATGTCAAAAGATTAAATGGAGATGTGTGTAAAGTTTATGTAACCAAAAAACTTCTGACAGCTTATAAAGAATCCTGGAAAAAATATCAAGAGCAGATTAGTGCTGGAAAGATGCAGCAAAACAAGCAAAAAAGAGAAGAAATTGAATGTTCACAAGGTGATTTGAAATGGGAAAAAAGCTGAACATTTGCAGCAGCTGGATTCCCTCATAAAATGTTAAACAATGCTGAGATGGACATTGAATGTGGCATAAAAAAAGACATGAGTGCAATAGAAAGTGGACAGATACTATTAAAAGAAGCAAAACAAAACATTACTAACTATCTTAAAAAACAGAAAAGAAAAAAAGTGAGCAATCAATATTGAAAAAAGCAGTGAAAAATTAAACATTTTTTTGTAAAATGAATGATTAATAATAGAATCCTGCTATGGTTACAAATTTTTTGATCTATTTGAAAACTAAAATGTTTGCATATGTGTGTGTGTGTATTTCAATGCAAGATGTTTTAAATTTGAGTAGGGTGCATCTATTTCCAAAACATTTTTTGTTTAAGAGTTTGTTCTATCTACTAATATTTTACCTGCTCTAAAAAATGTTTTCTTACACCAAAAATGTATTTTATCTGCTCCAAAAATGCATTTTGTTGCTCCAAAAATGTATTTCACCTGCTCCAAAAATGTTTTTACCTGCTTCAAAAATGCATTTTGCTGCTCCAAAAATGCATTTTACCTGCTCCAAAAATGGTTTTGCAACTTTCCATCACTGGATTTTGTAAAAAAAAAAGAAAAAGGGCAATAATCTGACTGAAATGAAGCTACAGTATCTGGAAGCCAAAAAATGTAAAAATTGCGATCAACTTTCGGAATGCCTCATAATGCGACCGTAAAAACCGGAAGGCGGACGACAAAAATGTGTAAAAATATGGTTTTTGAAAAAAAAAATAAAGAGAAAGAAAAAAAACACCTTATCAATCTAACTGAATACTAAAGTGAAGCTATCTGGAAGCAATAGGAAAAAAAAAGTTACGACGTCAACTTACGGAATGCCGCCGGCCGCCGAAACAGAAAACGCTTTAAAAATATGGTACGGATCTTGTAATAAAAAAAGAAATCGCCTTAATTTAGCTTTCAGTTAGAATGAAATTTAGGGTTCCATGCAAAAAAAAAAGGGGGGGGAGGGGTTTGCAGATTCAAGCTTCCGAAATGTTTTTATGCACTTTTAACCACCACGCACATCAAACGTGCGTGGTGTATTAAAAGTGCATAAAGATATTGCTTCCGAGATTCAAAACTCAAGAAAAGCAATTATATCTCATCAAGTTGAAGTTTTCTGTTTGAAAAATATGGAAGAATAAAAGCTAAAATAAAATGGGTGAGGGATCTATCGATTACAGCTTTACATCTTAAACGGGAGCCAACGCTAAAACTGCGTGAAAATTTCCCTTCCTGTATTTTAAAATTTGAAGAAATTAAAAAACAATTAATGAAAAATAGTCTGATCTTTCCAAGAATCTGTGATGCTGTCGCTGCGTCACGCTGTTTCCGCTCCCGGGCTGGCAGCGAAACCGAACCGTGTGACTTTCTATGTTGATTTCCACCATCTTTACACGATCATTATTCTAATAACAGATTCAAATAACACATTTGACTGTTTAGATGATTTAATGTGATGAATTTAATTATTAAATTCATATAAAAAACATTAGAACTTTCAGGCCCGCAACGGACCCATCTTCAGATGTTATTAGCAGAATGGAACTGAGCGTTATTTAAATACATTAAAGTTATGTGATTTTCTTGATATTGTGACCTGATCGTGATGGGCATCATATCTCGTGAAAGGTCTGTTAACATCAATAAATATATTACGTGTCAAGCAACGTATTAAAAACTATGTTTGAAGGAAATAATTGGTGTAAGTCTCTACATGTTATAACTCTTTAAGCACCGTTTTCCAATGTAAAGGGATGTGACAAGGAGTATCATCATTGCAGCATACTTCACCATATATGTGAATAAATAGACTTTCTAGTAGTAGGATTGATGCTTTTGAGTAGGGCGTGGCGAGGATGTTGGCTTTGTTCCAACATGGATAATGAGATCCTTTGCATGATAGCCTTGATAGGGAAGTCCTTGATGAGTTTGTCTTTATGTTATATTGGTGCTCTTTTAAACGAGTTTTTAATGAGCAAAGTGTAGATCAAACATATATACGATCTTCATCTTGAATGTCTATTGTCTTCATTGGGATGACATATACTCCATATCGGTTGTCCAAAGGAACAACGTCTCTATTATTTTTTATTCCTGAAAGTACATTGTATGTTCGTACACCAAAGCCAATATTGTGACGATGACAAACGTTTTTGAGTATATTGATGATGCTGGGAATGTATGGAAGTGATCCCACATATTTAACTGGTCTATGATCTTTTATTAATGTAGTATCTAATGTGCAATTTATATTCTTTATTATAGAATTAACGATGCCATCTGAGTAGCCATGATGAGATGCAGATATTTTAATTTTGGTTATTTCTTGATTTTGTAATGTTACTGTAGATGAGTGGCTAAATGATCATCGTACTTGGAATTGGATGGATGTGAGTTTTTGGTTTAATGGATGAGATGATTGAGATGGAATCATGACGTTAGAGGATGAGGTTTTTTGATACACTGAATATTGAACAGTTTGTCTATGAGTGTCTCGTTTTAAATAAAAATCCAAAAATGGTAAGGTATAATTCTTTTCGAACCGTGTGATCTTCAGTGATTCCGCAATCTGGCAGGTTAGTCACGTGACTCGAAGGGTTTCATCGCGTTTCTCTGCTTGAAACACACGGATCACGATAAAAGCTGACAGAATTTATAAATGCGATCAAAGCAGAAATTTTCAGAGTTTTATTTCATTAAATTACAATTTTTTGAAGTTACCTTTTGCATCTATAAACTCAAAGTAATGACTGCAAATTACAAAATTTGAAGTAAAAAAAGTTGGGTGCCAGGACCAAATTTGGTCGTTCCGGCGCCTAGAAATTTCAAATTTCTAGGCGCCGGAACGACCTGGTGACCGGTTATTTTCCAGCCTTGATCTACTGACAACCACTGATTGTAAGTAATACTTTCTGCCATTTGTTCTTCAAATGCATTTAGTAGATAGTCTTCCAGGTATTTGGTTCCTGGACAGTTCTTACACTCATCTAAATGACATTTTGGACTTGGGATTGAACACATTATTTTGTTAAGGCATGCTTTGTAGTTACCAAAGCATGATCCACCATTCATGACCATTTCTTTAAATGTTTTCCCACTCAACATCAATTTTACATTCTGGTGCATTGTGCACACACATACAGAGTGTGTGCCAGTTCCTCCTGCTAAAACACAATTCTTAGGCCGAAGCTCGGCAAACTTAGGAAACCCAATTTTTTCATCAGACTGTTTAGTCTTGAACAATTCATAAATTTCTTTAAGATTCCCTAAAATAAGCTTCTTTTGAACATGTTCTCGTGTCTTATCATTTGTTTTCATTAAAACAAAATCTTTCTTACACAGCATAATCTGGCGTACTTCATCACTGTTGTAAAATTCTAGAACTTTTTGTACCACAAATTCTTTTAAAGAGTTACCTGATTTTGGATCTTGGGTTAAGAGTATTCCTTTCTCTTAAACCAGTGCTTTACATTTTCTCACCATTCGGTTGCTTACTTTAAACTCTCTTTCAATTTCTTTAATTGTCCAACTCTGGGGGAGAACAGTTAAAATAAGAAATTTTTCGCTCTTGCTTTCTGTTTTCATGAACTTTTCCTTCAGTTGATCAATAATTTCTGAATATGTGCCATCGTCTTTGTTGTTATCAATCATTCTGCACTGCATTTTTATCCAAAAGTTTCTCAATTGTTTTGTTTTTTTCACTTTATCAAGTTTTCTTTTACAGTACCCTGAATCTGTATTCATCCACTTTTTTTACAATAGGTGATTCTTCTATACATGCAAGAGATTTGTTCAAATAGTCTATGGAAGTGCTTTGATCAGAAAATGAAATATCCAATGGAGCACCGGTTTCTTCATCAAACTCTTCTTCACAGCTGGCAGGTTCTTTGTTTTGTTGTGACTGTGACTTTTCCTTAGCAAGCTGGTTTCTACAACTGTCACAGATTTTTGCATCAGGTTTTTAATGCAGGGTTTCACTTCATGCTTCCAGGTCTACACTGGCCTTAAATTTTTAATACATTTATGGGCTGCTTTTTCAAAGGGATTACAGCAGTATCTATTTTTGAAAGGAATGTATTTTTTCTGAGTTTCAGTCATGACTGAAAGCTAGATTAAATTATTTTACAGTTCACACAATTGGCTTGAGCTGGGAATTATTTACAAATATGAGTTACTTGCAGTTCATATAAGCAGCTTGAAGTTGTGAATTATAAACATATTTACAGTTAAATTCAAGTTAAGAATTATGAACTTGTTAAATTTATTCTCCACCACAAATAGTACTAAATATAATCAATATAACACTATTTCACATCACTGAGCTGTACACATAATACATGTCACTGCTTGTTCATTTCATGCACAGACATGAATCTGAGGCGACTCAGACAGACTAGAGTATTGCCATGAAGGAGAGACGTGTTCCTGCACATTCAAAATTGCACACACAAGTTCACACATTCAGAATCTAGTCTTTGCAGTCATTTCATACAAGATTTTATTTCAATACATAAATGAATAATGTTTAATTGTAGTTAAGACTTATTATTGTATATTCTAAAATGGAATACATTAGGGCTATTGAAAATGTACTTTGTGATGGCTGAAAGCCATTCTGTAATGCCTGAATCTGAAAAATATTTATTTTTTGACATGCCAAAATATATTCAAAAATTAGAAAAAATGTAATCCCATTGAGATCCCAGCTTAAAATTTGGCATAAATAAAGACAAGATATGAAATAATTTTTGAGAATTTTTTTAAAATTTTTAATAATATGTTTTAAGAGAAATTTAAATTTTAAAACTTTTTAAATGACCTTGAAATTAAAACTTTCATAAAATTATTCATGATGTATATCATATGAAAGCCCATGAAAAATTTTGCAAAATGTTTTTTTACCAGACCTTTCCAGCTCTGTTTGGTGATGAGTTATGGTCAATTTTGTGTTCAAGAATCAACAAAAAAAAATGTGTTTTTTTCCTAATTTTAAAGTCCTATAATTAAAAAACTAATGGAGATAAAAATATAAAAAAATTGATTTTTAATTACCTTTAGTGGTACAAAAGATAAGCCAAATTTGAAAGAAATAAAAAAAGGTGAGGTAAAATTTTGTTCATAAATTGGATCACTTGATATATGGAATGACCCGTTTCAAAAACATTTGCAATGCACTCCATGAACTGAACACACATCAAGGACGAATGGTAAGTTTGCCCTACATCAACACCCTACAGGACAAAATAAAAGTTAATGGATATTGTCCTACAGAACAAAATTAAAGTTATTGGAAAATAGAAGAAAAATTAAAGCATTTTTCTAATGTTTGCATTAGAAAAAGTGCAAATTACAAGTCACATTTTAACAAAGAAAAAAAAAAACTTTGGGGAAGGAGGGAGGGATGCCCCTTTAAATATGCCCTTGAACAACTCTAAGGTCCTGATTTTTAAATCTGAAATTTAACTTTACACTAAGGATATGATTGGGAGTTTTTTTTAAAGAATGCAGATAGGAATCGATGTAATACATTCTGAGATTTAACTTTTTGGAAATAAAATTTCTTTGTAACTTTAGAAATCATTAGATTGTCACTCGCAAAATCATATGTCAAGGATATCAAGAAGTTCAACATATAATTTTTTGAAAAAAATTAAAATGTCACTTTTTGAAAACTTTAAATTACACTTTTTTTAATTACATTTTTTTTAGATTGGAGGGAAATTTTACAGTGAATTTTGTATTATCTTAAAGCTTGTTTAATAAGCTTTCCATTGAAACCAAAATTAACTGGATAACACATTTTTATTTCAAGATATTAAAAGTTAAATGGTTACAAATTTTCAAAAAAAGCAGAAATTTTGACTTTTTTATTTCCTAGTTTTACTTTTCTATGTAAGGACTACTACCTTCTCACCAATTTTCATTAAAATAGGAGATGTCAAGGTTGAGTGCTGTGTTGATTTAACATGAAATGACTCCAATGGGCATTTTAGCAGACCAGTGATTTGCAAGTTCTAGTGGTCCTCTGGGCCAGTAGAAGATTTATTTCTAATTCTAACACTGTTGCGCTGATTTTTCATGTTTTGATATATTGTATTTCTATTTCAGGAACCACGTCTGCTGTGGTGTGGGTACGAGTGTGTGTGTGTGTGTGAGGGGATTTCTAGTTATTACTTTTCACAAGATGTACCTAAAGCATTTATTGCTGAATGTATTTGCTTACAGGGTTCATCAAAATGGTTGAGGAAGGAGATAATTCTGTTGACGAGCATGAACCAATGGAAGTTGATGAGCCAGATCCTGAAGGCGCTATACGTAAGTTTTATTGAACACTCATTTGTTTTCTTATTTAACTTATTGTTTGATTAACTTTTTTTTTTTTTTTTTTTTTTTCAATTTTTAAACTTGAAAAGTTTATGTATATACTGAAACAGTTCTCGCTTAAAAGTACCCAACAGAAATTGTAGCTGGGCTGTACTTTTGCTTCATCCCTCTTCCATGGTAACTTGGGCAAAGGCCAGGAGGTAAAACAGCTTTTTAATTCCAAAAATCTTGGGAGTTGCCCTCTCACTCTAAGTACAGGATTGATTGAGGAAAAACTGTAGGCCTTGTAAGATGAAACAAGCACTAATAGAAAAATCGACTCATAGTTTTTATTTGCATCCTAAATGAATCCAACATGTTCACCTTTTTTAGGCATAAAAAAAAAAAGGTGTCATCCTTAAACACAAGATTTGATTCATGAATGGAGGCAATTAAATCTTAATTTCATTATCTCGTCACAATAATTTATTTTTATTTTTGGAAGGTTCATTTATAATCACCCTGTCTAAAAAAATGTAAAAGCACTGATGAATGGTAACGAGCCAAAAGCGTGAAATGAATAATTATAATTTTTTTATGCAATTTTTTAGGTGAACAAAAATGGTACTTAAAAATAACAGTAGTGGTGTTGCGAAACATTTATATGCCTTCGCTTGCCAAAAAAATGTCTCTTATGCGACATCTCTCTCTCTCCATCCCAAATGATATAACTAATTAATTTATTAAAAGTAAAGGTTATTTTAATAAATTAAATCCTCAATTTTCAATGCACATGGTTCGTACGCGTCCTGGAAAAGTCCTGGAATTCTATTTTGTCCTGGAAATGTCCTAAAATTCTGTTACTTGTCCTGAAATTTTATCCATTCCTGTCCTTTTGTTCCTACATGATGATGTTTTGTAGTTGAGGATTTTTCTGCTGACATAACTTATGTCTGACAAATTTCCCTCCCCACCATCTGCAAAATGCAGGGGTGGAGGTCTTTTGGTTTTCTTGTTAGGAGGACTGAAGCTGCGTTATTAGCATCTCTTGTGTCATGCTTATGCTATCACTTTGTCTGTCGTGCCGGGGAGACCCTATCTCTGCAATTATTTGTTTGATTTGTAAAATTCTTTTTGTATTGTTCCTGATGCACAACTTTGCCGCAAGAAGGCGCAAATGGGGATCGTGTCGAATTTAAAATGCATTTTACTTCATATCATCATCATCATCATTGTTAACCATTATCAATCCACTGCTGGACGAAGGTCTCCCCAAGTTTCTTCCACAACGGTCTGTCTTGTGCCAGTGTCCTCCATGTCACTCCCGCATACTTTCGAATTTCATCGACCCATCTCCCATGTGGTCTTCTTCTGGGTCTTTTTCTGTCCCTTGGAATCCAATCTAAAATTTCGGCTGCCCGTCGATGGTCTGTCCTTCTGGCAGTATGCCCAGCCCATTGCCATTTCAGGGATTTAACTCTGATCATGATGTCTTCCACTCTTGTCATTTTTCGGATCCACGAGTTCCTCCTCTTATCTCTCCTGGTTACACCAAGCATGCACCTCTCCATGCTACTTTGAGTTGTCTGCAGCCTTTGTATGTCTCTTATTTAAGGTCCACGTCTCTGCACCATACGTAAGCACTGGAAGGATGCATTGATCAAACACTTTTCTTTTAAGACATAATGGCATATTGCTCTTGAAAATTATGCTGTTTCTTCCAAAAGCTCTCCAGGCAAGATTTGTACGCCGATTAATTTCTTCATCAATGTGACCCTCACTTGATATCTGCTGTCCAAGATAAACGTATGTGTCTGTTATCTCCAGCTTTTCTCCATCAATTGATAAATCTTCATTTCGTGTAAAAGCATTGAACATCACTTTTGTCTTCTGAAAGTTCATTTTTAATCCCACTTCTTTACTCTTGTCAGCAAGTTCCTGAATCATACTCTGCAGCTCTGATGGGGTAGTTGCAAAAATGACTACGTCATCAGCAAAATGAAGGTGGGTTAGATAATCTCCATTAATCTTTATTCCTTTGTTTTCCCAGTTCAGTGATTGAAAGACATTTTTCAATGTGGCATTAAAGAACTTCGGAGATATGGTGTCACCTTGTCTCACTCCCTTTCCAATTTTTATGTGTGTTCTATTTTCAAACAGCCGAATCTTTGCACTTGCATTTTCATAGATGTTATTAATAATATTAATGTACACATCTTCAATACCGCAGGATTTCAGAGCCTACTTTATATATTTGTTTCTAAATACCCAAAGAAAAAAAAATATTTTTCCTTTCGATGACATTTATACATACACGAGATTCTTCTGCGGATTCGCGGAATTCAGCTTTTTTTGTCATAATTTGGGTCGTTCTCCAGTTTGATGCAGAACTGAAGAGAATTTTTTGGGGGTGGTGGGGTGGGGTGTGTTTTCCGTCTGGGAAAGCGCGCGCTGCATTTCGTCTTTCAAAACTTCTGGAAATGGAAGTTAAACGAAGTAAAGATTTTTCCCGTAATCGTAATTTCTTTTTCTCACGATGTTGAATTGTCCAGTATTGTTGTTAAATATCATTTTATTTCATAAATGTTAGCATTTCAGCATGAAACAGTGAGCAACGATTTCCGAAAATGGAAGTTAAGACAGCGCAAAGATTTCACTGTAGTGTATAGGCAGGAGATTCTTCCGTGGATTCGAAGAATTCCGCAATTTCCGTTATCATTTTGAGCATTCTCGAGATCAGTGCACAACTGAACAGAAATTTTGGGGGTGTAATGGGGGAAGAGGAAATTCGTTTTACGTTTGAGGACTTTCGAAAACGGAAGTAAGATGCAGCAAAGATTTCTCCCATAATCGTTTTTTTCTTTTTTCTCTTGCGATGTTTCTTCTGCCTAGTATTCCCCTTAAATGTCCATCTATTCCACAAATACTGCATTTCAGTTTTTAAAGTTCCCGAAAATGGAAGTCAGTTGAAGCGAAGATTTCTCTCGTAATCGTATTTTTTTCTTCCTGTGATGTTCTCACTATAATGTGTTGTTGTTAAATGAAACTTTCCTCCATAGATGGCTGCACTTAAGCTTGATAAGAAAGAGGAAATTTTCCAAAAACGGAAATGACGAAATTTGAAAATTTGGTAGAATTGATGTATGGTGTTCGAAAGTATTCATACTCTGAAAGTTGCACCATGTACCTAAAGTAGTGAAAGCTTTGATATCATGCATTCATGGTCCTCATGAGGCTGAAAGTTCTTCCAGCATGATGGATAAATTATTGTCATTTGAGGAATAAAAGGAAAGAAAAAAAAAAAAAAAAGAAGGAAAGTGGCAATGAAGAAATGGGAAGAGAATAATATCAACAGAAAGAAAAACTAATTAAATTTTGAATTCAGTAATTTTATATTGTGAATACAGTGATGTGTGCCAGTTTAATATTTAGGTGAATAAATTACAGTGAATAATTTTATCTTGCTCATGCTGCGTTATATTCACATTTTCTTGCCGCGCGTTCTGATTTTTCACCTGGTTCGCTTTTTGTTCCTTGGTCGGTCTCATGTATGTTTATATTGAAGACTATTCTAGTTACAGTCCCTTTTTCAAATAATGCATATGTTTTCCACTAGAGATGTAAAGGTAAATCCCGATTTTCCCAATATCTCCGCTTCTAAAAGTCCGATTTGAAAAATTCTTCCTGCGTCGGATACAGCTCTTGAGGGGCAATGTTTTGCACATAAATTCTCATTTTGGTAACCAAAGGAGTGTTTATTTTTGCTTCTGATGTATTTGCAACAAAATCTAAGCTGGAAACTTGATTGAAAAAATTCTTCAGAGAACCGATAGTTCACCTCGGAACATTTTTTGAGAATACCCCCTGCTTAAAATAGTGCATAATTTTCCCACCCGGGAGCGTACATGTATATCTTATTTTTGTCCATATCTCTGTTTCTAGGAGTCCAATTTGAAATATTCTTTTTTTTGTTGGAGAAAATTTTCGGTGCAAAATGTTTCTCATATAATTTCAAATATTTCTTAATGCACAAGTGTGCCACTAAAGGGCGTAAGTTCAACTTTCCGTTTACAGCAATATCTGTTGGAATAACAACCCGATTGAAAAATATTCTCTTTCGATCAGATACTACTAACTATGTAAACTTCTTATGTGTTTTTTCTTCCCAAAATAATACACAATTTCGCCACTAGGGGGTGCACATATTTAATCTATTTTTCTCAGTATCTGTACTTCTAAATGTCCGATTAAAAACATTAATTTTACAATAATGTGCAACTTTTCCCCTAGGGGTTCTAAAGGTCAAAACATTTTTCTTGCAATCTCTGCTTCAGATGTGTTTAAAAAGTTCTTTTTCCTCAGCATAGCTTTTGCTATGAAGAATGCTTTTCGCCCGTTTTCAAATTTTCCATTATGCAGAATTCTTCCGCTAAAAGGCATAGAGTTATATCATGTTTCCTTCTATATCTCTGCTTTTAACTGTTCCATTTTAAATTTTTTTCTTGTCTCTAAACCTTCCTTCTGCTATGGAAAATGTTTTTTGCACCATTTGTTAATTTTCATAACATACAGAGTTTCTTCCACTCTGCATACCTGAACAGCTGGAGATTTTCTTAACAATGCTAGATGACAGCAGAATTTGCTTTTCAGATTAAGAATGTAGTTGGAGAATATTCTGATGCTCTTAACACTCGGATACTTGTGAATTCACCGTCGTGGGTGGTGCAACGGATAGCATGCTCGAACAGTAATCGGGAGAAGCGGGTTCGATTCCCACTCTACAGCGATGAAATTTTCAAGTTTTTTTATGTGATTGATTTCACATGTGAAACAGTAATTACAGTCAATTCAGTGATGTCTGATTGCTGTGTTAATTTTCATAACATACTTTTTTAGCCACTAGTGGAAGTAAATAGCTGACTTTTGTGTGTGTGTGTGTGTGTGTAGGTTATTTTGACCTTTACTGAAATTTTTGAATTAATGCTTTATATAAAAATTTGCCATAAAACCGGATTGCTTTCTAATATCAGAAACTTAAATCTAGTTGTCTCTTTGTATTTTCTGAGCTGAGTAATCATTTTGCACCTTCTATAACTAGTTTTCTAATCATTCCCAGTTAAATTGCCTGGATCATTAATGAATGCATAGCCCTTGGACTTACGGTTTTCCTGTTATTCTCTTTCATTTCATGTTGGAAATTTTTGTGCATACTTTGTTTGCTAGCGAGTACAAATTTAAAACATAGCTACAGCATCAGTATTACGTTGAAAATTCCTTCCCTAAATGAAATGGGACACAAATACTTACTCCCATGACTATGTGTTTAAGAAATACCAATCCTTTTGGTTCTTTGAAAAAATTCCAAATATTTCCCCCTTAAATTTCCAATATAAGCATTATTTCAAAATAATTAAATATAAATAGTATTTTGTGTATTGATTGTGTGGTATATGGATGCATTTCAAGAGTAATGCCACATACCTATGTATTTTTGAGTTTCCTTTTTTCTTTTTATTCTGTAATTTGCTTAAATAATTGACCTAAAGCCAAAGTAGAAAAATAAATTCTTCTCAAAATCAATGTAGTATACTGTACATAAAAAAATTAGTAGATATTAAACCTGTTCACATTTTCAGTGACAGTTTTTGTATTTCAGTATTTATCTGTGATTCCAAGTTTCTGATTAGCTGCAGCGTACATTATTTTTAACATTCTGCATTCTGTATTAAGTTTGCCAAAGCATGTAGGAAGTTTTTTGTTGTAGGTTATAGGTTGAACAGACCTATGGTTTCACTATATTTTAAGTAAGAGCGTTTGGATCGTATGTCCTGGGAAAAAATCCAAAAGTCCTGGAAATAACCTGGAAATTTGTGATTGAAAATGCGTATGAACCACGAATGCAGTTAGACCTACTTTTTCATCTGAATGAAAGGTGTTTTAGTTGAACCTTCCAGGGTGTGTACTCGTACCAGGTTTGGCTGTCAGAGCTTTGACCCGGGTGTCAGCTTTGGTAGTTGTTGGATGACCTGATCTTGGCATGTCTTCGAGGCTGGTTCCCCAGCATGGAAATGCTGGAACCATCTTTGTGCAGTGGAGTTGGCCCCTGTTTCTCCACATTAAAAAACTAAATTTCTCTTTTTGCTGCTGCTGTGTTTAACTAAACTGTTTTTCTGGTAATGTGACGATTATGGGCAAAACACGTAACAATATTAACAAAGAAAGGTAACTTGATCACGCTAGTTACGTTAACTAAAACTTTTACAAAAGTTCGTAAGTTGGAAGCTTTCGACCTTAACAATTTTAGTCCTCCATTGGCGTGATGAAGACCTAAGATAAGGTCGAAAGCTTCCAACTTACGAACTTTTTGTAAAAGTTTTAGTTAACGTAACTAGCGTGATCAAGTTACCTTTCTTTGTCTGGTAATGGCATAGGAGCACCTGAACAGCACATTTATCAACCTCCATCCTCGGCTCACCTGAAAACGCATTGTGGCTTGGTACCAAATGAATGTCATTGGCCTAGTGTGTTCCATGTCATCGGGGTACTCAGTCGAAAATGGGGTAAACTTTTGACTCACCATGGTAAATGCAAAACTAACTTGTCCCTGGGAGGGTATTTGTGGAATTCACCAAAACTGAATAGCAGCACTAGGAAAAAAAAGTACGAGGGATCTAGGAGTAACAATTAATAAGCTCAAACTGAAAAAGGAAACTAATAACATTTACATGACCCCTGCAGCAAGGCAGCTAAGAAAAGCAGCTGAATGACCGATCTGGTCAAAAATCTCTGAGAAAAAAACTATTTTCATTTGTTTTGCCAATCCCAGATGAGAAATGGGGCCACCACAGTGCTAGAAGGGTCTGGGTTTGAATCCCGGTGAGGCATGGATGCTGTGTTTGTCTTATGGCACTGGCTCTCTCCCTCCTCTGGCGTCAGTGACTCTAAGTTAGGGACGGGTGGCTGCTTATAGCCCATTGAATTGCTGACGGTGGTCGTTCATTCTCAAAAAAAAGAAAAAAAAAAAAAGATGAGGTATGCATAGTGTGTTTGCCATGTGGTGCTGTCTCTGTTGCTTCCTGGAAACTAATGGTGCTAAATTGGGGACAGATGACTCCTTTTATCCCCGGATGCTCATTGCATTAAATCCTGAAATAAAGAACAAAGCAGGGCATGTCAGAGATAGATTTTCTGTTTTTTTTTTTTTTTCTTATTTTGTACTTTTTTTTTTTTAACTATTCCTGTTTTGACTGTAGTAAGTAAATGTTTACGATTCCCCTTAGATGGCAGCACATTAGAAAAAGAGGCAACCATATTTACGTTTGCAGTTTACACTCGTGTAATGCACAAAGTAGTAGCAAGGGTTGAAAGTACTTGCAGTGGTGCAGGTTTTCAGTTGCTATTTCAAATTTGTCTTTTTAAGTGTATTTCATTTTTGAATGGCATTTTTAGAGTAGCGCAAATTTGAATAAACATAACATTTGAGAAAGTTTCCTGTACCGAGTGGCTGACCCCGTGGCTCAGTGGTTCTCTAGATGATGTATAGTTTCCTAAGTAGTAAAGTATCAGTTTTAAATTATTTTGGCTGCGTTTAAATTAGTTTTATTTACGCTTTCCAACCGTAGGTTGAAGAAGCGTATATGCTCCAGCTTTGTCCGTCTGTCCGCACGATGACTTGCGTAAAAATGGTTCGATTTCGATGAAATTTTAGTATGTGGTAGGGGACCACCTAGGGACAAACCTAATTGAAAATGGGCAAAATGGGGTCAAAGATCAGGACATAGGAGCAAGATCCATTCCACCACCCTTATGCGTCATAACTTGCGTAAAAATGGTTCGATTTCGATGAAATTTTAGTATGTGCTAAGGGACTACCTGGGGAGAAACTCTGTTCAAAATGGGCGAAATGGGGTCAAAGGTCAGGACATAGGAGCAGGATCCATTCCATTGCCCTTATGCATCATAACTTGCGTAGAAATGGTTCGATTTCGATGAAATTTTAGTATGTGCTAAGGGACCACCTGGGGAGGAACTCTATTCAAAATGGGCGAAATGGGGTCAAAAGTCACGACATAGAAGCGGGATCTATTCCATTGCCCTTATGCGTCATAACTTAGGTAAAAATGCTCTGATTGAGACAAAACTTAATCATGTTGTTCCGGAAGTATACTTTACCGATTCTGTTGAATATCATCGAGATGGGGTCAAAGGTCAGGTCATAGGAATGAGATTTATTTACAGCCGTTATCCTCATAACTTAAATAATAACTTGAATAATGATTTCTGGTATGTTGGAAAGCGTATCATAATCAATACATTGCACGATTTTACTAACTTGTTTAATTAATATTTCAGGAAAATAAGTGTTTCCCTCTTTCTCTCTACATCCTGCTGCATTGGAAGGGCATTTTCAGAGATAAATAGCATGTTATGTATCACAAATACTCAAAGTTTGAGGTATGTCCTTATGATTTATATTACAGAATACTGATTAATTGGGAGTTTGCCTAAAACTATAGAATTAAGCTTTTGGATGTTTGGGGAATATATTTCTGAGCCAAAATATCAAATTTTATTGGCAAAAATATATGTGGCTGTGGGCACACTGCTTGTGTGGTCTGTTTAAAGTTCCACATGGTTTTTCACACTTTTAAGCTAAACATCATGTGCTGTCCACAAATAAGATGTATAGATAATATCAAAGGGCACACAGATTGCATTTGGTTTAGGAATGACTAAGAAGGTCTGAAGATGTCAATAGAACCTGTATTTACAAAGATTCCTCTGAAAATGAATTGCAAAATAAACAAGTTAATAAAATCATGCAGCGCATTGATTATGATACACTTTTCAACATGCCAGAAATCATGCGCAGACAAACCCTCCTCCCTACCCTGACTATTGATTCGTTCAGTATACTTCCGGAACAACATACTAATGTTTTGTTGCAATAGAAGCATTTTTACTCAAGTTATGAGGATAATGGCTGTAGAATAAATCTCGCTCCTGTGCCCTGACCATTGACTCCATTTCGATGATATTAAACAGGATTGGTTCAGTATACCTCCGGAACAATATATTAAAGTTTTGTCGCAATAGAAGCAGTTTTAGTCAAGTTATGAGGATAATGGCTGTGGAATAAATCTCATTCCTGAACCCTGACCTTTGATCCCATTTCGATGATATTCAACAGAACCGGTTGAGTATACCTCCGGAACAACATGATAAAGTTTTGTCGCAATCGAAGCATTTTTATGAAAGTTATGATGCATAAGGGCGATGGAATGGATCCTGCTCCCTATGTCCTGAGCTTTGACCCCATTTCGCCCATTTTCAATAGAGTTCGTCCCCAGGTTGTCCCCTACCACATACTAAAATTTCATCAAAATCGAACCATTTTTATGTGAGTTATCATGTGGACAGACAGACAGACAAAGCTGGAACATATACGCTTCTTCAACCTACGGTTGGAAAGCGTAAAAAATGAGATTTTTTGTGGTTTCCTGAAACATTCAGCTGTGCTCACTTTCACTGGATGGTAAAAATGCAATATAATGTTTTGAGAAGGAAAAAGAAAAAAAGGGAATTATGCATTGTCCTTCAAAAGTGGCTATGGAACACAATGAAGAACACTCTAACAGCAAAATCTGTAAGACTTCATAAGAATTCTAAATTCATAGCAAAGTTCACCCCAATTTGCAAAGTGTGAAACAAAGCACTATGATTCTAGCAAATATTTAAGCTCCTAGAATTTTTTAATGAAGTGAAAACCAGTGTCATTTATTTTCTGTAAATGTGTATAAACTTTGTGTGGCATGCAGAAAAAAATTGCTCATCTATTATGTCGATAGAGTTCACCCACATTTAACTTCAGGGGCGGCTTGTTTTTTTTTTTTTACTCCCCCAGTTCACCAACACTGGAAAGTACCCCCACACACACACACACAACACTCATGCTCCCCACAATTCTTAAAATGTAATGTTAAACATCAAAAGGTGAAAAGTTAGGCAGTTGCATGTACATCATATTAAAGGAAAAAGCATTTCAAACATCTGAGAAAATACTCTGGCTTAAGCATCCACAGCTTTGAAGAAACAAACCTTTAAGTGGTAATCCTGGGTTAATACATAGAAACCAATAGTCTTTGGTGTCAGACTACTCAATTTTTTTACCCCTGGGATCCCATATCATCTTAGTGATTCCGTATAGTCAAAAGGCTATATGGGATCACTAAAATCAACATTCCACTTTGCTTACCCGATTCCACATTAATGGTATTGTGACTTGCAGCTTTACCACATTTGAAGAATGAAGCAACATCTTACTCTGTGAAGACCTATCACTAATATCTTTGTCAACATTAGTTATGTGTCCACTAATCACTTAATTTCATTTGGTAGGTCTCTGAAGTTTTTTCTCTATCCGTACGTTGTATTCTTGCAATACAAAAATGTGACACAAAGAAATATTAAAAATGACTCAAGTGTGGGATATGGTGGACCTACCGCACTTGAGAAGGACGTTCCACCACGGAATCGACCTGGACTTTCTAAACGACGTTTGAGAAAAAGATCTCGGCTGAGTGAGTGTAAGATTGGTGTATGGAATACTAGAGGTATAAATGGCAAGATGAATGAGGCGATTGAAGAGATGAATAAGTATAGACTGGATTTGCTGTGTGTAAGTGAAACCAAAAAGAAAGAAATTGGGGTAGAAGAAGTGAATGGCACGGTGAGTGTGTGGTCTGGAGTATTGGATAATATGAGAGGACAGGCTGGTGTAGGTGTGATTTTAAGTGAAAAGATAAAGAACAACTTGATTCATTATAGTTGCATAAGTGAGAGAATTCTCTGGATTCGTTTGAAAGTGAAACTTCAGAGAATTGTAATTGTTGTAGTGTATGCTCCTTGTGACTCGAAACCTTCTGATAAGAAAGAAGATTTCTGGAATGAGCTAAAAGCTTAATACAGACACTTGACGTGGACTAGGAACATCAAACAAAGGTCTTCGCTCTTTCCACGCTTATAAGTGAGTCACAGAAAAACTCTCATTGGCCGCCACCGGGAATCGAATCGCGGGTCTTCCAGTTACGCACCGGATATGCTTCCACTACACCACAGCGGCCTCGAATTCCTCCAGACTCACACAAAAAGTTGGCTTGGCAGTTAGCGAGTGTGAGTCTGGAGGAATTCGAGGCCACTGTGGTGTAGTGGAAGCATATCCGGTGCGTAACTGGAAGACCTGTGGTTCGATTCCAGGTGGCGGCCAAGAGCGAAGACCTTTGTTTGATGGAGCTAAAAGCTGTTTTGAGCCAGTTTGGTGCTAAAGAGAAAGTTATAATAGCAGGGGATTTCAATGCTAGAGTAGGTGTGCAGAATGCAATTTCTGACAATGTTCTGGGTAAGTTTAATGATCCTTGTGTGAATGATAATGGTGAAAGATTAATTGAACTCTGCATTGAGAATGGTTTGTATGTATCTAATACATTTTTCAACCACAAGTATATCCACACATATACTTGGGAATATCGTACTCTTCGTCAAAAGTGTGATAGATTTTGTTGTTTACAATCAGCGTTTGAAACACTTAGTTGTTGACACCCGTGTGATGAGAGGTGCGGATGTTGGTTCTGATCATTACTTGGTAGTGTCACGAGTGAAATTTATTGTTGGTTGGAGGAAAACGAATAGGAAGAGACCCAGGATGGAAAGAATAAAGGTTGATAGGCTCCTTGAAGATCATCAGCAGTATTCTGACTTACTCAGAGAACGACTGAAGGATCTGAAATCTTGTGAGAGGGATGTAGAAAAAAAGTGGGAATATTTTAAGAACTGTGTTGTCACTGCTGCTAAAGAGGTCTGTGGCACCACAATAGTGGGCAACAATAGAGGTGATGCTTGGTGGAATAGTGAGATTGAAGAGGCAGTAAAGAGAAAGAAGGAAGCCTATTTGGGGATGTTGCAAGTCGAGTTTCTGTGGATGAATACAGCTATAAGAAGCGTGAAGCCGCTAAGCTGGTTCGCCAGAGTAAGGCAAAAGATAGGAAGGAGAAGGTGAAAAAGCATGAATTGGCTTTTTGGAAAGATAGGAAGACTTTCTGGAAGTACATGAGAATCAAGAAAAATGGGGGGAACAAAGTTGTGAGCTGTGTAAAGAATAGGATCGGGAAAATAATATGGGGGCCCAATGAGTTAAGTGAAAGATGGGGTGAATACTTCTGTGCATTATTAGATCAAGAAAGCAAAGGTTATTCAGAGGCAGAAGCAGATGATGTCTCAGTGAAGGATGGAATCACAGGAAGGATCTCAAGAGAAGAGGTGTGTAAAGCTCTAAAATCTCTTCTGAATGGTAAGGCTCCAGGAGTTGATGGTATAACTGCCGAGATGTTGAAATATGGTGGTGACCCTCTAATTGACTGGTTAACTGAAATTTGCCAGTTGTGCTGGGAGTTAGGAATGGTACCTCGGAATTGGAAGGATGCTATCATTGTTCCCTTGTATAAGGGAAAAGGTGATCAGACTGACTGCAAGAACTCGTGATATTAGCCTACTGAGTGTGCCAGGGAAAATGTTTGGTAAGGTCGTTATTGAAAAAATACGGTGTTTTACATCAGAGAAAGTGTGAGATGTTCAGAGTGGTTTTATGCCTGGTAAAGGCTGCACTAACCAAATGTTTGCATTATGCATAATGATTGAAAAGTATCTGGCTGTTGGTAAGAAAGTTTTTGCTGCCTTCATAGATATAGAGAAAGCTTATGACCGACTGAATAGGACACTTTTGTGGAAGGTACTGAATGAATATGGTGTTACTGGGAATCTACTTAACAGTGTAAAAGCCATGTATGCTGGCAGTAGGGCTTGTGTTCGAGTAAATGGTGTTTTATCAAAATGGTTTTCTATTGGTGGAGGAGTCAGACACGGTTGTGTAATGTCACCATGCCTGTTTAATATATTTATGAATGCGTGCATACATGATGCCAAAATAGATAATACGGGTTTATGTCTTGGTGATATCCATGTGTGCAGATTACTGTATGCTGATGACATTGGCCTGTTGGCAGAGAGCAAAAGGGATTTGCAGAGTATGTTGTCTCGGATGTACGAAGTTTGCAGGAAATTCAAACTGAGTATAAATAAGGGAAAAGCCAAAGTTATGGTTTTTGAGAGAGGAACTGGTAGTACTGAATGTAATATATGTCTAAATGGCACAGTTATTGACCAGTGGAATGAGTTTGTGTATTTAGGAAGCATGTTTGACAGAGAGAACAAATTGGATGGTGAAATTAGTAGGCGAGTGAATTCTTGATTGAAAGTCATGGCTGCTCTGGGAGGGTTTCACAGGAATGATGGGTTCTCAAGAGAGTCCCGCATGGCTGTATATGAAAGTGTAATTGTTCCTACCCTAATGTATCGCAGTGAAACCTTGGTACTGCAGAAGAAACATAGAAGTCGTTTGTGTGCTGAAGAAATGCATTACTTACGGGAGTTGGTGGTAAGACAGATCCTGATTGTGTGAGGAATGAAGATGTGGTGCAGTTGTGTAATGTGAAGCAAAATGTTGTTAGCAAGGTGGAGACTAATATGATTTGGTGGTTTGGCCATGTTGAAAGAATGACCGATGAGATGCTTACTAAGAAAATCTTTTTAGCCCAAGTGGCAGGAAGGAAAGGCAGAGGAAGGCCAAGGAAGTCATGGGAGGATCAGATTCAGGAGTGTCTGCATGAGAAAAAGATTATAAGTATGCAGTATAAAAGATCTTGTGTACTGCGTGTGATGGATGTTAGTGAAGCCCGAGTTGTATGTCAAGATCGCGGTAAATGGAGAAATTTGATACGGCAACAGTAAGTAAAAATTATCTGGTAGTTTGTATTTTTTTGTGGAGCTAACCTCTGAATATCAGAGAACAGCTTAGTGATATGTATGCATGTATGTACAAAAATGTGGAAGCTGCCTGGCTTTACAAAGCAAAGTTCAGATATCCTTTTTTCTTTTCTCCCCCCCCTAGTATAATAAGATTCCTTCAAAGTTTTTTGGTATGTAATATCTTATATCTGCAAGTGTCTTTATATGAGATCTTTTGTAATATCCCATGTTACTCTGTGACCAATAACTTACATAATTTCTATAAGCTTTCTTCTTTTTTACCATTGACAGCTTCATTTATTTTTGCTGTCCTCCAAGGGATTCTGACTTCTCTACCCTTTCTTTCTGCCCCCATGCAGCATGCTTTTTTTTTTTTTTTTTTTTTTATAGCCTTTATATTTATGGTCCAATGTTTATGCCTGTTCTATCCAATCTCCATGCTTTTACTATGAGGGTTTGATTTTAATAACCTTCACTGGTCCACATTTAGATCTCATGGTGTACTTCTACTTTACTTGGTATTTTCAACCTTGATGCTTCTTAGTATCTTGCTGATCAGTGAACTGTGATATAAATGAGTTTGAGAAAGGATGAAAAAAACAACATAAAAATGTGCTTATTTCAAAAGCATAAACATTTTGATATCCTTAATTACATTTTTATATTTCGTGGAGATCTTGCACTGTTGCATAATGAATTATGCAAATATTTTGAGTCTGCTAATACCAAGTAAATGGTTTTAGTAGGTATGAGTTTATTGTCTCAACACAAGTCAGTGAATCTTTTCCTACTGCATTGTGGGTTTTTCTGTTGCTGTTTCCAACTCAACTGTTCAAATTCCAAAGAAAAACATCTTTTTTACACTATCTAGATTTAATCACCTTACCTAAAATCCTGGTAAAAGTTTCATCTCTTCTGAAATACAATCTTCTACTAATCTATAGAGTGCCATTCTTATTCGAACAATAGGTTATTATTGCTGTTATTACTGTTTCACACACTGTATACAATAATATTTTTGGTGCTAGATGCTAAATGTCGAACAAAATATTATCCATCACTATAGCAAACTAATAAACGTTAAAAACTGATCAAACTCACCTTGGTGCAGTCTAAGGTTATCTCTTATTCGCCGAACAGTATTCATATTCATGCTATTGGCCTATCTATCCGGCACCCCTTTCCTGCCATTTCTACAAAATGGCTGACTTGTTGGTGCCATCCTGTTTGATTGTCATAACAACATGCCATGATGAACTTTATGAGCTAAAGTTAAGAATTTTTAATTTAAAAGTAATTCTTCAAGACCAAAGTTTGCAAGAGTAGCCGTTAGTTCAAGGCGAAATGTAGACAATTTACTAAAATCATTGAATTGAATTTACAAGATGAATTCAACATCGTAAAATCACGGAACGAGAACAATGGAAATACTAAAAACCAATAAAATATTATAAAACCTCTAAAAATGTTGAAAAAGCATACTCCACGTCCAGCCCTCAAACGTAACCAGACTAATTTCAACAGCATTTCCTTCACTATCTTCATCAGTGGTAATACTTGCCGACATTACGGCCGGTTCTACTACTTCAGTGATGGAAAGTTTGCGCCGAACTGTGCCAATTTCATTATCTTGCGCCAAACTGCTACAAATTACGAAAAAATTTAATATTTGCGCCCAATTGCGCCGAAACGGCAATCCACAGTAAAAATTGCCAAGCGAAAAAATGTTTTCACGGCAAAAAAATGCCGTTTTAAACGTCGAATCGAATGGCGCTTTTTTAAGGTCTACACGTATTTTGGTGAAAACGACGCTAAATTAATACGTACCGTACCGCCAATCCCAAAATTTCGGAATTTTTTCACCTACCTTCTAATTCGTTGTTTTTTTGGCAAAAGTGACAAAAAAACAACGACAACAACGATTTTTGCGATGTAGGAAATTAAATTGTTTTTGCTTATGGAGGAGGAGTTTTGTTGTAATCACGTAGTATGTAGGAGAAACAATGCTGTACGTTATGAAATCCTGATGAAGATTGTTTACTGATAGTTTGGTGATCTTTTGGAGTGCTGTGCAATTGAGATTGTTTATATGTCGTTCTCTGCTCTTTGGGATAGTGCAGTTATTTCATTCTGGGCGAGGTGCGCGATTATGTATATACAGCATAAGGTCAGTCATTAGCTGTTTCGTCGACTCAGAGGATGACTGAAAATGGCTCTCCCGTTGCAGGATACAATGGTTCTGTTTCTAAAGGATTCATAGGTATTCAGAGATGCCAAATTTTGCAGATTTTCACTCCATCTTACGGTTTTACGGAAGTCACCCCAAAAAACTACGGAAAAGAACTCGCAAGATCCCTGCACGAAATTTGTATTTTTTTACCATCTTTTGGTCGAAAAACGCACCTTACAGATAGTCCCTTATGCGCCTTCGATGTTCTGACTTTCCCCGCCAACGGAGGCGCACTTTGTCACGTGATTCCCCGTACAATCATTTATTTGAGAGTACCGTGCGCAAAAGTCGAGAGGAAACTCAGCTCAGCACGTTTTGCCAACTCTTTACATTGATTGCATGTGGCTTTGTGCATGTGAAAATTTCGGTGCAAACGTTTTAACCCTTTCCACTCGACTGTCGGGTAACACCCGACATTTCGAAATCTCCGAATAGCTCACCCGCCACTCCGATCACGCCTTTATAGCTCGCATGTCGGGGCTCGCGAAACGTTTTTTTTTCACCGGATAAAGAAAAAGAAACGTCTGCGTGACGGGTGTCACCCGCCACGCTGATAACACCTCTGTGGCTCGCATGTCGGCGCTCGCGAGCAATTTCGTTTTCACCGAATAGTTCGCATGTCGGGTGTTATCCGTGACGCCTATGACGCCTCTATAGCTCGGATGTCGGCGCTCGCGAGGAATTTCTTTTTCGCCAAATATACCGGGTGTCATCCGCCACGTCTATGGTGCCTCTTTAGCTCGTATGTCGGGGCTTGCGAGACATTTCTTTTTCGCCGAATGTCGGGTGTCACCCTTCATGCCAATGATGCCTCTATATGTCGCATGTTGGCGCTCGCGAGACATTTCTTTTTGCCGAATAGCTTGCATGTTGGGTGTCATCCGCAGCGCTCATTACGCCTCTATAGCTTGTAGGTCGGGGCTTGCGAGACATTTATTTTTCGCCGAATATCTCGCGTGTCGGGGTCACCCTCCATGCCAATGATGCCTCTATAGCTCGCATGTTGGCGCTCGCGAGACATTTCTTTTTCGCCGAATAGCTTGCGTGTCGAATGTCATCCTGTGTGTTCATTACACCTCTATAGCTCGTGGGGCGAGGCCTGCGAGACATTTCTTTTTCGTCTGCGAGACATTTCTTTTTCGCTCTATAGCTCACATGTCGACACTCATGAGGCATTTCTTTTTTGCCGAATAGGTCCGGGTGTCAGCCGCCACTCTGATGATGCCTCTATAGCTCACATGTTGGGGCTCGAGAGACGTTTCTTTTACACCGGATAAAGAAAAGAAACGTCATATGCGTGTTGGGTGTCACCCGCCATGCCGATGACGCCTCTATGGCTCACAAGGAATTTCTTTTTTGCCGAATAGGTCGGGTGTTGTCCGCCACGTCTATGACGCCCTATTGCACGTATATCGGGGCTTGCGAGACTTTTCTTTTTCACCGGATAAAGAAAAAGAAATGTCATCTGCGTGTCGGGTGTCACCCGCCATGCCGATGACGCCTCTATGGCTTGCATGTCGGCGCTTGCGAGGAATTTCGTTTTCATCGAATAGCTCTGATGTCACCCGCCATGCCGATAACGCCTCTATGGCTCGCATGTCGGCGCTCGAGAGGAATTTCGTTTTCACCTAATAGCTCACGTGTCGGGTGTTATCAGCCATGCCTGTGACGCTTCTATAGGTCGGGTGTCATCCGCCACGTTTATGACGCCTCTATAGCTCTTATGTCGGGGCTTGGGAGACATTTCTTTTTCGACGAATATGTCGGGTGTCACCCTCCATGCCAATGATGCCTCTATAGCTCGCATGTTGACGCTTGCGAGACATTTCTTTTTGCCGAATAGGTCGGGTATCAGCCGCCATGCTGATGATGCCTCTATAGCTCGTATGTCGGGGCTGGTGAGCTAAAGCTGAGCTTTCACTGCTAAGTTGTGGCCTTCACTGCAAAAAATAAAAAATAAAATGCGAGTTCTGTGTGAGTATGGGTGAAAAGTTATTTGAGTGGAAAGGGTTAATTTTGATTAAAACAAAACGAAACATAGCAGTGAAACAGCTATGACGACAAAAAGAACGAAGTCAGATAAAACTTATCGTCAAGTGTATCGCAGTATGTATAGTAAAGAATGGCCTTTTTATGAAGTATCTAAAGTTTTGCTGAATCACGTTTTATAAGCCACGTGGCTGCAATTTTAGCCTGTCGCAAGGCGGCCGCGATGATTGTAGCGTCATGCGGAGAGCAAGAAGCACAAAGATCATGTCAAAAGATTAAATGGAGATGTGATTAAAATTAATGTAACCAAAAAACTTCTGACAGCTTATAAAGAATCCTGGAAAAAATATCAAGAGCAGATTAGTGCTGGAAAAATGCAGCAAAACAAGCAAAAAAGACTAAGAGAAGAAATTGAATGTTCGCAAAGTGATTTGAAATGAGAAGAAGCTGAACATTTGCAGTAGTTGGATTCCCTCATAAAATGTTAAACAATGCTGAGATGAACATTGAGTGTGGCATAAAAAAAAAAGACATGAGTGCAATAGAAAGTGGACAGATAATATTAAAAGAAGCAAAACAAAACATTGCTAACTATCTTAAAAAATTAGAATATAAGTGAGCAATTAAATATTGAGAAAAGCAGCAAAAAATTAAACATTTTTTGTAAAATAAATGATTAATAATAGAATCCTGCTATGGTTACAAATTTTTTGATCTATTTGAAAACTAAAATGTTTGCATATGTGTGTGTATTTCAATGCAAGATGTTTTAAATTTGAGTAGGGTGCATCTATTTCCAAAATATTTTCTGCTTAAGAGTTTGTTCTATCTACTAATATTTTACCTGCTCTAAAAAATGTTTTCTTACACCAAAAATGTATTTTATCTGCTCCAAAAATGCATTTTGTTGCTTCAAAAATGTGTTTCACCTGCTCCAAAAACGCATTTAGCTGCTCCAAAAATGTATTTTACCTGCTCTAAAAATACATTTTACCTGCTCCAAAAATGCATTTTGTTGCTCCAAAAATGTATTTCACCTGCTCCAAAAATTCATTTTACTGCTCCAAAAATGCATTTTACCTGCTCCAAAAATACATTTTGCTGCTCCAAAAATGGTTTTGCAACTTATCATCACTGACTACTTGCAATGTCGGTCTTCACGTATCTCCCCTGAAACATGTTGGCACACGTAGTTGCTTCTCATTGCCTAATTTTGGCACGTGTCCCAGTCTGAAGTTGCTCCATGGCTCCATCTAGTGGCAGTCACAGGAATGTGAGAAATACCTTAAAGCAGTTGTTCGTTTAAGCTGTATTATTTTTGTTTTTTGTTTACTTTCATTTTCTTTTGTTTATTATTGCTCTGTTCTATTAAGAACTTCCATGGATAAGGTAGCTCGTATTCCTTAGTCTTTTCAATGATCATAGATTCAGACAGCAGGATTAGGTTGTGTTTTTTTATGTGAAGTTAGTATTTTAGAGTTTTCCCAGTTGGGTGGCACATGATGTTGACTGCTGTGTTGTATCAGGGATGTTTTTTCTTCTTTCTTGAGCCAATTTTTATTATGTTCCTGTAATCTCGCAGAAAAAGCACCGTTTGGAGCTTCCAATCTAGCATTTATCAGGTTCTCCAATACTTGGGTTTATTGTAATTATTGTATACTCTTGCGGTTTGTAAAATTGATTCTTTGTTATTACTGGATGTTAATAGTTTAGCGTTGTCTATTACTTTTATACCGATGTCAAGGTTATGTCAGTGATTGGAGGAATGTACGGTAAGCTGCCTTCATATTGTAAATCTATTTTATTTGGGTTACTATTACCACCAATTTGCTGTTTTATTTTTACACTCATTGAATAAATGAAACCTTTGGAGTATCTGAATGGAATCGTAGTTTGCTTAATCCATTTGATTTCTTGAAGAAACGATTTTTTAGTAGATGAGTGAGTATAAGCTCTTCTGACAAAGGATCTAAAGGCTGTGGTTTTGTATTTCCAGGGATGTGCTGATTTTGCTGGAATGATTGCAAGTGTATAAGTTGGTTTCCTGTATACTTGAAAATCTATTTTATGTTTGTTTTTAAATAAAGAGACATCCAAAAAGTCTAGTTTGTTGTTGTTTTCTCTTTCACAAGTGACTTGTATGGTTGGATATATGCTATTGAATTTCTGTATGAATTAATCCAAATGTTCCTCAGAATATTACCAGAAGATCAGGATACCATCTGCATATTTTAAATACAGCATAGGTAAGTTGGTTTTTCAATTTGTCATAATTTTCGATTCTATGTCTTGAAGTATGATCTCCGCTAACAAGAGAGATCGTTCTTAGAGATCATACTTTGTTACAATATCAAACAGGATGGCACCAACAAGTCAGCCATTTTGTAGAAATGGCGGGAAAGGGGTACTGGATAGATAGGCCAATAGCGTGAATATGAGTACTGTTTGGCAAATAAGAGATGATAACCTTAGACTGCACCAAGGTGAGTTTGATCAGTTTTTAAAATTTATTAGTTTGCTATAGTGATTGATAATATTATGTTTGATGTTCAATTGCATAGTAATCTAGCACCAAAACATTATTGTATACAATGTGTGAAACAGTAGTAACAGCAATAATAACCTATTCTTTGAATAAGACTATTGTGCCATGTAATGCTTATGGTTGTTAGTTCAATATTAACCATAATGAGATAATAGAGTGTCATATTATCCAGTTTAAAGACAACATAGAGTGTGGACTTCATCTGGGTTCCTATTTAACTAGCTTGAAAACTACTGTGTTATCTTTCTTTGCACTAGAATAGAATAATACCAAACCTAATACAGGGTTCCCACGCCACCTGGAAAACCGGGAAAACCGGGAATTCTCAGGGAATTTGAAAATTGTTCCAAAAATCAGGGAAAACTCAGGGAAAATCGTGTTTTTCCGTAAAAATCAGGGAATTTCTTATCAGGGAACTGAAAAGTCAGGGAATTTTTTTTATTTTGCCAAAAAAATATTTTCTTTCAGACTTTTGTAGAATATATTTCTGTATTGCTAAGTTTTAAAATAATTCCGAGTTGTTTTATACTTCGAGGCAACCCACCCACCGATTAAAGTGCAGCTGTGCTGGGAGTGCGTCTCTTCGCGGTTTCCCCCATCTCCAGATGCTCTAAACTACAAGCGAACAAACGGACACTTCAAAGCGTGAGAGAAAGCCATTAATCACACCCCATTTCGCAGGCTCTTATCTGCTGCGTTCGCGCAGAGGCAGTCACTTGTTCCTAAGTAGGTGTCCTGGTTCTCTGTGTAGGCTGGGAAAAAAAATTATGAAAAAGCTATTTCCTCAATTTTTTAAATAACCGACTGAAATTTTTACAGTGAGCAAGATATATGAAAATAACGTTCCATTTTAAATTTCGCCGAAATTCATCGGAAACTTTAGAAGTTGCGCTTTTTTTTTTTTATCTTTCCCTTTCCTTTTGCATGTTTCACTTGTGTTTTATCAAACCGTACAAAAACATTTTATTTTGCCGGATGTTGGTTATCCTAATAAGATTCGTTGTTTTACGGCCGGAAAGAGATTTTTCTTGATTCTGTCTTATTTCTATTTCATAATGCACGAAGAAATTAATTTATAGCTATTTTGGCGATATTCCGATTACTGCAAGAGCTGGCTGGTTGCGAAAAATAGGGTAGTCCGACGCCCGGAACCATAGATTTTCACATCTGGGTCATTCCACGCAAAATCGTCAGATATTGAAATAATTTTCCACCAACACATCTCTGATTCTTACAGGTAGCTGCTTCCAAATTATAAAAAAAACCCCTAAAAGTTTAAACTTTTTTTTGTTTCTGATAGATTAGAAGATATTATTTTTGAATTTTTGTGCATAATGGAACCGTTTTCCGTAAAAATGCAAATATCTCCGTTATTTAGAATAAGAAATATAAAATTCATCATTCTCTCGTAATTTTTCCTAAGGTTTCAGCTTATACATAGGGAAAAAAATTTTGCGAGAACAAAAGTTAGACGGGGTAGAAATTTTCTTGTAATCGTAAATTCTTTTTCTTGCGTTGCTGCACCTCACAAGAGTTGCATAAATTATTCATTTCACATCTTTACCCTCACATTGCCGAAAAAAATATAAAAAATCTACCTAGTTACTACTGATTTAAATGTTTGCCGTATTTGCTCTATTGGTTTCAAGTTTGTCAGTGCAGGCGCTAAAGCTTCTGTCTCCGTTTTGGATGACGTTATTTGTGGGGAGTTACTGCAAATGACCTGAGTGGGCTCCAGACCTTTCTCGCACTTTGCCTGATCAACATCGCACAAAAATGTTTTGCCCTTCGTAAAGATATTGTTAAGTATAAACATGCCACTCGCCACAGGATGAAAAATTATGTTGAAAAAAAGTGTTAGGAGGATTTTATGAGCACACATGCACACAAAACTTCCTCTAATTGTTTCCCGTACAAGTAATTTGACGTAGCGTGGAAATGAACTGTGACCTGCGAGAAAAGTTCAGTACTAATGTTTGTGTCACAAACGTAGCCAATCAATTTTAAGACTTCCGCATTTTGGAAGTACTTGTATGAATTGTAGCCTCTCAGGCAAAATGGTATTCCGTATTAACTGTTAGTTTTCTCCACTTGTTGCTTCCATTATTTTTTTCTTTATCTAGGGTTTAATTTTTTTTTTGCCGTTATGGCATTAGGATCTCTGTGTGCCAGCTTATTGGTTATGAAATTTAACAGCACAATGTCTAAATATCCTATGCTGCGTTATTTAGAAGCAAATAGCAGAGGTGCCAACTATTACGAATTGCCCGTAATTATTACGGTTTCGACTGTCAGATTACGGAATTAGGGGCAGGTTGGAAGAATTACGGATTTCAGTGTGTTTTGGAGAATCTCAATTTAGTATCCTTTTTCGTTAAACCCTTTTAGTGCGACGCTGCCGATTTGTCGGCCTTCGATTTTGATCCGCATATTTTCCGAATCAGACTGCAGATTTCGGCGTCTCAATGATCATATCATTTATCAATCAGATCGTTTTGAAATGGAATGTCCCGCAATGGTCTAAGCGATGGGCTCTGATCATTCGTCTGTAAGGGGTCCGGGTTCGAATCCCGTTGAGGCATGGATGTTGTGTTTGTCTTAAGGCACTGGCTTTCTCCCTTCCCGGGAGCCAGTGACCCTAAATTAGGGACGGGCGACTGCTTATAGCCCATTGAGTTGCTCACGGTGGTCGTTAAACCTCTAATCAAAAAAAAAAAAAAAAAAATGGAATGTCCATGAATCATATCGTCAAACAGCGATATTATCGGAAGAATGGTACCGTAATTTTCTTCGTATAATCCGCGGATTATCTGTTAAAAAAGTTAAAATTATAGGTTTTATGGATTATACACCGATGCGGTTAGTACGCCGATTTAAAACAAAAAAAAAAATTACAACCTTCCGATTTTAAAAAAATATGCAGCGTGATTGTGCAGGGAAGGGTGTAATAATTGAAAAGGAACTCCTCGGAAGAATTTTCCTCAGTTCAGGACTTTGTACGGAGCGGGGAGGAGGGGGAGGAATGTCGTAACGAAAGATCGGGAAAGTTGTGGGGAGGGATGACAGGGGTCATTTTGATATCGTTGAGGAGAGCTCTGACTGTCGTGCCGGCTCTGTTTTTGGCAAAAAGCTAAAGAAGTAAGCACAGCACTTGCTGCACGAACCTATGCGTTTCTCCTTTCGGATTTCATGTGCGCGACCTTGTGTCTAGTTTGCTTTCGTTGTTTTGGTGAACGTCGTTGCTGCTGTTTTCCTTCATTGCTAATCATGATGTAATCATGATGTCTCTGAAAAGGAAACGTTTTAGTTACACTGCCGAATTTAAGCTTGAAGTGGTGGACAGAATTGAGGATATAATCGTGTCACTGCGCGATAGTTTTGAGGTCAGAACACAATCGTGCAGCAACATACGAAAGCCTCTGTGTCGCGATCTAAAACGTAAACAAATCCGTCGGTTTATTCCGCGGGAGAATTCACGGGTTTTTTATTGGCCCGCGTATAAGACGATCTCTCAACTCTGAAAGCAGGAATTCCTCCAAAAACTTTCGACTTATACGCGAGTACATACGGTATTTCTACGACTTGTTCTGTATCAGCCTTTCGTCATTGGCAAGGTGTAATGCAATACTCTGAGCTGCATCGGCGTGATCTATGGATGCCACACCCTTTATCTGTCTGGAGATATAAAACAGTTACCTTTAAAAATGAATTTCTTCATTTAATAAAATCGTTTTTTTTTTTCCTCTCTTACTTCTTCGGACTCATTATGTGTTTCTGGAACGTGGAAAGAGCGATGTATTTATTTATTTTCTGGCGCCACGTATTTGGAGGATTTTCACTTTGGATCTCGCTCTTTGGATTTAACTGCTATAATATATATAGCCAGTGCCGTTAATACCCACCAGATGGAGACGTCTCAGTAGCTGAGCCCATCTTACGGATTTATGATGTCAGAAGCTGATTTAAAAATACACATAGCACCGTGGATTGTTGGCCACCATGGTGTAAAGCTAACGCGCTAGGCTATATATGGAGAGATCCGTGGATTCAATTCCCGGCGGCGGCTGAAAACAATTTTTCGGTTGCTATGTGTTTCTGGAACATGGAAAGAGCGATGTATTTATTTATTTATGTGACCGACTTTTCTGTCGGAAATTCCACTTCTGGTTCAACATCTATGATGTGCGGATTATACGGCGATTTTTATTTCTGAGTGTCACAATCTGCGGATTATACGAAGGATTTTTTTTTTAATATGAATTTCGTGGTCTGCGGATAATACGACTAAAATTACAGGTAATATGCCGTAAGTGTCATCGTAAAAGAGTTTGCGCTTGCTATCGGTTCCCCACGCACCCTTTTCCGTGTGACGGGAGAAAGGTGACTTTAGCCAAAACTTTTCCAGCTGCAGTTGAGGCAGTGCTGTTCACTTTGCATTGTTGGTGAATTATAAGACGTCGTACTGTCGGAAATCACTTTTTCGAGCCCCGTTCGAAGTGCAATAACGATCAACTCGTCGCAACCCGTGGTCCCGTGATGACGGATGTTTATATTTCTTGCGGACTTTCGCCGCGCGGGAGAACGAAGTGCGGTGTTTTATTACTAGAAGCTCTTCACATTATTCATTTCTTTTTCCCAAACAAACAGACACAATCGCAAAACTCCGTGAATTACGAATCCCCATCTTTTTCCAAACTCGTGTTAGCAGAGGATGATTTTATTGACAGCTTGTTCCTCAGACTAGGAGACGTGCTTTTTCCCACTGCGTGAAATTGTTTTCTAAGGTTATTTGAAGTGGCTTGTAGTGAGAGTGAAAGTTTGCCAAGTGATGGTGATGATTTTGAATCATCTGAGAGTGATATTGGCCTAGCAACATCAAGCCAAAAAACTAGCCACCGTGCCACGCACACCTTATCTTCTTCAGAATGTGAAGATCTTCATAGTGAATCTTCAGATCATGAAAGTTCTGAAAGTGAATGGGAGGATGTTAATAGAGAGAAGTGATGAACAACCTCAGCATCTTTTTTTATTAACATGAAATTCAGAGGCCCAAACATGCTCCCGCAACTGATGTGGCACCTATTGCATATTTTTTACTTGTTTTTTACCAATTTCATCCTTGGAATTATCGTTTCTGAAACAAATAAATGTGCAAAGAGGTTTCTCCAGGAACATCCAAATCTTGAGCAAGGAAATGGAAAATGTTACAAATGCTGAAATAAAGGTTTCCTTGCTTGCCTTCTAATATGAGAGTAATCAGTAGCCCATGTAGGACGAGATGATTGCCAAAGGCATATCCAGTCAAAACAAACACCAGGATTGTGTAAAATTAAAGACTCGATCAAAGCCTTTGGATAATTTTTTTGCAAAAAAGAATGAAAATAGCGTGATAAACGCTGAATTGCTGTTTACTACAATCGTTGTGGAGCATAACCTACCTATAGCAAGCTGTGATCATGCTGGTCGCTTCTTTCATGCCATGTTCTCAGACTGATATTGATGAAGCTGGATATCCTTGAGCAGATGTGGCATGGAATGAAATATCTAAGACAAAGGATTCATCTGGCCTTCCCAAGTATTCCACATTGCCTAAACTAATGTTGGTAATATTGACTATCCCTCACAGCAATTCCTCTACGTAGAGAATATTTAGTATAGTAAAGAAATACCTCACGTACTTTTGCCCAACAATGAGCACCAAAACATTAAGTGCCCTTGTTGTACAGAAAAGTAAAGCATTTTCCTCAGGTGAGCTATGTTATAAAAAGTTTTCTGAAAAAGAATATACCACTGCAAAACAAGCAACAAGGGAGTTTTTATGTCAGCAATGACATGAGGTAAGTACAATATTGATAATTTAATTTCATATTTTTTTTGTGAGGATAGTGTAAACATGCAAAGTTATTACATATTTCATGCATTAATTTCTCATGAAATACCCATTCCACGCGTTAACGGCATATGGTGATTACCGATAGGCACCTCATACAAGTATTACAGGTTACACAGTAATACAATAATATTGTCCTTAACTTTTTAATAAAAAAATGGTGTGTTACATTACTGAAAGTTTGTGTTACATTATTGAAACATTACTGAAAAATCCCCTATTTATTACTGATATGTTCTGCTAGAGGTTGGCACCTCTGAAATAGCATAGATTCGATGTTCTCATACCCAAGTGCAAGAACTAACTTTAGCTAAAATAATTACAATTTTGATTTTTAAATGTTAGCAGTATTTTACCTGATTGCTAGAATTGTTGGGATGGTACTGGCACACGTTTTTCCTCAGATGCAGAAATGCTGTCATGATTTTCGTTCTCTCTCTCTTTCTTTTTTTTTATTTTTTAATAGCTGTTTTAGTTTGCTTTGTCTTTAAAGATTCTAAGTGAATTCCAATAGAAAATACAAATTGTTAGATCGATTTGATAGAACCGCTCTAACAAAATGTTAAGAGACTCTGTCAGACACTCTCCATTTTATCATTCCCATTAGACTTCAATTTCAGCAAAAGTTTCCGTGTTCTTTAATATTTATGTAAAATAAGCACTTAAAGGATGTAAAGCTTCAGCATTGTATCATTTAACGGCAATTTATTCTCTTCAGTCACATTCTCCCAGCTTGCATTTTTAAACCTAACTGGAACTCTAAATGTTGTGAGTCGTTTAAAATGTTATTTATATACTTGTGTGCACTTAAAATACAGATAAACCAGTTATATAATTTCACCTAATCGATTGAAATATTTCATTATATGTAGAATTTAAATTAAGTCTTTGTTCACATATTCTTGAAAACATGTAAATACATGGTTTGCCACCTCGGTGGTGCAGTGGTCTAAGCTCTGGCTTCTGACTATTCGTCCAAGTGAGCCTGGATTCAAGTCCCAGATGAGGTATGGGTGGTGTGTTTATCTTACGGCACTGGCTCTCCTTCTTCGTGAAGCCAATGGTCCTAAATTAGGGATGGACGGATATAGCCCAACAAGTTGCTTATGGTAGTCGTTAAACCTGAAACAAAAAAAATAAGACATGATTTTGTTAAATATTATGTAAAATTTATGCTAAATACACAAATTTTTGTAACTATAAAGTAATTAGGGAAAATGAAAGTTATTTATCCTTTATATTCCATATTTTCTGTTTATCTTTATGGACTGTATAATCGGGACGTTCATTATGTGGTGTCTTTTTAATTCTCCCTCATATGTGAGATGAACATAACATTATCAGTATTAATTTCAGGTAAGCAATTATTTGCAATTACAGCCTGTCTAGAATTTGATAAATCTTGCTTTCAATACACATTATTCCTTAGTTCTAAAATTATCAAAACTGAATTTAAAAAATTGCCTGTAGACATTACGGTTTTATTCGATTTCTGCAGATAGTTTGCTTCATATTTTGTAACGTGGAACAGCTAGGCACAGTGGCCTGGTACACTCTTGCTTGGAGAAACACATCACAAGAGAACCAATTAAACAATGGATCAAAGCCTTTTGTTGGGTGATTCTCTTTCAACATTTCTCTGAGCAGGAGCCCATTCGGTCATTAAGCTTATCTACACTGTGCTATAGAAGAAAGGAAAACAAACTATTTAACATACAGATTTTTTTTTTACATATGAACTGTTTCTACGGGAATGTATTAACAAATTGTACATGGGCAGTATACCACTTAGGTTCAGAAAAGATCATGGAATTATAATACCAAAAATAATATGCCTCATGCATTTAATTGTTATTCATAAAAAGCAGGTAATTGTATAAAGAACAGTTATTTAAAGAATTAACAAATGTATGCTTTCATAAGGAACGCAAGAATGTAAGGAAATGTAACAATTTGTCGCAATGTTATTTGATTTGCTGCTCTGGAAAACTCTCAGAACCACCTGGAAAACCTGGAAAAGTCAGGGAATTTTTTTTCTACTTTTGAGTGGGAACCCTGTAATAACAAGAACTTGTGTGACTGATGCCTGCCACATTTAGATTGAAAGTTTCTGATTCTCAGTAATTCTACTTCTATTGGTCTGTTTATTTGGTAATTTTATATCAGCTTTTCTGTTATTGGCTTTGTTATTTTAGAATTAATTTTATCCATGAGCTGTAAATGACTGAGAACAGTGAACATCACCATCTGTTCAACTCTCCAAGGAGATAGAAGGTTGGTAGTAATGGGGTTTCATCTAGTTCCCCCCAAACCATTTGCAACAGTGTTTAGTCCTAGTGGCACTGGACATTCCATATTGTTCTATGTGCATTAACTTAGGTTTTGCTTCAGTCTGTGCCATGTGATTGTTTATTTTATGCTGGTGGCCTTTTCTAAAAGTGTTCAGCACTGTATCATTAAAAGTAAATTTAGGACACAGAAAGTGGAAATCCTTGACTTGTTCCATATATCTCTGTCAAAGTTTGCTGCACAATTCTTTTACCAGTTTCTGTGCCTCTTAACTTTTCTGGCAAGAAAATGTATCATAATATTGGACATAATAT
Source organism: Macrothele yani (assembly GCA_039090855.1). Classification (NCBI taxonomy): domain Eukaryota; kingdom Metazoa; phylum Arthropoda; class Arachnida; order Araneae; family Macrothelidae; genus Macrothele; species Macrothele yani. The sequence goes on from CM076998.1 coordinate 92,860,993, forward strand.
CTTCATGTGTGGAAGTCAGATTGGAAAAATTCTTTCCTATTTGATAACTGTAACCTCTTAAGATTTTCCATGCATTTTTTAACTTTTCTGATATAAATTTTGTTGACTAGTTAGCATAAATGTGCTTTTGCTACATGTTTCTTACTAGAAATCAGCTTGAAAGAACTCTTCCCTATTCATTAGAAAAATTCTTGATATCCCCATATCACGCATAAGTTACGTTAAAAATTATAAGTGGTGGGATGTTTCGGTACTGACTTCTACCTTCATCAGCCATGGAATGAAACTTGTGGTATAAGCATCAGTTGTTGCCATATTTTAAAATAGCTTTCCAAATGATAGGGATGTGAAAAGGTGTATCTGTATTGCAGGTGTTAGGGGTAAGGTAGATTTCAATGCTTTTGTGATACCTGAGGGTTTTCTGATTGCTGAACAGAGCGATACATTTAACATTTTTCCAATCGGGAATCGCGGACATATCATTGATGGTTAAAATTGAAAGGGAGGTGGAAGGATTGCCTTTCTTAACATCAGCGATATGTTCCGTCAATCGCCAGCTGATGTTGCGGTAAGTACTACCAATATAGTGGGTAACGCTTGTGGAAGTGTTGACAGGGATAAAGTAGACACCTTGTAACTCTAGGGGTTTATTGGGATCTCTGTCTTTAAGGATAAGGTTAAGAAGATGTGGAGGTGGTTTAACTGCAATCCTGTAGCCAAAAGATTTGAAATTAGAGCAAACTTTATGAGTGAAGGACAAGCTAAAGGGCAAAGTGCCAACAAACTGATGAGTGGTAGAAGGTTCAGGCAGTAAACTAGTAGGTCTATTCTGTGATTCAAATTTCTTAATAAGTCTATGTACTAAGAGAGGTGGAAAGCCATGCAATTTGCCAATGTTGATGATGTTCTGATATTTTTTTTTTTTAAGAGCAGAAGGGCTGTTGAAGAAAAGGTTAGCTCTATGTATGTATGACTTTATAGTAGCCAATTTATATTTTTCAAAGGTGCAAGAATGGTAAGAGATGATAATGGGTGGCAAAAGGTTTCATGTAAACGAAGAGACCAAGTGAGAAGTCTGTGTTGATGTTAACATCCAGAAAGCTACTATTGTTATGAGGGAATTTGGAAGTTATGGAGGACATGAGTTCTAACAGAGAGTGTTTCTGGTGTGGTCAAATGATGAAAATGTTGTCAACATACCGTAACCAAATGGTGGGTTTAAGAGGGATGGGGCAACGATTAATTTTTCAATATTTTGCAGATAAATTTCAGCAAGTAAGGAGAAAGAGGAGATCCCATTGGTATGCCTTGTTTTTGTTGATAATAGATACTAGTGCTGTCAAAAACCAGATATTTTGAATTTCAGATTTCAAAATATCCGAAATATCATAAATCCAAAATCCAGATTGCCGCATGAATTCCGAATTTCAAAATCTTAATATCTCTTTCCATCTTTTTTTTCTTTACTGCCCCAGTGGCCTTGTGAATTAATCAGAAACACTATAAGTGCTAGTGAGTGGGATATACCTGGTTTAGCAATAATAACCAACCATCGTTTGCAAGCTTTGTTTTTATTTCTCCGTGCAAGTGCATTGTTTATCTTTATACTTTACACTACTTTGTGTTTTTCATTACCCAAATATTCGTTCAAAGAGCTGTATCTAGTCAGTGATTGAACTTTAGACTATTCTTGTTGCATATTCTAGTCGACCACGACATAAGTAACATTTTCACTTCTGACGAGTACAACAGAGCTTAAGCGCTGTCGTTCTTCTGCGCAAAAAATGTCTGTAGAACAGTGTAATAACTTAGCACAATCCAAAAGAAGCTGACTCTGTTAAAGTTTGTTACAGGATAAAACATTGCAATTTTATTTATTAACCCTTCACTTAGTACAATATCAATGTCACGAAAGATCATTTTGTCTAATCAAATGGACATCGTGCAGCAAAGAAACGCACATTCACAAACTGCTGCTTTAAGGTTTCAACAATCTGAAGCATGCGGTCTATCATGGCCAGACAGATTTATGTTGTTGAGATGCCTGAACATTTGGTATTCTAAATCCGGATATCTGAATATCCAAAGTTTGAAATCCGGATATCCGCAGATCATAATCCAGATATCCAGAGTTTAAGCTATTCAAATGCTAAAATCCGGTTTTTAGATAGTAAAATATCCGGAAATCCAAAATCCGTGAACTGCACTTCCGAAGTTTGAAATCCGGAGTTCGAACTATTCGAATGCTAAAAATCCGGTTTTCGGATACTAAAATATCTGGACATCCAAAAATCCGAAATCTGTGAACATCACTAGTTGATACCATTGTATACTAAACAGGAATACTTTTCCAATGAATCAAAACAGTAATAAAGATCTTTGATGAGTTCCCCAGGAAGTTCTTGGTGCTGCATTAGTTTTTTGACCATGAGCATGTAGGCATAAAAAAAAAAAAAAAAAAGAATTGAAGGAAATAATGAATGCACGCCAAAGATGTACAAGAAATCTTGAGGATTGATGGATGAAGGGAGTTTCTGGATAAATTCCTTGGTCGACACAGCAGAATAAGGATGATATCTTGTCAGAAGATTGCAACAATTGACCAATTGCCTTTCAAGACTGACTGCTGGAGAAAAGGTATTTTCAATTAAGGGCCTAATAGGATGTCCAACTTTATGTAGCTTGATCTCTAAAAACAACCTGGGAGTACAATAATAAGAGGGGGGGGTGATGTCTCCTAAGAAAGATTTCAGAGAAGATTTTTTAGAAAGCTTGGTAACAGCTTTACATAGTTTTTCACCATATACTATTTTCACTAAGCAGCGATCCAAAACACCGTTCCTGCACATCAACTGATTATTCGTGCAAAATCTGCTATTGCAATTTCCAAGGTTCAAACCCTTTGCAATTTCCAAGGTTCAAACCCTAGGCTCAAATACTCTTCTTCCTTTTTGAGGAAATTTACAAATTTCACCCAATGCAATAATCTTGCTGTTTGCAAAGCTGACAAGGCCGGATGTCCTGTATAAGAATTCTTTGGGCAACAAAGTAGCTGAGTTCCTGGAAAAAAAACAGTTGCATAAGACTCAATGCAGAAAACACTGAAAAACTATGTAAAGCTGTTACCAAGCTTTCTAAAAAATCTTCTCTGAAATCTTTCTTAGGAGACATCACCCCCCCCCCCCTCTCTTATTATTGTACTCCCAGGTTGTTTTTACAGATAAAGCTACATAAAGTTTGACATCCTATTAGGCCCTTAATTGAAAATACCTTTTCTCCAGCAGTCAGTCTTGAAAGCCAATTAGGTAAATGTTGCACCTTTGTTCTGACAAAAAATCATCCTTATTCTGTTGTGTCCACAAAGGACTTTATCCTGAAACTCCCTTCATCCATCAGTCCTCAAGATTTCTTGTACATCTTTGACGTGGATTCATTATTTCCTTCAGTTCCTTTCTTTGATGCCTACATGCTCATGGCCAGAAAACTAATGGAGCACCAAGAACTTCCTGGGGAACTCATCAAATTTCTTTATTACTGTTTTGATTCATTGGAAAAGTGCTCCTGTTTTGTATACAATGGTATTTAATACCAAGAAAAACAGGGTGTACCAATTGGCTCTCCTCTTTCCCCCTTACTTGCTGAAATTTATTTACAGAATATTAAAAAATTAATCATTGCTCCATCACTCTTAAAACATACCATTTGGTTACAGTATGTTGATGACAACATCATTTGGCCACACCAGAAACTCTCTGTTAGAACTCATGTCCTCCATAACTTTCAAATTCCCTCGTATAAAGTTCTCGTCTCAAGAACTGGTCAACAACAATATTAATTTTCTGGATGTTAACATCAACCCAGACTTCTCACTTGGTCTCTCTGTTTACAGGAAACCTTCTGCCACCCATAATATCACCCCTTACGATTCTTGCACCTTTGGTAAATACAAATTGGCTGCTATAAAGTCATACATACACAGAGCTTAACCTTATTTGCAACAGTCCTTCTGCTCTTCAAAATGAATATCAGAACATCATCAACATTGGCAAATTGCATGGCTTTCCACTCCTCTTAGTACATAGACTAATTAAGAAATTTGAATCACAGAATAGACCTACTAGTTTACTGCCTGAACCTTCCACCACTCATCAGTTTGTTGGCACTTTGCCCTTTAGCTTGTCCTTCACTCATAAAGTTTGCTCTAATTTCAAATCTTTTGGCTACAGGATTGTAGTTAAACCACCTCCACATCTTCTTAACCTTATCCTTAAAGACGGAGATCCCAATAAACCCCTAGAGTTACAAGGTGTCTACTCTATCCCTGTTAACACTTCCACAAGCATTACCCACTAAATTGGTAGTACTTACCACAGTATCAACCGGCGATTGATGGAACATATTGCTGATGTTAAGAAAGGCAACCCTTCCACCTCCCTTTCAATTTTAACCATCAGTAATATGTCTGCGATTCCCGATTTGCAAAATGTTAAACGTATTGCTCCATTCAGCAATCAGAAAACCCTCAGGTACCGCGAAAGCATTGAAATCTACCTTACCCCTAACACTTGCAATACAGATGCACCTTTTCACATCCCTATCATTTGGAAAGCTATTTTGAAATCTGGCAACAACTCATACTTATACCATGTGTTTCATTCTATGGCTGATGAAAGTAGAAGTCAGTACCAAAATGTCCCACCGCTTATAATTTTTAACGTAACTTAAGCGTGATACGAGGTATTTAGAAAATTACTATAATTGCAGTAACAAAAGCAGGGTTTTATCCAGGTTTTTAAAGAGGATACCCAATTTTGTGAAATTCTGCCTATTTTTATGTTTAGAACCATTTTCTGAAAAATAAAAGCCCCCAAAAGTGCGTGTGTTTGTAAATAGAATCACTGCTATTGACACTTGCAAAACACCATTGCCCAGTTGCAAGGGTTATTAAAAATATTGCTCTTTGCATGTGAATAAGAAATGCACTTGCCTAGCCAGGCATGTGAAAAAAACTTTTGACACTAATTGCCTTGTTTTATTTACACAGCAAAGTAAACAATCTCAATGCAAAAAAAAAAAAAAAAAATGATCATTACTTATTACACGACAATATAGTAATGATACCTCTTAATTTAAAATATTTTTGCTTAAATAAAATTTTAGTGAAAATATTTTGGGTTAAAAATATTTTTGTGAAGGTACAGTATGAGTTTAAAATGTTTTTGTGAAGATACTGTTTGAGCTAAAAATGTTTTTGCAAAGCTATCCCCAAATGGTATCAAATGCCACCTGGATCAACACCTGAACAGGAAAATAAACGCACAGTACAAAGATGAAGGTATGTAAACAGTTGGAAAGGTTTTTCTTTTTTTTTTTTTTTTTTCTTTTTTTCACTTACAAGCATTTTGACAGAGAATACAGTGCAACGAATGTGATATGTTTTGTTCTCGTAAGCAATAACATGCTGTGGGAAGCTCAGTATCACACATGTAAAATAGGTGCTGATAATGCTGAAAAAAATACTGTTTTGCTCTTTATTTATTTGAAAGTAACAGAAGAGCATTTAAAAATGACAGTTATATTTTTTAATAAGATTATTTCCCCCAATTTCGTTAGACTGCTGGGTCATCCCATGAATTGCAATTTTTCTGTCAAAATAACGGTTCAAAATCAACATTTAGGGTATAAATTGTATGGTGTTTTTTTTTTTTTTTTTTTTTTTTTACGGCCTGAGGGCTAAATGCTGCAGCAGATTGTACAAAAGGACTTTTTTTTTCTTTTCCTGCACTTCACGGTCTGCAGATTATGCAAAGATAAGATATGATTGTTTGTTTTTTCTAGTCATTATTTAGAAGAAAAAAAAAATCTTGATTCAACTGGTAAAGGCACACTAAGTGCAAATGTGAACATACATTTATATTTGGACTAAGTTCGGTAACTTTGATTTTACTAGTTAATAAGAACCTTCCCCCACGCACACACATCCTGGTGTCTCAGTCTTTGTGCTGCTCTACATAAACAACCAAGAGTACCCACACATTTTCCTGTGCTCCTTTTTCAGGTTTTGCTGTTTTGTTTCCAGCATTACTGTGCATTCAAATTTCTGGGCGTCTTTGTTCTAGTGTAAAATAAAAATATTAACTAGAAAATATTCAGTTTTTAAAAAAACTTTTGATAAAATGAAAAGTATTATTCAAATTCTTTTAGGATACAAACTGAATTTTTTTTTTTTTTTTTATCAGAAGGCTTACTTATTCCATGCAAGAATTTAATACCATCTTTCTTGTTAGTTACTTTTTATTTGAAATGCCATTATGAACTTTATGCCAAATATTGCATTCATTATTGTAATATTAAGTGCAGGAAGTTGAAACTTAGTAGAATGTACATGAAATTAATTTTAATCTTATATAGTATGCAAATAGGTTGATTCTACACATTTCACTTTTTTTTTTTTTTTTTTTTTTTTTAGGTATTGGGAATATTTACATACCTCCCCTCCTCCTCCTGCCTGCACTCTTGATGTTACAGGTCCAAGGCTGATGATCTGGCAGATAGAAAATATTAATTTTAAGTCGTATGCAGGAAAACAAGTATTAGGCCCATTTCATAAGGTTTGTTAAATTTTTGCTTTAAAAAATAACATACTGAAATGGAAAATTCTTTGCCTTATTTTTCTTTGATGTTACATTTCTAATGTGATTGAAGTGGTATCTGTATTTATAGAACTTCTTTCTTAGTTTTCTTTGTGAGTGCCTATGTTTTGTACTGTCCAATTGTATTGTGGATTGAGTTGCAGATATGTATACTTTTCTGTGTCTCATTTTTGTGAATTTAGCAACATCTTCATTTGTGTTTGTACTGAAAGTTAACAAAAGTGTTGATGTCATCAGATTGAATGATGAAACAAGGTCATTTTCATAATCTGCTAAGTTAAAAATCTCTGGTTGTAATCTTGTAATACAGTAAAAATTTTGATATTACAAAAGCTGACAAAAACTGAAAAAAATTGACATTATAGCAGAGTTCTTGTTATAGCCAGATCTTACAAATACTACGTACTATGTACACGCTACATAACACATAAAAATGACAGAACTACATAATAAAAATAGTGATCAAAATAATACATATTACTACCTATTGTTTGTTTTTAATACAAATTGGGATTTTACAAAAAATAATGAATCAAGCATTTGTATCATGGTTGTCATTGATGATTATAACATGTATTATATGGTTCTCACGGTCCTTGAAAGTCCTTGAAAACTCCTTGAATTTAATTTCCTTTTTTCAGGGCCCTTGCAAGTCCTCGAATTTTGTATGAGTCCTTGAAAGTACTTGATTCTTTCCCCCTTTCACCAAATTTCAGAATAGCCACAGTTAGTTGAAGAAAAGTCGCAGGTGGCTGTGCCGATCTGTGGAATGCTCTGTTAGAATTGGGCACACATGGGTGTCACATTTCCGGTTTTCATGTGGTTGTGATTCTGAACTACGATAAGCAAATGCAAGGGGGTGTAAGGTACCTAGCATCTCAAACCAGGTGTGTGATCTGCTGAATGCTTGTAGCCCAGCACATGTGTGGAGGAATGCTCCTTTCAAATACAGGTGTTGTCCAAAATAATGGAAACACCTCGCTGAAAACAGTGACTTTGGCAGGTGCTTCTTTTTGAGTAAAACAATATTTTTTGTAAAAAAGTGTTGCTTATAGTTTCAAGGGTCTGTATGATTGCATTGTAAATCGGTGTTTGCATAATTTCGTTCCAGGTGAACGCACAATGAGTGACCTGTCGGAGTTCCAAAGAGGGCAGATTGTAGGAGCCCGTCTGGTTGGTGTGTCGGTAATCACAGTGGCACAGGTATTGGGGGTGTCGAGAGGTACTGTGCCGAAGGTCATGACAGCATACAATGTTCACAGCACAACATCATCTGCGAGACACAACTCTTAAAGGAAAACCAAACTCACTGCGAGAGACAGGAGGACATTAAAGAGGATTGTGACCACAAGAAGGAAGACCACGGCGACGAAAGTGTCTACTGAGCTTAATGTACATCTCCACAACCCAGTGTCGACCCACACAGTGTGAAGGGACAATATTACATAAGCACAATATTTATGGCAGAGCTGCGATTGCAAAACCCCTGGTGTCACAGATGAATATGAAGCGAAGAGTACAGTGGTGCCAGAAACATAAAGCGTGGACTGCGGATCACTGGAAACATGTCTTGTTTTCCGATGTATCAAATTTCTCACTATTCCCCACCACAGGATGGGTTTACGTGTGGAGAACCCCCGCAGAAGCCGAAAACCCAGACTGTTTCCTTCCTACAGTGAAGCATGGGGGGTGGTTCCGTAATGGTTTGCATCAGGTCCCATTATCACCTTACACGGACGGATCACTAGCGGTGACTATGTCACTCTTTTGGCCGACCCTGTGCATTCAATGACGCAGGCATTGTTTCCGTCAGGGGATTGCACCTTTCAAGATGATAATGCCTTGATTCACAGAAGTCGAACTGTTCAATCATGGTTTGAAGAACACGAGGATGAAGTTGCACACCTTCCCTGGCCTGCACAATCACCGGACTTAAACATCATTGAGCCCCTATGGTCTGTGTTGGAAAACAGAGTTCAATCCCGTTATCTTCCTCCGACATCTCTCAAGGAATTGGAGCAGTTTCTGCTGGAAGAATGGTACAACATACCACTTGCTACCATCCGGGATTTGTATGCATCCATTCCAAGGAGGATTCAAGCAGTTTTAAATGCCAAGGGTGCTCCCACACCATATTAGGTGCATAACACCTATTGTTTCAAAGTGTTTGCATTATTTTGGACAACTCCTGAATGTCACTGTCCCATCGTTTCCTGCTTGATAGGTGTGGCTGTTTTCTCTATGGTATGATGTTTATTTTTTCACGTGGCTGTTGATTCTAAATGTGTGATGAAACAGTAGTCAGCTAGTACAATGATGCAGATCATAGTGGCAAAGAATAAAAGTCCTGTGGAGGTGAACATGTGTTACAAAGTGTGCTTGTCTAATCTGTTGTGGAATATCACCTTATTTTACTATGACTGTTTTTAGGTGTGTTAATGAACTAGACTTCTACACATTATTATTTGACAAGAGTTTGAACCATGCTCACAGTCAAAGTAGATAGATGGACCAGGTTCGTTTCTAAAGTGCAGAGTTCTTAGCTGATACTGTACCTGTGTTTTCATGGATCACTCTATTGCTGAATTAACATTTGCATCTTGGTGTGATACTACACAAAAACTTAATTTGTCCAAGGTGTTAAACATATCAATGGATGGTCCAGCAGTTAACTGGAAGGTTTTTAGTCTTCTGCAAGCAGAAACTAAAAAAGAGTTTGGTATATATATTCATGTGTCAGTAAAGTGAGCCTTGGCTTTACTAGGTATAAAAATGGCACTTAATTCCCGGGAAAAGTGTGTCAGTGATAAGGAAACCCGAAATCTTGTGGAACAATAATACCTCACCAAAGTAGGCTGCTATGTTTAGATATAATTTTAATTGAATTTTTTTACTGGTTTGTTTCTCCATATTTTGGCATTTCATGAGAGTTCTTATTGGGCACAAATATAGTCTTGAAAATTTTTGTGAGTCTTTGAAAAGTCCTTGATATTTTTGGTGGAAAAAGAGTGGGGACTATGTGTAACTCTCAACATACATACATACATATCACTAAGCTGTTCTCTGAGATTCAGCGGTTAGCTCCAAAAAGAAATACAAACTTCCAGATATTTTTACCTATTGTTGTCGTATCAAACTTCGCCATTTACATATCAAACTTCACCATTTACAGCGATCTTGACATACAACTCGTGCTTCACTGATATCCATTACACGCCGTACACAAGATCTTTTATACTTCATACTCTAATCTTTTTCTCATGCAGACACTCCTGAATCTGATCCACCCATGTCTTCCTTGGCCTTCCTTGGCCTTCCTCTGCCTTTCCTTCCAGCCACTTGGGCTGAAAATATTTTCTTAGTAAGCATTTCATCACTCATTCTTTCAACATGGCCAAACCACGGAAGCATATTGGTCTCCACCTTGCTAACAACATTTTGCTTTACATCACACAACTGCAATACATCTTCATTCCTCACACAATCAGATCGTGTCTTGCCACAAACCCCACGTAAGTAACGAATTTCTCCAGCACACAAACGACTCCTATGTTTCTTCTGCAGTACCCAGGTTTCACTGCCATACATCAGAGTAGGAACAATTACTGTTTCATACACAGCCATGCGGGACTCTCTAGAGAACCCATCATTTCTGTGAAAACCTCCCAGAGCAGCTATGACTTTCAAAGAATTCACTCGCCTACTGATTTCACCATCCAACTTGTTCTCTCTGTCAAACATGCTTCTTAAATACACAAACTCACTCACCTGGTCAATCACAGTGCCATTTATACTTACATTACATTCAGTGCTACCCATTCCTCTCTCAAACACCATAACTTTGGTTTTTCCCTTATTTATACTCAGTTTGAATTTCATGCAAACTTCGTGCACCCGAGTCAACATACTCTGCAACTCACTTTTGCTCTCTGCCAACAGGACAGTGTTATCAGCATACAGCAATCTGCACACACGGATATCACCAAGACATAAACCACTATTATCTATTTTGGCCTCACGCATGCATGCTTCCATAAATATATTAAACAGCCATGGTGACATTACACAACCTTGTCTAATTCCTGCACCAATGGAAAACCATTTTGATAAAACACCATTCACTTGTACACAAGCTCTACTACCAGCATACATGGCTTTTACACTATTAAGTAGATTCCCAGTAACACCATATTCATTCAATACCTTCCACAAAAGGTCCTATTGACTCGGTCGTAAGCTTTCTCTAAATCTATGTAGGCAGTAAAAACTTTCTTCCCAACAGCCAGATATTTTTCAATCATCATGCGTAATGCAAAAATCTGGTTAGTGCAGCCTTTACTAGGCATAAAACCACTCTGAACATCCCACACTTTCTCTGATGTAAGACCCCATACTTTTTCAATAATAACCTTACCAAACACTTTCCCTGGCACACTCAGTAGGCTAATACCACGATAGTTCTTGCATTCAGTCTGATCACCTTTTCCCTTATACAAGGGAACAATGATAGCATCCTTCCAATCCCGAGGGACCATTCCTAACTCCCAGCACAACTGGCAAATTTCAGTTAACCAGTCAATTATAGAGTCACCACCATACTTTAACATCTCTGCAGTTATGCCATCAACTCCTGGAGCCTTACCATTCCGAAGAGATTTTAGAGCTTTACGCAGTTCTTCTCTTGAGATCCCTCCTGTGCTTTCATCCCTCATTGTGACATCATCTGCATCTGTCTCAGAATCATTTTTGCTCTCCTGATCTAATAACTCACAGAAGTATTCACCCCATCTGTCACTTAACTCATTGGGCTCCCATATCGTTTCCCCAATCTCATTCTTCACACAACTTACAACTTTATTATATTTGCACTTTTAAGGTATTTAAACCCCTTCAAAGTGCGCATAGTTTACGTGCAATTCATAAATGATATACTATTCAAAAAACACCCATCACTTACCCTAAAGATCATGTAAGACCCCGTACTTTTTCAATAACAACTCCGGAAAAATAGGGGAAACAAACTTACAACTTTGTTTCCCCTATTTTTCCTGAGTCTCATGTACTTCCAGAAGGCCTTTCTATCTTTCCAAAAAGCCAGTTCATGCCTTTCCACTTTCTCTTTCCTATCTTTTGCCTTACTGTGGCGAACCAGCTTAGCAGCTTCATGCTTCTTACAGCGATATTCATCCACAGAGACTCTACCTTGCAACATCCCCAAATAGGCTTCCTTCTTTTTCTTTACTGCCTCATCAATCTCACTATTCCACCAAGCATCACCTCTATTGTTACCCACTATTGTGGTGCCACAGACCTCTTTAGCAGCAGTAACAACACAGTTCTTAAAACATTCCCACTTCTTTTCTACATCCCTCTCACAAGATTTCAGATACTTCACTCGTTCTCTGAGTAAGTCAGAATACCGCTGATGATCTTCAAGGAGCCTATCAACCTTTATTCTTTCTATCCTGGGTCTCTTCCTATTCCTTTTTCTCCAACCAACATTAAGCTTCACTCGTGACACTACCAAGTAATGATCAGAACCAACATCCGCACCTCTCATCACACGGGTGTCAACAACTAAGTGTTTCAAACGCTAATCGTAAACAACAAGTATATTTGTGTATATACTTGTGGTTGAAAAATTTATTAGATACACACAAACCATTCTCAATGCAGAGTTCAATTAATCGTTCACCATTATCATTCACACAAGGATCATCAAACTTAGCCAGAACATTGTCAGAAATTGCATTCTGCACACCTACTCTAGCATTGAAATCCCCTGCTATTATAACTTTTTCTTTAGCACCAAGCTGGCTCAAAACAGCTTTTAGCTCATTCCAGAAATCTTCTTTCTTATTAGAAGGTTTCGAGTCACAAGGAGCATACACTGCAACAATTACAATTCTCTGAAGTTTCACTTTCAAACGAATCCAGAGAATTCTCTCACTTATGCAACTATAGTGAATCAAGTTGTTCTTCATCTTTTCACTTAAAATCACACCTACACCAGCCTGTCCTCTCATATTATCCAATACTCCAGACCACACACTCACCGTGCCATTCACTTCTTCTACCCCAATATCCTTCTTTTTGGTTTCACTTCATCATCATCATCATCATTGTCAACCATTATCAATCCACTGCTGGACGAAGGTCTCCCCAAGTTTCCTCCACAACGGTCTGTCTTGTGCCAGTCTCCTCCATGTCACTCCCGCATACTTTCGAATTTCATCCACCCATCTTCCATGTGGTCTTCTTCTGGGTCTTTTCCTGTCCCTTGGAATCCAATCTAAAATTTCGGCTGTCCATCGATGGTCTGTCCTTCTGGCAGTATGTCCAGCCCATTGCCATTTCAGGGATTTAACTCTGATCATGATGTCTTCCACTCTTGTCATTTTTCGGATCCACGTGTTCCTCTTCTTATCTCTCCTGGTTACACCAAGCATGCACCTCTCCATGCTGCTTTGAGTTGTCTGCAGCCTTTGTATGTCTCTTTTAGCTAAGGTCCACGTCTCTGCACCATACGTAAGCACCGGAAGGATGCATTGATCAAACACTTTTCTTTTAAGACATAATGGCATATTGCTCTTGAAAATTATGTTGTTTCTTCCAAAAGCTCTCCAGGCAAGTTTTGTACGCCAAATAATTTTTTCATCAATGTGACCCTCACTTGATATCTGTTGTCCAAGATAAACGTACATGTCTGTTATCTCCAGCTTTTCTCCATCAATCGATAAATCTTCATTTCTTGTAAAAGCATTGTACATCACTTTTGTCTTCTGAAAGTTCATTTTTAATCCCACTTCTTTACTCTTGTTAGCAAGTTCCTGGATCATACTCTGTAGCTCTGATGGGGTAGTTGCAAAAATGACTATGTCATCAGCAAAACGAAGGTGGGTTAGATAATCTCCATTAATCTTTATCCCTTTGTTTTCCCAGTTCAGTGATTGAAAGACATTTTCCAATGCCGCATTAAAGAGCTTCGGAGATATGGTGTCACCTTGTCTCACTCCTTTTCCAATTTTTATGTGTGTTGTATTTTCAAACAGCCGAATCTTTGCACTTGCATTTTCATAGATGTTATTAATAATATTAATGTATGGATCTTCAATACTGCAGGATTTCAGAGCCATTGCAACTGCTGATGGTTTCACCGAATCAAAGGCTTTTTCATAATCGATAAAAGCCATGCACAATGGAAGTTCATATTCCCTCGCTCTTTCAATTGGTTCTCTCAGTACGTGGATATGATCTATTGTGCTGTAGCCACTCCTGAATCCAGCTTGTTCTCTCGGTTGAGCCATGTCCAGTGTCACCTGCAAGCGGTGTAAAAGAACTTTAGTGAAGATTTTATAAACCACTGATAGGAGGCTGATAGGTCTGTAGTTCTTGAGATCCTCAATGTCACCTTTTTTATGTAGCAAGATCATTGTAGCGTTGTTCCAATCCTCAGGAATTTTCCTTTCATTAAGGCATCGAGTGAAAATTTGGGCGAGTACTGTTTCAATTTCTCCACTTGCTTCTTGTATGATGTCTACAGTAATTCCATCTTCTCCTGGAGCTTTTCCTCGCTTCATGTTCTCAACTTCTGCTGGAAGGACTGGAAGAACTCTGGTACTGGTACCTTTCATGATGTCTGGAGTACATGTATCATCCCTTTCATATAATTTGGAGTAGAAATCTTTCACTCTTTTATGTGTGTTGTATTTTCAAACAGCCGAATCTTTGCACTTGTATTTTCATAGATGTTATTAATAATTTTAATGTATGCATCTTTAATACCGCAGGATTTCAGAGCCATTGCAACTGCTGATGGTTTCACCGAATCAAAGGCTTTTTCATAATCGATAAAAGCCATGCACAATGGAAGTTCATATTCCCTCGCTCTTTCAATTAGTTCTCTCAGTACGTGGATATGATCTATTGTGCTGTAGCCACTCCTGAATCCAGCTTGTTCTCTCGGTTGAGCCATGTCCAGTGTCACCTGCAAGCGGTGTGAAAGAACTTTAGTGAAGATTTTATAAACCACTGATAGGAGGCTGATAGGTCTGTAGTTCCTGAGATCCTCAATGTCACCTTTTTTATGTAGCAAGATCATTGTAGCGTTGTTCCAATCCTCAGGAATTTTCCCTTCATTAAGGCATCGAGTGAAAATTTGGGCGAGTACTGTTTCGATTTCTCCACTTGCTTCTTGTATGATGTCTACAGTAATTCCATCTTCTCCTGGAGCTTTTCCTCGCTTCATGTTCTTGATTGCATGTGCAACTTCTGCTGGAATTACTGGAAGAACTCTGGTACTGGTACCTTTCATGATGTCTGGAGTACATGTATCATCCCTTTCATATAATTTGGAGTAGAAATCTTTCACTCTTTTATGTGTGTTGTATTTTCAAACAGCCGAATCTTTGCACTTGCATTTTCATAGATGTTATTAATAATATTAATGTATGCATCTTCAATACCGCAGGATTTCAGAGCCATTGCAACTGCTGATGGTTTCACCGAATCAAAGGCTTTTTCATAATTGATAAAAGCCATGCACAATGGAAGTTCATATTCCCTCGCTCTTTCAATTAGTTCTCTCAGTACGTGGATATGATCTATTGTGCTGTAGCCACTCCTGAATCCAGCTTGCTCTCTCGGTTGAGCCATGTCCAGTGTCACCTGCAAGCGGTGTGAAAGAACTTTAGTGAAGATTTTATAAACCACTGATAGGAGGCTGATAGGTCTGTAGTTCCTGAGATCCTCAATGTCACCTTTTTTATTTAGCAAGATCATTGTAGCGTTGTTCCAATCCTCAGGAATTTTCCCTTCATTAAGGCATCGAGTGAAAATTTGGGCGAGTACTGTTTCGATTTCTCCACTTGCTTCTTGTATGATGTCTACAGTAATTCCATCTTCTCCTGGAGCTTTTCCTCGCTTCATGTTCTTGATTGCATGTGCAACTTCTGCTGGAAGGACTGGAAAAACTCTGGTACTGGTACCTTTCATGATGTCTGGAGTACATGTATCATCCCTTTCATATAATTTGGAGTAGAAATCTTTCACTCTTGTCAAAATTTCGCCTCTATTTCTTGTTACAGAACCATCTTTTCTCAGTGCCATAATCTGTTTTTTTCCCTTACTGAGATGTCCCTTTGCTATCTTTAGGCTTCGGTTGTTTTCAATTGCTTTCCTTACTAGTTCACAGTTGAATTTCCTTACATCTTCAGTGATACTTTTTCGTACTGTCTTGCATAGCTCTATATATTCCACTTTGGAAGTCACATCTTCTTTAGTTGTCCTCATCACTCTTCTTTTTTGCATCAACATTTTCGTTTTTCCTGATAATTTGTTCACATTCAATTTGTTCTTAGACGCAGCTAATTTTGTTGCTGTTTCCATAAGAGCTTTGGTTACTTTTCTGTTAACTTCAGAAATATCCACTTCTTCCGATGTTAGGCCTTCTAAAGCAGAGAACCGGTTCTTCAGTTCCAATTTGAAGGTCTTATGGTGTTTTTTAAGGTTGGTTATGTCAATACCTTTTGTTTGTCTTATGAGCTTGCTACGTTCGAGTTTAGTGTTGAGGTGCATCTTACATCTCACCAATCTATGGTCACTGCCTGTGTTGAACTTGTTTAGCACACTTCAGTCTTCTATGACAAATTTTTTGTTACACATAATAAAATCAATTTCACTTGTCCCATTTGGATGTCCCCATGTCCATTTCCTGTGTGGCTTTTTCTTGAAAAAGGAGTTCAAGATGAAAAACCCTTCTGCCTCTGCAAACTCTACGAGAGTATTTCCACGCTGGTTTCTGTTGCCGTGACCGAATTTACCTACTGAAGTTTCATTCTGTTGCCGTTGCCCTATTTTTGCATTGAAATCTCCCATAATTATCTTCAAGTGCTGCTTACCTTTATTATTTAGATCACGAATTTCCTCATAAAATTCTTCAATTTCTTCTTCAGCATGACTTGTGGTGGGTGCATAAGTTTGAATAATCTGAGCCTGGTATCTCCTCGAGAGTTGGAGCTCTGTCAGAGGAACTTTCAACTTCTACAACTTTATCCTTCAGTTTCTTGTTTATTATAAATCCAACACCACTAGTTCTGCCAGTATCTGTCCCACGATAGTAGAAGAGATGTCCACTTTTCAGTTCAATGAGATCTTCTCCTTTTCTCCTTACCTCACTTAGCCCGACGATGTCCCACTTGATCCTTTGTAGTTCCTCTTCCAATTCAAGAAGCCTTGAATCAGAAGATAGGGAGCGTCCGTTATATGTAGCCAAGGTCAGCATCAGATGGCAGCCTAGTCCGGTCCTCCGGGGATTCTTAGCACCCTCTGCCTTCATGTAGCACTGGCCGCTGCCTTGGCCAGGTACATTCCAGCTGCCGGAGACTGAGGGCCAAGATTTAAGTTGTGTAGTCATTTTGGAGGGGTTTGGCCATAACTCACCACGCTGGCCAAGCGGGTTGGTGAGTGTGGGATAGCATTTCCTCTAATCCCGATGGTATAGTTATACCGCTATTGGCGGTCGTCAGAGCCCCTTTAGTGGGAACAGGATGTACCACGAGAAGGCGGGGTTGACATTTGTCAAGGAGAGGCTGTGATGTTACGCATCACCTGACCTTGCATCCCTGGTTTCACTTACACACAGCAAATCCAGTCTATACTTATTCATCTCTTCAGTCACCTCATTCATCTTGCCATTTATACCTCTAGTATTCCATACGCCAATCTTACACTCACTCAGCCGAGATCTTTTTCTCATACGCTGTTTAGAAAGTCCAGGTCGATTCCGTGGTGGACCGTCCTTCTCAATTGTGGTAGGTCCACCATATCCCACACTTGAGTCATTCTTAATATTTCTTTTTGTTTTTTTAATCGGGTAAGTACATCAGTGTGGGGGATTAGCCCACAGCTGAGGGTTCCAGTTGGTCATTCAACCTAAGGATTCTGGAACAAAACTCAGTGAGTTGGGGTCTTTTCGCCAATGTCACACAGAACTAGCTTGCACCTCTCCAAGATTCACAGAGGCCCTAGTTGCTGTTGTGTGTGCCATTGTTACCACGGAGCCCCCCGAGGAGGCAAACCCATTGCTCACTACGACCGCCCGCGTGTAACTCTCAACTTTACGGAAAATTGCCATTTATTCAATGGGTGCACTTGACGCGGTATGAAATTGTTCGATTGTGTTGTAAGAAACTGACTAAATGTGAGATGAACATCCTATTTATTAAGAGTCAATGAAGCATGTTTACAAACCTAAAAACTTTGGCAAAAGAAGTACAAGGTAATGTTCAGCAGCCTTATAAACTCATAAATCTTGTACAGAAATTGATCTACTGTATAAACTTTGGTATTTTTGGCAAAAAAATACACCAGAAAAAGTAGTACTGTAGGGATTAATAACTTAGATAGCCAAATAAAGTACAGTGAGGTTCACATTTAAGTTTCATTAAATAGCTTCAACTTAAGTCCATTGTCACGTCAGAGCCATGGATCAATAGCCATCAATCGTTATATTCATCGGACTCAGCAAAGCTGGTGCTGGCATATGTTAGATATTCATCAATGTCCGCTCTAGGCAGCCCTCAACCTGGCGGGCTGCTTAGCTCGCAAACTTTTACAGGTTTAGGTGCACACTACAATCGGATGTTAACTGTTTTTTGTATTCGAAAAGCCAAAAATGGGGTTGCGTATTAGATTCGGGTGCGCATTACAATCGAATAAATACGATAATTAAAACATAACAGAATTGCAAAATACACGATGAAAACATTTCAGTTTAATAACTGGTAACAGCAAGTAGAACTTGGCAACAAAATTTAAGTTATTTCGGTGTAAATAAAACTTTTGATAATACTTATATGCATTGAAAACACGTGAACATCAGTCGGAATGATTCTGTTACCATCATGACAGTTAATTGAAAACTCCATGGTGCCAGTATTTAGGGCTGTTATACAATCCACAAATCTCTGATTAATGACATTAATGCAACACAATGTTTGAGTTGGTGCAAATAACATAAAAATTGGGATGCTAAAGACTGGCAATGTGTCGTCTGGTCTGATGAATTGTGCTTCACATTGTTTTGCACCACTAGTAGAGTTTATGTCTGGTGAAAACCTTCAGAAGAGTACCACTGCCTTAACAAATTTTAGAACTTCTTACTGCCTTTATAGATTTATAGAAAGCCAGGGGTGCAGAAAACTTTCAAGGCCCAATATTTCTCCAGAGCACATTTTTTTTTGCCCGAAATTTCCCCCAAAACTGTAGTGAATTTTCATACAAGTTTAAGCAATTATTAAAGTATATGTTGATGATTAAGAACTATCCTTAAAGCCTATTACTTAAAAATTGGGAAAAAAACCCACTAATATTTATTCCAATGAATAAATAAAAAATCTTACATTGATGGGTGACGTCAGTTGTCACCAAGAAATGGCAGCTTTTCCGTCTCTTCGTGAAGGTCCCTTTTGACGTCTTACCAGTCACCCCAGTATTTTTGAGCACACTTATTAATAACAAAATACAAAATCACACTTGTATAATTACCAGTAATAAATAAAAAAAATAGTTACATGCCACACCACAGAGTATAGAGCGCCACACTTTATAATCAACTGCACACAAACAACGGTACGAATAACACCCATAGCACGCAAACAGCAACCGAAAAACCATGTGTGTCTCTGGTGAAACGGCTGCCAACAAAGCTCACTGTAGATGTGCTTGAAGTTGAAACTTGGTGTTGCGCGTCTAAGCTTATAAGTATAAGTACTTGTTACTTGTACCAATGGGGTGGGGGTGGGGGTGGTGTACTAAATTGACCCAGCACCACGACCTAAGGTCTATTGTGCATCCCCAGCCAGCCCTAATCTCAAAAGAGACCAGATGCACGAGCAAAAGCAAGAATGCTCTTGACTGGTACTAAAGAGAGATCACTTGGTCTCAAGTTGAGTACCAAAGTGTTCAAGCCTGAGTGCTGCAAAAAAGTCACAGTCACAAAAAAATGCAAGGAAGTCTCCTCTTCCAGATGGCATCCTCTACAAAGTGGATCCTCTTTCACCCCAATCAAATTAAGGTGCCTGTTAAGACGACAGTGTCTTGTAAGTAGACCAACAATCAGTCCAATATCTTTTTTGGCAGTTTAAGGAGTTCCTTAGCCCTATGAGGCAAGGGTCCTTGATTAAGTTCCTTTGCCTGCCTCTGACCCCTGGTAGCATGCCAGAGGTCAAGCTGCTTAGTCCTCAGCAGCCTTTTAGTTAGTCCTCTGGCCACACCAGAGGCAAGCCCTAATACAGGCTCTGGACCATAAAAAGCCTGCTCTGCCCCCTCTTTAGCAAGAAGGTCAGCTTTCTTATTACCTTCAATACCCCTATGTCCTGGAACCTAGAACAGTTGCACTTTGTTCTGGTTTGCCAGTTCAGTTAGGGTCTAGAGGCAGTTCCAAACAATTTTGGATGAAATGCGGCACTGACAAAGTGCCAGTAAAGCCGCCTGGCTGTCTGAACAAATCTGGATACGCACATTGTGAAACCCTTTGATCAGACATTCTGAGGCGCATGCTAGAATAGCATACACCTCAGCTTGGAACACGGTAGCGTGCCTTCCAAGGCTTTGGCGTGAACCATAACCTCTGGATAAGCAATGTTCGCCTGCTCCAACTCCTACGTTTGTCCTGGAGCCGTCAGTAAACCAAACATTTTCACTGCTGCACCCAGGGACAAAGGACATTTCCCATTCACTGCGACAGGGAAAGTTCACACTGAATGCTTTATCAAAATGATATTTTACTAACATATTGTCGGTTTACCATTTGAAAGATGGGCTCCTTACAAAAATACTCCTGAATAGGCTTGGTATGGCTGCCAACCCACAACGAGGGTCTCCACATGCCATTGCAGCATAATCTATATGCCCCCTTAATGGCCTCACCCTCAATATGAAGGTGAAATGGTTGAATATCAAGAAGCAACTCCAATGCAGCTGTTGGAGTAGTTCTCATTGCTCCTGATATACCTATGCAGGCCAGCCTTTGTAACTTGTTAAGTTCAGCCTGCACCGTGCAGAGGTTAACTCTGCACCACCACACCGTTGAGCCATAAGTGACCATAGTATATATCCAGTGCAAGATCCTCGGGTTGAGGCCCCAGAATTTGCCAATAGCACCCCTACATGATCAGAACACTTTCTTGGCTCTGGCAATACAGTAATCTAGGTGCTATTTCCAGGTTAAGTCTCCATCCAAAATGACTCCCAGGTACTTAACCTGTGTACTGAGAGGAACTGTTTTCCCAAAGATAGCAATATCTCCAAGGTCTCCAAGATTCCTCTTTCTAGTGAAAGGCACAAGGGTGGTTTTGTCAGGGTTTACTGATAGACCAACCTTCCTGCAACAATCCTCAACAAGTCCCAGTGTTCTTTGCATTACGTTCGAGACTGTTTTAGGGAATTTTCCCTTGACTATTATGGCCACGTCATCTGCACAGCCAAAACAGTCGCAACCAGACCCCTCCAGGATCCCCAGCAGTTCATCCACCACCAGGCACCACAACAGGGGAGAGCAAACTCCTCTCTGAGGGCAATCCTGGCAGGTGGAGACCGACAGTCTCCCCGAGAAGTGAGGCCACGACCGTTCTGCTTGTGAGCATGGCCTTAATCCATTGACAACAGGTTCTATCAACACCATGTCTTTCCACAGCTCCCACAATGTCCTCTGTAGAGACCCTGTCAAAGGCACCTTCAACATCAAGGAAAGTGGCTAATGCCACCTCCTTAAATTCTAGTGCCTTCTCCAGGCAACAAACAATGCCATGGAGAGCTGCTTCTGTTGATTTGCCTTGTTGATAGGCAGACTGAAATTTTGAGAGGGGTTTAGAAAGTAAAACCACCTCTCTAATATGCCTATCCACCATCCTCTCAAGAGCCTTGAGAAAGAAAGATGTTAGACTAATAGGTCTAAAGGCCTTTGCCTCCTGGTAATTTGACTTACCTGGCTTGGGAATAAATATTACCCTAGCCTGTCTCCAAGCACTTGGTATATAATCAAGAGCAAGGCAAGCCCGATAAATTTTGTACAAGAGTGGAGATTTTGTACAAGAGTAGAGTAGTTATCTCCAGTCCTTGCTGCATCAAGATGGGAACAATTCCATCGCAGCCAGGTGATTTAAATTATTCAAAAGAATTAATGGACCACTTAATCCTAGAATAATTGACCACCTCCCTGACAACCCTCCAGTCCTCCTTTTTGCACGTTGGTGCTCAAGGCCAGCTGTGTGTCCGCCAGTGGGGTCAATTATACTTGAATCTGGAAAGTGTACACCTAGCATTTCTGTTAGTGTTTCTTTACCAGTTTTTGTGAAGCTCCCATCAACCAATTTGATGGTGTTCAGGCAATTTGCATTGTCCTTAGCCATGATTTTCACAAATCTGGCAGTACTGGGAGTATCTGAAATACTTCCACAGAAATCTCTCCAAGAGGCTCTTTTGCCTCTCTAATTGCTTTGTTGTACTGTGTGAGGGTAGTCTTATATACCGTCCACTCACCAGTACGTTTGGCTTTATTAAAAAGCCTTCTAGTTTTGCCTCTAAGACTGCTAAGCTGTTTATTCCACCAAGGAACGTGCCTTGGTAAGCTAGCAGTCTTGGCCTGACAGGTTTGGTGGTAAGATTCGAGAATAGACCGTTGCAACTGGTCAACGGCTAACTCGAGATCTAACACCGAGCGCATGTTAAATTCCATGCCTCCAATATGTGTCACCAGATCTTCCCTGAAGCCAATCCAATTGGTCCTTCTGGGATTTCTGATTTGCACCAGCTGTTGTCTTACGTCGGCAACTGAAAAGCAAATATATCTATGATCAGACAATGAAGGTTCACTAGATACATGCCATTTAGTAATGCGGTCAAACATGTTAGCTCTACAGAGGGTGAGGTCAATGACTTCACTTCTATTAGAAACAATAAAAGTGGGCTCATTGCCTCGATTAAGAATATAAAGTTTAGTACTTACCAAATATTCCAAAAGGTTGTCCCCTCCTCTGTTGCAGTCGCTGCTCCCCCACATGATATGGTGAGCATTGGCATCACAGCAGATGATGAGGTGTCTTCCACCTGACTCACAGAAGTGGACAATGTCTCTTACCTCCTGAGAAGGAGGTGGTTCAGGTTCATCAAATGCTAAGTATGCAGAGATGGCAAACAGCTCTTCTCTGCCACTATCAGATGACATAAAAAGTTTAATCACGGTTGTATCACCTGTGGTAAACTCAGGAAGTGGCATAGCATGATGTCTTTTGCTCAGCAGTATACAGGTCCTTGGTCTCCTACTTGATGTATTGTAGAAGACGGTAAAGCCTGCTCCTCGTAAGCCCAGGATCTTCCCATTATGTATCCATGGCTCTTGAATGAAAGCCAGATCAACATCCTCCGCAGTCAATCTGCAGCAGAAAGCAGCAGATGCAGACCGACTATGGTGAAGATTGATCTGGATACATTTCATGCAGTTCTCCATTGTGAGATAGGCATGGAGACTAAGTGGTAGAAGGATCAGCCAGGTCAGAATCAACCCGTTGGGTGCTGGAAGCCAGCTCCACACCTTAATGGACATCACCCAGGCCCATCACATCCACCTCCTCAGTCTCTCCCCCCCCCAACCACAACTAGACCTGAGTCCTTCCCTGCTTCCAGACCATGGCCAGGGGAAGACAATGCAGTTGTTTCTGGCTCCATAACTGCAGAATGAGGCTCTTCCATTTCTGTGCCCTCCTTTGAAGTGTTAGGGTCCTGAAGGTCATGTAGTACTTTAAATTGACCCTCATCGACCCCAGTGTAGGCAAAGAACCTGGCTTCAGCAATGTCTTTAGCCGATCCCCTGTCTACCTGGAAAATCCACCTGACGGCCTTAGGATCTTGTACCTGATCCAACACCTTCCAGTGGTTTGTGTGCAAACTGCTGTTGTAGGCACACAACCTCCTGCAGAGGACGTTTGGATCCTTGGTCCAAATATCCCTTATCCTAAAAGCAACCTTGATCGGTTTTGGAAGATCACTGGCCCTCATCACCTTGAGCCCAGTGCCCCTCAAAACCTTATCATTTTTTTCTAAGACTGATGTTAGCCATTGCCCTGTTCCGTCGTTCTCACAAAGGTAAACAAGAGCTCCAGAGTTCAGGGAAAAGCTCTTGATGCGCGGTAGAGGCTCTCCTACTTGAGAACCATCCACCCGCCTCAAAAGCTCCTCCTGAATATTCCGAACCTCACTGTCATCAAGCCACTCGTTCGGGAAGTTTTCCTTCACGATGGCCATCCTAACAGTGGAGACAGCCTCACCATAAGTGCTGGGACGAGACTCGTTCCTACTCCTTTTCGTCGGCTTCCTCACATCTGGAGAAGGGGTAGAGAGAACAGATCTCTGCTTCTTGCCTTTCTTGTCCACCACCGGTGGAGAAGTATCTACAGATGTGGGTCCCACTGAACTCGACTCCTTGTCAGTTTGACCCTTCATCTGCCTTGCTAACTTCCTCCTGATGTTGCGCTTAGCAGTCTTGCTAAGTCGCAACCCTTCCTTGCTGCTACCAGCCTTACTAGCAACCACAGACTCTTTTGGCAACCTGGTATTACCTGCTGCCTCCAGATGTCTTGTTTGCTTTTGTGAAACAACTTCCCCCACCTTAGCCTGAAAGGTGTTCCCAGAGCAACTGGGCATCACCTCAGGATCAACAGATCCCGGCCTTGGCTGGGAAGATGCTGCTTTTTTAGGTTGGGTACTGACTAAGTCAGACCCTAACCCAGGGTTTGTTGTATCCAAAAAGTTTCCCTATTTGGTCCCACGAAACTGGAGGGAAATAAAAAGTCACCACCCGGTAAAGGCTACTTATGACAGGGTTTCGCCTGGTGCCCTGAAGGGATCGTTAACGATACTGATATTTTACTACCTCAGTATCATTCAGCCCTCAGCACGATACCTCACACCTTGGCTTAGGTAGACCAGAGCCTCAGTTAGCCAGCATTTTTCGGACGCTCCAAAATGAGGAGCTCCTGTGAATCACAGCACCTAACCCACCTGTTTCCACCACCCCACGACGAGGACGTTGAGGTTGGTTTTCTGGGGGCAAGTATAAGTACAGTAGAACGTCCAAATTCCAAACTAATTGAGGCCATTGGCAGTGCAGGACAATTTGTTTTTACACTCCGTTTCCTCATTCCATACTTCCGGCTTTTAGATCAAAAGACAGAGAGTTTCCTCTTGTGTTTGTTAGAAAGGTCTCTTATACAACCTTTTAACAACGCAGTGAGGAGTCCCATTTCTGCTCTTTCAACAGACTTTGCTATGAGAGATTTATCGCTTCCCCCCATCCTCTCTTTCTACAAACGGTGACAGTGTTCCGAACAGTCTGTTTGAGATTTTAATCTGTCCTTTCGCATTCTTTTCGTTCCTCTCCAACAATGCAGGCAAAGAAGGATGGCTAGTTCTTCCACCTAAAGATTAAAATTAGCGGTTGCCAGTCGCCACGTGGCGACTGGATAAAATAAAATGTCCAGTAGTAAAAGTTACTTTAGTTGCCACGCACAAAAATTTGCCTTTTTTCGTTGCTAAAGAATTTATTTGCATTTTTTAAAACGCTCTTGCTATAGGAAATGCATTTTGAAATCATCCAAATCCCGCGCCGTGAAAAACAGCCTTTTCCTCCGCGAATAAGTGGGTACGATCTATTTTTAGATTCACTCTTGAAGAACAGGGACGGCTATTTGTTTTTCCACTTAAGTTAGTGCACAAAGTAACCATATTGGGAATGGACACTTGTGGCTTTAAGATGGAACTTATGGCATCACAACTTGTCTTAAGCAGCTCGTTTTTTAAAGTTTGGTTTCTCTGAAAATGCATGATTTTCCATTGCTTAGGCACTTCTTGCTTATCATCAAACGAAATGGCAAGCATTTCTCCTTTTGTTTACAAAAAGAAATCAAAGGTAGAAAATCGGGACTTCACTTTCTGCCGCCGCGCTCATCTTTCATTCCACGCAAGTCGCGTTTCCTTTGGACATGTGAAGAAGTTCGTTTTAAACAAAATAACAACTCTTGTCTGCCCCTTAATACAGTAAATTGTTACTAAGGAATGGGTAAATACAAGTTTTTCAGCAAAATGAAATATCAAAAACCAGTACTGTATTGTTCACTCTGCCGTGATAGTCATTTTACGGGTCACGGAAACGGCCGATTCGATCACGGACGGAATAAATACTGATTTTGAAATTTCTTAGCTTTAAAAAAGCGAAAAAGAAAAAAAAATACTTTCCATATTGATTGGTTTTGAAGAACAGGCTGTTAGAAAGAACAAAAACTGCGCTTCAGTCTTCAACAAAATTTTTTTTAAAAATACGTTGTTGTTTTCACTATTACTGAAGCTACTGAAAACGAGAAACATAATCAGAAAAAATATAACATAATGTAACCACAAAGTTCATCTTCAGGTAAGAAAAATTCAAAATTTAGAAAACTACGGTACATTTCATCCGTGCTAAAACAATCATTTTCAGGAGACGAACAGCATGAAGGTGCCTAAATTATACCGAACAAATGTTGTGACATAAACACATCCAATAAACAGTCCCAAAAATGTTTGATGAATGTTAGAATTTTGTAAACATGAAAATAAACTTTGAACAAATGTTGAATAACATTATTTCATTGAGATTTTTTATTTCTGTAGTATATTTGATGTTTCCCGTATTCCTCAGCGATCGACGATTTCCGTAGTGACTATGGAGAATTTGTAGCATTTGGAAGGTCTGAGGTGAGCAAACAGGAAAAAATGACAAATCATTAAAATTCTACTAAAACAACATTTTCTGAAGGGGGAAAAAAATCGACAACCAGAATTTTTATTTCCGTAGTATATTCGATGTTTCCCGTACTCCTCAGCGATCGACGATTTCCGTTTGGAAGGTCTGAGGTCAGCAAACAGGAAAAAATAACAAATCATTAAAATTCTACTAAAACAATGTTTTCTGAAGGGGGAAACAAACACGACAACCAGATTTTTTATTTCCGTAGTGTATTTGATGTTTTCCGTACCTCGCAGCGATCGACGATTTCTGTAGTGACTATGGAGTATTCGTAGCATTTGAAAGGTCTGAGGTGGGCAAACAGGGAAGAATGACAAATCATTAAAATTTTACTAAAACGTTTTCTGACGGGGAAAAAAACAAAACAAACTCGACAGCCAGATTTTTTATTTCCGTAGTATATTCGATGGTTCCCGTACTCCGCAGCGATCAACGATTTTCGTTGTGACTATGGAGAATTCTATAATATTTGGAAGGTCTGTGTTGGGCAAACAGGCAAAAGGACAAACCATTAAAATTCTACCAAAACTAAACGTTTTCTGAAAAAAAAAAAAAAAAAACCCATGACATTGAGTTTGAAAACCGGACAGAATCCGATGGAATCAGGATACTCTGCAAGTGTTCTTATTTCGTCATGACTATTTTTTCAACACCTGCGAAGGTTTATCAATGTTTTTAATGTAATATTTATTAGAACAACCCAGGAAATTGCTGAATATTTTCTGTTAGTTGTCAGGAATCATTGCGAGTCTGTTAAATAAATTGACCAGGTTGGTATCACATTTCTCCCAATCTCAGCTGTACCACAAAATGATTCTGCTATAAGATATCAAACTCATTTTTGAAAACTATACAGCCAGTTTTTATTTTGGCACCAAGAAGAACCTAACCCAAAATGAATGGAATGAAAAGAAAAATTTAGCAGAATGGAAGCAGCTTCGAAACATGATGCCTGAACATTTTTGACCATCAATGACACCAAAAACTGCTAGAGAAACTAAAAACAAGCAATTTTTAGCACATGAAGGTCATAGCACAAATTGTTGAAATACTGTTATGCCAAGCAATGCAGAAGTTAAGAGAATGCAAGCATTGTGGGCAATGTTCTTGATGACAAGACAGTGCTCATGCAAAGAATGACTTTTGAAAATAGAGCAAATTAAATAAAGTAAGCAAAAGTAAGTACTGCTTGAAAATTTTGACCCATCCACTGCTATCAATTTATGATGGAGAGATTGAGAGATTTTATTTGTGAACATAGCAAGAGACCAAATAAAAATGATTAAATTATCTTTCCAATAAAACCTGTCTAGAAAATGTGGTTGATGTGGTTGAAGAAAAAATATAACTTTTAAGATTATATTTATTCATTTAATTGCACTGGACAATAGACAGTGGGCGCTTGTAACTACTAACTTTAAATTTAACTATGTCTAAATAAATGAAAGGTATACAGTGCAGTGATAAAATGCTGTGTATACAACACAAAATAGCTGTAAGGAAATTGGCTACTAGAGTTTGTCCACCCACTGGCCAATGGCCACTTTAAAAAATCACCAGTTTTAATCTTTACTTCCACCCCTGTCATTCCAAACAAAAGTGATTCAGTCCTGGGATACAAACATGAAACTTAGATTCAAAATGTCTGAAACATTTTTGGGTCCTAGGTGAAAACGGTGGCAGGGCAGAAACCCTGGAAAATAAACAGCTAAAAAAATTCTATATTAAATATAATTTAAATATATTTCCATTTATATATATTAAATATAATTTATTTCATTCTAGCATTTTAGGCGTGTAGTTGTGCCAGATAATTTTACTACATGAAACTTAAATTATACTTAAATCATTTGAAAAATGAATTGGTCATTCACTTTAAAATGTCCGGAACCCCCTCAATAAATTTTCAAATCGACGTGTATGACACATTCGCTGCCATTAGTTTCGGAAATGTTTATTAGCGTGACTTGTGGTTGCTTCATACTTGTTACTCCTCCTTGACATTAGTAAAGTTGTTAGGGCTTGGTGAATAGTCTGCCAGCAGCAGTCAGCAGTACATCACTGCGCTCATAACCTCTTGTATTCATAACATCACATCATTTTTCAAAATGACTACTTGATTACTGTACTGTAAATTACTCTTATCTTTAAAGTTATATAGTTGACTACTTGATTACTGTACTGTAAATTACTCTTATCTTTAAAGTTATATAGTTGTTAAGAAGTTAAATTTTCGTTTTATTATTTCTATTATTATTATTATTAATATTACTATTTTATCTCTAGGTAAAATTTTTTCCAGAACTGCCTTAATTTCCCCCGAACTTCGTTCGCACGTTCGGACATATTCGGCACCCCTGGAGAAAGCTTATAACCAAGTAAATAAGTTATTTATGTAGAAGGCCTTGAATAAATAGTACATAGCTGAGAATCTACTTAAAAGGGTAAATGCTATGTATGCTGTCAGTAGAGCATGTGTACAAGTGAATGGTGTTCTATTGGTGCAGGAGTCTGACAAGGCTGTGTAATGTCACCATGGCTGTTTAATATATTTGAATTGGTCATTTCGAAAATGGCTCATCTCCTAAAAACAAAATTTTTCCGGAACTAAAAAAAACTGAATAACTCACAAAGTAATGGGGGAAAAGTCCCATATTTTTTAAAAATGATCTGCTACATTTCCTTAGTAATGTAAGAAGTGAATAAAGAATAACAAACATTTGAGGACTAAGAAAATTGTAATATAAATTTCCAGAGATGAGCCCTTTTCGAAATTTCAAAATGACTTGTACATGGCAAGGTAGATAAATTAAAAAACAAAACAAAAAAAAACTGTGATGTAAATGATGTTTAATGGTAATATTAATATAACACAGAACAAATGTAATATGTTGAACAAAAGAAAAGCTAAAAGTCCTGTTCTGCTGGTTCTGCTTCAGAAGTTGTAGGCCACTGAAGAATTCCTTCATAGAATTGTCAGTATTCTTCAGGATACTGTTGCAGTTTCTTCAGGTCTTCCATCTTCAACATGTTAATAGGTAGTTTGACTGAATAACATCGAAATTCAGAAAGGTCTGGCAAGCTTGCATAAAACTCCTTTTACTTTTGAGAGTGAAAAGGATTTTTGAGTTATTGTGCTAGAAATGTAAGTGCCTGTGATCACTTCCCAGTTTTTCAGGTTTGAATTGAAACTCAAAATATTTTGACACATGAAATAAAACTTTATCCTCTTTTTGCACGCTCTTACCATAACTCTTTACTGCAAGAGGTTTTTTCTTTTTTTGAAATTCAAACTTGACCATTTCTTGAAGTCAGTGATGTCTTCTGTCGCAACCTCCATGACCTTTAATTTTAGCCATTTTAATCGCGTTGTGCTTGTAACTGCTATCGTTCCGTATTCCCTGTTTTCGCTTTCACGACACTTTTTCACCAATGTCATTTGATTCACTGCAATCACTCATCACATACAAAAATGTTTTAATCAATTTAAAAGTA
This sequence comes from Macrothele yani, assembly GCA_039090855.1. NCBI lineage: Eukaryota > Metazoa > Arthropoda > Arachnida > Araneae > Macrothelidae > Macrothele > Macrothele yani. The sequence continues at coordinate 92,890,981 of CM076998.1, forward strand.
CAAAAAAATTTTTAATCAAGAAAGTAAATTATACTAGACCGAGAAGCGTAGAAGCATGTGCTGTTTGTTCTCTGACAGATTTACAGTATTTTGTCCAAGTTACAATCTTAGTATGTCTCTCACTCTTCACAATAGAGAGTGCACCGATGTATTTCGAAAATGACTCATCTCCTGCAGATGGGCCTTTTCAAACTGAATCGCAAAAATGCACAGTGATTGCAAGCATTAAAAACATCTGATATGAACCGATTTCGCCTGCAAACGATGAGGTGAACCACGTAGATTTCGAACATGTAAAAAAATAAAAATGGGCAAAAACTCGACGTCAGCCCTTTTCGAAATGACCCATTCATTTATGGATGCAGGTGTGTACAGTGCCAAAATAGACAATACTGGTTTATGTCTTTGTTATATCCTTGTGTGCAGATTGGCTGATGACAGTTAATCTGGCAAAGAACAAAAGTGAGTTGCAGAGTATTGTTCCAGATGTACAAAGTTTGTATGAAATTCTGCGTGTAAATAAGGGAAAACCTAGAATTATGGTTTTTGAGTGAGAAACTGTTAGTACTGAATGTAAGATCAGTCTAAATTGTACAGAGATAGATGTGGTGAATGGATTTGTATATTTAATAAGCGAGTTGGACAGAGAAAATTAATTAGGTATTGAAATTGGCTGGCGAGTGAATTAATCTTTGAAAGTCATAGCTGTGTTACGTTACGAGGATTTGACAAGACTGATGGCTCTCAAAAAGGTCCCGAATGACTTTGTATGCAAGTGTAATTGTTCCTACCCTCGTTTATGGCAGTGAAACCTAGGAGCCACAGAAGTAGGAGTCTTTTATGTGCTGGAGAGAATTGTTACTTAGAGGAAGTTTGTGGCAAGACATATTCTGGTGATGTGAGGAACAAAGATGTGTAATGTGAAGCAAAATGTTATCGGTAAGGTGGATACAAATATTCTGAGGTGACTTGGTCATGTTGAAAGAATGAGTGATGAGATGCTTACTAAGGAAATTTATCGAGTCCAAGTGGCAGAAGAGGAAGGTAGAGGAATATCAAGGAAATCATGACAGGATCAGATTGAAGAATATCTACATGAGGAAAAGATAATGAGTATATGCATTACAAAAGGTCTTGTATAAGAAGTGTGACATATGTGAGCGAAGCTCGTTGTGTGCCAAGATCTCTGTAAATGGAGATGTCTGATAAAGTAAAATCTAGCATCATCAGTTTTTAAATTTTAATCTGGCTGAAGAGCTTTCTTTGAGGAGCTCAGCTCTGAATATCAAAGAACAGTGTAGTGATCTGTATATTGTTTCCAATGAGATTCTACTGAGCAGCTGAAAAATTGTGGAGAGTGTTGCAATTATATAAAAGTATTTTATATTGAGACCTTTATCTTTTCTTAAACAAAAGAGTGGTTGACTGCAGGTTTTACTAGCAACGGTATGCGGAATGGTGAAGAATTTTTCCCCAACAGGTTCACACACTTTTAGAAGCGTACTGAGAATGCTATAAACTGATTGTGTGCTGGCCTGTGTCATATGGCATGGAACAACAAATTATAAATTAATCATTGTATATTTAGGGTAATATATTATTTATATGTAATATATTGCCCAAAGATTAAAAATACCTTTTTCTTTCAGAATTTCACTGCTATTGTTGGCCCCAATGGAAGTGGCAAGTCGAATGTAATAGACTCCATGTTGTTTGTTTTTGGTTACAGAGCCCAGAAGATACGCTCTAAAAAAGTTGGAGTTCTTATTCATAAAAGTGATACTCATCAAAATATTGAGAAGTGCACTGTGTCTGTCTGCTTTCAAATGATAAAAGATATTGTAAGTATTTTCTTTTAGTGTATTGTTTTTGTAAATTTTTTTTTCTCATTTCCATAGCATTTTTTTCATTTATTATTTGCGCTGAGTGAGCTTTGCATTAAGAATACCTAATGCAAGGTTCGCAGATGCTTAGGAACATATTGTACAAGGTGTCGAACATCCTCTGTGCGTAACTTTACTCATATCTGTTGCAGCAGCTTTGTCAGTTCATGCTCATTCTTTGGAGGAGGATCTGTAGTTATCACATTATGTTCTAGCATATCCCACAAATGCTCAATTGGGTTACAGTTAGAGGAGTTTGGGGGCCAAAACAATGGGAAGAATTTGTTATTGTGGTCCTCCAACCACTCAGCAGTTATACAAGCCTGTTGACATGGTATGTTGTCATGTGGAAAGATGGCCTTGTGGTTTGGGTAAACCTTCTGCAGATATGGATGGAGTTGGTCAGTTAACAGGCCCCTATAGCGTCTACCATTAAGTGTTTGTGGAATGATAACCAATGAACCTAGAGTTTGACAGAAAAAAGCTCCCCAGATCAGAACCCCACCTCCATATGCAAACTAGGCTATCAGCATGGTGCAGCAGGAAACCGGACTCATCACTCCAGCATTGTTCATACTGCTCCTGGAATTTAAGGGTATACTCCTTAAATGAACTTTTTTTCCATAAGGACCCTGGAAAACTCCTTAAATTTAAACCTGACACCTGGTAAAAAATGTTTCGACTCCTTAAATGATTCTATTTTGATGTTGGGACATCAAATTATAAGTTTCGTGATTTTTTTTAGCACATTTTTTGAAAAAAAAGGTTGTGCTTATGTTTTTGTTTTGTCCTTGTGTCTGTGGACGACACCATATCACTGCAACTAGTAGTCCGAATTGAAATTTTTTTCTTTTGCGTTGGGTAGCTTGAAATATGCGAATGATGATCCTTCATTTCATTTTTTTTTATGATGTACAATTTTGCCACCAGAAGGCGTAAATGCAGATGATATCGAATTCAAAATACATTTTATTCCATATATTTGCTTCTAAGCATCCGATTGAAAAAATTATTTTACTTTTTGATTCCATTTATGTTCAAGAGTGTGTTTTAGGTGCAGTCACTTTTTCAAGTTATGCATAGATTTTCCACTAGGTGGCATAAAAGTAAATGGTGTTTTCTCCAATATCTCTACATCTAATACAATATTAAAACAGGCATGTATTGTACATCACTAGCCAAATCTGTTATACAAGATGATCTTAATCCCGACTGGAGCAATGTAAGAATAATTAATACTCGTAGTAAACCTGATGATCTTTTAATTGCAGAAAGTGTGTATATAGAGGCCTCCGGTGAGCAATGTTGTAATGAACATGCCCCCTATGAGTTACATAACGTTTGGAAATCCCTTATTAAAAATGTAAATTATAAATTGTAATATAAACTTAAAATTGAATGTTCACCCCACCCTACACTATTTATTTCTATAATATATTTCCATATTTTCTTCAGACCATTGGGCCAACAGTATACGCAACATTTTTGGTGCATGTAGATTACTATTGGCTAATAACTTACCATGCTTCCCACAATGCAATGATCTATATTATATATAGATTAAATGTGTATCTATTTATTACATCTGAAGAAGAGGCAGCAGCTGCCTCGAAAGTGCTCATGGTTTTAATTGTATATATTTCTCATCTTTTATCATTAAATCGTGCTAAAGACGGAAATCTTTCATCGCTTCAGTGATTAATGTCGCACGAGTCTTCAATATTTGTTGCTAAAAATCCAATTTGAAAATTTTTTTCTTCAGATGATACAGCTCCTGATGGGAAATTTTTTACATATAATTTCTAATTTTTGGTAAGGAATGGTTTAGCCACCAGGGGACATAAGTGTTCACTTCTGCTTCTAATGTATTGCAGCAAAATCTAATGAGCTCCTGAAAACTCGGCTGAAAAAATTCTTTCCTGGACCAATACTGCTCACATCAAAAAACCTTTTGAGAATACTTTCTTCTTAAAATAATGCATTGCCTCCCTGCTAGGTAGCGTAGACGCATATCTTTTATTTGTCGGTATCTCTGCTTCTAAGAGTCCGATTTGGAAAATTCTTTCTTTGTTGGAGAGCGTTCTACTGCAAAATGTTTCACATATAATTGAAAATTTTTCTTAATGCACAAGTCTGCAACCAGAGTGTGCAAATTCATGATTCCATTTATAGCAATATCTGCAGGATTAAACACCCAATTTAAAACTTCTTTCTTTGGTCAGATGCTACAGTTTTCCATACCGGTTCCATTGACTTTGAATAGCTTTGATAAAGTTAATTCACATCAGAACGGATTCTTAAGATGTGCTCATTACACCCAAAAATTTGGTGTCATCTTTCTTGTTTCTTTTTTCTTTTCTTTCATTGTGTGTATTTGTTTTATCTCCGTTGCACTGAATTGTTATTCATCATGATATCCTAATTATCATGTTGTCGAATGTCATGTTGTATTTCAAGGATAAAAATAGATATCATACTTATATAAAATTTCATATAGTCGCACTGATAGTAATTTTAGTTAACTTTTGAATAAAATAATTTATTTAAAGTTATTCCCAGATTTCGGTACGTCATTGGAATTTAAAAGAAAAAGCAAAATATTTAAGTGACCTATAGCTATAGCAATAGTAACTTCAGTTAGCAAGGTATGAAAAAAAAACATTTAACAAAGTTTGGTTTTCTCTCATTCCCGTATGTCATAATTGACTCCTGGAAAACTCCTTAAATGGACTTTCAAAAATGAGTATGAATCCTGCTCCAGACATCGAGAGTCCATTGCCAATGTTCCTTAGCCCATAAGAGGTGTTTTTTGGGATGACTGGGCATCATCATGAGTACTCTCATTGGTCTCCAGCTGTGGAACCCCAAGCAAGCAAGGCACAGCGAATAGTGCATGTGGAAATAGAATGAACTGCATTGCTGTTATACTGGTAAGTGAGCTGGGTGTCTGTTGCTCATCATTGTTGAGATACCAGTCATGACACCTGATGCTCACCTCTAGGATCAACCACGCATGTCTGACCAATCTGACCACTTCTGCTGGATGTCTGTGCATGGTTAATCCGGTCCTGGTACACCCTTGATACAGTAGCACGAGAGCAGCCAACAAGTGTGGCTGTTTCCGAAATACTGGCACCTGCCCTCCTGGCCCCAACTATCTGGCCACGGTCAAATTGGCTTATGTCATCTTGTTTCCCCATTACTGGCATATGTTTATTGATTACGTACAGAGAATAGGTGTGCACAATTTATAGTAGCCACATTTGATGTTGATATTAGGTGGTACTTCGTTATCACTCTGAATATGTGAAATGGGGGTTGTTTCTAATGCAAAGCTAACTCAGTACGTAGTGTACCTATCATGGAAAAGTTGAATTTCTTATGATTAATTTATTAGGTGCTATGTATTGTATTGAAGAAGAAATTGAAGAATTTTATGAGGAAATTCGTCATCTAAATAATAAAGGTAAGCAGCACTTGAAGATAATTATGGGAGATTTCAATGCAAAAATAGGGCAACGGCAACAGAATGAAACTTCAGTAGGTAAATTCGGTCACGGCAACAGAAACCAGCGTGGAAATACTCTCGTTGAGTTTGCAGAGGCAGAAGAGTTTTTCATCTTGAACTCCTTTTTCAAGAAAAAGCCACACAGGAAATGGACATGGAGACATCCAATTGGGACGACAAGTGAAATTGATTTTATTATGTGTAACAAAAAATTCGTCATCGAAGACTGCAGTGTGCTGAACAAGTTCAACACAGGTAGTGACCATAGATTGGTGAGATGTAAGATGCACCTCAACACTAAACTGGAACGTGGCAAGCTCATAAGACAAACAAAATGTATTGACATAACCAACCTTAAAAAACACCATAATACTTTCAAGTTGGAACTGAAGAACAGATTCTCTGCTTTAGAAGGCCTAACATCGGAAGAAGTGGATATTTCGGAAGTTAACAGAAAAGTAACCAAAGCTCTAATGGAAACAGCAACAAAATTAGCTGGGTCTAAGAACAAGTTGCATGTGAACAAATTATCAGGAAAACCAAAATGTTGATGCAAAAAAGAAGAGAGATGAGGACAACTAAAGAAGATGTGACTTCCAAAGTGGAATATATAGAGCTATGCAAGACAACACGAAAAAGTATCACTGAAGACGTAAGGAAATTCAACTGTGAGCTAGTGAGGAAAGCAATTGAAAACAACCAAAGCCTTAAGATAGCAAAGGGACATCTCAGTAAGGGAAGAAAACAGATTATGGCTCTGAGAAAAGAAGATGGTTCTATAACAAGAAATAGAGGCGAAATTTTGACAAGAGTGAAAGATTTCTACTCCAAATTATATGAAAGGGATGATACATGTACTCCAGACATCATGAAAGGTACCAGAGTTCTTCCAGTCCTCCCAGCAGAAGTTGCTCATGCAATTAAGAACATGAAGCGGGGGAAAGCTCCAGGAGAAGATGGAATTACTATAGACATCATACAAGAAGCAAGTGGAGAAATTGAAACAGTACTCGCCCAAATTTTCACTCGATGCCTTAATGAAGGGAAGATTCCTGAGGATTGGAACAATGCTACAATGATCCTGCTACATAAAAAAGGTGACATTGAGGATCTCAGGAACTACAGACCTATCAGCCTCCTATCAGTGGTTTATAAAATCTTCACTAAAGTTCTTTCACACCGCTTGAAGGTAACACTGGACATGGCTCAACCGAGAGAACAAGCTGGATTCAGGAGTGGCTACAGCACAATAGATCATATCCACGTACTGAGAGAACTAATTGAAAGAGCGAGGGAATATGAACTTCCATTGTGCATGGCTTTTATCGATTATGAAAAAGCCTTTGATTCGGTGAAACCATCAGCAGTTACCACGGCTCTGAAATCCTGCGGTATTGAAGATGCATACATTAATATTATTAATAACATCTATGAAAATGCAAGTGCAAAGATTCGGCTGTTTGAAAATACAACACACATAAAAATTGGAAAGGGAGTGAGACAAGGTGACACCATATCTCCGAAGCTCTTTAATGCCACATTGGAAAATGTCTTTCAATCACTGAACTGGGAAAACAAAGGGATAAAGATTAATGGAGATTATCTAACCCACCTTCGTTTTGCTGGATGACGTAGTCATTTTTGCAACTACCCCATCAGAGCTGCAGAGTATGATCCAGGAACTTGCTGACAAGAGTAAAGAAGTGGGACTAAAAATGAACTTTCAGAAGACAAAAGTGATGTTCAATGCTTTTACAAGAAATGAAGATTTATCGATTGATGGAGAAAAACTGGAGATAACAGATACGTATGTTTATCTTGGACAGCAGATATCAAGTGAGGGTCACATTGATGAAGAATAATTGTTGTTTCTTCCAAAAGCCTGGAGAGCTTTTGGAAGAAACAGCATAATTTTCAAGAGCAATATGCCATTATGTCTTAAAAGAAAAGTGTTTGATCAATGCATCCTTCCAGTGCTTACGTATGGTGCAGAGACGTGGACCTTAACTAAAAGAGACATACAAAGGCTGCAGACAACTCAAAGAAGCATGGAGAGGTGCATGCTTGGTATAACCAGGAGAGATAAGAAGAGGAACTCGTGGATCCGAAAAATGACGAGAGTGGAAGACATCATGATCAGAGTTAAATCCCTGAAATGGCAATGGGCTGGACATACTGCCAGAAGGACAGACCATAGATGGACAGCCGAAATTTTAGATTGGATTCCAAGGGACAGGAAAAGACCCAGAAAAAGACCACATGGGAGATGGGTGGATGAAATTCGTAAATATGCGGGAGTGACATGGAGGAGACTGGCACAAGACAGACCGTTGTGGAGGAAACTTGGGGAGACCTTCGTCCAGCAGTGGATTGATAATGGTTGACAATGATGATGATGATGTATTGTATTTACAGGGCTTGAAAGCTACCATGCCCAAGATGCCCGGGGGCATGTAAATTATTAGCCTGGGCAGGTAAATAAAAAATCTAGTTGCCCGGTCTGGGCAACTAAATTTAAATGTGTAAAAGTTTGTAACACAATTTCTTACTACAAGAAAAAAGACTGTTATTGCATGTCGTATTTCATTCATTTCACTGTTAATAACTGGAAGTTATATTATTGTTATGGAGTGTTAAGGACAGAAGAATATCACTTCTTTAACTATATTATGTTCTAGGTCCAGATATTGGAACCATATGTAGTTTTGCTGCAAATCTTATTTATAGTCAGTGATGAGATGCATGCTTCTGACAGAACAAGCCTCCTGTGTTTGGTGACAAAGAATAAAAACTTCAATGGAAAGAACATGGCGGAATCACGAAATTTCTCAAATAACAATTTCATCATCATTTCAGCATCATCTTAAAACTTGAGATACACGCTTTTGTGCAGCAAACATTTTGAACACAGACTCTTAAAACGAAATTGCAAAATATGTAAACAAATTAATTATATTTTTTTAACAGAAATTATTTCCCTTATTTTTTTCCTAAAAAATGAGGGTTCTGATTTGTTATCTTAAAAGATAAATTTTCCTGGGCATCCTGCTTTTACTACCTGGGCAGGTAAATAATTTCTGGGCATGTAACTTTTCAGATAGTTTTCAAGCCTTGATTTATCGCTGAATAAAAATCAGAATTTAAATTCTTGATTTTGCTCTAAGATTGCTTTGCTATGTGGAGAGTTTGGATATGATGTTTTTTTATAAACTCTTACTCAGAATCATTTTGCTTCCATGGCAATATAATTATTTTTGTATGTCACTGGTTGCAACATTGATGGCAATTAATGTCCTTTTGTTTATGTGACAATTCATGATTGAATCATGTCTGATAATTTTTATCTAAGATGCAGTGAAAATAATTGAGTTATACAATAGATGATGTAGCCTCTGTGAGCCCTGCTGTTGAAATTCTGGAGTTTTTGATGAAGAACTGCAAATTTTTTTTTTAGAAATGAAAGTTTGTGAAGTTTTATTAATAAGCTTGCTTGCTTAACAAAAAATAATATAATAGATGTATTGTTTTGTATGTAAACATAACTATATGTTTTTAATAACATTTATTGTCAAAATACTTGTATGTATGTGGGTTCCCTTTCCTTTTATCCTTTTGTTCGCTGAACTTATGCAGTGTGTTTAAATTCAGTTAATGTACCAATGTCTAACAAGTCAACATTTTCTAAAAATATCAGCTATATTTCATATGGTTTAAAATCAGTCAGCAGAACTTTTAAATAAATTTTGATGAAAATTTATCTTCAGAATTTCTGATGATAAAATGAACAGTAGAAGAGTATTTACGATTCTTGTATTTCTTCTCATATTGAAAGATGCACACACATTGAATATCAAATGTATTAAAATGCAATATAATCTAAATAATAGAAAATGGGGAAAGGGATATACATTAGCTTACATTTGGGTTAGAAAAACAAAAACAAAACATGAATAACCAGCAAATTTTGTAATTTATTTATTTAAAGCACATTCAGTTAGGAAAAGTTGATCACTCACCTACATTTCTGCTAACATTTTCTTGATAAGCAGTACATCCAGAAACAGATATTAGCAATATTTAAAAATGCGGTTTTAGTATAACCAAAAATGTAGATTGTAGTTCCAGACATTTTTCTGAATTTAACTTTTCAAAGTTATATATTAAGTTTTTCTTTTTAAAGTAATATTGTAGTAATCAACTCTAAGAGAGAGAGAGAGAGAGAGAGTGAGAGAGTGAGTGAGTGGAGTGAGTGAGTGAGTGAGTGAGTGAGTGAGGTAGGTAGGTAGGTAGGTAGGTAGGTAGGTAGGTAGGTAGGTAGGTAGGTAGGTAGGTATTATTTGAAAATGATTTGCATTGCTGACGACTCATGGAATGGGAAATAACTGCGGAACAAGCTATGTACCTATCTTATTAAAAGTAGTAGTGGCCCAGAAAAGTTTGCATGATGAGTATACATTTATTTGGTATAAAGAGAAGCAAAAAGAACTTCTTGCAGTTAGTTACAACAATTGTTTTTGACTCATTAATATAAAATCAGAAGCCTAAAAACACTTTTTAGGTAAATCAAATGTGCTAAAGGGGTTTAATACAATTTTTTGTAAGCATAAGGTTATATGATAAACATACACTTATTCTAGTTTCTTTGTAGGAAGACCACTATATGTCGCATGTTGTTTGTTTATTCATGATATGAACATTGTGGCCTTAATGTTTTTCAATTCTTCAGAGAGATTGTTATTTAAAAAATTACTATATTGCCATTAAATAATAAATTTGTATGCTTAAGAAAATCAATGCTATTATTGAAATTTTATTTTACCTTAAAACCATGTGGTCAGGTTAGATGTATGTCATTCTCTCATTACTCAGTTACCAAATACTTTTTTTATCATTTGTAAAATTTACATTTAAGTATTTAAAAGCTATAATAATTAAAACACTTAGGAATTGTATAAGAGGTACTGAAGTTCTATCGCAAATTTAAGACTGTCAAACACGTTCATAACTAGTTTTCAATACTTTATATGGAATCATTTTCAACATCATTGTCTTGTGTTCTCACACACATTTTGACAAATTGTTAATGGCGAGTGCTTATTCTCACCTTTTTTTTTTTTTTTTTTTTTTTGTGCTCTTCGATATCACTGCAAACTTGGAGGTGAGAGTAAACACTCGCCATTAACAATTTGTCAAAATATGTGTGAGAACACAAGACAACGTTGAAAATGATACCACATGAAGTATTGAAAGCTGGGCACTTTCCTCCTCCTCCCTAAACTCTCATGCTGTAGTATCAATGCAAGTTTTCATTTTATTGTTTTAGCATCTGCTTTTGATATTTCTGGTGTAAATATATTTATGAATATTTTATTATTATTTGTTTCAGGATGAAGATAATTTTGAGATCATACCAAATTCCCAATTTGTTGTTTCAAGAACTGCCCACAGAGATAACTCTTCATATTACTGTATCAACGACAGAAGAGTGCAGTTCAAAGAAGTGTCAAAATTGCTGCGTAGCTATGGAATTGATTTGGATTATAATCGTTTTTTGATTTTACAAGTAAGTTCTTACAGCAAATGTGTGTATGGGTGCCTGTTTGTATACACACATAAAGTGATTGTTCAGAAAATTTCCTGGAGTGGTCCCACCAGTGTGCATGATGGTGGACATGCATTGCCTAGTCAACTTGCCCCTCTTCCCATAACCTACAGAATAAATTCACATGCAGCTTGAATGAAGTGTTCTGTCATAAATGTATGATTGCTCCAAATAACAGTCACTGCTCAGATTGGAAAAAGCAATTGCTTTTTGGAAGTTAGGCCTAAGTTAACATTGCTAGTCTGTTACAAACGTATGAAGCTTATGCAGAAAGCTATACCTACCAAGTTTTACAGTTTACCCATAGAATTTATGGAAATTCTTATCATACATACATACATACATGCATACATATCACTAAGTTATTCTCTGAAATTCAGAGGTTAGCTCCACAAAGAAATACAACAAACTACCAGATAATTTTTACTTACTGCTGCTGTATCAAACTTCTCCATTTACAGAGATCTTGACATACAACTTGGGCTTCACTGACATCCATTTTAACGGTTATTTTACACATTTCCATTCTTGTTTTTTCTTGGGATAGCGCAATTTCGAGAGGAAAGCCTGGGGGCTCAAAGATCACTGCCCCTGTATATTCTGATCTACCTTATCACAGTTTTGTCTACTTTTGCATCCCTAATCCTATCTAGTGTTAGAATTAGAAATAAATAAGTTTACTGGTTCAGCAGACCACCATATATCACTAAGCTGTTCCCTGAGATTAGAGGTTAGCTCCAAAAAGAAATACAAACTACCAGATAATTTTTACTTACTGTTGCCATATCAAACTTCTCCATTTACAGCTATCTTGACATACAACTCAGGCTTCACTGACATCCATCACATGCCGTACGTAAGATCTATACTTCATACTCATAATCATTTTCTCATGCAGACACTTCTAAATCTGATCCTCCCATGACTTCCTTGGCCTTCCTCTGCCTTTCCTTCTTGCCACTTGGGCTGAAAAGATTTTCTTAGTAAGCATCTCATCACTCATTCTTTCAACATGGCCAAACCACCAAAGCATATTAGTCTCCACCTTGCTAAAAACATTTTGCTTCACATTACACAACTGCAACACATCTTTATTCCTGACACAACCAGAACGTGTCTTGCCACGAACTCCCAATAAGTAATGCATTTTTCCAGCACACAAACAACTCCTGTTTCTTCTGTAGTACCCAGGTTTCACTGCCATACATCAGAGTTCGAACAATTACACTCTTATACACAGCCATGCGGGACTCTCTTGAGAACTCATCTTTCCTGTGAAAACCCCCCAAAGCAGCTATGACCTTCAATGAAGAATTCACTTGCCTACTAATTTTACCATTCAATTTGTTCTCTCTGTCAAACATGCTTCCTAAATACACAAACTCACTCACCTGGTCAATCACTGTGCCATTTAGACTTACATTACATTCAGTTCTACCAGTTCCTCTCTCAAAAACCAAAATTTTGGTTTTTCCCTTATTTATACTCAGTTTGAATTTCATGCAGGCTTCGTACATCCGGGACAGCATACTCTGCAACTTAGTTTTGCTCTCTGCCAACAGGCCAGTGTCATCAGCATACAGTAATCTGCACACATGGATATCACCAAGACATAAACCAGTATAATCTATTTTGGCATCACACATACACGCATCCATAAATATATTGAACAGCCATGGTGACATTACACAACCTTGTCTGATTCCTGCACCAATAGTGAACCATTTTGATAAAACACCATTCACTTGTACACAAGCTCTACTGCCAGCATACATGGCTTTTACATTATTAAATAGATTCCCAGTAACACTATATTAATTCAATATCTCAGCAGATCACTAGAATTTGCAAATCACTGTTCCACACACACACACACACACACACACAAAAAAAAACTTGCATATTTACAGCATATGTAGAAAATAACCTATCACTTCAATGGAGTTGTCTCCAATATTTGTTTTTAAAACATCTAATATGCAAGTGCAATTCACAGGAGAAAGAACGTTTGCAGAATATAAGATTCCGATGGATTGGTGATATCACAAAGTAAGGGTGCATTCCCAGTCTGTTTTTAAGAAAAAAGGAGACTCCAAGGGCACAAAAATCCATATACATTAGCAGCCCCCCTTCCCCTTTTTAATGTTTTTTGTTTGTTTAGGATTTGGTTTCCTTTTCAATTGCTCATCCCTTCTACTTTCCCATGAAGGTAGTTTTAGTCCCACATGGAACACAGTTTTATGCAAAGTGCTGTTTTGCAAAAATGACCTTCATGCATCCATTTGACCTCCCCTGCCAGTGTGTCATCCTAGGGCAGAAACAAAAGCTGGCTTGCATCTCATGCCAGTATCTGTTGCATTAACTAGGGCAGGGCATCCCCGCTGGCACAGTGGTCTAAGCGATGGCTACTGATCACTCGTCTGAGATGTATCCGGGTTTGAATCCTGGTGAGGCTTGGATGTCATGTTTGTATTACGGCACTGGCTTTCTCCCTTCCCTGGGGTCAGTGACCCGAAATTAGGGACGGACGACTGCTTATAGCCCATTGAGTTGCCCACGGTGGGCGTTAAACCTCCAATCAATCAGAAAAAAAAAAAAAAAAAAAAGTCTAGGTCAGGATGGTGTTGGGGGAATAGAAGGAAAAGCAGAACATTGTTTGTGCTTACTTCTGCTCATTATGAATAGTGATGACAGAGATAACCAAAAAATGACTTGCCATTGCAAGACTAGAATGGGAAACTGCCTTTCTGTATTTGTTGTTCCTTCCATGTTTTACAAATCCTGTGGGATAAAAAAAGGATATTATCTAGTATTATCACATTAATGTATCACTAGTTTGCAGCCTAAAAAAAAAAAAAAAAACCATACTGCAAGACAAAAAAAAAAAAAGAAAAAAAAGCAGGGATTCATTTTTTAACATGTGACAAATTAGAAAAGAAAGAAAAACTTACTGCTCATCTGGGCCAATAAAATAAATACTTTAGTGGTCTGATAGAATTTTCACTGGCCAGTGGACCACCGGATAATTCAAATGCTGATATTTACTTGCCGCATAGCGGAAAAGACTTCGTAAAAACACTGTACGATTAGGATTGGTGGTAACTGCTGAAAACAGAGAAAGAGAGAGAGAGAGAGAGAGAGAGAGAGAGAGAGAGAGAGAGAGAGAGAGAGAGAGAGAGAGAGAAATGAAAGATATTGTCTCATATGTAGTGTTTAAGTTGTGATTTACATTTTCATCAAATTGTGATAAAATGGTAATTTTGCAACAAAAAGTCCTCACTGAATCGCCAAAAAGCAAAATTTTCCCATAATTTTTTCTTTCATCATCCCGCCCACCCCTGCTTCGCTCTTTCATTGTTTTTCATCCCCACCATTTTTTGGTCCGTCATCATGACATGAATGACCTGGTTTTCTTTCCCAACATTTTTTCTTTCTGTCTTTTTGCCACCCCTTGAGTTGTGTTTTTCAACCCTGTCATACTTTTTTCTGTCATCGTACCCACTTGCTTGCCCTTGCGTTTTTTTTTTTTTTTTTTGTTTTGTTTCGTCATTCCTGCTCTGCCCTAACAACCTAGTATCCTTCTCTGTCATTTTTTCTTTCTGTCATCGCGGTGGCATGCTGCTTTGACCTGTTATTCCATTCCTGCTGTCTTTTCTTCTGTTGCAAAAAAACCCTGGTGAGTCTCGAGAGCACCCTTTTCAAGGCTTTGCTGCAATGGATAAGGAAAAAGGCATTTCCTTTGTTTCTTTGGCAGTTCTTCACAGCAGCTGCAACTGCAGGAGCAGCATGCTGCGTTTCGGATCGGTCAGTATGTCGTTGATTGTGCTTTACTTGTATATGTTTTCATAAACTGCATGCATTAGCAAATGCATTTCTTTTTAAATTAGAAGCTCAAAAGCCAATTTGTTTTTACTGAATTCCATTTAAAGTGCAAAGTTTTATTTAGCCAATGCATTTGTGCTTTTATTTTCATATGCAAATTTAGCAAAAAATAAAACTGTAAATTTGCCTAATCTGCATAGCATTTTGCTACAACTTTTGGTGATAAAATAGCCAAATCGTTCCAAGAGAAAAAATTCCAGCTTAAACACCGTGACTGTTTTTGGATGGTATTCTAACATGTTTTCAAAAAATTTTGCAGATGAAACATTAGTTAAAAACAATACTGCAGTTGCAAATAAAATTTTTGTCTATGTATGTAGCTTAATGATAATGTACTAATGAGATAATTATGTATCAGTTGCATTTGTTTACTGCTGTAAGAGGGCAATAGTGCCAAATATCTTATAGCATATGAAATCAGTTAAAATTAACAAGTCATCTGCGTAATAAATCCAGGTTCGTTTGAATCCTTGAGAAGTCCCAGAGTTTGATTTCCCCTTTTTCCAGGTCTGAAAAGTCCTTGATTTTTCATATTTTTGTGAAAGGTCCTGGAATAGTCCTGAAAATTTTTTCTTCCATTGAAAAAAAAAAAGAAAAATGGTCAAAATATTTTGATTGGTTGCGTCACTTTGTTTTAGTTGTCTGCAGCATCTGTTCGTAATGACATTAATGCCTTCCATCGAGTGTGGAAACGTGATGCCATCTGATTTTACGCCAGAATGTAAGATGTTTGAGTGGCATATTGCCAGTCTCCTTTGGTTTCTGGCATGGCATTTGTGTGTAGTTGGAGTCACAACAGTGTGTGAAAACCTTCCAGCGATGACTGTTCTTTCCAACACATGCTTTCCTTCCTGAAGGTGATTGATATCTGGCCTCCCTGCTGCCAGTGTGTGTGTGGAAATAGGTGATTAGTAAACAAAGAATCTTCAGTGCCATGTCAAAATTGGTGTGTATAATTATTGTGCTAGGTTTCAGATTCCTCCATGTAAGGTTTATACAGAGCAATTTTTATATGGGGATATTTTGCCACTTCATTGAAAATGTAACACACACTCAGGAACACTTCGTAACACTGAAGGCTATAGGACTTCATAAGAATTATAAGTGCATGGTAAATTTCACTCCAATTTGCAAAATATAAAACAAACCACTCTGATTCTAGCAAAAATCATAGCTCCTTGAATTTTTTGATGAACTTCTGAATAAGTCCTGGAATTTATTTTCCGTAAATATGTACCATCCTTGTACATCAGCTTTTAATCGGTATGTTCGATACATTTAATCAGTATGTTTGATATATCAGTCAACTGAACATATTGATTAAAGGTTCACTGAAAATGTTTTATGGATTTCAATTCTTGAAAGTTGGCAGGTCTGCAAAGAAACAGGTTGCAGCACTTTTTCTCCAAATGCTGAATAGAATGTAATATAATAATGAAATAAAATCATTGTGTTGAGGATTTTAGGAAAGCAGTGTCTTATCTCTGGTCTTAAACAGCTCTTAGGAATAGCAAGCTAGGAGATTATGATTATGAGGAGATGCTGATAAGTTCTCAGCCTCACCAAGAAGGAAATGGGCTAGGGCCATGAATCTTACAGATGTTTCTATGTCCCATACATTTCTATGAGGGAGGACATCCATGCTAAAGACATAATGTGGTGCCAAAAATAATAGAACTATACTGGTAATCCGAATTTCTAGGCATAGAATAGAAATCAAAGTTTCCAAGCTTTTGTACATCAACCAGATGGCTTTTTCAAGGAAGGTAGACAGCAAACTGAATAATAGAATCACTTCAGTAATTTGAATGCAGTGCTTTGACTAGAAGTCAAGTCACCACATTTAATTGCTGAACTATTTTATTATTCTAATCAAGTCACCATGTTCAAACTGTTGAAGTGTTTAATTATTCAGTTTGCAGTTTGCTGTCTACTTTTCTTGAAAAAGCCATCTGGTTGATGTGTGAAAGCTTGGAAACTTTTATTTATATTCTATGCCATAGAATTCAGATTACTAATATAACTATACTATTTTTGGTATAGTTGGTGTATAGTTCCTTATTATTAATAATGTGGTGAGTCACAATAAAAATGTGTTGAAATAATAATTTTATGGACCTTTCTTGTGTATTTGAATTTGTTGTTGTATTATAAATGTTTTGCATACTTGCTTTCATAATCATATGTGTGTGTCCTTACAGGGCGAAGTTGAACAAATTGCAATGATGAAGCCTAAAGCACAAGGTGACCATGATACTGGTATGCTGGAATTCTTAGAGGATATAATTGGTAGCAATCGTTTTAAGGAACCAATCCGCATTTTAGCTGCTCAGGTGGATGAATTTAATGAAGCCCGAATGGAAAAGGTGAAATGTTGCATTTATATTTCTTGATGATGTTTTTTGGTGCATATGTGTTCATGTCACTAATCTGTTCTTTGAGATTCAGTGGGTTAGCACCTCAGAGCAAAATCACAAGCCAAATAAAAGCTACTGATAATTTTAAATTTTACTTACTGTTGGTGAATCAATCAACTCTTATTTGCAACAATTTTGGTACACAACTTAAGCTTCAATGATATCCATTACATATCTAATGCAGACACTTTTCACTTTTTTGCTCTTTCTTTCTTGCAGGTATTCGTGAATCTGGTCCTCCCATAATTCCCATGGCCTTCATCTACCTTCCTTTTCTGCCACTTGGGCTGAATAAGTTCTCTAACACAGCCCCTCATCACTTGTTCTTTCAACATGACCAGAACACTTCAAAATATTTGTCTGCACCTTATTGCAACATTTTGTAACATATCTTCGTTCCACTTTACACATCTGTAACATATCTTTTGTTTCTTACATGATCAAAACCAATCTTGCCACAACTTCCCCCACCCCTTACCCGCATACCCCTGTAAGTAATGTATTCCTTTACTCTCCTGTAGTACTTAGGTTTCACTACACGTCAAAGTAGAAACAATTACACTTTCATACACATCCATTCAGAACCTTTTTGATAACCCATCACTCCTGCAAAATGCTCTTAAAGCAGCTATGACTTTCAAAGCTGAATTCATTTGCCTACTGATTTGGCCAACTAATCTATTTTCTCTGTCAAACGTGCTTCCTAAATATACAAACCCATTCATCTGGTCTAACTCTATAACATTTAGACTGATCTTGAATTCAGTACTTACAGTTCCTCACTCAAAAATCATTACTTCTGCTTTTCTATTATGTATTCTCAGTTTGAATATCATACAAACTTCATACATCCAGGACCTCATACTCCACAACTCACTTTTACTCTTTGCCAACAGGACTGTATCATCAGCAATCTGCACACATGGGAATGGGAATTTCCAAGTCGTAAGCCAGTAAGTCTGTTTTGGCATCATGCATGCATGTGTACATTAGGGTGGGCTAAAAAAAATAAAACAAAATTCAAAATTTAATTTGAAAGAGGGTAGAAAAGTTGCCTCTTACCTTCAAATGTATGCCTATATTTTTTAAATATTTTTTATTCAAGGTCTCTAGCCCTCTACCAAGTGTTAAGTAATGACAAATATTATTAAAAATAAAATTGAGTCATATTGCCATTTTCGCATTTTTATTATACATATTAATTGCACAAATATACCTATGTTTTATCAGTTCAACCATTATTTTAATTAAAATGAAGGAAAATTTGCACGTTACGTTCACAAAAATACTCATATGCTGTCTGCGTGCAATGAATTTAAAACCATGTCCTCCAAAATTGTAAAATAAAAACTTTATTTACAATCTAAAAACATAGTTAAATGCAAGAACTTTTGAGACATCTAATGTCTCATCATCAGGCATTAATTATGTGCAAACTAAAACATGGGTTACACAAGTCTTTATACTAGACACAAAGTGATCAGATTTTCCTGGTGGTGGCCAAAAGTCTATACAGGTGATGCCATTTCTACAGACCAAAGTTTACATATAATAACACAGAGATTACAATTAAAGTAAACTAAAATTAGAAGTAAAAAATTAAGCTTACAGGGGTTCCTTGTCATTATTATTTGTCCCGGATATGGATTTAAGTAACTTTCTCCATTGAAATGGTACAAACGTAGGAAGTTCTTGGTTGCAGCATAAGTCCCCATGCTTCAAAATGAAAAGGCTTTCAGCAAGGAATACTGTCTGTTTGTTGACTCTGGAGTTCAGCACCTGTACACCCTCCCAGTCCGGAACATATCCTTCCCGGTAAATGGCAGTAGTAAGCGCTGTATTTACACGGCCTGTGCGAAGAGCATACTTATGTTCAGAAATTCGAATATTAATCGTCCTTAAAGTGGAACCTATGTAGGAGCTAGGGGTACCATCTGGGTCTTGATTATTTACTGGTATTTGATAGACCCCCGGTCTCTGTAGGTTCGGAATCCCATCTCTGTCATTCCGGACCATAGAAAAGACGCTTCTTGTAGTCACACCAAAATTCAGGTTGTGTCTATGACAAGCTTTCTTAAGGATAGAGATAACAGGAGGATAATAGTCAACCTTACCCATACTTAGTTGAGTTTGGTTCGGTGCACAGTGTAGTAAATTGTAATCTCTGATAGTCAAGCAACAATCACCGAAAGTAGTTGGTAGAATAACCCGACAGGTGAGCTAAATTTAGAATTTTATTTAACTCTTCATTCCTAAGTGATATAGAAGAAGAATGTGAGTTGGCTCGTTTTATCAAGAAACGAAATGCTGCAGATTTGTGTTCTGGGGGTATGTTGATGATACCGGAATAATACAGGGGGTGAAGGTTGGTTTTCTATAAACTAAAAAACTTAGTTGATTAGAGGTCTGTTCCCGAACCAGTAGAAAGTCTAAAAAATGTAGATGTCCATGTTCTTCAATTTCTTGGGTAAATTTGATGGTAGGAAACTGGGAAGAGAGTAGTTCAGTAAATTCATTCAAAACCTGTTGGTCATGAGGCCAGAAAACCAGCATGTCGTCAACATATCTAAGTAATATGAGAGATTCATATGGAAATTCGGCTGAAACTTTATTCTCGAGATTCTGTAAAAGTATCTCTGCCAAAATGGGGGAGAGGGGGGGGCATTGGTGCTCCCTCTAACTGTTGGAATTATTGGCCATTCAGCGTAAAGTAAGATCTCCTGGCCACAAGTTTTAATGCGGACATTATGGCCTCAACCTCTATATGGGAAAGAGAACTATCATTCTGTAATTTCTCAGCTATGATAGAATGCACTGTTTCTAATGGAATGTTCGGGAATAGCGACACAACATAGAATGAAGCCATGATAAAAACCAGTTCCCGCTGAATCAAAGGTTTTGATGTGGTTTAAGGCTTGAGTTGAACTATTTATTGAGACTAGTGAGTTTAGAGTATAAGGTTTCAGATAGGTGGCTAGAAGCGTCTCAAGTGGACGGGTGGGATTCGCATAGCTTGATATCAACAATCTGAGGGTTTTTTCCGGCTTATGGGTTTTCATTTTACCAAAGAGTTGAGGGACTCTAGGTCTCACCGGCGGCTTCAGTTTTGAAGAAATCACACTGGGTAGGGTTCCCTCATTTCTTAACTTGCTCAAGTCTTTAATCGTGGCCGAGGTTGGGTCTGACTTGACTGGACAATGTAGTATCAATTCGAGTGCCTGCTGTATTCTTGAGATGTAATCGTTTCTGTCAAGAATGATAATTTGTTGAGTTTTGTCAGCACTTATAATTGATTGGTCAGGGTTTCTATTCAACTGTATGAGTTGTTTCCTTTCATACTTCAAGATTGGAGTTAGTTTATTTTGTGTTAAGATTGTCCTTGCCAAGTTGAAGCGAGTTTCGTCTTGCTCCCTCTCAGGTAGATTTTTAATAATGTTTTCGATCTGTGGGAGAGAGGACATAGGTCGAAAGTCAGAGAGAGGGAAGCTGAATTTAATCAATATGTTCAAGGCAGATTTTTGGGCTTCGTTCAATTGGTAGGAACTATTGCTAAATAGGAACTATTCCAAAAGATGAGAGATCTAAGTAGGAACTATTCCAAAAGATGAGAGATCTAAGTAGGAACTATTCCAAAAGATGAGAGATCTAAGTAGGAACTATTCCAAAAGATGAGAGATGTGTTTGAAGCAGTCTTTTAAAATCACTTTATTTTGTTTTGAATTCAATAATTTTATATTGTGAATACAGTGAACAATTCCATCTTGCTCGTGCTGCTTTACATTCACACTTTCTTGTCGCATGTTCTAATTTTTTTTCGCCTGATTAAAAAGTTCAGCTTTTTTGTTCCTTGGTCAGTCTCATGTATGATTTTGGTTGCACTTTTTTCTGGCTACAGAGTATTATATTACTCTTATGTATCTGGCAATAGCATAAGATTACACACAATGCTCATGGCATTACTGAGTAGGAATTCCTTACATTGCTTTTCCAGAAAGTTCCTCGCGATGCGCGTTTAGCGACTGAATAAAAAAAATCTTTGATTTTTGTTGGCTTAGTGTTTTGCTTTGAGATGTCTCTAGTTGTCATCTAATTGTTAGATATTGGAATTTTCTTGTTTTTGTGTTTAATAAATATGAGTCGTAAGTGCAATTTCAGTGATCTTTGGTTGCACAATCCCAAGTATTCCACGTGGGTTGGTAAGGATTGTGGCAATAATCATGTTGCGAGATGTTTGTTATGCTTAAAGAGCATCAATATTTCATCCATGGCAAAGTCTGCATTGTGAAGCCACATGAAAAGTAAAAAGCATGTGACCCGTTCCAAAAACAAAAGTCAAAATTCCACCTTAGATGGACTGTTTGAAAAACACCATCATCACCAAAGCCATCATCAGGTTGTTTACCCAGAAAAGATCCTACAAAAGCCGAAATATTATGAGCTTTAAAAGTGGTAGAAAGCCATTATTTGTACAGATCATGTGCTGGAATTGATAAGTTGTTTTGATTGATGTTTCCAGACAGTGAAACGGCTCTCAACTTTTCTTGTGGGCAAACAAAATGTTCATATATTTGCTGCTTTGGCTTGGCACCCCATTTTAAATCACTTTTGTTGCAACAGATTAATGGAAGCAAAGATTTTGTTGTTTTGTTTGATGAGAGTTTAAATAAATACTCTCAACAAAAACAAATGGACATCCATATAAGATTCTGGGACAAGAACAGAGTAACATCACAATATCTGACTTCTGTGTTTTTAGGCCACGCAATTGCAGAAATTTCATTAGACAAACTTAAGCAATCTTTGAAGGATTTGCCTTTAAAAAATACAGTTCAGTTTTCTATGGATGGGCTGAATGTGAATTTAAAGCTTTTTTCTTTATTTCAAGATTTATCGGCCAATTTAAACGCATCTCTCTTAAACACCGGTACCTGTGGATTGCAAATAGTGCATAATGCATTGAGACATGCTACTACTGTGAGTGATTGGGAAATAGAAACATTTCTCTCAAGCCTATACAGGTTATTTAAATATTCACCGGCACGGCGGGAGGATTATTTAAATGTGGATAATGCTATAAAAATGCCACTAAAATTCTGTTCACACAGGTGGGTTGAAAAATCTCCTGTGTGTGAACGTACTATAGAAATTTGACCCTTTATTTTGAAGTATGAAACTTTGGTAGCCCAGAAAATTGTAAATAATCCTTGCACAGTTTCCTTTAATATTGTCCAAAAATGGGTGAAGGATCCATTTGCACTTGCCAAATTATATTTTTTTAATTCTATTGCAAAACAACTGAGTCCCTTTTTAAAAAAGTATCAGGCAGATAAGCCAATGCTGCCATTCATGGCTAAAGACTTAGAGAAAATGTTAAGGAATCTGGTAAGTCGCTTTGTTAAAATGGATGTATTAGAACAAACAAAGACCATTACAGCACTTCTAAAAATTGATCCAACTGATAATAAAAATTGTTCCACTTATAGGATGATTGATATTGGATTCCAGGCCAAAAAGGAGGTGAAGACTTTGCCATCAAATGTAAGTGAAAAGCAGATAATGGAATTTCATATGAAATGCAGATCAATTTTGCAAAACCTTGTCAAAAAAATTGCTCACTAAATGCCCACTGCAGTATGCTCTTGTGCGGCACATGAAGTGTTTAAATCCTAAATTAATGAGTGCTGAGAAGGAATCTTGCTTAAAAAGTTTCAAGATTATTCTAGAAATTCTCGTGGATGCAAATCATCTGAAACCTGGTGTTGTTGGCACTATTATGCTGCAGTTAAAGAATTTTATAAGTAGTGTTGCAGCAGTAACTTCTGATTTTAAACTTTTTGATAACAATTATGAGGAATTGAGAATAGATGTGTTATTTTATGAACATTTATCCTCAAGTAAAAACTATGATCTGTTGTGGGAAGTAACTAAAAAGCTGCTGTTGCTCTTGCATGGACAGGCATCAGTGGAGAGAGGATTCTCCATTAATAAAGAACTAATAATTGACAATATGAAAGAAAACTATTGTTTCACAAAGAATAATATATGAACCATCTAAGTAACATTAGTGGCATGGAAGAAAAGGTCAAGTTTTCAAAATTACTTCTGAGTAATGTCAAATGGGCTAGGCAAAGATATGTAATAAATTTAGAAGAAAAAGCTCGGGACAAGGCTAATTCTGCTGTAGCCCAAAAGAGAAAACAAATACTGGATGAAATAGAAAGTATGAAAAAAAGAAAAACATGTGTAGAAACTGAAGTATTAGATTTATTAAAATCAGCTGATGACTTGGCAACAAAGGCAAAAGATACTCATAATTTTAACTGCATTATTAAATCAAATAGCTTTAGAAAGACATCAAGACAAACAATCATTGATAAAAGAAATAGATTTTAAACTAAAGAACAAAATGGATTTAGTGAATAATTGTAAATAAATTATTCACCCATTTACTTAATATTTTTTTAATATACTTGTGAATTGTATTTTAACAATGATAAATTTAATGTGTTAAAAGTACTAACATTTGAGTAGAAAATATTCTAATTATTTAAAAATTGATTACAGTATTTTCATTTGTTAAATATTTTCACCTGAAGAAAGTTTGTCATTCAGTAAAGAACTTTTGCAAAATTTGGAGATGCATTGTTGCTAAAAATTTTTTTTTTTATAATTGGCTACCAATTACAAATACTGTTAATGAGTATCATAATACAACACACATAATTTTTGATATATAATATAGTCATTGCAGTTTAGGACATTGAAAAATTCATCCTTGAATTTTTTTCCTGAAGGTCCTTGAATTTTTTCTCTGAAAAAGAGTGGGCACCCTGAGTTGAGGAAAGGTTCCTGAATTGGAAAGTTATTGTTAGAGGGTTGTACTAAAGAGGATCTAAAAAACCTGTGAGTTGTACGGTTAGAAACCAAGACGCAAAGTTTCTTAATATGTCGTTGATTTATTCTTGAAACCTCAGAGTGTAGAGAAGTAAAGAAGGCTTTTAGTCTTTGGTCCAGGGTGATTGCATGATTTTGAGCAGTCATGTGGGAATAAGTTCTATATGAACTTCGATTTAGAATATCCAAAAAGCTGCGTTTCCTGCGTATTTCCGCGGTTAAGCATCTCATTTCAGCCTTCCGTAAAACTCGAGAGTCCTTAGGTGAAATAACTGAACATTGTATAGTTAAGAATCTTGGAATCACCTGCAAAGACCTGCAGTTTTTTTGTGCATTATTTTAATGTTTTATGTCTGAAATGTATCTTTTATCAACTGTTATAGGAGAAAGTGTGAACTATATCACAATGGCGGAATCATACTGGTCTAGGCGTTCTACCAATTATCAAGTGTGCCCAGAGTGTAGTAATAACTTGACCTTGAAAAATGCGCGCACCATTTTCCCCTTATAGATCAGATCAGATCATATGTAGAGGATTTTAGGAAGATAGTCTCGGACCCCAAGTCTTAAACAACCCTTAGAAATCAAGGAGGATAGAATAAGGGGAAGGAACATAACAAGCAAACCCTACGTAAAGCTCTGAAGCAGATCTTTTCTTTTCTTTTCTTTCAAAGCACTGCTAAGTCACGTTTTACTGCTGCATACAACAAAAATCCCTTTAACTCATCACACGAAAAGTACATGCTGTTTAAAGTAATGCACAAAGCCGTTCACAAATTCTAAAGTGAAGAAGAAAACCCTGATTTATTTCATGTGATCGAGTAAATGTTTCTGAAGACAGAAACGCAACGAAATATTACTTTTGAAACAATAGTTCATGCTAAACTTTGATAATCTACAAAATTTTAACGAAGAGTACACGGAATATGCAAATTGAAAAACGTTTGCAGCGCACAATAAAATCCATTAGCGTTGATAGATAACTATGTACTAATAAAAAATGCGATAATTTAGGAATTAAAAAAAAAAAACGAAAAGAAAAAAAAAACACAGATTTTATTATGCACGAGAAACGAATGCTTTTTACAAAGTTTTAATAAAACGTTTTCGGGAATGTGATCTTTGATCAGAAGTTATTGAAAACTAGACAAATTTCTAATTCGCACTGGAAATGTTTAACTATTCCATCACAAGTTTTTGATCCGCAAATAGATCTCTTTTCAGCTTTTAATGTTAGTTGAACTTCAAATGAACAATTTCATAAATCAGTCATAATCAAACACCCTTTTCACACGAAATAAAAAACTGAAATCTTCCTTAACTTACAAAGCAAAAATGAGCAACTGAGGGTAATGTAACATGGCGGCCACCCAACTTTCAATGGTGAGAGCACATGCTCTTTCCTCTTATTCTATACTCCTTGTTAGAAATAGAAAGCCAGGAGATTTGGGCTGCAGTGCCTGATAGGAAAGTGACACAGAAACGTGGTAGAAAGGGCTGGAGGAAGACGCCCTTATTTATAACCAGGGAGCCAGTACCCAGGGTTCGACGGCTTAATGTGCCCATTCGACGTATGGCGGTTATTTAGTGGTTCGAGCGATCGAACCTGAGGTTTCTCCGTGGCCGTCACGAACGTTGACCACCAGGCCATCCACGCCCGTTTCCCTTATGGAAAAGCCAGGTTCATCTTATATAGGGCACATTACCCCACCTTCAGGTACAGCTAAAGGTACTGCTAAAACAGGGTTCCCACGCCACCTGGAAAACCGGGAAAACCGGGAATTCTCAGGGAATTTGAAAATTGTTCCAAAAATCAGGGAAAATCGTGTTTTTCCGTAAAAATCAGGGAATTTCTTATCAGGGAACTGAAAAGTCAGGGAATTTTTTATTTTGCCAAAAAAATATTTTCTTTCAGACTTTTGTAGAATATATATATTTCTGTATTGCTAAGTTTTAAAATAATTCCGAGTTGTTTTATCCTTCGAGGCAACCCACCCACCGATTAAAGTGCAGCTGTGCTGGTGGCGTCTCTTCGCGGTTTCCCCATCTCCAGATGCTCTAAACTACAACCGAACAAACGGACACGTCAAAGCGTGAGAGAAAGCCATTAATCACACCCCCACTTCGCAGGCTCTTATCTGCTGCGTTCGCGCAGAGGCAGTCACTTGTTCCTAAGTAGGTGCCCCGGTTCTCTGTGTAGACTGGGAAAAAATTATGAAAAAGCTATTTCCTCAATTTTTTAAATAAGCGACTGAAATTTTTACAGTGGGCAAGATATATGAAAATAACGTTCCATTTTAAATTTCGCGAAATTCATCTGAAATTTTAGAAGTTGCGCTTTTTTTTCCCCCACCTTTCTTTTTGCATGTTTCACTTGTCTTGTATCAAACCGCACAAAAACATTTTATTTTGCCGGATGTTGGTTATCCTAATAAATTGTCCCCCCTTCAAGAGCAGTGTGGATGAATGTTGCAAATTGAGGGCACAATTTATTTTGAAAAAGTTCGTATCACTTACGAACTAAAGCTTCACTTTCGTAATTCTGTAGCAGAGTTGGTATAGTTGGAAAAGTATGTACCTTCAAATGTTTGAACAGGGAAGATATGAAATAGGAAGATTCTTCAAAGAGGGGGAAAGATTAATTTTTTCATAGTACTTACGAGTATTTTGTATGAAAAATACCATGCAATGAAGCCGGTACTATTGTATACCTACCAAATTTCCCAGATTTCACGGCCGTTTTCTAGATTCGTTGTTTTACTACCGGAAAGAGATTTTTCTTGATTCTGTCTTATTTCTATTTCATAATGCATAAAGAAATTAATTTATAGCTATTTTGGCGATATTCCGATTACTGCAAGAGCTGGCTGGTTGCGAAAAATAGGGTAGTCCGACGCCCGGAACCATAGATTTTCACATCTGGGTCATTCCACGCAAAATCGTCAGATATTGAAATAATTTTCCACCAACACATCTCCGATTCTTACGAGTAGCTGCCTCCAAGTTATAAAAAACCCTAAAAGTTTCAACTTTTTTTGTTTCTGATAGATTAGAAGATATTATTTTTTGAATTTCTGTGCATAGTGGAACCGTTTTCCGTAAAAACGCAAATATCTCCGTTATTTAGAATAAGAAATATAAAATTCATCATTCTCTCGTAATTTTTCCTAAGGTTTCAGCTTATACATAGGGAAAAAAAATTTGCGAGAACAAAAGTTAGACGGGGTACACATTTTCTTGTAATCGTAAATTCTTTTTCATGCGTTGCTGCACCTCACAAGAGTTGCATAAATTTTTCATTTCACATCTTTACCCTCACATTGCCGAAAAAAATATAAAAAATCTACCTAGTTACTACTGATTTAAATCTTTGCCGTGCGTGCTCTATTGGTTTCAGGTTTGTCAGTGCAGGCGCTAAAGCTTCGTCTCCGTTTTGGATGACGTTATTTGTGGGGAGTTACTGCAAATGACCTGAGTGGGCTCCAGACCTTTCTCGCACTTTGCCTGATCAACATCGCACAAAAATGTATTGCCCTTCGTAAAGATATTGTTAAGTATAAACATGCCACTCGCCACAGGATGAAAAATTATGTTGAAAAAAGTGTTAGGAGGATTTTATGAGCACACATGCACACAAAACTTCCTCTAATTGTTTCCCGTACAAGTAATTTGACGTAGCGTGGAAATGAACTGTGACCTGCGAGAAAAGTTCAGTACTAATGTTTGTGTCACAAACGTAGCCAATCAATTTTAAGACTTCCGGATTTTGGAAGTACTTGTATGAATTGTAGCCTCTCAGACAAAATGGTATTCCGTATTAACTGTTAGTTTTCTCCACTTGTTGCTTCCATTATTTTTTCTTTATCCAGCGTTTAATTTTTTTTTTTTTTTTTTTTTTTTTGCCGTTATGGCATTAGGATCTCTGTGTGCCAGCTTATTGGTTATGAAATTTAACTGCACAATGTTTAAATATCCTATGCTGCGTTATTTAGAAGCAAATAGCAGAGGTGCCAACTATTACGAATTGTCCGTAATTATTACGGTTTCGACTGTCAGATTACGGAATTAGGGGCAGGTTGGAAGAATTACGGATTTCAGTGTGTTTTGGAGAATCTCAATTTTGTATCCTTTTTCGTTAAACCCTTTTAGTGCGACGCTGCCGATTTGTCGGCCTTCAATTTTGATCCGCATATTTTCCGAATCAGACTGCAGATTTTGGTGTCTCAATGATCATATCATTTATCAATCATATCGTTTTGAAATGGAATGTCCCGCAGTGGTTTAAGCGATGGCCTTTGATCATTCGTCTGTAAGGGGTCCGGGTTCGAATCCCGTTGAGGCATGGATGTTGTGTTTGTCTTAAGGCACTGGCTCTCTCCCTTCCCTGGAACCAGTGACCCTAAATTAGGGACGGGCGACTGCTTATAGCTCATTGAGTTGCTCACGGTGGTCGTTAAACCTCCAATCAAAAAAAAAAAAAAAAAAAAAAAAATGGAATGTCCATGAATCATATCGTCGAACAGCGATATTATCGGAAGAATGGTACCGTAATTTTCTTCGTATAATCCGCGGATTATCTGTTAAAAAAGTTAAAATTATAGGTTTTGCGGATTATACACCGATGCGGTTAATACGCCGATTTAAAAAAAAAAAAAAAAAAAAATTACAACCTTCCGATTTTAAAAAATCTGCAGCGTGATTGTGCAGGGAAGGGTGTAATAATTGGAAAAGGAACTCCCTCGGAAGAATTTTCCTCAGTTCAGGAGTTTGTACGGAGCGGGGAGGAGGGGGAGGAATGTCGTAACGAAAGATCGGGAAAGTTGTGGGGAGGGATGACAGGAGTCATTTTGATATCGTTGAGGAGAGCTCTGACTGTCGTGCCGGCTCTGTTTTTTGGCAAAAAGCCAAAGAAGTACGCACAGCACTTGCTGCACGAACCTATGCGTTTCTCCTTTCGGATTTCATGTGCGCGACCTTGTGTCTAGTTTGCTTTCGTTGTTTTTGGCGAACGTCGTTGCTGCTGTTTTCCTTCATTGCTAATCGTGATGTCTCTGAAAAGGAAACGTTTCAGTTACACTGCCGAATTTAAACTTGAAGTGGTGGACAGAATTAAGGATATGATCGTGTCACTGCGCGATAGTTTTGAGGTCAGAATACAATCGTGCAGCAACATACGGAAAGCCTCTGTGTCACTATCTAAAACGTAAACAAATCCGTCGGTTTATTCCGCGGGAGAATTCACGGGTTTTTTTATTGGCCCACGTATAAGACGATCTCTCAACTCTGAAAGCAGGAATTCCTCCAAAAACTTTCGACTTATACGCTAGTACATACGGTATTTCTACGACTTGTTCTGTATCAGCCTTTCGTCATTGGCAAGGTGTAATGCAATACTCTGGAGCTGCATCGGCGTGATCTATGGATGCCACACCCTTTATCTGTCCGGAGATAAAAATAGAAAACAGTTACCTTTAAAAATGAATTTCTTCATTTAATAAAATCGTTTTTTTTCTCTCTTACTTCTTCGGACTCATTATGTGTTTCTGGAACGTGGAAAGAGCGATGTATTTATTTATTTTCTGACGCCACGTATTTGGAGGATTTTCACTTTGGATCTCGCCCTTTGGATTTAACTGCTATAATATATATAGCCAGTGCCGTTAATACCCACCAGATGGAGACGTCTCAGTAGCTGAGCCCATCTTACGGATTTATGATGTCAGAAGCTGACTTAAAAATACACATAGCACCGTGGATTGTTGGCCACCATGGTGTAAAGCTAACGCGCTAGGCGGAGAGATCCGTAGATTCAATTCCCCGGCGGCGGCTGAAAACAATTTTTTGGTTGCTGTGTGTTTCTGGAACGTGGAAAGAGCGATGTATTTATTTATTTATGTGACGGACTTTTCTGCCGGAAATTCCGCTTCTGGTTCAACATCTATGATGTGCGGATTATACGGCGATTTTTATTTCCTGAGTGTCACAGTCAGTCTGCGGATTATACGAAGGATTTTTTTTTTTTTTTTTTAATATGAATTTCGTGGTCTGCGGATAATACGACTAGAATTACAGGTAATATGCCGTAAGTGTCATCGTAAAAGAGTTTGCGCTTGCTATCGGTTCCCCACGCACTTTTCCGTGTGACGGGAGAAAGGTTACTTTAGCCAAAACTTTTCCTGCTGCAGTTGAGGCAGTGCTGTTCACTTTGCATTGTTGGTGAATTATAAGACGTCGTACTGTGGGAAATCACATTTTCGAGCCCCGTTCGAAGTGCAGTAACGATCAACTCGTCGCAACGCGTGGTCCCGTGATGACGGATGTTTATATTTCTTGCGGACTTTCGCCGCGCGGGAGAACGAAGTGCAGTGTTTTATTACTAGAAGCTCTTCACATTCATTATTCATTTCTTTTTCCCAAACAAACAGACACAATCGCAAAACTCCGTGAATTACGAATCCCCATCTTTTTCCAAACTCGTGTTAGCAGAGGAGGATTTTATTGACAGCTTGTTCCTCAGACTAGGAGACGTGCTTTTTCCCACTGCGTGAAATTGTTTTCTAAGGTTATTTGAAGTGGCTTGTGTGAGAGTGAAAGTTTGCCAAGTGATGGTGATGATTTTGAATCATCTGAGAGTGATATTGGCCTAGCAACATCAAGCCAAAAACTAGCCACCGTGCCACGCACACCATATCTTCTTCAGAAGGTGAAGATCTTCATAGTGAATCTTCAGATCATGAAAGTTCTGAAAGTGAATGGGAGGATGTTAATAGAGAGAAGTGATGGACAACCTCAGCATCTTTTTTTATTAACATGAAATGCAGGGGCCCAAACATGCTCCGGCAACTGATGTGGCACCTATTGCATATTTTTTACTTGTTTTTTACCAATTTCATCCTTGGAATTATCGTTTCTGAAACAAATAAATATGCAAAGAGGTTTCTCCAGGAACATCTAAATCTTTCTCCCAAATCTTGAGCAAGGAAATGGAAAATGTTACAAATGCTGAAATAAAGGTTTCCTTGCGTGCCTTCTAATATGAGAGTAATCAGTAGCCCATGTAGGACGACATGATTGCCGAAGGCATATCCAGTCAAAACAAACACCAGGATTGTGTAAAATTAAAGACTCGATCAAAGCCTTTGGATAATTTTTTTGCAAAAAAGAATGAAAATAGCGTGATAAACGCTGAATTGCTGTTTACTACAATCGTTGTGGAGCATAACCTACCTATAGCAAGCTGTGATCATGCTGGTCGCTTCTTTCATGCTATGTTCCCAGACTTATATGGATGAAGCTGGATATCCTTGAGCATATGTGGCATGGGATGAAATATCTAAGACAAAGGATTCATCTGGCCTTCCCAAGTATTCCACATTGCCTAAACTAATGTTGGTAATATTGACTATCCCTCACAGCAATTCCTCTACATGTAGAATATTTAGTATAGTAAGGAAATACCTCACATACTTTTGCCCAACAATGAGCACCAAAACATTTAGTGCCCTTCTTGTACAGAAAAGTAAAGCATTTTCCTCAGGTGAGCTGTGTTATAAAACGTTTTTTGAAAAAGAATATACCACTGCAAAACAAGCAACAAGGGAGTTTTTATGTCAGCAATGACATGAGGTAAGTACAATATTGATAATTTAATTTCATATTTTTTTTGTGAGGATAGTGTAAACATGCAAAGTTATTACATATTTCATGCATTAATTTCTCATGAAATACCCATTCCACGCGTTAACGACCTATGGTGATTACTGATAGGCACCTCATACAAGTATTACAAGTTACACAGTAATACTATAATATTGTCCTTAACTTTTTTAAAAAAATGGTGTGTTACATTACTGAAAGTTTGTGTTACATTATTAAAACATTACTGAAAATTCCCTATTGATTACTGATATGTTCTGCTAGAGGTTGGCACCTCTGAAATAGCATAGATTCGATGTTCTCATTGCCAAGTGCAAGAACTAACTTTAGCTAAAATAATTACAATTTTGATTTTTAAATGTCAGCAGTATGTTCCCTGATTGCTAGAATTGTTGGGATGGTACTGGCACACGTTTTTCCTCAAACACAGAAAGGCTGTCATGATTTCCGTTCTCTCTCTCTTCTTTTTTTTTATTTTTTAATAGCTGTTTTAGTTTGCTTTGTCTTTAAAGATTCTAAGTGAATTCCAATAGAAAATACAAATTGTTAGATCGATTTGATAGAACCGCTCTAACAAAATGTTAAGAGACTCTGTCAGACACTCTCCATTTTATCATTCCCATTAGACTTCAATTTCAGCAAAAGTTTCTGTGTTCTTTAATATTTATGTAAAATAAGCACTTAAAGGATTTAAAGCTTCAGCATTGTATCATTTAACGGCAATTTATTCTCTTCAGTCACATTCTCCCAGCTTGCATTTTTAAACCTAACTAGAACTCTAAATGTTGTGAGTCGTTTAAAATGTTATTTATATACTTGTGTGCACTTAAAATACAGATAAATCAGCTATATAATTTCACCTAATCGATTGAAATATTTCATTATATGTAGAATTTAAATTAAGTCTTTGTTCAAATATTCTTTAAAACATGTAAATACATGGTTTGCCACCTCGGTGGTGCAGTGGTTTAAGCTCTGGCTTCTGACTATTCGTCCAAGTGAGCCTGGATTCAAGTCCCAGATGAGGTATGGGTGGTGTGTTTATCTTACGGCACTGGCTCTCCTTCGTGAAGCCAATGGTCCTAAATTAGGGATGGACGGATATAGCCCAACAAGTTGCTTATGGTGGTCGTTAAACCTGAAACAAAAAAATAAGACATGATTTTGTTAAATATTATGTAAAATTTATGTTAAATACACTAATTTTTGTAACTATAAAGTAATTAGGGAAAATGAAAGTTATTTATCCTTTATATTTCGTATTTTCTGTTTATCTTTATGGACTGTATAATCGGGACGTTCATTATGTGGCGTCTTTTTAATTCTCCCTCATATGTGAGATGAACATAACATTATCAGTATTAATTTCAGGTAAGCAATTATTTGCAATTACAGCCTGTCTAGAATTTGATAAATCTTGCTTTCAATACATTACATTATTCCTTAGTTCTCTAAAAATTATCAAAACTGAATTTAAAAAATTGCCTGTAGACATTACGGTTTTATTCGATTTCTGCAGATAGTTTGCTTCATATTTTGTAACATGGAACAATTAGGCACAGTGGCCTGGTACACTCTTGCTTGGAGAAACACATCACAAGAGAACCACTTAAACAATGGATCAAAGCCCTTTGTTGGTTGATTCTCTTTCGACATTTCTCTGAGCAGGAGCCCATTCGGTCATTAAGCTTATCTACACTGTGCTATAGAAGAAAGGAAAACAAACTATTCAACATACAGATTTTTTCTTACATATGAACTGTTTCTACGGGAATGTATTAACAAATTGTACATGGGCAGTATACCACTTAGGTTCAGAAAAGATCATGGAATTATAATACCAAAAATAATATACCTCATGCATTTAATTGATATTCATAAAAAGCAGGTCATTGTATAAAGAACAGTTATTTAAAGAATTAACAAATGTATGCTTTCGTAAGGAACGCAAGAATGTAAGGAAATGCAACAATTTGTCGCAATGTTATTTGATTTGCCGCTCTGAAAAAACTCTCAGAACCTCCTGGAAAACCTTTAAAAGTCAGGGAATTTTTTTCTACTTTTGAGTGGGAACCCTGTAAAAGTATTCTGAATTTTTCAGTGAAATAAAGTTAAGTCTAGGCCACCTGGTGGCAATAGGTTGTGATGGCACAGCTTTCAATACTGGAAGCAAAAATGGAGTTATAGTTTGTCTTGAAATGAAATGAAATCGTTCACTCCAATATTTCATATGCCAATTGCATGCCAACAAATTGCTTCCAAGACACTTATTTCAGTATTTAGATGGAGTTACAACAGGTCCAAAAGAATATTCAGGAACAATCGGGAAATCATTAGATAAATGCAAATAGCTTCCAGTTGCAAACTTTATGACTATTTCTTGTGATTTATCAAAAGTCGACCTACAGGATTAAGTTCAGATCAAAGATATTTGTATGGCATTTGCAAAGCTATTTCTTTAGGACAATGCTCTACGAATTTAGCTGATCGTCAACCTGAAATGCTATCTCATGCTCATTGGCTGACGACAACTGCAAAACGTGTTCTACGATACTGCATCTCGTGTGATAATCCGTCAGCAAACTTAAAAATTATTTCAGAATTTATTTTTAGAGTTTATGCCCCAATGTGGTTCATGATGAAGTGTCATCCTTTTTGCAAAGATGGAGCTTTGCATGTTTTCAAAACGATAAAGGCAACTTAAGTGACGAATTGAAAGCTGTAATTAACCCAATTTTTCAAAGGAATGCATACTTTATTTACCAAATAAAGGTAACTTGATCACGCTAGTTACGTTAACTGAAACTTTTATAAAAGTTCGTAAGTTGGAAGCTTTCGACCTTATCTTAGGTCTTCATCACGCCAATGGAGGACTAAGATTGTTGCCAGATTCTACATTTGAATTTTTCTTATTTTTGTTGCCAAAACTTAGAATTGATCTCCAGATCAGCGGAATGTAGAGAGCAGATTCGGAGTTGCAAGTCATTGAGTTGAACATAATTTCTATGCTTTCACGGTAACGGAGGGCAAAACGATTGTCAAAAGACGCAATTCGTTTTGCTGAACCTCCCAGGAGTTTACTGCATTCCTATCTCTTCTTCTACTGGGGATAACTTATACATTGGAAGCACATACAGGAGCATTAGCCATAGAATTTTAGAACATAGAAAAGATGTTTCGAAAGCCAATCCCAATACTGCCTTGTCTATTTTGACAATGGAAGACACATCTGCAGTTCCCCACTGGAATGAAGCAAAACGAATTGCGTCTTTTGACAATCGTTTTGCCCTCCGTTACCGTGAAAGCATAGAAATTATGTTCAACTCAATGACTTGCAACTCCGAATCTGCTCTCTACATTCCGTTGATCTGGAGATCAGTTCTAAGTTTTGGCAACAAAAATAAGAAACATTCAAATGTAGAATCTGGCAACAATCTTAGTCCTCCATTGGCGTGATGAAGACCTAAGATAAGGTCGAAAGCTTCCAACTTACGAACTTTTTATAAAAGTTTCAGTTAACGTAACTAGCGTGATCAAGTTACCTTTATTTGTTAATATTGTTACGTGTTTTGCCCATAATCGTCAAACTTTATTTACCCTTGCTCCTTGTGACGATCAGCGATGACCACCGCCCCATTCGTGAGCTGGGGCTAAGGAAGATTCTGAGGGCTAGACAAAGAATGACTAACACAGAAAGAACATTCAAAATTCCAAACATTAATTTGAAGCTATTGACTACATCGATCTGATTAACTGGAAAGAGTGTTGTCATTTTGTATTGTATGTCCCCCTATTTTGACAAATGCTACAAATGAAAATATTGAATCTCTTATAAATCTCCAGTTACTCCTTCTTTAGAGTTTCTTCGATACCCTTGTCACCATACATGAGATTCTTCCGTGGATTCGTGGAAATTCTGCTTTGTTTGCCATCATTTGGGTCATACTCGAGATCGATGCATGCAGAACTGAAGAGAAATGGGGGGGGGGGGGGCTCCTCTTGGGATGGTATTTCGTCTTTCAAAACTTTCGAAAATGGAGTGACGATTTCCCCGTAATCATAATTTCTTTTTCGCACGATGCTACCTGTTCCCAATAAATGTCATTTTATTGCATAAATGTTCGCACTTCAGCGTGAAACTGTGGGCAACGATTTCCAAAAATGGAAGTTAAGACGGCGCGAAGATTTCCCTGTAGTCTTCAGGCAAAGAATCTTCCGTGAATTCGAAGAATTCCGCCATTTTTGTTATCATTTTAGGCATTCTCGAGATCAATGCACAACTGAGCAGAAATTTTTGAGGGGTAATGGTGTGGGGAGAGGGGTTCGTTTTTCATTTGACGACGGGATCTGTCTTACGAAACTTTCGAAAACGGAAGTTAGATGCAGCGAAGATTTATCCCGTAATCTTATTTTTTTTTCTCGCGATGTTCCTTCTGCCCAGTATTATTCTTAAATATCCTTTTATTCCACAAATACTGCATTTCAACCTAAAAATGGAGGAAGAAGTTTCCGAAAACGGAAATCGGTCGGAGTGAAGATTTCTCCCGAAATTGCAGGTTTTTTTTTCTCTTCCCGTGATGTTTCCACTATCCTGTGTTGTTAAGTGTTACTTTCCCCCATAAATGTCTGCACTTAAGCTTGATAAGGGAGGGGACATTTTCCAAAAAACGGAAGTGACGGAGTTCGAAAATTTATTAGAATTGATGCATGGTGTTCAAAAGTATTCATATTCTGAGAGTCACACCATCTATCTATAGTAGGGAAAGCTTTGATATCATGCGTTCATGGTCCTTAGGCTGAAAGTTCTTTCGGCATGATGGATAAATTGTCATCTGAGGGATAAAAGGGGAGGAGGAAAGAAAAGTGGTGAAGAAATAAGAAGGGAATTATATCAACAGAAAGAAAAACTAAGCAAAGATTGCTGTGCAGCTGCAGAGTCAGCAAAAGCCAAATATGGCCATGGAACTTGCTGAGAAGAAAGCAACACAAGAGAAAAATTGAGCTGATATTCTAGCAAGTACAAAAAAGAAACAAAGAGAGAGAGAGAGAGAGAGAGAGAGAGAGAGAGAGAGAGAGAGAGAGAGAGAGAGAGATGTTGAAATAGGGTCTTTTAAAATCACTTTATTTTGTTTTGAATTCAGTAATTTTATGTTGTGAATACAGTGAACAATTCCATCTTGCTCGTGCTGCTTTATATTCACACTTTCTTGTTACATGTTCTGATTTTTTTTTTTGCCTGATTAAAAAGTTCAGCTTTTTGTTCCTTGGTCAATCGCATGTATGTGTTTCACAGTACGTTCTTATTTTTCACCTGTATGGTTAAAAAGTTCAGCTTTTTTCCTTCGGCAGTCTCATGTATGTGTCACACACAGGCTGTGGAAAGGTGCGTAAAATTGGTGTCAGAGGCATCAATATCTGCCATTGAACCAGAAGCACGTGATGGCTTAATCCGTGCTAAAATCCAATCCCGACAAATTATGCCAAATTTTGATTATAAAAATCAGTATAAATTGGCCGAATAATTATCATTAACCTTTTTATGTTTAGTTGTTATGTATTTATTTTTTATTGTTTAAAAATACAATTCAATTGATATTTATTTTTCAATGTTTGTTTTATCAACATGTTTCATTCATTCTTGAATTGAAAGAAAATTGCAAAATTTCACAATATTTGAATGTTTCTTTTGCATGTTAAAAAATATTGTGTAATGAAAATGCATTTTCTTATATCAGTTAAGTTCTTTGAATATAATTTTTAATAATTATTGAAATAGTTTGTAAATTTTTAGACATTTAACTTTTTCTTGGAAAGGCTAGGTTTTAGCCTGAAAACACTAAAATACAAAGCCCGGTAGAGGGCTCAAGACTTTGAATAAAAAATCTAAAAACATTATGGGCATTTATTTGAAGGTAAGAGGCACCCCCCTCTTCCAGATTTAAATTTAAAAAAAAATTCGCCTATTTGAACGGCCCACCCTAGTGTACATTCATCAATACATTGAACAGCTATGGTGTTATTTCACGGCTTGCACCAACAGAAATTCAATTTGATAAAACAGCATTTACTAACATGTACACACACTGTATCACCAGCATACAGGTATATAGCCTAGCTTTCACACATTCAAACAGATTCCCAGCTATACTATAATTATTCAAGACTGTCCACAGAACTCCCAGTTCAGCTTAGTCATAAACTTTTTCCAAATTTACTAAGGCAGCAAAATCCATGTGGACATATTTTAAACCTAAGCCTGGTTTATACATTACTCTTTTACTCCTAAGCCTTCTACTTTACCAGTAATGACTGAATACTTTCTTTGGCACACTCAACAGAGTAATATCATTAGTTCTTACACTCATCTGATCTTTTCCCTTAAACAAAGGATCAATGTCAGTATCCCTCCAATATTGAATGACAAGTTGTATTATAATTCTCAACACAACTAAGAAATTTCAGTTAAGCAGCCAACACCGAGTCAAAATTGTATTTTGACTCTGTATTGACTTCAGATATTCCTGAATCTGGTCCTCCCATGATTTTCTAATATGCTTCGGAGGAGGCAGACAAGAAGTTGAAGACAACAAATTAAGTGTATGGCCAGTGACAGCTGGCAAGGGTGAAAACATTTCAAAGGCTGTGGCCATCGTACGTGCCAAGAGGCAATAGATGATTGAGCAAATAGCAGAGGCTGCTAAGATATCAGATGCTAACAGATGATCTGAAGATGCACCGGGTGTGTCAACACATCGTCCCACGCATGCTAACTGAAGATCAGTTGGCCAAACGGATGGAAATGGCAGACGATCTCGACCAAGATCCACAATTTCTTAGAAGAATCATAACGGATGAAAAATGGTGCTTCCTCCTCAACCAGTAGACTAAGCGAAAATCAGCTATGTGGAAATCATCATTGTCTCCACACAAGCAGAAATTCCGCTGAGATCATAGCAAAGGCAAGATCATGCTAGAGGTCTTCTTTGACATCCAGGGTATTGTTTATCTTGAATTTATTCCTAAAGGATGCACTGTCAACAAGGAGCTCTATTTGGGCATCATGCAATGTCTGCATGAGTCGATCTGCAAGAAGAGGCCTCAACTGTGGGGGGATCAGTCGTGGGTACTGTTGCACAACAATGCACCGGCACACAGGTCACTCCTTGTTTGTGAGTTTCTCAGCAAAACAAGAACTGTTGTCCTCCCACACCCACTGTACTCACCTGATCTTGCCCCCTGCGACTTCCACCTCTTCCTTGAGCTGACAGGTTGACTTCAGGGTCATTGGATTTTGAGCACAGAAAAAGTGAAAAATGTATTGCAGATTGCATTCAAGAACATGGCAAAGAATAGGTTCCAGAAGTGTTTCGACAAAATGTACAGTCACTGGCAGAAGTGTGTTGTTGCAGGATGGTCTTATTTCGAAGGAGGATGCGCTTCAGCTTTGTAACTCTAACTATCTATGGACTTACAGTCAGACCCAGTCCAGAAAATTCTGGATCCTACTTTGTATTTTTAAATTTACACAGACAAGCTTTTTTAAAGAAACTAACTTTGTAACAGATGCAAATCTAATATCAGCAATCTGCTATAATATCTAATAGTATGTTTATATCTCATGTGATTCTATCATAAAGTTCACATACCATTACGTGACCACGAGGTTCTTCAGGAAGACGCTTTGACGTCTGTAAGTTCTGTTTTACACGTTCTGTAAAGTGGATACAGTTTGTGGTGCTGCATTAACTTATTCAATTAAAATATAAATCGGTTAAAAGTCCTAAAAGTGTTACTCACGGAAGTGCGTGTTCAGTCCGACGTCAGTAGTTATTGAGAGTTTCTTTGTCCA
This sequence comes from Macrothele yani, assembly GCA_039090855.1. NCBI lineage: Eukaryota > Metazoa > Arthropoda > Arachnida > Araneae > Macrothelidae > Macrothele > Macrothele yani. The sequence goes on from CM076998.1 coordinate 92,930,672, forward strand.
AAGTTGTATCTTGCTTCAATATGGTCAGTTGTTAGGGTTAGCTCGAGAGCCATTTCGTCATAAGTTGTACCCTACTTCGGTTATGTCCAGTTGTTAGGGTTAACTCCGTTCTGGCTGTGTCGACATCATATTGAATGGGTAAAGGTTTCCAGATAATAATTAAAGATTCTTGAGTTAAGAGTTACTATATTTACATACCACTTGAAGTTCCACGTCGTACTTGGCCATTAGGGCTATCTCGTCAATGCTGCACTCTTGTAGAATTGCTGAGGAAGTCTTCAATTTAGGTCAAGTTCATAAAAAATTTAAAAGCTTTAAAAGATTCCAGTTAAAATCGCTATATACTCCACCTCATACCGTCCATAGTCTCAATCGCCGGACACGCGTTTCACCTAGGCTCTACCCTGGCGTTTTTAATGGAGACTTCACACCCTCTGTCGAAGTCTGCTATCTGAAAGATTCGTGACCACAGTGCGCATGTTCCTCACGTAACCCATTGCCAATGCCAGCTAGTGTCAGGTCACATCAACTTTATCTTCATCTATGCCATTCTCACCCTTCCTTTTTCTCTTCCTCTCTCTCCTCTCCCTATTCAATTTCTTCTCAGTTTCAATCAGGTTCCTCCAAGCGTACGAAAGGTCGTATGGACTGTCATTATTGCAGCTAAATGGTTTGGTCTTATTTATTAATACTTCTTCTGCTACTTGTATTGTTCTGATATTATTCTGCTGGTTTAATATTGCAATTCCTTCCCAATAGGGTATACATTGATTATCCAAACAGAAGTCAATAAGTGCTGTTTTATTCTCTCTTCTGCTCCAGTTCTTCATGTGTTCAGTCAATCTGATTTTAATATTTCTTTTTGTACTGCCTATATATTGGTTGACAATTTTATTTTGATTATTTATTATTGGTATAGAGTAGACACCCGCTTTTTGTAAGATTGGGGTCTTTCTGTGATAGTTACTAATAGATTTTGTTATATCTCTCGTTCGTACACCAAAATCTAGGTCAAATTTTACATGTTTTCTTCATAATAGTTGTGATCTCCGGTACATATGGTAATGATCCACAAAATTTTATTACCTGTTGAGCCTGTGTACTTCTTTTTTGTTTATTTCTAGGGTTACATCTATTAATAACGTTATTTATTTTCTTCACATCATATCCGAAGTTTATTGTCATGTTCTTTATCCAATTCAATTCATTTTTTAGTAGTTGGGCGTTAGATGTATGAGTAAACGCTCTATTAATATATGATCGGAAAGCTGCAAATTTGTAAGATGCTGGGTGGTGAGTGTTCTCAGGAATGAAATTAATGATGTTGTCAGGTTTTCTATATACTTGGAATTCGAGGTTATTTTGTTTATGAGATAGTAATATGTCAAGTATGGTAAGACTCCATCCTTTTCACGCTCCACAGTAACATTAATTGTTTCGTAATAGTTATTATATTCATCTATGTACATCTGTAGTTGGTTATCATCATGCTGCTATACCATAAGGATGTCATCCACATACCTGCAAAACATCGATGGTTGTGGTATATCTGTTTTCAGTCTCATAGATTTTTCGATGTTCTGCAAAATCACCTCTGCCAACAAACCCGAAATCGGCGATCCCATCGGTGCTCCCGATAATTGTCGATATATTTTGCCTTCATAACTGAAATAATTGTTTTGATCAATAAAAAGAAGTGCTCTTCTTATGTCTTCAATTTGCTGTGTTGGTATATTATTTTCACACAACCTTTCAACAATGAGGTCAATTGCATCCAGAGTAGGGGTATTCGGGAAGAGGGATATCACATCAAGGCTGGTAAGTCTTATTTTCTTATTCCAATTGATTTTATTATCTTGTATCAATGTAATTACCTCTGTGGGACTGTTCACAGTATATTCATATTGTTTCTAGATAGGAGTTAAAAAATTATATAGTGCTCGCTCAAGATTTATCGTAGCTGACTTATTTTTCGCAACAATTGGTCTAAGTGGATTTCCAGGTTTATGAGTCTTTATTTTACCATAGGTATTCGGGGTTGTAGGTCCCGTGGGAGGATATGCTTTCTTTTTAATCATATCAGGAAGGAAAATTTGTGATTTTTGAAAGTCATCAATGTACGTTTTATTTTTTCTGTTGGGTCTTTGTCTATGATTTCAACGCCTAAATCCTGTATAGTTTTTTGCATTTTTCCATCATATTCTATCTTATCCACGATAATTAATTGATTAGTTTTGTCAGATGTTGTTATTATGATCGATGGGTTATTTCGTAATTCCATAAGTGCTTGTCTTTCATATTTTATCAAATTAGGCTTCTCTATGTTTTTTTCTTTCATGATCTTGGTTGCAGCAATTATTATTTTAAATCTTAGGGGTTCTGGAGCTTTGTTTGGAAGTAAGTTGAAAATCTCTTCGATCTTCAGAATAAATTGCTCTGTTTTTCCGAGGTTTTCACTAAATGCAAATTTACTACCTTTATTAAGTGCATTTATTTGCAGCTGATTAAGTTCCAATTGTGATAGGTTTACATAGGTATGGTTGATATTATCCTGAGGTTGTTGGTCCTGTTTTCTTGATATCAATATTGCCAGTTTCTTTAGATGTCTATATTGGTTAGCTTTCCTGTTTTTTTCCAAGCATATATGTATTCTATTCATGATATTATCAATTATGTCATCTGTATATTTTTTCCTAATATTAGTATACAGGTTATATGACTGTCGAGACAACTGGTAGATCCTCTGTCTCTTTGTTCTTATTTCTGCTCTCAGTCTTTTAGTTTCACTCATTTCGAGTATTCTTTGATCTGTAGTGTTTAAGGCCCTGGTCTTAATTCTTATTTCACATGAGATATAATGATATTACGATCTGGAGATGTAATTAACGCAATAACACCTGCGGGAAGCATGGTTGCCCACGGTGCTGCATGGACTCAAGAGAAAATGCTGAATCATGATATTCGAAACTATAAGAAACCAAGAATAATACTCAATGACCAAGTTGACCATCTTGATTTTTTGAAACAAAGTCGGGACAATGGGGTTATTCCCAATTACTTTAGAATTAAGACCAGACTGAGAGCAGAAGTAAGAACAAAGAGACAGAGGGTCTATCAGTTGTCCCGACAGTCATATAACCTGTATACTAATATTAGGAAAAAATATACAGATGACATAATTGATAATATGATGAATAGAATACATATATGCTTGGAAAAAAACAGGAAAGCTAACCAATATAGACATCTAAAGAAACTGGCAATATTGATATCAAGGAAACAGGACCAACAACCTCAGGATAATATCAACCATACCTATGTAAACCTATCACAATTGGAACTTAATCAGCTGTAAATAAATGCACTTAATAAAGGTAGTAAATTTGCATTTAGTGAAAACCTAGGAAAAACAGAGCAATTTAATTCCGAAGATCGAAGAGATTATCAACTTACTTCCAAAAAAGCTCAAGAACCCCTAAGATTTAAAATAATAATTGCTGCAACCAAGATCATGAAAGAAAAAAAAACATAGAGAAGCCTAATTTGATAAAATATGAAAGACAAGCACTTATGGAATTACGAAATAACCCATCGATCGTAATAACAACATCTGACAAAACTAATCAATTAATTATCATGGATAAGATAGAATATGATGGAAAAATGCAAAAAAACTATACAGGATTTAGGCGTTGAAATTATAGACAAAAAGACCCAACAGAAAAAATAAAACGTACATTGATGACTTTCAAAAATCACAGTTTCCTTCCTGATGTGATTAAAAAGAAAGCATATCCTCCCATGGGAGTTACAACCCCGAATACCTATGGTAAAATAAAGAATCATAAACTTGGAAATCCACTTAAACCAATTGTTGCGAAAAATAAGTCAGCTATGATAAATCTTGAGCGAGCACTATATAATTTTTTAACTCCTATCTAGAAACAATATGAATATACTGTGAACAGTCCCACAGAGGTAATTACATTGATACAAGATAATAAAATCAATTGGAATAAGAAAATAAGACTTACCAGCCTTGATGTGATATCCCTCTTCCCAAATACCCCTACTCTGGATGCAATTGACCTCATTGTTGAAAGGTTGTGTGAAAATAATATACCAACACAGCAAATTGAAGACATAAGAAGAGCACTTCTTTTTATTGATCAAAACAATTATTTCAGTTATGAAGGCAAAATATATCGACAATTATCGGGAGCACCGATGGGATCGCCGATTTCGGGTTTGTTGGCAGAGGTGATTTTGCAGAACATCGAAAAATCTATGAGACTGAAAACAGATATACCACAACCATCGATGTTTTGCAGGTACGTGGATGACATCCTTATGGTATGGCAGCATGATGATAACCAGCTACAGATGTACATAGATGAATATAATAACTATTACGAAACAATTAATGTTACTGTGGAGCGTGAAAAGGATGGAGTCTTACCATACTTGACATATTACTATCTCATAAACAAAATAACCTCGAATTCCAAGTATATAGAAAACCTGACAACATAATTAATATCATTCCTGAGAACACTCACCACCCAGCATCATACAAATTTGCAGCTTTCCGATCATATATTAATAGAGCGTTTACTCATACATCTAACGCCCAACTACTAAAAAATGACATATATCGTTGTTCAATTTTCGCTAAGTTGCGATGAACATACTTTTTATGTGGCTACGATATTTTAATTCGGTTGACATTAAATGTCTGTAAATACTGTTTCACACGTTATGCAAGTTCAGCTATCGGGAGATTGCAAAAGGACGTTAACATAGTATTGGCAATTGAAGTCAAGTATAATAATAATAAGTATCTGTACTTACAATATTCATAGTGGCTGTCGGGGCTTCATATGTGCGTCATCTAAGAATGTGAATTCTTTCAATTGTGAAGTTAAAATTCATGATATTGTAAAATCTGCACCAGATAAAATTAAACAAGATGAATTTTTACAATGCAAAAAAATCCTTTAACATCGATGAAATAAGAAACTGAATTAAAATCTTGTTGAATTTTTTAAAAACGAATTACAATCCTGAAGAGGAGATAATCTTGACCGCGAAGCACCCTGATACATAATGAAAACTGAAGATGAATTATACTTTTGCCAAAACCTCAAAAATAAACAATCTTGAAAAAGAAAATACAAACATGCAAATCTTCCGAATGCGAAGCACCAAACTAGTTTCTGCTAACATTTGTAGCCATCATCAGTGGTAGGTGCACGGACATTAGGATTACCACACTCACTCGCTCAGGTATGCAGCTTAACCCCCTTGTATGTTCAGCCCTGTCGTGTAGATATTTGCGCATCATGATTTGGGTTCCACTGCACATATCAATGGTGTCGCCATCTGTAGTCAAACAAAAATACACTAGTAGCTTTTACGTAGAAATATTCACCTGTATTTTTAAGTAATATTTGATGTCACATGTTTTTTGTTAATGCTTTTCCTCTTGAAATGTTTTCTCTCCTGTTCAATAAGGTACCTCCATGCAAACTGAAGCTCTACTGGACTATTAACGTTACAGTTGTATCTTTTAGTTTTCTCAATGACTACAGCCTCGGAGGTTAGAATCTGGGCATGTGATTTATGTGATGTTAGAATTTTTGTGTTAGTCCAATCAGGAGAGGAGTTACATGATTTTTGATACAATGTTGTATTAATGAAGTTTTTTCATCTTTTCTTGTCCAGTTCGTAATATGTTCATTTAATCTAGTCAAAAATTTTCTACGCGTACTTCCGATATATACTTTGTCTTTTTGGTTATCATCCGTAACTGTTGGAATGACATAAACACCAGATTTATTTAGAATTGATCTATTATTAGTAGTAGTAAGTATGCTTCCATTGTCAATAACTGTTTCTGCAATGTTAATATTGTTGTTGTAACATTCTTTTTTAAAATAGTACTAATAGGAGGTAAGTATGGAATATCGATAAACTAAGTGTGAAAAACTACGAACTGTACAATCAGTGTATACAGTATGAAGACAAGGACAACAAGATCAAGATTGAGTTTATAAAACTGTATGCAATTTTGGACAGACAGCAAGAAAAGTGTAAACTAAAACACTTTCGTAAAATTGAAAATCTAATAGATGACAAGCACCAGAAAAACCATAGAATAGAGATTAATAATCAAAATCTTTATATTAATGAATCTAGTTTAGAACTATCAAATCTGCAAATGAAAGCACTTGAAAGAGGTATAAGGTTTGCGTATCGACAAAAAGTGCCAAAAACGGAATACCTCATTCCGCAAATTGAGAACGTCATCCAAAGATTGCCTAATGCAAATAAAAATCCTACAAGATTTAAAATGGTCCGTGCCATCAACAACATGTACAACACCAATGAAAATACAAGAATCACATATGAGCGCGAAGCCCTAATGAAGTTGAGAAATAACCCTGCTATAAAGTGTATTATGGCGGACAAATCTAAGCAGATTGTCATCTTAAATACAGATGAATATAATAACAAGATGACAGAAGCAATCAATAAGTTGAATGCCATCGTAGTCAATAAGGACCCTGTTGACAGTATAATTAGGAACTTGGCTAATATAAAAAATCACAGTGACTTACCTACAATTATTAAAAGCAAATGTATTCCACCAGTAGGTGCTTGTACACCAAATATTTTTGGTAAAATAAAAACACATAAGACTGGCGAACCTATTAGGCCTATTGTTAATGAGAATTTATCTCCAACTATTAACTTAGAGAGAGCACTATTTAACTACATCAAACCATTCTACAATAGCCATGAAGCCAGTATTACTAATGCTACTGAAGTTATCAACAAGTTAAAAACAATTAAAACCTCCAATTTCACAATGGCCAGTTTAGATGTCATCTCTTTATATCCCAATACTCCAACAGATGTCGCTATTGACTTAATTAATTCCAGATTGATGAAGAAAATCTTACTGATAAAGTCAGAAACAGTATTGTATCTGCATTATTTTTTGTTGCAAATAATAATTATTTCACATTTAATGGGATAATTTATAAACAGCAATATGGCGCCCCTATGGGGTCCCCAATTTCAGGGCTACTGGCCGAAGTCGTTCTGCAAGATATTGAAAACTGTATATTAGATCATTCTAATATATACTTACCATATGTATATCTCCGATATGTAGATGATATTTTACTGTTTTGGCAGCACTCCAATCTTGAAATGGATAATTTCATTGCTAAATTTAACAATTGTTATCAATCTATACAGGTTAGTAAAGAAATTGAGGTTAATGGCCAGCTAAACTTCTTAGATATATCTATACAAAAGGATAACGGAATTATAGAATATTCTGTATACCGGTAGCCATCATATGTACAGGCAATTATCCCAAGTGATTCTACACACCCTTGGAAATATAAGACTGCAGCATTCCGCTTTTATATTAAAAGAGCCATGACACACTCATCCAATAAAGAATTGGAGATCAAAGAGCTAAAATGGATTGAAAAAACTGCAGAAGAATTTGGATATAGTAAAGGATTAGTCAAATCTTTATATAACAACATTACGGCCAATACACATCGTTTCGATAATAACATTAAAAAAGAAATACAGCAATATTATGGAAAATTTCCATACTTACCTCCTATTAGTACTATTTTAAAAAAAGAATGTTATAACAACAATATTAACATTGCAGAAACAGTTATTGACAATGGAAGCATACTTACTACTACTAATAATAGATCAATTCTAAATAAATCTGGTGTTTATGTCATTCCAACAGTTACGGATGATAACCAAAAAGACAAAGTATATATCGGAAGTACGCGTAGAAGATTTTTGACTAGATTAAATGAACATATTACGAACTGGACAAGAAAAGATGAAAAAACTTCATTAATACAACATTGTATCAAAAATCATGTAACTCCTCTCCTGATTGGACTAACACAAAAATTCTAACATCACATAGATCACATGCCCAGATTCTAACCTCCGAGGCTGTAGTCATTTAGAAAACCAAAAGATACAACTGTAACGTTAATAGTCCAGTAGAGCTTCAGTTTGCATGGAGGTACCTTATTGAACAGGAGAGAAAACATTTCAAGAGGAAAAACATTAACAAAAAACATGTGACATCAAATATTACTTAAAAATACAGGTGAATATTTCTACGTAAAAGCTACTAGTGTATTTTTGTTTGACTACAGATGGCGACACCATTGATATGTGCAGTGGAACCCAAATCATGATGCGCAAATATCTACACGACAGGGCTGAACATACATTGGGGTTAAGCTGCATACCTGAGCGAGTGAGTGCGGTAATCCTAATGTCCGTGCACCTACCACTGATGATGGCTACAAATGTTAGCAGAAACTAGTTTGGTGCTTCGCATTCGGGAGATTTGTATGTTTGTATTTTCTTTTTCAAGATTGTTTATTTTTGAGGTTTTGGCAAAAGTATAATTCATCTTCAGTTTTCATTATGTATCAGGGTGCTTCGCGGTCAAGATTGTCTCCTCTTCAGGATTGTAATTCGTTTTTAAAAAATTCAACAAGATTTTAATTCAGTTTCTTATTTCATCGATGTTAAAGGATTTTTTTGCATTGTAAAAATTCATCTTGTTTAATTTTATCTGGTGTAGATTTTACAATATCATGAATTTTAACTTCACAATTGAAAGAATTCACATTCTTAGATGACGCACATATGAAGCCCCGACAGCCACTATGAATATTGTAAGTACAGATACTTATTATTATTATACTTGACTTCAATTGCCAATACTATGTTAACGTCCTTTTGCAATCTCCCGATAGCTGAACTTGCATAACGTGTGAAACAGTATTTACAGACATTTAATGTATACCGAATTAAAATACTAAAAAATGAATTGAATTGGATAAAGAACACGACAATAAACGTTGGATATGATGTGAAGAAAATAAATAACCTTATTAATAGATGCAACCCTAGAAATAAACAACAAAGGAGTACACAGACTCAACAGGTAATAAAATTTTGTGGATCATTGCCATATATACCAAAGATCACAACTGTTATGAAGAAAACATGTAAAAAATTTGACCTAGATTTTGGTGTACAAACGAGAGATATAACGAAATCTCTTAGTAACTATCACAGAAAGACCCCTATCTTACAAAAAGTGGCTGTTTACTCTATACCAATAATAAATAATCAAAATAAAATTGTCAACCAATATATAGGCAGTACAAAAAGAAATATTAAAATCAGATTGACTGAACACATGAAGAACTGGAGCAGAAGAGAGAATAAAGAACTGGAGCAGAGGAGAGAATAAAACAGCACTTATTGACTTCTGTTTGGATAATCAATGTATACCCTATTGGGAAGGAATTGCAATATTAAACCAGCAGAATAATATCAGAACAATACAAGTAGCAGAAGAAGTATTAATAAATAAGACCAAACCATTTAGCTGCAATAATGACAGTCCATACGACCTTTCGTACGCTTGGAGGAACCTGATTGAAACTGAGAAGAAATTGAATAGGGAGAGGAGAGAGAGGAAGAGAAAAAGGAAGGGTGAGAATGGCATAGATGAAGGTAAAGTTGATGTGACCTGACACTAGCTGGCATTGGCAATGGGTTACGTGAGGAACATGCCAGGGTTCCCACGCCACCTGGAAAACCGGGAATTCTCAGGGAATTTGAAAATTGTTCCAAAAATCAGGGAAAACTCAGGGAAAATCCTGTTTTTCCGTAAAAATCAGGGAATTTCTTATCAGGGAACTGAAAAGTCAGGGAATTTTTTATTTTGCCAAAAAATATTTTCTTTCAGACTTTTGTAGAATATATATATTTCAGTATTGCTAAGTTTTAAAATAATTCCGAGTTGTTTTATCCTTCGAGGCAACCCACCCACCGATTAAAGTGCAGCTGTGCTGGTGGCGCCTCTTCGCGGTTTCCCCCATCTCCAGATGCTCTAAACTACAACCGAACAAACGGACACGTCAAAGCGTGAGAGAAAGCCATTAATCACACCCCCACTTCGCAGGCTCTTATCTGCTGCGTTCGCGCAGAGGCAGTCACTTGTTCCTAAGTAGGTGCCCCGGTTCTCTGTGTAGACTGGGAAAAAAATTATGAAAAAGCTATTTCCTCAATTTTTTAAATAAGCGACTGAAATTTTTACAGTGGGCAAGATATATGAAAATAACGTTCCATTTTAAATTTCGCCGAAATTCATCTGAAATTTTAGAAGTTGCGCTTTCCCCCCTTCTTTTTGCATGTTTCACTTGTCTTTTATCAAACCGCACAAAAACATTTTATTTTGCCGGATGTTGGTTATCCTAATAAATTCGTCCCCCCCCCCCCTTCAAGAGCAGTGTGGATGAATGTTGCAAATTGAGGGCACAATTTATTTTGAAAAAAGTTCGTATCACTTACGAACTAAAGCTTCACTTTCGTAATTCTGTAGCAGAGTTGGTCTAGTTGGAATAGTTTGTACCTCCAAATGTTTGAACAGGGAAGATATGAAATAGGAAGATTCTTCAAAGAGGGGGAAAGATTAATTTTTTCATAGTTTTTACGAGTATTTTGTATGAAAAATACCATGCAATGAAGCCGGTACTATTGCATACCTACCAAATTTCCCAGATTTCACGGCCGTTTTCTAGATTCGTTGTTTTACGGCCGGAAAGAGATTTTTCTTGATTCTGTCTTATTTCTATTTCATAATGCATAAAGAAATTAATTTATAGCTATTTTGACGATATTCCGATTACTGCAAGAGCTGGCTGGTTGCGAAAAATAGGGTAGTCCGACGCCCGGAACCATAGATTTTCACATCTGGGTCATTCCACGCAAAATCGTCAGATATTGAAATAATTTTCCACCAACACATCTCCGATTCTTACGGGTAGCTGCCTCCAAGTTATAAAAAAACCCCTAAAAGTTTCAACTTTTTTGTTTCTGATAAATTAGAAGATATTATTTTTTGAATTTCTGTGCATAGTGGAACCGTTTTCCATAAAAACGCAAATATCTCCGTTATTTAGAATAAGAAATATAAAATTCATCATTCTCTCATAATTTTTCCTAAGGTTTCAGCTTATACATAGGGAAAAAAAATTTGCAAGAACAAAAGTTAGACGAGGTAGACATTTTCTTGTAATCGTAAATTCTTTTTCATGCGTTGCTGCACCTCACAAGAGTTGCATAAATTTTTCATTTCACATCTTTACCCTCACATTGCCGAAAAAAATATAAAAAATCTACCTAGTTACTACTGATTTAAATCTTTGCCGTGCGTGCTCTATTGGTTTCAGGTTTGTCAGTGCAGGCGCTAAAGCTTCGTCTCCGTTTTGGATGACGTTATTTGTGGGGAGTTACTGCAAATGACCTGAGTGGGCTCCAGACTTTTCTCGCACTTTGCCTGATCAACATCGCACAAAAATGTATTGCCCTTCGTAAAGATATTGTTAAGTATAAACATGCCACTCGCCACAGGATGAAAAATTATGTTGAAAAAAAAAAGTGTTAGGAGGATTTTATGAGCACACATGCACACAAAACTTCCTCTAATTGTTTCCCGTACAAGTAATTTGACGTAGCGTGGAAATGAACTGTGACCTGCGAGAAAAGTTCAGTACTAATGTTTGTGTCACAAACGTAGCCAATCAATTTTAAGACTTCCGGATTTTGGAAGTACTTGTATGAATTGTAGCCTCTCAGGCAAAATGGTATTCCGTATTAACTGTTAGTTTTCTCCACTTGTTGCTTCCATTATTTTTTCTTTATCCAGCGTTTAATTTTTTTTTTTTTTTTTTTTTTTTTTTTTTGCCGTTATGGCATTAGGATCTCTGTGTGCCAGCTTATTGGTTATGAAATTTAACTGCACAATGTTTAAATATCCTATGCTGCGTTATTTAGAAGCAAATAGCAGAGGTGCCAACTATTACGAATTGTCCGTAATTATTACGGTTTCGACTGTCAGATTACGGAATTAGGGGCAGGTTGGAAGAATTACGGATTTCAGTGTGTTTTGGAGAATCTCAATTTTGTATCCTTTTTCGTTAAACCCTTTTAGTGCGACGCTGCCGATTTGTCGGCCTTCGATTTTGATCCGCATATTTTCCGAATCTGACTGCAGATTTTGGTGTCTCAATGATCATATCATTTATCAATCATATCGTTTTGAAATGGAATGTCCCGCAGTGGTTTAAGCGATGGCCTTTGATCATTCGTCTGTAAGGGGTCCGGGTTCGAATCCCGTTGTTATTATCGCTTGGGTTCCTAATTGGGTTCACCCGGCGTAATATTGGGAGCCAAGGGGGTGTCGAGTGGATTGTGATTCTGCGATTCCCTGATTTAGGGCCGATGCAGCTTCAGAATCCACTGACGGGGCGTTGTGTTTCACACAGCAGATTTTCCTTTGGGAGTCAAAGGGTCCGTTGTGTGCCACAATATTTTTGTGGACGTCTAGATTTAAAATAAAAAGCATAAGTGAAGTGATTTTCTAAGTTCCGGTTCCAAAAGATATATATATTCTCCAAATAATCTAGGGTTGAGCACACATATTGTAGTTAACGATACACTCATCATGGAACTGAGACAAAATTAACAACAAAAACAATTTATTGGTTATGATTTGGCATAATAATAAATATACGCTCATGATACTAGCAAAAATGATTTAAGACTCTCTGACAGGAACCTGTACTAAATTGAGTATTGGCTTATTAAAATATAAACTCTATGTGTGGACTGCTCCGATAAAGATTTTATGAGGGGACACCAAAAAAAAGAATAGGATGGATTTCCTACCTTAACCTCCGAATCTGGCCTAGATATCGCGCTGCTGACCACTCCTGAGCCGGAAGAATTCTCGTCCGCCAAACACTTATCGTGGTTCCTCCACATAGGGTATACTGGTCTGCGATGTCTGCCCCGGTCCGTCAAACTTGGTGTGGGCCCTCGTCATCCTTTGCCGGGTTCCTGATACATCATGGCGTGTCCACGTTTTGGACCACAAAAAAAAAAAAAACCCAAGTGACAAGTCACCAGTAAAAAAAAGTGCAAGTCAAGCACCTCGACTTAGAAGAACAAGCGAAAAGATGAAAGTGACGAAGTTCTTCTCTTCCCTTGTAAAAATTTCGACGACCCCCAAGAAGACTCACACTACCTCAAAATATCCCATCATCCAATCACTTGCTGGCAAACGCAAGCCTCCCTGAGTTAAATTCCCCAGCGTAGATCTTACTGGTCAGAGAATTAACATTTTGATCTTCCATTCGTTAGGGGGTCAAGATTCCTACCCGCTCCAGTGAAATTCTGAGAACCCCTGAAGTTACGTTTGCCGCTTGATACAACCACCGGCCATAAATCCTTACCCCAATTAAACTGTTAGGCCCGGTTCCAACAAGTCTCCAGTCTGCCCAACACGCATTGTTGAGGCTATAGACGGTGGACACTTCTATTGCCCCCAATAAAACATACAACAAAGCCAGCTCGCAGATGGCTGTGGCCAGCGTTTGCTCCTTACAGTGTCGGTCTTGTCCTGTGGCGCCTTGTGCTGGGAGAGAGCGGACGGAGAGGAAAAAAAAAAGAAAAGATTCACCCGAAAGTATATGGCAAAATAAAACGTACCCCTTCTTCAAAAAATACATGAATTAAGAAAAATGAATAAATGAATGAATAAATAAATAAATAAAATAATAATTAAATAAATAAATAAACTAGGGTATGGGTTCTCGACTAAATGTGCAGCACTCAGTTTGGGCGCTGTCACAGAGGCATGGATGTTGTGTTTGTCTTAAGGCACTGGCTCTCTCCCTTCCCTGGAACCAGTGACCCTAAATTAGGGACGGGCGACTGCTTATAGCCCATTGAGTTGCTCACGGTGGTCGTTAAACCTCCAATAAAAAAAAATGGAATGTCCATGAATCATATCGTCGAACAGCGATATTATCGGAAGAATGGTACCGTAATTTTCTTCGTATAATCCGCGGATTATCTGTTAAAAAAGTTAAAATTATAGGTTTTGCGGATTATACACCGATGCGGTTAATATGCCGATTTAAAAAAAAAAAAAAATTACAACCTACCGATTTTTAAAAAATCTGCAGCGTGATTGTGCAGGGAAGGGTGTAATAATTGGAAAAGGAACTCCCTCGGAAGAATTTTCCTCAGTTCAGGAGTTTGTACGGAGCGGGGAGGAGGGGGAGGAATGTCGTAACGAAAGATCGGGAAAGTTGTGGGGAGGGATGACAGGGGTCATTTTGATATCGTTAAGGAGAGCTCTGACTGTTGTGCCGGCTCTGTTTTTTGGCAAAAAGCCAAAGAAGTACGCACGAACCTATGCGTTTCTCCTTTCGGATTTCATGTGCGCGACCTTGTGTCTAGTTTGCTTTCGTTGTTTTGGCGAACGTCGTTGCTGCTGTTTTCCTTCATTGCTAATCATGATGTCTCTGAAAAGGAAACGTTTCAGTTACACTGCCGAATTTAAACTTGAAGTGGTGGACAGAATTGAGGATATGATCGTGTCACTGCACGATAGTTTTGAGGTCAGAACATAATCGTGCAGCAACATACGGAAAGCCTCTGTGTCGCGATCTAAAACGTAAACAAATCCGTCGGTTTATTCCGCGGGAGAATTCACGGGTTTTTTTATTGGCCCACGTATAAGACGATCTCTCAACTCTGAAAGCAGGAATTCCTCCAAAAACTTTCGACTTATACGCGAGTACATACGGTATTTCTACGACTTGTTCTTTATCAGCCTTTCGTCATTGGCAAGGTGTAATGCAATACTCTGGAGCTGCATCGGCGTGATCTATGGATGCCACACCCTTTATCTGTCCGGAGATAAAAAATATAAAACAGTTACCTTTAAAAATGAATTTCTTCATTTAATAAAAGCGTTTTTTTTTTCTCTCTTACTTCTTCGGACTCATTATGTGTTTCTGGAACGTGGAAAGAGCGATGTATTTATTTATTTTCTGACGCCACGTATTTGGAGGATTTTCACTTTGGATCTCGCCCTTTGGATTTAACTGCTATAATATATATAGCCAGTGCCGTTAATACCCACCAGATGGAGACGTCTCAGTAGCTGAGCCCATCTTACGGATTTATGATGTCAGAAGCTGACTTAAAAATACACATAGCACCGTGGATTGTTGGCCACCATGGTGTAAAGCTAACGCGCTAGGCGGAGAGATCCGTGGATTCAATTCCCCGGCGGCGGCTGAAAACAATTTTTCGGTTGCTATGTGTTTCTGGAACGTGGAAAGAGCGATGTATTTATTTATTTATGTGACGAACTTTTCTGTCGGAAATTCCGCTTCTGGTTCAACATCTATGATGTGCGGATTATACGGCGATTTTTATTTCCTGAGTGTCACAGTCTGCGGAATATACGAAGGATTTTTTTTTTTTTTTTTTAATATGAATTTCGTGGTCTGCGGATAATACGACTAGAATTACAGGTAATATGCCGTAAGTGTCATCGTAAAAGAGTTTGCGCTTGCTATCGGTTCCCCACGCACTTTTCCGTGTGACGGGAGAAAGGTTACTTTAGCCAAAACTTTTCCTGCTGCAGTTGAGGCAGTGCTGTTCACTTTGCATTGTTGGTGAATTATAAGACGTCGTACTGTGGGAAATCACATTTTCGAGCCCCGTTCGAAGTGCAGTAACGATCAACTCGTCGCAACGCGTGTTCCCGTGATGACGGATGTTTATATTTCTTGCGGACTTTTGCCGCGCGGGAGAACGAAGTGCGCTTTTTTATTACTAGAAGCTCTTCACATTCATTATTCATTTCTTTTTCCCAATCCAAACAGACACAATCGCAAAACTCCATGAATTACGAATCCCCATCTTTTTCCAAACTCGTGTTAGCAGAGGATGATTTTATTGACAGCTTGTTCCTCAGACTAGGAGACGTGCTTTTTCCCACTGCGTGAAATTGTTTTCTAAGGTTATTTGAAGTGGCTTGTGTGAGAGTGAAAGTTTGCCAAGTGATGGTGATGATTTTGAATCATCTGAGAGTGATATTGGCCTAGCAACATCAAGCCAAAAAACTAGCCACCATGCCACGCACACCATATCTTCTTCAGAAGGTGAAGATCTTCATAGTGAATCTTCAGATCATGAAAGTTCTGAAAGTGAATGGGAGGATGTTAATAGAGAGAAGTGATGGACAACCTCAGCATCTTTTTTTATTAACATGAAATGCAGGGGCCCAAACATGCTCCGGCAACTGATGTGGCACCTATTGCATATTTTTTACTTGTTTTTTACCAATTTCATCCTTGGAATTATCGTTTCTGAAACAAATAAATATGCAAAGACGTTTCTCCAGGAACATCTAAATCTTTCTCCCAAATCTTGAGCAAGGAAATGGAAAATGTTACAAATGCTGAAATAAAGGTTTCCTTGCGTGCCTTCTAATATGAGAGTAATCAGTAGCCCATGTAGGACGACATGATTGCCGAAGGCATATCCAGTCAAAACAAACACCAGGATTGTGTAAAATTAAAGACTCGATCAAAGCCTTTGGATAATTTTTTTGCAAAAAGAATGAAAATAGCGTGATAAACGCTGAATTGCTGTTTACTACAATCGTTGTGGAGCATAACCTACCTATAGCAAGCTGTGATCGTGCTGGTCGCTTCTTTCATGCTATGTTCCCAGACTGATATGGATGAAGCTGGATATCCTTGAGCATATGTGGCATGGGATGAAATATCTAAGACAAAGGATTAATCTGGCCTTCCCAAGTATTCCACATTGCCTAAACTAATGTTGGTAATATTGACTATCCCTCACAGCAATTCCTCTACGTATAGAATATTTAGTATAGTAAGGAAATACTTCACATACTTTTGCCCAACAATGAGCACCAAAACATTTAGTGCCCTTCTTGTACAGAAAAGTAAAGCATTTTCCTCAGGTGAGCTGTGTTATAAAACGTTTTCTGAAAAAGAATATACCACTGCAAAACAAGCAACAAGGGAGTTTTTATGTCAGCAATGACATGAGGTAAGTGCAATATTGATAATTTAATTTCATATTTTTTTTGTGAGGATAGTGTAAACATGCAAAGTTATTACATATTTCATGCATTAATTTCTCATGAAATACCCATTCCACGCATTAACAACCTATGGTGATTACTGATAGGCACCTCATACAAGTATTACAAGTTACACAGTAATACTATAATATTGTCCTTAACTTTTTTAAAAAAATGGTGTGTTACATTACTGAAAGTTTGTGTTACATTATTAAAACATTACTGAAAATTCCCCTATTGATTACTGATATGTTCTGCTAGAGGTTGGCACCTCTGAAATAGCATAGATTCGATGTTCTCATTGCCAAGTGCAAGAACTAACTTTAGCTAAAATAATTACAATTTTGATTTTTAAATGTCAGCAGTATTTTCCCTGATTGCTAGAATTGTTGGGATGGTACTGGCGCACGTTTTTCCTCAGACACAGAAATGCTGTCATGATTTCTGTTCTCTCTCTCTTCTTTTTTTTTTTATTTTTATTTTTTAATAGCTGTTTTAGTTTGCTTTGTCTTTAAAGATTCTAAGTGAATTCCAATAGAAAATACAAATTGTTAGATCGATTTGATAGAACCGCTCTAACAAAATGTTAAGAGACTCTGTCAGACACTCTCCATTTTATCATTCCCATTAGACTTCAATTTCAGCAAACGTTTCTGTGTTCTTTAATATTTATGTAAAATAAGCACTTAAAGGAATTGTATCATTTAACGGCAATTTATTCTCTTCAGTCACATTCTCCCAGCTTGCATTTTTAAACCTAACTGGAACTCTAAATGTTGTGAGTCGTTTAAAATGTTATTTATATACTTGTGTGCACTTAAAATACAGATAAATCAGCTATATAATTTCACCTAATCGATTGAAACATTTCATTATATGTAGAATTTAAATTAAGTCTTTGTTCAAATATTCTTTAAAACATGTAAATACATGGTTTGCCACCTCGGTGGTGCAGTGGTTTAAGCTCTGGCTTCTGACTATTCGTCCAAGTGAGCCTGGATTCAAGTCCCAGATGAGGTATGGGTGGTGTGTTTATCTTACGGCACTGGCTCTCCTTCGTGAAGCCAATGGTCCTAAATTAGGGATGGACGGATATAGCCCAACAAGTTGCTTATGGTGGTCGTTAAACCTGAAACAAAAAAATAAGACATGATTTTGTTAAATATTATGTAAAATTTATGTTAAATACACTAATTTTTGTAACTATAAAGTAATTAGGGAAAGTGAAAGTTATTTATCCTTTATATTCCATATTTTCTGTTTATCTTTATGGACTGTATAATCGGGACGTTCATTATGTGGCGTCTTTTTAATTCTCCCTCATATGTGAGATGAACATAACATTATCAGTATTAATTTCAGGTAAGCAATTATTTGCAATTACAGCCTGTCTAGAATTTGATAAATCTTGCTTTCAATACATTACATTATTCCTTAGTTCTCTAAAAATTATCAAAACTGAATTTAAAAAATTGCCTGTAGACATTACAGTTTTATTCGATTTCTGCAGATAGTTTGCCTCATATTTTGTAACATGGAACAATTAGGCACAGTGGCCTGGTACACTCTTGCTTGGAGAAACACATCACAAGAGAACCACTTAAGCAATGGATCAAAGCCCTTTGTTGGTTGATTCTCTTTCGACATTTCTCTGAGCAGGAGCCCATTCGGTCATTAAGCTTATCTACACTGTGCTATAGAAGAAAGGAAAACAAACTATTCAACATACAGATTTTTTCTTACATAAGAACTGTTTCTACGGGAATGTATTAACAAATTGTACATGGGCAGTATACCACTTAGGTTCAGAAAAGATAATGGAATTATAATACCAAAAGTAATATACCTCATGCATTTAATTGATATTCATAAAAAGCAGGTAATTGTATAAAGAACAGTTATTTAAAGAATTAACAAATGTATGCTTTCGTAAGGAACGCAAGAATGTAAGGAAATGCAACAATTTGTCGCAATGTTATTTGATTTGCCGCTCTGGAAAAACTCTCAGAACCACCTGGAAAACCTGGAAAAGTCAGGGAATTATTTTTCTACTTTTGAGTGGGAACCCTGCATGCGCACTGTGGTCACGAATCTTTCAGATAGCAGACTTCGACAGAGGGTGTGAAGTCTCCATTAAAAATGCCAGGGTAGAGCCTAGGTGAAACGCGTGTCCGGCGATTGAGACTGTGGACGGTATGAGGTGGAGTATATAACGATTTTAACTGGAATCTTTAAAGCTTTTAAATTTTTTATGAACTTGACCTAAATTGAAGACTTCCTCAGCAATTCTACGAGAGTGCAGCATTGACGAGATAGCCCTAATGGCCAAGTACGACGTGGAACTTCAAGTGGTATGTAAATAGTAACTCTTAACTCAAGAATCTTTAATTATTATCTGGAAACCTTTACCCATTCAATATGATGTCGACACAGCCAGAACAGAGTTAACCCTCACAACTGGACATAACCGAAGTAGGGTACAACTTATGACGAAATGGCTCTTGAGCTAACCCTAACAACTGACTATATTGAAGCAAGATACAACTTTGGACAAAGAAACTCTCAATAACAACTGACGTCGGACTAAACACACACTTCCGTGAGTAACATTTTTAGGACTTTTAACTGATTTATATTTTAATTGAATAAGTTAATGCACCACCACCGACTGTATCCACTTTACAGAACGTGTAAAACAGAACTTACAGACGTCAAAGCGTCTTCCTGAAGAACTAATAGTATGTGTCCGTAAATTACAGCATAAATCCTAATCCTTTCTCTTTTAATCTTAGTCTCAATACTTGTCAGTGCTAAGACGAGCTGAGCCCGAGCCAAAAGCCCAGCTCAAGTCCGAACTAGGCTCAGGCTGTATAATATTTACTGTGGTTCAGGTTCAGGCTCTGAGTGAGAAATAAATTTTTCTTCTTTGTTTTCTCAAATGTGGTTTTGTACGATTTAGCCACAAGACTTTTCTTACTCTTTCTGTTGGGTTGTTGGAAAAGTCATGACGTATTTTGGCACCCGATGGCGGTTGGGCGGTTTTGGAAGCGCAGCTCTGTTATCACTATGGCATGCACAGCTCTGTTATCACTATGTCATTCGACAGGTGCCAGTTCTTGCTGCAGTTTAAAAGGAATAGTGAGCGATTTGGTTGATTTGCGGAGATTTGACATCAAGTTGAAGATGGAAGACCAAACTGTGCATTTTCACCATATTTTTACTGTTTTACTTCCGTAAAGGGAAGAACGCCCGTCAAGTTTGTGAAAAGTTGCATAAAGTGTACGGTGATAGTGCTCTACAAGAACGTCAGTGCCAGCTGTGGTTCGCAGAATTCTGTGCTGGTGATTTTGACCTCAACGATGCTCCTCAGTCCGGGAGGCCAACCGAGGTTGATGACTACCAAATCAAGGCATTGATCGAGTCAAACCCACGTTACATGACATGAGAGATTGCAGACACATTGCACATCCATCATTCAATCATTCACAAACCACTTGAAGAAGCTGGGATACGTAAACAAGCTCGATGTGTGGGTTCCTCATGAACTCAAAGAAGCTCAATTGACAATGCATGTAAACATCTGCGATATGCTCATAAACGTTAGAAAAACGATCCTTTTTTGAAGTGACTGATAACTGGTGACGAAAAGTGGATTGTGTACAACAATGTGCTGTGCAAACGGTCTTGGTCCCGACGTGCTGCTTCGCCTCAAACGACATCCAAAGCAGACATTCATCAGCGGAAGGTTCTGGTCTCCATGTGGTGGGATTTTAAAGGTGTCGTGTTTTTCGAGCTCCTACCACGGAAGCAAACAATCAATTCGAATGTGTACTGTTGGCAATTGGATAGTTTGAACGAATCCATCATCCAGAAACATCCAGAGCTAATTCATCATAGAGCTGTTGTGTTCCATCCCGACAACGCGATACCACACACAAGTTTGATCACCCGTCAAAAATTATTGGAGCTTGGGTGGGATGTGTTGTCACACCCAGCATACTCGCCTGACCTTGCGCCGTCAGACTTCCCCTTGTTTCGCTCTCTTCAACAGTCCTTGCGTGGTATAACGTTCAATTTAGATGAGGCTGTAAATCAGCTCCTTGTACAGTTTTTCGCCATGAAAGACAGTGGCGCTCTTTGGCCAAGCCTGGCCCTTGCGCCACTAAAATCAATTAACTAACTAACAGATCGTTCTATTTACGAGGCATTCTGCAGCTCACTGAAAGATGGCAAAAGGTTATCGAACAAAACGGGCATTATATCATTGATTGATCTTTGTTCTTTCTATCAATAAATGACCTTTGCAAAACATGGCTAAAATACGTCATGACTTTTCCGACAACCCAATAGTTGGTAAAGAGAATTGTTTGGGAAATGGGTCTGGGCCGAGAGTTGAGTCTTAGTAGGGCTATTTATTTTAAGCTTGCGCAGCAAATGCCATAGACCACGCATGAGTGGATTTCTGCCGCAAAGGAAAAGCTTCTTCAGGAACTGTAGATAGTAGATAGCATGCCAATGACATTTTGCTACTTACATCCACTCGGTAGCTCCCTGCTAATTCTCTATTGAGCAACATACATAGATTGTTGCATTGCCCGATCTTTCCGGATATCTGGGCTCTCACATCATTTCAGAAGAAAACAGATGGTCAAAGAAAATCGTGCAGTAGTACTATAGAAACAGATAGAGGTCCCTTCTCCACTCTGCAGTTGAGAAACATGTTGATTAACAGCAGGAGAAGGAGACAGTGGAAGTCTGGAAAGGAAATTATTTTTTTTTTAATGTCTAAACAGATTATTCATAGTTTTCAGGCTCGGGCTGTCATACTTTGGGCTCGGATGGGCACAGGCTCTTAAAATTGAGCCCGAACTCGGCACTGGTACTTATGAAAGATTCAGAATGAGTTTATTTGTGAAGTCTAAATGCATTGATTGTAAGTTAAACTGCTAAAAATATTTGATGGGTTGTTTGAAACAGGTGTCATTTTAAGTGTGTTGGTACAGTAATTTATGGAACAAGAAAGTGTGATAAAGAATTAGACAATAGAATTAGCAAAATGGAGGTCTCATGTCAGCTGTACAAGTCTTCTTACACATTATAATAAGGAAGTTGGCCAAAGAGCAAATGTGGCTGTTTACAATGCAGTGTTTAGACCTACCATCTTTTGTGTCATTTAGAGTTGGATGCAAAGTAAGGGTCTGCCTAGGCAGTTACATGGGGCCAATAAGAGAGAGGTAAGAAACTTAGGAAAATTTGATGGATTCAGTAGTGTATACAGGAATAGTATTAGATCTGAGGTCGGTATTTTGTCTGTAGAAGTTAATGTAAAAACATACTTAAGTGGTTTGGGCATGTGTGTTACAGGAAAGATTTCCACCACAGGTGTTATCTTTTAAACCAGCTGGTTGCAGATGATGGATTAATAATGTAAAATTGGTCATCAGTGAAAAAGGAAATAATTTGTTATGGGCAGTAAATCTTGAACATGAAAATGGTAACAATTTGTAGGTAAGAATTTTTATATATTTATTTATTTCTATTATCATATTCTGTATTTATGTGTGGTGCATCATCAACCTGAATACCCACTTTTGAGAATACAAGTGTGATACAATAACAAATGAATGAACAATAAGAAATGCACAGACATATTAAAAAGCAGTGGGTGATTTATACTGATTGTATATTTATGGCTCCTGCAGCAGTTTCTATATTTGAACGGGATGAAATCTGTTATTTTTGCATAGCCAGTAGTGAAAATTTAGAGCCAACTGTGCAGGTGGTTAGGTCTGTGGAATGGTGCTCATGGAAACTGAGTTATCATAGATCTATGTACATATAGGTCATGGAGTTGCAATTTTTTATGAAATGAACTTGATACTTGCATGGGGACTTTCACTGCATCAAATCTGTCATTTGCCATCAATGATTTCTTTTTTTCTTTAGCAGGTTAATGGTTGTGCATTGTTCTTTTTTGTGAAAAATATGAACAAATGTTTGAAAAAAACAGGGTTAAAAAAATTTCAAAATTCTAACACACCTAGCCGGAGATGTCAAAAAAAAAAAAAAAAAAAACATGTCCAAACACACACACATTATGTACACTACTACACTACTATACTATTTCTTCTAAACATTTCAGAACAACATAAGAAACAATGCATTTTTACTGCATTTCATAAATTGTCACCCGCCAATAAAATTTGAACTCACCTATATTTCACAGCATTAAATTACACCAAGCATTGAAATTTGAACTCACCTATGGTTCATTCTATGACAAATCAGCACAAAAATGTAACATTTTTGACCTGAACCATTTTGATTTTCATGAAACTATGTGAACTTGCAGGCTTTATAAAGAAACTAATCAGTGCAAAATTTCAGTTTCCTACATATAATACTTCTATAGTTATAAGATTTTGAAATTCACAAAGGCATTTTTGTGTCTACCAATGCCTATTACAAATATAGGCCTACTTGGATAACTCTTTAATATATGCAGGGGTCGAAAAATGCGGTCACCTGGTCACCCAGAGCGACCAAAAATATTGTATGGGCCACCACGGAAAACATCACTGAAAAACATGTATCGTAATTTTCATCGTATATACATCCGCGGATTAATGCCAATTAAAAAAAAAAAAATCCGCAGGTTAATTGTGCAGGAGAGAGGTGTTGTTGGAAAAGGAACTCCCTCGGAAAATTTTTCCTCAGTTCAGGAGTTTGTACGGAGGGGTGTCATATAATGAAAGGCAGCGAAAGGTGTAGGGAGGGATGGCGGGAGTTATTTTGTCTTTGCATTGTTGGGAAACACAAAACGCTGACTGTGCTTGTGCCCTCTCTTCATCAATGGACCAATAAAAATATACGCACAGTGCTCGCTGCATGAACCTACACATGCACGCCTCTTTTCAAAGTTCCATGTTCTGGATCTCGTGTGCGCTGTACTTCAGTTTGTCCTTCACCATTCTGAGCAGTCTTTGCTGCTGATAATTTCCTTCATCGCTATTTATGATGTCTCCGAAAAGGAAACATGTCAGTTACGCTGCCAAATTTAAACTTAAAGTGAGGACACAGCTGAGTATACAATCGTGTCAAACTCGTCCGTAAACTCCGCGGAAGAATTCACAGAAGTCCAGCCCTTTTTTTTTTTTTTTTTTTTGGTGCTTGTGTGTAAGCCATCTCCCCTTCTTTGAAAGCAGGATTTCTTCCAAAAACTTTCGACTTACACACGAGTATATACGGTATTTCTATGAATTGTTCTGTATCAGTGTTTCATCATTGGCAATGTGTAATGCAATTAGAGCTGCTGCATCGGCGTGATTAAAATTTGTGTCCAAATTCCTTTATTTAGCAAGATCGTTTTTCTTTATTTCTTCTGACTCTGGGGTCTTTATGTAACCGACTTTTCTCTCGAAAATTCTGCTTCTGTATCAGCATTTGTGATGTGCAGATTGTACAGCGATTTTTTTTTCTCTGAATGTCACAATCTGTGAATTATACGCTGACGCAGATTATATGAAGGTAAAGAAAAAAAGTGCGAAATCCAGGGTCTGGGGATAAACGACAAAAATTACAATATTTTCAACAATATTTTCAGTGAGAGATAAGCTGAGAGTAGAAAATTCTTTTGGACAGAAGTGTACATGACTTTGATATTATAATCCCCCCCCCCGACGAGTCCAATGTCTGGCTCCTAAAAAGTTTAACTGGCCACCAGATTTCAGAATATTTTTCCTACCCCTGACTATAGGGCTTAATTGAAAGCTTATTATTGCATGAGCTTTCTTTTGAAATATCACATAATCATATTGTTGGCAATTTAGTTTTCAAGGTCATCAAATTTGATCCTTCAAAACACACCATTATTATTATTAAATAAAGCTGAGGGAAGATGCCTCTGAGTAGTAAGAAAACTGACCAAGAAATAAAAACAACATAACTGTATTTTTAAACTTATTTTCCTGTAAATAATTTTTTTCCTGCCACAATGCCCATGGCAGGTGGTTGGGCAATATAATTTTTGAGCCCTGGTTTGAACATTTATGTGTTTGATTTATTTGAAAACCAATTTTATAGTGTCACTGTTATTTGACAAACACTTATGTAGCACAGGCATTTCAGTAGCATATGATTAAAATTTAATTGAACTAATAGCTTTTTGCATTCTGTGCAGTCAAATAACATGCAACATGCTTGCCTTTTAATACAGTACTTTTTGCTTTAAATGTTTATGTTATTTCAATAGTGAACTGAGATTTTTTACATATTAACTGTTTTGGTAGATGTCATCTAAAACATTTTATGATAAAAAGTGCCTTATATGTGAACACTTATGTTTTACAAAATGTGTTTTGTATAGCTAAATCGGCTGAAAATTGTGGAGAAAGAAAAGATGATCTAGAAGCTGCAAAGAATGAAGCTGTAGAATTCATTAAAGTGGAGAATGATATAGCTACAAAAGGAAACATTATTCACCAATTCAACAGGTATACTTTTTCGCCTTGTTTATCGTAATGGCTACTATTGGGTTGGTGCGAATGAAATGTCCGGCGTGAACGAGCAGTGAAAACAGGCCCCAACCACAGCGGAATGGAACCACCCACAGGTGTTGCGGGTATTACGTCACAGAGTTACTATAAATAGCCAGCACGTGTGTGAACAAGATTCAGCCGTGGTTTGTTTGGACATAATGTGGCTTGCAAAGGAAACATGCAGATGCTGGATTTGAGAGTCATCTTTCTGTATGCATTTAAACTGGGCCATTCTGCAGGAATTGCCACTTGAAACGTTAGCAAAGTGTTTAGGGAGAATACAGCCAACGAATGAACCAATCGGCGATGGTTTGTGAAGTTTCAAAGCGGAGATACGGACCTGCAAAACGAAGCATGTGGTCACTGACCTGTTGCTGTTTCTGACGATGTTCTGTTACGTGCGGTTAAAGCAGACCCCCAAAACCGTGTCGTGAGATAGCGGCAGAGGTAGGTGTCCACCACACGACAGTTGTTCGGCATCTGGCTGCACTGGGTAAGGTCAAAAAGCTAGACATGTGGCTGCCGCATTAACTGACAACTGCCAACAAGACTAGGCGTTTGGAAGTCTGCATGTCGCTGCTTGCCAGGAATAAACAGGAATCTCTACTGCGTCGAATTGTCACCTGCTATGAGAAGTGGGTCCTTTATAATAATCGGAAACAATCTGCACAATGGTTAAGCAAGGCACAACCTGCTGGACGGCATCCTAAGCTACCCCTACACACCAAAAAGATGATGCTTCTTGTCTGGTGGTCACAGCCGAGATAATTCATCAGAGTTTCATGGCAAGAGGCCAAAGCAGAACGTTATTGTGCTGAATTACACCAGATGCACCGGAAATTTCTGCAGAAACAACCGGCTTTGGTCAACAGACATGGTATTCTTTTGCTCCAGGACAACGCCCACCCTCATGTCGCACAACGAACGATGCTGACAATAAGTGCCTTGGGCTATGCAGCACTGCCTCATCCTGCCTATTACCCGGACTTGTCTTGACAGACTATCATCTGTTTCGTCACCTGGATCACTTCCTGTCCGGGAGACAGTTCACGACAGACAGCGAGGTTCAACGTGCAGTTGATTACTTCTTTGGGTCCCAGCCACAAGACTTTTTGTTCTGGAATCATTGCCTTTGCCAGACAGATGGCAAGTATGTGTCAATGCCGAGGGGGATTGTTTTGCCTAGGTAAGTTGTCCTGCTTTTCCGTTCTCGCCATCCACGTGTGCTTGTCCTTTGCCTGACATTTCATTCGCACCAACCCATTATTTAAAAATCATAGTTAAATGTATAATGATTAACATTGTTCTTGGTTGTTCTGTTGCACCATTCATCCGTTTTTAAGAGTTTGCTGTGGGTGTACAATATAAAAAATTATTGTATAATAAAATTTAATAACACATTAAGAATAATTTATAAAATTTGTAACTTTCTTTGCTAGTTTAACTCATAGTGTAGTAAAATTAGATAAGTGTTTGAAGTCCTTTGAACTATGATTCTCATGAGTAACTATGTGGGGAGGGAGGAAACACGTTTACATAAAATAAAATAATGTTGTTGTTTTTTAATTATTTTGTAAACTTCCCAGTTCCATTGACCTAGATACTGTATTAGGAAAGGACATATGAACACTTTTGCTCCTCCCACGAAATGTAGATCTGAATAGTTTTATGGATACCTAGATCAGCAAGCATTGTAATAATTGGTGTTGAGCAGTATTAGTTTATCTCTGGATATAACAATTCCATACAGTTCATTGCAAAATTAGTTGATAAAATAAAAAGTCAGAATACAATAATGAAGAAAATTTTCATGCTTATGATTTATTACGTAATTTACATTAAAATTCAGATAGATCTTTCGGCTGAACATCAGCCTTGTTCACCCTGGTAGCAAGTGTTCATGTGGTGGACATTGTTTCTGTTAACTGTTTGCCAGCAGAAATTTCCAAATATGTGGAATGTTGAAAGGTGCATCTAAATTACAAGAGTTTTTGCTTGAGAAAATTTCAGTACTTTCCCTGTAGTAGAAAACATGTTTGAGAAAGGTGCAATTAAGAGATGCCAGGAAAAGCTTCCACACCACTGTTCTTTCTCTAGTACTCTCACAATTGAAAATACCTCTGCCTCTTCAAACTGGACCAGCATCAAAAGGATTGCATCTCCTCAAACAAGTTTTTCTTACACTGCAGGGAAAGCATTGAAATTCTCTTAAGCAAAAACTCTGGTAATTCAGATGCACATTTCAACATTCTGATTATTTGGTAATCTCTGCTGGCAACTGTTACAGAAACTATGTTCAGCCAAAAGATCTAACTAAATTTTAATATAAATTACTGTATATTTTTTATTATTATAAATCATAAGCTTGAAATTTTCTTTCATTATTGTATTTATTCTGTTACATGTAATGCCTCTTTTCTGCTAAAAAAATCAGAAATTTTGCTTCACTCAAAAAGTAAAAAGTAAAAAGTAAAATTCTAATTGAAAAAAAAAAAAAATGGTAATTTCATTATTGCTCATATGTCATAATGAGGGCATTCTTATGATGTGTTGAACTTATTATAGACAGCTAAATATCTCATTTTTGATTAAGGCTTGATCATATTAAGGCAGAAATAAAATTACTAGGTAAATAAAATTTAGTTGCTAACTTCAAGGAGGAATTTTAAACTATTCAGACTATAAAAGTGTATCAATTATAAATATGGACAGCTAGAAAAATCTCTGAACTTTCTTATTATGTTCATTTGTAGTTAGGCATTTGAAGATTAAGATTGGAAGATAATTATACTCAAAGTATTTGAAAGATTTCAGAAATTGTAGATTACAAACATTATGAGGCATGTAATGAATTAAATAATGTTTAATCTCAGTTATTTATTTTTATTGTTGATGAAGGTTTCATGGCATGTAAATATTCAAAACACATGTGACATCAACAGTGTCGATGGTCACACGGTTTTTTCAGTTGCTTTCACACGTTTGATAGAAGTAGTGTGGATTAACAAGTTGCAACAAATGTTGATACAGTGAAACCTCTGAATAATGGTCACTGCTCAGACCAGAAGAAAGGGAAAGGTGTTTGGAGGTTAGGTGTAAGCATAGATGCTAACTAGTACGAATTTTCCATAATTTTACAGATTTTTGGTTGTTACAAAAGTATGGACATACTAATGAAATTACGAAAAATCACTGTTTGATTTTTCTGATATGGAAAGCAATTTCTTCATCAACTTACATTTTTTAACTGAATCTTTAAGTTTATCTGGGGGATTAAAGCTGTGTTCTGCGTAATATAGCTATCTTTTTCTTAATTAATAATACCACGAGCTATATGTCTACAAAAAAAAAGTCCGACGACAGGGGGTCATAGCAACCTAGTTATGCTGCATGGCATGGCTCATACGCTTCTTGAAAACCTTGAAATGTCCTTGAAAAAATAAAATTCATTTTCAAGTCCTTGTAAAGTTTAATTCTCCATAAATAGTACTTGAAAAAAAAAATGTTTTGTTTTTTGAGTAACGATATGAAAGAGCATGCATGTGGGTGAATTGTTTGTGCCAAAAAGTTCTATAGGAGATTTCTGTATAGTTCCGATAAACGCACCAAGCTGATCAAATAGCTCAGAACTTGCATTCAACTCAGGGGAGCTCGTGGCTGTGACATCATTATGATGTAAAACGTCAGCCATGGGAATAAAATAAGTGGAATGATATATTTGTGAATCGTAATGGGCTCCTATTGACTGGGGTTAGAGACGCGTTCTTGCCGAAGGGTGAATATGAAAATAATGTGCCCTTTCAAAATATTCCCCCAAAAAATATTTGAAGGAAAGCAAAACAGAGGAGCTATTTAAAGTTAATAAAATAAACCAACTGGGAGTGACAGGCAGGTCATTGAAATGCCCGTCTCAGCTAAGTTTAATGATTTGAACTTGCTAAAATACCTACCTACTTACAAACTGACAGCACACACATATGATAACTTGGTTTTAAAAAGTCCTTGAAAAGTGGTTGAATTTATTTTGCTTGGAAGACTACAAGCCTTGTGCTGGATCAGTCTTCCCCCATTTTACCCCTCCCATGATGCTCTCCATGCCACTTGCAGCTGCACAGAACACGTGTGTTGTATGGAGCCTTTTCTTTATCCTCTTTGGTGTCTGCAGCACGTGCTACTGTAGGATAGAAAAGCGGGGCAATCGGTTGTGCAATCGTGAAGGTTTTTTTCTTTATTATTTATTTAAAATGAAGCGTTCTTCAGGCCAACCTTCTTCATCTAGAAAGAAATAGTTTTCCCTAGAAACATACCACAGAGACTTACCTTGTTTTCAAAAGTCACAGGTTTTTGTGAACCATGGTTTTTGCAGCATTTGTAGATTCAGTTTTATTATCGCTCATGGTAGGCAGCAGTGATGCACCCAATGATCGAGGGGCCCGGGAACTCCCCATGAGGTATCACTTGGCCTTTCATTCTTTGTTATTGGTGATTATTTGTAAATATACTTGTATATGTTTTTAAATATATAATTTATGAATAATTAGAAGCACACTTTAATATGGTGGAGATATTGTTATCACTTCTCAGTATTTTGAGAGACATTTACTCCAGGGTATTTTCATTTGCATCTTCAATACTTTGGGCCACCCCCTTCAAAAAAATCCTGGGTATGTCACTGGTGAGCTGCATGATTGCCGAAGGCACACAAAATTGAAGAGCCATCAACATTCTAAGAGGAATAATTTTTCTTCGTGTATGGAGGTAATCTTTTATATTTTGCTGGTGGACAGTATTTTTAATTTTTCTACTAGCAAATAATTATTTATTAAACCTTTTTTTTTTTTTTTTTTTTTAATAGTTGTAACAAACTGGAATGTGTTGCTGCATTAGATACCGAAATTTGCTGCTGTGGACTGCATTACAGAAAATTACGGGGGGAAAAAAATTATATTTGGCTACTGAAAACTACTGTTCGAGGTTGGCATCTATGGGTGTAAGTTATTATTGCTAGCCTGTTGCATTTGTACAAAAGCAGAATAAGTGTATGAAGCTGATACACAAAGAAAATGGGTGCAATGCTTTCTCCAAATACTGAATGTTGAATAAAACTCAGTGTAATAATTAAATAAATAAATCATAGTGCAGAGGATTTTAGCAAAGCAGTATCTCACATCTAGTCCTAAACAGCTCCTCAAAATAGGAAGCTAGAAGATTAGGGCTCTAGGGTAAGGTATAGGAAAGAGAAATATTAGACAGTGAAGTGTAACTGCACAGTTTGTTGGCTACACTCTGGAAAGTTCGAACAGAACCCACATGAACCAAACAAAGAGATACTCCCAACAACAGGCAGCATTCCAGGCACCAGCAATCACTACTGCAGTTTCCAGAGGGCTACTGAAAACACACGGGGTCTCACCTCACATAGACTAAGCTTTAAATATTTTCTTTTCATTGAAGCACCCACTGCACTTACTGTAATCCAAATGATCCTGGCTGAGACACAGTTTCTATAGTAATATTATTTGCCCCTATCTTATCCCTCTTGCCAAAATAGAGAAGAGACTATGTAAAGTCCTAAGGGTCAAGATGTCCATTAATCTCCTTCAGGACTGATCAGGTGTCTGGTGACAACTGCGGAGAGGTTCCATTTGTTTGGAGTTTATGTTCTGTACCAACCAAGACTTTCTATTGCTCAGAGGTGTCTGTTTATGTAGGTTTCACTGTATGTATGGAAAGCTTCCAAAATATCAAGTTTAATGGTTGGTTCCAGTTTGTTGATAAGCTTAGCTCCTTCAAATATTAATTTATGATAATTATCACGACAGTGTTTAGCTATCAACGATTTCTTTAGTGGACAGACAGTTCCGTATTTGTGTCTTATGCTCTTCCAATCGATGACGTGAGGCCCTGTAGGTATGTCCTGTATACAAAAGATCACATTCACATGGAATTTTAAAAGCTTCCCATACATACCAAAATTCTTCGCAACTTGTCAATGGCGTGGCATTCACCCCATTTCTATCAAGGTTGTATAAGCAATTTACAAAAACCTGTGATTATCAACTCTGTTGGTGATGTCACATGTGATTTGAATATTTACGGACCATTCATCTTGAAGGAGTCACAGCGAAACTTTGATTGACAAGAAAATAGATTGTTGTAAGTTTGTTGTTTCAGGTGCTAAAGGGTAAAAAAAAAAAGATCATGTTTGTGAAATTTAACAAAACCTAGGCTTAATTCACATACTGAAGTTGTTTTACTGCTGTGAATGGCTTTTTGAAAGCCACAGCTTTATTTATTTATTATTATTATTATTTATTGAAGTAAGGTTTGTTTGATGATTTCTGAGGAATACTTGAAAAGTAATAAACAAACAATAGCTCGCTTCTCTAGCATTTCTAAAGAAAGGCTGTAAACAAAACTTGGACTAATGAACCATATTCCTAGATTCCAAAACATAGCCTTCTACAACTAGAAGATTGCTTGATTGTTTAATTCAACACCTGGTTTTGTTCTTAATATTTTTCATGCCAATTTGCAAGATGATTTGATTCTTTCATAGGTGCTTGGTTTTCCTTCACGCCTATTTCTTTCATATCAAAATATTAGATTGCTTTAAGTGAAAGAATACATTATTGTTCACATGCAGATTCTGTAGAATTTGGCATGAAACCTCAAGAATTAAAAATATATATTTGGCAAAATTTCTAAAACTGTCAGAACAATAAAAAAAACTTTTGCTGAAATTGTAACACAATAAGCTTATTCTTGTCTTTCACTTCAGGAGAACCAGAATGATTGGTCAGGGTGCCAGTATATGACTTTAGATATTAACTATGCTAGCAATTAATTTTAATTTGCTTTTTATTTTAACACTAAATCTAATTTTAAATCTTTTTCATTTAATGTAGAATTCAGGAGCATAAGTACATTGGACAGTGGGGCATAGTGATGTATAAATTTCATATTGCGTTCATCTTGTTTCTGTTCATGAAAGAAAACTATGAGCAAATAAGAAATATTTTTTTATAAGTGGAAACTTGACAGACATGATGTAACCTAGGCAGTGACTGGTTTCCACTTTATTATGACAGGCTTTCTGTTCTTGGAGAGGTCAATACAAAGGAGTGTTGAATATACAGCTGCATAAAGATAATTCTTGTTGTATAATAGCTCAGAAAGAAAAGCAGTAGTATCTTGTAACATTATTTTGATCTGGAAAGCTGGAATACTTTCAAGAGTGAAAATGAAATGGAGTCAAAAGAAATTATCTGCCTTTCTTTGTTTCATTTTACATCAATTCTTGTGGTGATGGAATGAAAAAAACTTTCTGTGACAAGTATTTACTGCAGTTGTACGGATAGACATTGAATATGCTTCTAGTGCTTCTAGACTGCCCATAGTTTCTGCTTTTCAATATGAATTTTACAGGAGAAGGGGAAAGGCTCATCAGCTTACCAAAATTTCTGACTTTTCAAAACTTGTCTTATTTCACCCTAAATCACCTAAAATTATATGCTTATATTTTGCCCTAATCACTTGGAAGTATGTATTTATATGTAATATTTCCTTCAGGGTTTTTTTTTTTTTTTTTTTTTGACCTGTGTAGGTACACATGAGTTATGTTTGTTTATTATTTATAATTGTCTTGTGAATGCCATTTCAAAATATGTAAAGTTACACCCATTACCACAGTTATTACTTAAATTATCAAACAAGAAATTTGCAGACCAACTTTGTTAAATCTAAAATTTAATCTAATTTTTTTATAGTTTAGAATAAGACAATAAATAATCTCTCAGACACAATACTGAATTCACCTCTTAAATGTTTCATTTTTTTGTGTGCTTTTAATAAATCATTTAACTTTTACAGCAGAACTAGTATGATTTTCATAATTTTGTCATAACACAAAGCCATCATAAACATTATATAAAGAAAATGAGAATAATTTGTGTAGGGGGGAGAGGGTTTTGAATTATGAAAAAATAATTACATGTGCTGCATTTCTGTTACACTATCATAGCTATTAAATACATGAGAATGTTTGGCAAGAAATCAAACAATAGGATCAACAGTGTAGTGGGGGTCTTGCCAACTGTACAAGATTTTTTTTCTAAGAAAGAGATTGAAACATATTAAAAAGAAAAACAATAAACATACTATATACACTGAAGTGCCAGAAAAACTGGTACACCAGTCTAATACTTGGTAGGTCCCCCACGGGAGGGCAGGACTGCAGAAATACGACGGGGCATGGACTCCACTAGCTTCTGGAAATATACTGTAGGCAATGCACACCATACTTCCTGCAGAGCATTCCACAATTTGGGTGTATTCCGAGATCTCGAATTCCTGTGTTCGATAGCGCTTTGCATGGCATCCCAAATGTGTTCTATCATGTTCAGATCTGGGGACTTGGGTGGGAATGGCAACACCCCAAACTCAGATGAATGCTCCTCTAACCACAATGTGGCATCCTGATACTTGTGTGGAGGTGCATTGTCCTGTTGGAACAGGCCCGACCCATCAGCATGAATGCAGGACATGAACAGGTGTACCTCGTCAGAAAGGATGCACACATAGTGTTGGCCGGTCACAGACGTTTGTAGACGTACCAGGGGACCCAGTGAAGTCCAGCTAAACACACCCCATACCATTACGGACCCCCCACCAGCAGGTACAGTTCCCTGTTGACAGGCGGGATCCATGGCTTCATGGGGTTTGCGCCACACATGAATCCTTCCATCTGCCCGATACAGTTGGAAACACGACTCGTCAGACCAGGTTACTTGTTTCCAGTCATCAAGTTTCCAGTGGCAGTGTTGCCGTGCCCAAGCGAGGCGCATAGGCTCTGTGTCGTAAAGATTAAAATTGGTGATTTTTTTGAGTGGCCATCGGCCAGTGGGTGGACAAAATCTAGTGGCCACTTTCCTTACTGCTATTTCGTGTTGTATACACATTTTATCACTGCACTGTATACCTTTCATTTATTTAGACATAGTTAAATTCAAGCTTAGTAGTTACAAGGGCACACTGTCTATTGTCCAGTGCAATTAAATGAATAAATATAATCTTAAAAAAGTTATATTTTTCTTCAACCACATCAACCAAATTTTCTAGACAGTTTTTATTGGAAAGATAATTTAATCATTTTTATTTGGTCTCTCACTATGTTCACACACACACACACACACACACACACACACACACACACACACACACACACACACACACACACACACAAAATCTCTCAATCCCTCCATTATAAATTGATAGCAGTGAATGGGTCAAAATTTTCAAGCAGTACTTACTTTTGCTTACTTTATTTAATTTGCTGTATTTTCTAGAGTCATTCTTTGCATGAACATTGTCTTGTCATCAAGAACATTGCACGCAATGCTTGCATTCTCTTAACTTCTGCATTGCTTGGCATAAGTCAGCAGTATTGAGTATTTCGACAATTTGGACTATGACTTTCATGCACTAAAAATTGCTTGTTTTTAGTTTCTCTAACAGTTTTTAGTGAGCTATTGATGGTCAAAAATGTTCAGACATTATGTTTCGAAGCTGCTTCCATTCTGCTAAATTTTTCTTTTCACTCCATTTATTTTTGGTTAGGTTCTTCTTTTTGTCAAAATGAAAACTAGCTGTACAGCTTTCAAAAATGAATTTCATGTCTTATAGCAGAATCATTTTGTGGTACAGCTGAGATTGGGAGAAATGTGATACCAACCTGGTCACTTTATTTTACAGGCTCGCAATGATTTCTGACGACTAAGAGAAAATATTCAGCTATTTCCTGGGTTGTTCTAATAAATATTACATTAAAAACACTGATAAACCTTCACAGGTGTTGAAAAAATAGTCATGACGAAATAAGAACACTTGCAGAGTATCCTGATTTCATCAGATTCTGTCTGGTTTTCAAACCCAATGTCAGCTTTTTTTTTTTTTTTTTTTTTTCGGGAAAACGTTCAGTTTTGGTAGAATTTTAATGATTTGTCATTTTTCCTGTATGCCCACCACAGACCTTCCAAATACTACGAATTCCCCATAGTCACTACGAAAATCGTCGATCGCTACGGAATACGGGAAACATCAAATATACTACGGAAATAAAAAATATATGAAATATAATATTCAATCATTTGTTCAAAGTTTATTTTCATGTTTTCAAAATTCTAACATTCATCAAACATTTTTGGGACTGTTCATTGGATGTTTTTAATGTCGCGACATTTGTCCGATATAATTTGAGCATCTTTCAGAATGCTGTTCGTCGCCTGAAAATGATTGTTTTAGCACGGATGAAAATGTTCCGTAGTTTTCTAAATTTCGAATTTTTCTTACCCCAAGATGCACTTTCTTTTCACTTTCTGGTTATATTCGTATGTTATATTTTTCTGATTATGTTTTTCGTTTTTAATAGCTTCAGTAATAGTGTAAAAGAACAACTTCGTATTTGAAAAGTTTTTTTGTAGTGAAGCGCAGTTTTTGTTATTTCTAACAGCCTGTTCTTCGAAACCAATCAATACGGAAAGTGTTTTTTTCTTTTCCGCTTTTTTAAAGGTAAATTAAATTTCAAAATCGGTACTTATTTCGCCCGTGATGGAATCTGCCTTTCTGTGACCCATAAAAATGACTACCACGGCTGAGTGAACAATACAGTACTGGTTTTTTATATATAATTTTGCTGAAAAACTTTTGTTTACCCATTCCTTAGTAACATTTTACTGTATTAAGGGGCAGACAAGAGTTTTTATTTTGTTTAAAAGGAACTCCACATGTTAAAAAAAATGCGACTCTGCGTGGAATGAAAGAAGGCGCGCATAGGCAGAAAGTGAAGTCCCGATTTTCTACCTTTGATTTCTTTTTGTAAACAAAAGGAGAAATGCTTGCCCATTTCGTTTGATGATAAGCAAGAAGTGCCTAAGCAATGGAAAATCGTGCATTTTCAGAGAAACCAAACTTTAAAAAACGAGCTGCTGAAGACGAGTTGTGATGTCACAGTTCCATCTAAAGCCACAGGTGTCCATTCCCGATATGGTTACTTTGTGCACCAACTTAAGTGGCAAAACAAACAGCCACCCCCGTTCTTGAAGATTGAATCTGTAAATAGATCGTACCCACTTATTTGTGGAGGAAAGGGCTGTTTTTCACTGCGCGCGAGTTGGATGGTTTGAAAATACATTTCCTATAACATGAGCATTTTAAAAATGCAAATTAATTCTTTAGCAATGAAAAAAAGGCAAATTTTCGAGCGTGGCGACTAAAGTTACTTTTTCTACTGGACATTTTATTTTAAAGATTAAAATTAGCGATCGCCACTGTAAAGATTAAGAATTAATAGCGATCGCCACTGTAACAGTAAAGATTAAAATTAGCGATCGCCACTCGTGCCGAGTGGCGATCGCTAATTTTAATCTTTACTGTGTCGTGCACCAATCAAGAAGACTCGAGTTGGGCGTCAGCTCCCAAAGCCTATATCATGCAGGGTACGTTGCACAGTCCGGATGCTGATGCTTGTTGAGGCTCAAGCATTGAATTCCGATGATACCTGCGAGAGTGTTGCACGCCTATCGCGTGAAATGATTCTTGAAAGCTGACGATGGTCACGTTCACCCAATGTCTTTTTATGGCCACACTGGTATCGAAGGTTGGAGGTTTTGCCGGAATCCTTGTAGTCACGGTACACCCTTTCAATGGTCATCCGTGAAAATCTGAACTTCGTTTCTACCTCCGAAATACTATGGCCCATCTCACCAGCACCAACTATGACACCGCATTGAAAATCGCTTAAATCGTTATTACTTGTCATTCTCATGCCGAAAACAGCTCGGACAGCTGGCAAGGATGTCCATCTCTTTGTATACGCTCTGGCGGACGCAACCGAGTATGCGCATAGGTGATGTTGCTATGTATTTTGCATAGGCTCGTCTGTACCAGTTTTTCTGGCACTTCAGTATATATTGCAGTGTTATCAGACCACCCTTATATTATAAATTGTATGATTTAAAAATATCATTAGGAAGATAGCAGATATGAGAGTTATTTCAGAATATTATTTGGAAGAAATGTCAGGACTTTGTATTTAGTCAGGATAAGCAATTTTTGTGTTGTTAACAAACTGAATCTTCGTAAGCAGTTTATGTATTGTAAATGAAGTGGTTCTATGTTCTGGAAAAGGCAGTGGTAAAGAAAATATGCTGAGCTGGTTTTGTCATAGAAAATGAAACATTCATTTTCATATGTTTTGCTCTAATAATGAAGAAACAAATTTCACGCATCATTTATTACGTTCTAAACTTTAGGAAATAGTGAGATCTTTTGGCTGAAACACCAGCCTCGTTCACACTAGAAGCAAGCACTCACGTGGTTGACATCGTTACTTTAGCTGTTGCCAATAGAGATTTTCAAATTATCAGAATATTGAAGGATACGTCCAAATTGCAAGAGTTTTTTTTGTTTTTTTTAAAGAGAATTTCAATCCTTCCTCTGTAGCATAATGAAAATTTGTTTGAGAAGGGTGCAGTCCATTTGGTACTCTTCCAGTTTGGAGAAGCAGAGGTATCTTCAATAGTCAAAAGAGAAAGAGCTGAAGTCGGAAGGCTTTTTCTGACATCCTTTTTATGTTCCAAAATTCTGCAGTTGGTTGTATGAAAGGTACTACCAATATAACATTTTTCGCCTGAGGAAGTAGACACATGGGTGAATTATACCCCGGGAAGGTCTACAGCAGGGGTGGCCAACCTTTTCTGAAATTGGGCCTGTAAATTCTTAGAAATCATTTAAAGGGCCTCCGTAACCAACTTAAATATTGACAACTATTATCAGCTAAAAATGGGGTTATTTTATATGTTTTTGTAAAGTATTGAAACCCATATACATTTTTAAACAGCCATTTTATTAAATCATTCACGTAATATTAAAATTATTATTACGCAAGAAAAATAAACTGGATTGTTATAATAAAACTTTCATTTTTACTAAAAATTAAAGAGACAGAATTAATTAAAAAATTAAAGTTCCTATGAACTTTACACATCTGCAACACTAATGTGATTTTTGACCCTGCTTTTCACGTAACTATTTGTCAATGTTGGGTGTAATTCTCGATGTACTTGAAGCATATCACCAAGGTGTGCACGTGTGATAGTTTTACGAAATTTACTTTTTACAACATTCATGGATGAAAATGTTCACAAATGTTTGTGGATCCGAATCCGCAAATGAACCTCAAAGCAAGGTCAAGAAGCTCGGGAAACTGTTCTTTAGGGACGTACTTCCAGAACTCAATCAAATTAGGAGCAGTGGTTAATTCACATTGTTCTTTAAACTTAACACCAAGTCCTGAGTGGCTTTGGATTTCTAATATTTTGATTTGCATTGATGGGGAATATTTATGTACATCAGACTCTGAAATACAAAATGGATTTATGAATAAGTATGTTACTGCTTTCAAATTCAAAAGCAGAAAATCAAGTTAAGGATGATTCATACAAAGATGCAACGCTGATTTGTATTTTAAATGATCCACGGTAAAATTACTGTACTTACTTAAGATTTGCTGAATGGTTGGGAAATGACTGAAATTGCGACCAATTTTACATCAGCGTAATTTATAAAATCCGAATAAATACTGTCCAGAGTAAAATAAAATAAAAATAATGGAATAAAATGAATCCAGAATAAAATAAAATAAAAATAATAAAATAAAATAAAAATAATAAAATAAAATTAATCCAGAATAAAATAAAATGAATCCAGAATAAAATAAAATGAATCCAGAATAAAATAAAGTAAAAGTAAATAATAATAAAATGAAAGTAATTATTATTGTCACTAAGAGTTAAATTAGAAAGACAAAGTTAGTGTTGGGCTACTGGGGGCCATTCAAAATGTCTTGGTTGGCCAATGTTTGGCCCACGGGCCTAGGGTTGGCCACTCCTGGTCTAAAGGATCTAGAGGATCTCTGTCTTTAGATATTGATTTTATGGTAGTGGGAGGAGGATTGATTGCAAGCCTGTAACCAAAACTGTGGAAAATTTTGACAAGTTTGTAAGTACAAGAATGATGTTAGGGGATTGAACCAAAAAGGAAAGGGACGGTTTCTGCAGAGAAGAAAGGTGACAGACAAATTGATTGGCATCAAACTTTTTGAAAAGTTTTGTGACAATTCCAAGGGGAAACTGATGGTTTGTGACGATTTCTTGGATGATTGCATATTCTTTTTGTAATGAGTGGGGTTCATTGCAAATGACATTGGTGTGGTGAATGAGTGATTTTAGAGCTTCAAGCTTATAGGAAACAGCAGTATTAGAGTAAAATGTGATGATGTTTGTGGTAGTAGTGGGTTTTCTGTAGACAGATCTATGGAGTTTGTTATTGATTCTAGTTATTTGTACATCTAAGAAATTAATACAGTTATTATTTTCAGGATTGAAAGTGAAATTCATGGGGAATTTTCTAGAGATAGAAGAGGTGAGATTGTGCAAGTCTTTTAAATCATAAGGCCAGATTATAAAGATATCCACATAACGAATCCAAAGTTTTCTTCAATAAAAACTCTCGCAATTCAGATGCACCCTTCAATATTCCAATAATTTGGAAATCTGTTCTGGCAACTGCTAAAGAAATGATCTTACTATTTCCTAAAGTTTAGTATGTAATAAATCATGCATGAAAATTTTTACTTCATTGTTGGTTTCTTCATATTACGTGAAATGGCCTTTCTACCAATGTTTTGCTCTAAGATCATATACATAGCCTGCAGATCTAGAGTTCAGCAGAGTGATGGTGTGAAATAAGAGTTTTATGTAGGTAGAAGTTTATGAGAGGGAAAGAGCTAAGAAATCTTGTAAGGGACTCAGTGTGGTGACATTTCTACTATTTCCCAAAGTAGAAACTTGAAGTAGTAATAATTTCTTTTCAGTTGCTTATTCTGGCCTAAACACCGTCATTCTATGTGTGAGAAATAACAGTAAAACACTTTAAACAGCTTATAGTTTAAAAATCGGTATTTCTCAAACTTTCTTAGCTCGTGGCACATTTTCTTGCCATGTGAAATATTACGACACATTCGTACAGTAGGTGCAGATTACTTCCTGTTTGATTTAACAACATCTTTCTTTCTAGAGATTACTTCCTGTTTGATTTTAGAACATCTTTCTTTCTAGAGATTACTTCCTGTTTGATTTTAGAACATCTTTCTTTCTAGAGATTACTTCCTGTTTGATTTTAGAACATCTCTCAGTTTTAGAGGATGAATTACAGTGCTACTTTCCATCCCTCAGTGTGAATGAATACGATTAGGTCCGCAATCCCTTTGCTGTCACTACTGCAAACACAAAGCATCTATCCTTAAAAGAGGCAGAAGAGTTGGCAGAACTTCAAGCTAATCAAACTTTTCAACTCTTAGGGAAACAACAGTACTTCAGTTCTGAAATTTGGGAAAAGTAGAGTTCTCGGTGTTATCAGAAGATGCCCTATCTACACTACTACAGTTTTCAACAACTTATTTGTGCGAACAGGGATTTTTTTTTCATTGGCCAACATTAAAAATAAGAGACGGGAGCAACTTTTTATTCTTGATCAACAATTACAGGTGTGTTTTTCTATGATTCGGCTCTGTATTAAACAACTGTTCAAAAGTAAAGAAGCCCATATTTCTAATTGAATTATAAAAATGTAATTATTGACTCATTAATTTTAACCATTCCAGTTAGTATATTTGCAATTTACTTGTTCCTTTTGTATTAATAAATAAAATTGAAAATATTTAATACCTATTTTATATTTCCTCATATTTTCCCATTTTAACAAACATACTTTTTGTTGTTTTTTATTGCAGCACACCCTTTGAGAATTGCTGTCTAAATAATAGTAAAACAAATAAGAGTCGGCAAACCTTTTCAAATTCTGTTGAATTTTTAGGTCTTGTTTGTTTTATTACTTGCTTTTTTTTTTTTTTAGTTTGCATCTCCATTTGTTTATAAGAGTTAAGTAATTATGCTAATTTCCTTTTGTCTTGTTTTCTAAATGCTTTATGCTTTTTTTTTAAATCTCTGGTGCTGAATCTAAAAAGGTTACTCCTTTTCACAGACATGAGGCACAACGAAGTTTGAATGAAAGTAAAGCTGCTCATGAGAAGATCATGGATGAGATGAAAGATGCTCTCTCTAAATTGGAGGAATTGAAAGCAAAAAGAAAAGAAAAAGAAAAAGAATACAACAAATTTCATGAGTAATGATGCCTTAATATCTTAACTTCTGTGCCTTTGCCTCTACTGTTGTGTCCTTTATTTGTGTACAGAACTTGTAAGCTCTAATCAGGATTTTTCAAATGTGTGTATGTAGAGCAGAGAGTAACAAGAATTTTGTGTAATTCAATCTTGTTGTGTATCATGTTAATTAAGTATAAGATAATCCAAAAGAACAGTTTTGAAAACTTTCAGCTTAAACTATCAATGATTTAGCCACAGTATCCATATTATATTACCATTAAATGTATGGTTTTATAAAAATATATGCAACTACCATTTGTGCTTACATTTTTAAAAATAATAAAGGATGACTATGCATTAAAATACCAAGCTGGCACTTAGGGATGAACAAAAAGCAGCAAGATTTAATCTGTGAAAGTTATTATTCATGATAAAATTTGGACATATGCATGTAACCGTAAATTATAAGTTTTAAAACACTCGGATCTAGAACCACTACCATCGTCCATCCATCACAAGA
Source organism: Macrothele yani (assembly GCA_039090855.1). Taxonomy (NCBI): domain Eukaryota; kingdom Metazoa; phylum Arthropoda; class Arachnida; order Araneae; family Macrothelidae; genus Macrothele; species Macrothele yani. Next base: position 92,973,016 of record CM076998.1, read on the forward strand.
CTGATGAAGACCGAAATTATCAGTCGAAAGCTTCCTTAAATTAAACTTTTTACATAACTTAAGCATGTTTCAAAGTTTTAATACTTAAATTGTTATTCTGTATTTATTGTGATGATATGGTCAGTTAACTCTATAGCATGTACCCACATATTTCACTGTTACCTATATTTTTTGCAATATAAGTAAAATTTAGATTCTGAAATTGCCAATTGTAAAAACACCATTACACTGAATTTAATTGTGTCTGTAAGTTTTGCCATTTTGTTTCACCATTCTTTCTGAGCTATGGAGGACAGAGAAAGGATCACAAAAAGCCATTTGAGTTATCTCTTTGGAAAATTCTTAAAAAAATTTCAATTTCTACGTTCAAGCAAGTTAGAAGTCTCAGGCAAAGTCATTTGTTTATCTTTTCTACTAGTTGTCATGGAAAGACTTGGCCAAAGCTTGTCTCGTATTCATTCAACTTGTGATCTTTTATGGTGATAAGGTCAGTTAAGTCTACAGTATGTACCCACATATTTCACTGTTACCACTGTTTTTCTTTTTAATATAAGTAAAATTTAGATGCTAGAATCTTCAATAGTAAAAACTCCATGACACTGAATTTAATTGTGTCTAAATTTTGCCATGTTGGTTCACCCTTCTTTCTGAGCTGTGTAGGACAAAGAAAGGATCACAAGAAGCCATTTGAGTTGTTAACTCAAATGGCTTCTTAGGAAAAATCTTAGGAAAAATTTTTTTAATGAATTTCTACATTCAAACAAGTTAGAAGTCTCAGGCAAATATTTTTTGTTTGTCTTTTCTACTAGTAGTTATGGAAAGACTTGGCCAAAGCTTGTCTCATATTCATTCAACTTGTGATCATCCACAGGAACAATTCAGCTTTGTTTTAGGCATCTTGCACATCCTTAGTCATTTCATATTAAATTATTTGAACAGTTTTGTCATTTTGAGTGGCACACAGGTTTGTGGAACACTTCTGAATTCATTAGAAATTCATTAGAAATGACATTTGTTTGATATTCTTGAACATTAAATGTGACATGATAAAAACACTTAGTTTAAAAGCAGATTGCAAATATCTGTAGCAGTAAAATGAATAAAATACATACCTAGACATACAAATAAAAAGTGGCACACATTCAATGAAGCTGCATCACAGTAGAGTTCTGTATATTTGAATTATAAGTTGTTTCTTGATGCATTTTGTCTATCTTAGATGTGTGAGCTCTTGATTTTGAAATCAGTGAAACTGCATCTTTTACATCTGTGTTAAGGTTTTCCATATTTAATTTTTAAATATTTGCATTTTCCATGTTGTTCAGTGAATGTGTTTTATTTTGCCAGTTTTTGATTGAAATTTCAGTGAACTCAATCAGTGTTCGTTTAATTTTGGTGGTTTGTGGAGTTTTCGGAAGAAGACCATAGAAAAATTTGAGCTATTTCTAAGGATTGTGATGTACTCGTACAGATTAAGAAAAATCTATATTCAGAATTTAGTTTTATGCCTCATACGTACAGTCTTAAATTACACTTCGCCACTGACCCTAATGTTTTAATACTGGAATTATGAATTTTCATAGACTATATGAAACATATTAATGTTGGTTGCATGCTTATATGCTCAATACCGATGAATTGTAACTGTTGGCCCTGTTAGCTGAAAATATGATGTGCGAGCAAAATAAAAGAATGCTTTGTGGACATATAAATAACGTAACAAGTACCGTATATACTCGCATATAAGTCAAAAAATTTGGGACAAAATGATAGCTTCAAAGTAATGGGGTCGACTTATATGCGGGGTCTAAAAAAATCGTAAGTCCAAAAGTTCTTCCCGTGAGGCAAAAGGCAATCCATCCCAAAAGAAATAAAAATGCCAATGCGGTATTAATTACGAAATCGCAACCCTCGGAAAGAAAAAAGAAAGAAAGAAAGAAAAAACACCGATGTGGTAGAATTTCTCCGTGCTTTGAAAAGTATCCTCTCTCCTGGCTTTGCGTATCCACAGCGCAGTCACAACCGCGCATAAAAAGCTCCGCCCTTCCGACTACCAGTTGATTGCGCTGACCTTCGACGTAACGGAGCCATGCGACAGCCAGTGTTAGGTGTTGCTTGTTCTTAATCACAAGTGTTTTTCTTGTTCTTAATCGCACGTGTCTCGCTTCTCCTATTATGGGTGACATGGATCGTGTAAAGAAACGGATGTCCTATAATGCAGGATTCAAATTGAAAGTGGTTTCTTTTGCAGAAAATACTAACAACTGTGCTGCTTCACGTCAATTTGGCATTAACGAAAAACTGATTCGAGATTGGCGTAAAAAAAACAACGGACTTGGTGAAAATCCCAAAATCGCAAAAGGCACTGCGCCGTGGAACGACATCTTTCCCAGAGCTGGAAAGTATCTTGAATGATTGGATTGTGAGCTGCGGACAAAATGGTTACATTGTAACGTGAACTGGTATACATTTGCGAGCAATGAAGCTCGCAAAAGATGAAAAGTTTGCAGCCGTAAATAACACTTTTCGTGCCTCACCAGGTTGGTGCACAAGGTTCATGAACCGCTATGGGTTGTGTCTACGCCAGCGCACCAAAATTACACAAAAGTTACCTCGTGACCTCGAAGCAAAGATAATGGAATTTCAAAAGTATGTAATTCAAAAGAGAAAAGAGACTGCTTTTGAACTTTTCCAAATAGGGAACATGGATGAAACCGCCATGTGTTTCGACCTTCCTGGAAATAAGACGGTGAACCAAAAGGGCGAAAAAAAATATCTTGATCAAAACGACTGGCCACGAAAAATCCAGTTTCACGGTTGTTCTTTCCTGTTTGGCTGACGGCAGTAAGCTACCTCCGGTAATTATTTTCAAGCGTAAAACTCTGCCGAAAAGCGTTGTCTTTCTGTCTGGTGTGCTCGTTCGTGCCCATGAAAAAGGATGGATGAACGAATCTGGAACAATTGACTGGTTAAAGAATGTGTGGAACAAAAGGCCAGGTGCACTTTTGAGGAAACCTTCTCTTTTGGTGTGGGATATGTTTGTTGCACACCGTTGTGCAGAAGTGAACAAAACTGCAGAAAATTCAAAAACAACTCTTGCTGTCAACTCCAGGTGGGTTGACATCTGTTCTTCAACCACTAGATGTCTGCCTTAATAAGCCCTTCAAGGACAATGTGCGGAGGTATTGGGCAAATTGGATAAGTTCCGATTTGCCGACTGAAACCAAGGGCGGAAATCTAAAGAAGCCGGATATCGTTTTGATTGCGCGATGGGTCAAGGATGCTTGGGATGCGATTCCTGCGGAAATGGTTGTGAAGTCATTCAAGAAATGTTGCATTAGTAACAAACTTGATGGCACAGAGGATGATGAGATTTTTATGAGTGATGATGACAGTGATTCTGATGACACAGGCATAGATGGGAATACTGATGTTTGTGATGACGTGCCGATGACGGAGAAAGACTTTTTTGAACTGTTTGGCGAGTCTGACTCGGAATTGGATTTTGAAGGGTTCCGATGAAGTTTTTGGGTATGCAAATTAAATTTAGTATTATATATATAATTTTTTTCGTTTTCAAATGTTTTTGAATAAATTCATTGAAATTTTTTTCTCATTCCGGGATTGACTTATACGCGAGTTTCCGATTTCTTACGATTTTTTCCTTTGAAAGTGGGGGGGGGGGGGGTCGACTTATACACGAGTATATACGGTAAAGATTTCAGTCCTGCAGCCTATTCAGTAATCTTTCAATTATGTGATTTTTGTCTTTCAGTCGAGTCTTTCAAATTACAGTCAATTTAATCCACTTCCTAAGATGAGGAGTTCCACCCCTTCTCTCTTGTCTTGTTATCTCTTTCACAAATTAACAGTTAGGTGTTGTTAAATGCTCGGGTACTTTCACTTTTGGGGAAGCTCACATTTCAAGATAGTTTTAATGATCCCATCTGTTTGGTTTCTCAAAGTTAGTCGAAAATGTTTCTCATGAAAAAGTCATCTGCCCAGAAAATGGAACTCACTTTTTAGGATATTGTCACAGCCCCACTTCCTAAAGAAAGTGTATTGGCAGACAAGTGAATATATAATAAATTTTACATTGCTATTGTTAAATAAATGCTAACCATGAAATTGATTGTTCTGATTCTTCAGTAACTGCGTAAGAAATATTTTTTTCTTTTTACTCCCACAGTCTTTTTAGGACAAGACCTGTGATATCTCTTATCTAGTAATTCATAAAATTAGATCTTTCTGCCTGTATCTCTATTTAACATTTTATTCTAGTGTGTCTGTTGGGAAGAGAAGAGAGATTAGAATTGCAAAAATTTACTGGAATATTTGTCAACATTGGATTTGCAGTACAGTCATGTGCCCTTTTTTCTATTATTATCGGATAATTTTTATGTTTTGATCTCTGCATCATTTCCGTTGTCATAGTAAATTTTAAGAGCGGGCGGTAATCTGCTGGAAAATATAAATGCAAGTATTATATTACCACAAGCTGAATTGCTATGTCTAATTTTGATGGTGCTACCATTTGTAAGCTGCTGTGTCACTTCATTCTGTTTTTCTTGAGGATGTATATCTGTTTTTGAATTTTTGGGAGCTTCCAAAATGTAAACCCTTTGTTGCAACCTTAGAACATGTATCCACAGACAGGTAAACTAAAATTAGGAGTACTTTATATCATTTCCATATGTACTTTTATCATTTATGAGTACTTTTTATCATTTATGAGTACTTTTATCATTTTCACAACTTTTTTAGTTGTGATAAAAAACTTTAAATATCAACAAAAAATGTATTATTTTATGACCCAAAGATGTAGGAGTTTACTTTCTTCTGTGTGAATAATTTTTCAGAAATTTGTATGTGTTTCAGGGAGAAATTTTTGAAGATTTAAACAGATCATTTCAAATTGTTTCCTGTGAAAGCATCTCAGCTATAAGTAGTGAGACACCTGAGTTAATGCATTCTAAAAAGTTATAGATGCAGGATTCATATGCTTCCTGGAATGCAAGAAAACCCCCTTAAATGGGCATCTGTTCCTCCTTATTTCCCCCTCATATTCATGGAAAAGTCCTTAGGTTGAATTTTGACTTCTGGAAATCATTGTATTTCAGATATTTATGCCTTTCAGTGATCATTTGCAAACTGAAAGTGAATTTTTTTTCAGAGTTTGCAATTTCCCTTCATCTGTTGGAAAATATTGTATGTTTGCCGTTTCCATCTGATATGAACTCAGTCCTCTACTGATTGGGGTGAGCAACTGATATGATTGGACAAACTTTGTCACATGCCTTGATATTACTTTACAGAAAACCCTGACGCTCCATGTGCTACATATTCTCTGTAGTCATTACAGAAATTGTTGTTCTGTTATGTAGGATGGAAAATTGAATATACAATGGAAATCAAAATTCTTAGTGAAATCATGTTCAACATCTGTGTAAAGTTTATTTTCAAGTTTCTAGCATTTATCAAACATTTTTGGGATTGTTCAGTGGATGTTTTTAACATTGTGACATTTCGATATTGTTTTGACATCTTCATGCTGTCAGCTGGTCAAAAATGTTTGGAATTGTTGGAAATGATTGTTGTAGCAGGGATGAGAATGTTCCGTCATTTTCAAAATCTCAAATTTTTCTTACCAAAGCTGGTTTTTTTCTTTCCTTCATTTCTTGTTTTGACTATGTTCTTATTTTTTAGGTTTCTGATCATGTTCCTCTTTTTCTAATATCTTTAGTAATAGTGAAAAAGAACATCTTTGTTATTTTTAAGTTTTTTTTTTTTTTAAGAATAAAAGGCATGTTTTCCAGTTTCTAACAGTGTTTTTTGAAACCAATCAGTAGAGCAAGCATTTTTGCATCCTTTCCCCTTTTCAAGCAAAATTAAACTTCAGAATACTGTTAATACACCAGAGTCAAATAGAAAAATGCTAGAGTATACTCCATCCCCATAGTGTATCCTGATGGATCTAAAAAATATACACAGGAATGACAAAAAAAAGTCTTTTTCTATAAGGCTTGAAGAACATAAGCGATTTCAAATATGAGAAACTCATGATGGCTGTGTCAAGGAAATTATTAAATAACGAGGCACCACAACAAAAGCAACCTTACCAAGGAAGACCATAGAAATTCTGTCTCACAGATACACATGCAATAATTTTGTATCAATGGATCTACCACATGCATGGACTGCACTTTTAAAGCGACACACAAAATATCTTCATCATGTGTATACCACAAGATGTTAAGCTAATGTAATCTCCCACAACGATTGTTCATTTGATTTGATTTCTCTTATACTATTTACGTTTTACAGTTTCAGTGTGGACATTATTCTAGTGTCTTGTAAAACCCAAAAGCTTGGCAGATCTTGTATGATTTTGTGTGATCCTGTATACACTGTATTAAGAACTGGATTATTGTCTTATAAAGTCTTGCACTTTTTTTCTATTCAAAATTGGTAC